>CM073136.1:24104330-24724330 GCA_037039145.1 Fundulus diaphanus
TTTGTTTGTTTTTAAGTCTCTAAATGGTCTTGGCCCTTCTTATTTGTCTGAACTGTTGCGCCTTTATATGCCACCATGTGCTTTTAGATCGTCCGACCAGATGCTTTTAGCAGTTCCAAATACCTTTTAGAAAGCCAGAAATTGTGGAATTTGCTGCCACTGAAGGTCAGGCACTCCCCATCTCTTTCTGTTTTTAAAACTTATTTACAAAGACATTTTTTCTCTTTGCCTTTCAACCCAGAGTGAGTTAATATCTGTCTTAATATTGCACTTGTTACTTGTATTCTGTTTTCTCATCTGTTTTACTGTTTTATTATTCTTTGTTTTTATATTTGCACAGCACTTCGGTCAGCTGCTAGGTTGCATTTTAAGCGCTTTAGAAATAAATATTGTACGTTATGGTAAATCCTACATAACCCTTTAGTCCACCCTCCTGTGAACGAGCTGTTGGACATATAACTATTTTATTTTTCCCATATTTGAGGTTAACTCCATGTTGGAGCAGGTTAAAGGGCAAAGGCTCATAATCCTTTTTTATAAAGTTAGCGGTCACTGTAGGTCCGTTTGCCACTTTTTAATGTAATTTCAAGGACCAACAATAGTTCCTATGTATTTAGTTGATTGGCATAATAAACTGAACTTGACTTCATTGTTTTAGAGCCTTGATTGACAGTAAAGACTTAATTTGAAATGTAGCATATAAGGTGGGTGGTCTGCTTCCTAAAATGGCCACGGTTCATATATTTTGCTTTTAAAAGTCCCACGAAGAGCTTGAAAACATATTATCTGCACGTAACAAATGTCTGTTTTCTTCCCGTTTTTCCAAAGCCAGGGTTGTCATGGAGAGGAAGCTTTTGTTTTCAGTTTCATTGTTTACAGGATGAGGCGTTAAAACGTGGCCACAACTCGTATGCCGTTCATTTATTCCAAATTGCATCTTGAGATTAAGTTTTACATTTTAAATGTGCCGTCTGTGTTTTAAAATTCCCAAATAAGTCAAAGCAAACTCAGTAAATTGCTGTTAAATGGATCATTTTGGTGCAGTGTTCATCTTAGTTCGGCTTTTTTTTAGGCATCGATTGATCTGGTTTAGCTCTCTGATTGCCTTTCCAGGATAAAGCCAGAGGATGCTATGGACTTTGGTGTTTCGCTGCTGTTCTATGGGCTGTACTACGGGGTCCTTGGGAGAGACTTTGCAGAGATGTGTGCAGACTTCATGGCCTCAACCGTTGGAGTGAGTATATAAGCAAAATGAAAGGGGTCCAGTCAGAGAAAATGTCTTGCAGCCAGACGATCATAAGGTCTATTTGGTGTGAAACAGGTTCAAGTAGCTCAGTAGTTCCATCAACATCTGGATGCAAGAATTTGACTATTAAATCAAATGAATTCACTCTGTTTCAAATGCGTTTTGACTATTTTTTATTTTTTTTCCACGCAACGAAGGGCTGCCATGTTTGTTCTTTCCTTTACTGAATAAAAGCACTATCCTAAAGTTTTTACCTGAACGTTTCTGTTTTTCATTTCAGTATTACAGTGCATCCGGGATGCCAACCAAGCACCTCTCGGACAACATCTGCGCCGTGTGCGGTCAGCCCATCCTTGTCGATGTCAGTGAGGAAGGGATCATCGAGAACACCTACAGATTGTCCTGCAATCACGTGTATCCTTCCCGTCACGCCCATCGACGGGCTTTTTAATCAGTGAAAGAGAAGTAGAGGTGCATCGCGAGGTGTTTACTCTCTCAAAAGAGTTTTAGGAACAACATGTAAAGAGGAATTGTCAGGGTTAGCCTGACCTTTATCCCACACTGTTTGTCCATTTTAAAATTACTTCCTCAACAGTAATCGTGATCTCCTAAATGTTGTATACCACAGGAACCACTGTACAAGCCTCGGTTCTGGCATGCACTCTGCCTGATTTGATAACAAGTAGAAAACTCTGTTGTCATGAAACTGTTGCTGATCGTGTCCAGAACAGGACTCTGCAACCTTTAAACCGCAAAGAGCCATGTTGGCCTCCATCCAGCTGATTAAAATTAGTTTAGCACTGCAAATGTTTTATGACCTTTGAAAAAAGACATGGTACTGCAGAAGATTTCGAACAGACTTTCCTTCTATTTTTAGGCTTCAAAATAGAGAAACATCTAACTTTTGCAAAAAGAAGAAAGCGATTAAATTTTTCTTCTATGTGATGTTGTTTGTGGAAGATTATCCCAAAAAAGCTAATAGTTTTTCACCTTTATTGACATGTCAAATAGATCTAAAAAACATTACCAGTGCTTTTAATAAGTTAATTATTCAATGAAAAAAGCCGTTGTGGAAGGTCCAAAGAGCCACTTGCTGCTGCGGAGCTGCAGATTGCTGAGCCCTGGTCCAGAGTTACCGCTTGTGCCTGGAACCGGAATAGGAAGATTTTCTTTTCCCACCGTAGGGAAATCCAGCTGTACCAGCAGCAAAAAGCTAATTTACAACATGGGAACAAATATTGTCCAGTTATTAAAACTAGCATACTCAAGAAATTGGGGGAGGAGGAGGGTGATTTTTAAGAAACGTGCAAAACGTATATTTATGCATGAGAAACCCCAACAGACTGTCCGTCTGTAAGGATGAAAAACCGCAAAAACAGCAGGATTGTTAAAAATCGGCCTCCGCTTCATAGAGCCATTTTTCGTTGCAAATACAGCTACGTCTTTATGTCTCTACCAGCCTGGCTCATCAGGAGACACAAATGTTGGTCCTTTCTTTGCGAAACTAGCTCAAGCTTTAGTCAGACTGGTTGGAAGTCCTCAGCTGGCATAAAGTCTCAGCCTTAAGTTGGTTGCAGTCAACTTTGACCAGGCCGTTCTAACAATCATGCTTTGATGCAAAGGATGCTATTAAAGCTGTGGCTGTATGTTGAGCATCATTGTCCTGCTGGAAAGGGGAACTTAAACCATTGTTCTTCTTAAATAGTATGTCTCTAGGATTTCCTCATATTTATCTCCCACTCTGACCAGCTTCCGTATCCCTTCTGAAGAAGAGCGCCCCCGCAATGTTTTTATTTAGCAGTATCGGACTAAAGTGGTCTCAATGGTAGCCTTCAATTAAAGAATTTACATTTCTGAATAAATCTCACGTAGGAGCATGAACCCTCCATATTCAGGGGATATTTTCTATTACTGCCACCTGCTGGTATGTTTTGTTCCTTCAAACTGTCGTCCTTGCCAGAGTTTCCACAGTGGTTGCGTCCACTTGGCTTTAGTTGCTCTGATAAATCCCGTGGCGTCTGATCCAGCTGCAGGGGCAGTTGTTAGCAGACTGATCCCCAGCCGTGTCAAAACCTGCGACGGCTGAAGGTCGAGCAGCTGAACCGAGCTACGTTCAGTGAACAGAACGGTGCCATTAATCAGACCTGGGTTGCTTTAGAGGGGTAACTCATTCCATAAAGTGATCCAGTGATCAATATCTTCCTCCTATTTTTGTCAATTAAGCATTTAGACTCACATGTTCATTCAAAATTTTAAACAAATAAATGTATCATTTAAATACACATTTTCTGTCACCACAATAAGTTGTTTTTTTAACAATATGATGTAAAATGTTAATGTTCAAATGTGCAGTGTTAAGGAGAACTTTCTAGTAAATCGGATATCATTAAAAAGTTTTATGATCTATGATTAATTTGTTCTATTTCTAAAGAGTCAACCTCCCCCAGCTGTCCTCTGGCAAAGACTCAAAACAAATGTTTTTTTTTTTGGTTATGTAATTTTTAAGCCCATCTTTTCCCATGAACTCCTGGAAATGACCAGTTTGTTGGTTGCAATCGGCCCGTTCACTGCCGCTATCCTGTTGTGCGACGCTTCCATTTAAACGCTTTCCCGAGTTACAGCTGCTGTATCACATGAAGCCTTAACTCCTCGTCCAGTTTCCACGAGTTCTGCATAAGAGGCTGGTGCATCGTTGGGAAGAAGCAGATGTGTCCGTACTGCAAAGAGAAGGTGGATCTGAAGAGGATGTTCAGTAATCCGTATCCTTTTGACTCATTCAGCCATAAAACGTCATAACTGTATGTACTACTTTTTTTGCTAAGCTTATCTCTTGCTATTTAGTATTTTAAAAACTGAATATTCTTAGTTTACTCTGAGTGGAATATTGAAATATTTCTGTGTGCGCCTTCAAGCTGCAAATCAAGAATAAGCAGACTAAACGATGAACTCTGTGCTCCGTCCTGAGAGAACAATCGATTGTTGTGGACGAAGCGGAAGTTTTGAACTGTGAAGTTTAGCTGCCACTTTCAGTACCTTTTGAAATTAATCTAAATCAACTGTAGGACATTAGAAACTTTATAGCTTGCATATCAAGTTCTTGTTCATTTTTTATGGCTCAGTTAAAGACCCATTAGAGCAGTGGTTCTCAAACTTTTTCTGTCATTCCCCACTTTGGACAAGGGAGAATTTTGAAGCCCCACCTGTCCCCATCGCCCCACCACAATGCTAATGAAATATGCAACAATCTTAAAATGTTCCAATTTTATTGAAGTAACAAGTAGTATCTAAATACAAAGTATCTACATCAAATAACAGCAAGCTCACAAATAAAGAAAATAAAAATGCAGCTGTGTCAAAATTTGTATCAAGCTCAAAGATAAAAATTAAAGTGCCACTTTGCAATCTGTTAATAAAAGAAAAGAAGTGAAATCCATCTGGCAAGACAGGTCTATTTATCCCTGCATAAGCGGCTGCAATGAGCCTGTTTTGCATTGCACAGTTTCTCAAAACGGGGTTGCAGGCTTGATACTGCCACTCTCAAGTCATGCTCAATGTTCAGCTGAGATCTGTATTTTGTTTTCAGTGAAGCAACAGCTGAAAAGCCCATCTCACAGAGATATGATGTGGCAAAGGGAAGAAGAATGCACACAGCTCTCTGCCCGATGAGTGGATACTCCCTCTCCACTCCAAACCAGAATTCACTAAGAGTCTGAGCATTAAACCTGAGCCTCAGGGTGGAGTCAGACGTCATGTCAATAAACTGGTCCTCCTCAGCAGACCTAAAATCAGCAGGTGCTGCAGACAGAATAGAAAAAAATAGACTTACTTTATTTTTCATTGCATAATAAACACAAAGAAATCAGTTTGACAACAATCCATTCCAATTAGTAGCATACAACAGAAATAAATTCATGTATATTATATGAGTATAATATTCAATAAAATGTCAAAATACCAACCTGCTACATTAAATGGATCCATAACCCAGGCATACTGGGAACTGTTGTTTGGGAAGTATTTTTGAAACAATCCACTCAGAGAAGAGAGGTGCTGCTTAATACATGGGAAAGTAGCTATTGGCTGTGCTAAAAGTCGCTAGAAGTCGCTGAATGACATCATCGCCTAATTTGCATAATCTGCCACATGATGTGATGTGTAAATTATTGGCGCTGTGGGAGAAATAACGTTGTTAGAGAGAGACAAAAAGTGAGTAAAAACACTCAGAATATATAGAGCTACTTTTTTCTGTCCATTAATGTTTATTTATTATTATTATTATTATTATTATTATTACTATTATTATTATTATTTTTATTTTATTTTTTTAATTAATGTTTAATTTATTTCAGTACTAACCCTCCTCCTTTACCCGGGTTTGAGACCGGCAAAATGAACCATAAAGAGACACTATGGCGGAGTTACAATTTTTTTAAATTTTTTTAACATTTTCTTTTTTCCCTTGTGGTCCACCAAGGAGCCTACAAATCACGGTAAAACATGAACATGTGGCTGTGTGAATCAAACGCCGTTATTTATTTAAGATAAAATATTTCAAATTCTGTTATTTATGATCAACCTGCGCCGTCAATCCCGGCGCATGCGCTTTATTTGCAGTCTGGACGCTGAGGGTAAACATGCTGTGTCTCTGACTGCAGCGCTGAGAGGGACTCCTGCGGTAGCGGGAGAACGGGGTTGGGACGGGGGAGGCGCCCCACGGCAGCAGCTGCCGCTGGAGGACAAGAGTAGGAACGATACGTGCTTTCACGTAAGACTCTCCAAAATTCGCTAGATTTGTCGCTAGTCGCTTTTTTGAAAAAGAGTCGCTGGAGGGGTCTGAAATATAGCGACAAAGTCGCTGAGTTGGCAACACTGGGGCGCGAAAGGTTATCCCGTTACAAATAATATGCCGATGTCACGTCAATCATTATTTTGGCACTTCAGTTCCAGGTGAAATTTTTCTCATATCTATAATTAGACTGCATGTAGGCTAGTAATGATTACTTTGTGGGTTTGATTGGTCTAATAAGCGGCAACAGACAGCTATAAGGACAGTTTGCTCTCACACGTTCTACATTTATAGTCACACAACACACACACACGCCGGAACTTGGCGCGCCCCACCTGTCACGTCTCAATTCCCCACCAGTGGGTCGCGCCACACACTTTGAGAACCGCGGCATTAGAGGCATGTGACGACAGTGTCCAGACATGGGATTCTACTGGTACAAAAGTAAATCAATTATTTTTAGTATTTCAATTAAAAATTTGGATTCAATACACACAGAGTGATACATTTTAAATGTTTTTTTTCTGCTAATTTAGAGGAATATGACTAATGCCAATGGCAACCCAAAAATGAATTACTCCAGGCCAATAAAAATATTTTTAATTAAAAAATATTATAGCCGATCCAATCCTGGGGAGACCTAACCGGTGTCCATCAGACAATCATTGACATCCTGCACAAGGAGAGTAAGCCACAAAACGGTATTGCTTAAGAAGCAAATTGTGCTGTACCCAAAGATATCAACTGGAAGTTGATTGGAAGGAAAAAATGTACAAGCAACAGGGATAAGAGGGAATCACTTTGAGAGGATTCTCAAAATAAGAGCCACAAAACACAGGCGTATCCAAGATGTGGTCTTCAAATGTACCCGCAGGACTGCTGCTCAGTGGTCCACAGTAAAGTTTGCATTTCATTTGGAAATCAAGGCTCCCTTGAGTCTGGAAGAACAGAATCCAACTTGCTTGAGGTCCAGTGGGATGTTTCCACAGTTAAAGCTAGAGTCAACAATTTTTCCAGAAATTTTCTCAAGTCCCTTTTTGAATAACTGAAAAATCTCCCAAATCCACTCTGGTGTTATTTGTTTCTACTGAGTACTTCCTCTTCTTCTGTTAAACTTGTGCGCGGTTTGCTTCCTGTGGCTCTCCGCCATGTTCAAAGTATACGGTGTGAGCAGCAGAGCTACAATGAACGGCTAACCGCTAAGCTAACTGGATACATAAACACTACAAGTGCGCATGCACAGCCAGCAAGCAGAGACCGGCGAGGAATGTAGACGCACACTGGTGTTATGTGAGCACATCAGAATGATTGGCCTGTGGGACGACCAATAGATAAGGTGATCCCACTGGAACTGAAGGGACATAGGTGAGTGAGAGCAGGAACAAAACTAACCAATCACTGCGCTTCGCACTGAAGCGCAGTGATTGGTTAGAGTTTTTACAGGTCTGCAGGTCCCACAGAGATTAGAAAAAAAATAAAAAGTTGACATCCTTTTTCTGAATACATAATGTATTTAGTACTTTCAGGATGGAAGGACAATTTCACCCAGTCTAGCAAAAGGTTTCTTAACCAACTATAGCTTTAATGATGATTCGGGGCGTCATTTGATGGTGTTGGTCCGCTGTGTTTTATCAAGTCCAGATTCAGAACAGCCGTGGAAAGAGGAGTGGGTATTTTGGCGTTTCATTAGCTGTAAGTCATAATCAAAGATGGCAAAGATAAACTCTTGAAATGTATCACTCTTGTTTTCTATGAGCTTGACTTTTTGAAATAGATTTAGGTTTCCATAATGTTCTCATTTAGCTCCTGATGCGCTGTTATTAACCTTTTAAGGCTTCAAATCAGTTTGGATCATTTTGAGTTGGTGTTTACCTTAACTACCTTCTCCAGCTGGGAAAGGCCACATGTCATGTATGGACAGCTTTTAGACTGGCTTCGGTACCTGGTGGCCTGGCAGCCCGTCATCATCGGGTTCGTCCAAGGCATCAACTACATCCTGGGTCTGGAGTGATCCTGGACCTCTAATGGACAGAAGATATGCACTCGCTCAAAAAGACTGGGCCTGACATTAAACTAAAACTCCAACAAAAGTGTCTCCACCTTTTGTAAATATTTATAGGCGCATATCTGTACTTACGGTTTATTTGAATTTTATTAGTGTCCTCACCCTGGAGGTCTGTCAATTATCCGAGATTTGTTTCACACGGCGTCACACCCGTGTCATTTGGTTGAACTAGTAAACTGGTTTTCAAGATCATTAGAAAAGGTGCTTTTTACTGATTTGTCTTAAATGTTTCTTAAAGGCGTCATGCTTGGATTTGTCATGTTCATGTCCGAAAGTTGTGAGTCATAAATTCTGAATGGAGAAACGACACAAATCGTTACTTCCTAAAACATTTGAACCTTGATACATTCTTTCTTTTCTTCATGCGGTCACTCATCTTGCTGCTTTACATTTGTCGACAATATTTTTAGCTTCGAAGAGGCGCGGGTTTCATAAAACGGACGTCACATGTTGTCTGACTGGAAGCGTCCAGTCACCGGGGAAAACATTTGAATCAACCTAAAACCCAGGATTCCCACACAGCCACCCTTTATGAAACCATCTGATTACCCTCACACAGCGGTCATTGGCTTTTATCTTAGTTGTAACATTTCTTAGCCCTTGAGTAATAGAAGTTGTTTAGTGGGTGACTCTAGATGACCTCAGAGAGCGGAAAAACAATTTGAACTACACTTCAACATACCCAAAGGCAGCATAATTATTAGTAAAATAAAAAAAAAAAAAAAAAGATCCTGGCTGGATATTTATTTTTTTGCCGTTATGTTAAACAGCCTTAGCATCGAAAAGGTCCGTTTTAAGGTTAAAATCTTCATATCTGAAAGTAAGGGGTCTGCACAATAAGCCTAAAACAACCGGTTTCTGCTCAAACCTTTTCAATTAATCCCAATTAATAAATGCCCCCGTGGGTTTAGACTGTTATCCGAGCATCGTCGGGTTACAGGGTTTCCACTGAATGACACAGCATAACCACATACATGGCCTCAACCGTAAATGACTCGGTACGCGTGATGGAAAACTCTCCGTTGACCTTAAAGCAACAAATGGTCACAAAAGAGAGAGGAAATCCCCTTAAAGAGGAAGTTTGGATAAATGTATAAAGCCCAAGTTGCAGACAGCAGACGCCGCTAACTGGACGGGTCGACATGAAGCTGCAGTCTGCTTTCAGAGGTAATTGTGCATTTAGAGGAAAACATTTGTGGGTCTGTTCTGTGCGTTCCGTTAGTGAATATGTTGTTGTCTCTGCAATAGCTTTGGGATGTCTGTGCCTGCTGCTCGCAGATGGATTTCCAGGTAAGGAGCAATCACACGAGAGCTTTGGAGTCATGTAATTATTATTTGCTCATCCAAGTTGTTCAGTTTCAGAGCTCGACTCTCCGAAGATCATCGGGCCTCTCCAAAACCAAGTCAAAGCGGATGCAGGTAAACGCGTGCAAATGCTTTCTCCTTTTATTTCCCCGCCTTTGTTTATAACAACATCTGCTGCTACTCGATGTTAAAAGTAGTCCTTCAGGGCGCTGTCTCACCCCTGGTTTGCTGACCTTCCCAGGAGAGCAGCTGGTTCTCCACTGTGACGCGCTGCCGAACTGCGACGACGACGAGGCTCTCATCTACTGGCTCGTCGACGGCTCCTTCCCCGAGGATGCGCCCAGCAGTGACCGGATAATCGAATCGAACGAGTGAGAATGACTTTTAACGCTCCCAGTAGAAGTTGCGCCGTAACGCCTCCGTGGTTTGCCGTGAGCCGGGCCTCTGACTGCCATGAAACGTCTTGTTTCAGGTTAACGGAAGGGTCGATCCTACAGAAGAATTTACTGCTGAAAAACGTCACGTCGGACGACTTCAACTCCACCTTCAGCTGCGTTGTGACGAACGCTGTGGGGATGGCACAAAAGTTCATCAGGTTAACAAGTACCGACTGTGGCGGTAAACAATGAGTCGAGGCATTTTCTGATGTATTTATGCACGTCTGACATTAGTTGCACCTCTTCCTGCCGGATGAGTCCCTTCAGTCACAACGATAGTGAAACACTGTCTCTCAGATGCTGATGTCCATTTGCACGTTTTTTTTTTTTGTTACTATGGGTGTTGCTTGTACAATTATGCAGTTTTTTTTCTCCACAGCGTTCTGTAAATCAGCTGCTGTATTTTCCTGTTTCACTGAATATTGCATTTCTTATCTGATTATCTTTAGTCTTATCTTCAGAAGCTAAGGTACACTTGCACACGCCTTAGCTACTGAGATGTTGCTGTGCAATCATGTATATTTAATATTTTTTCTCACTTCATTGTGTCAATCAGCTTCCTTTGTTTAACTTGAATATTGCTTCTTTTTTTTTTTTACCTAAATATGTCATTATCAATAACTGTGCAATACTTACCCTGGTTGTATTTTTTTTAACATTTATTTTAGACTTTCTGAGGAGTTAATTCTGTTGCTTTAGAATTGAAGCAACAGCTTTTTTTCAATACCGATTTAATGTGACTTTTTTTTGTCACGGTCACGCCCAAATTTTCCCGTTGCGGGACAATAAAGGAGTTTCTTATGGCAAGGTAATTTTATTTGTATAGCACATTTCAGTATATGTAACAAATATACTGAATCTTATCTAACAGAAGAAAAAAAAACACACACACTTTGGTTGTTTCAGTGTGAGAGTACTTCAAGATGAAAGCGAACACTTGACTGAAAGATGTCAGAAATCTCTTGTGAAAAGTTCATAGGTTGAAACATCCAGACTGAGTATTTTGTTAATACAGGCTGTGATGTAATTGCTTGTAAATGCACACGCTCGTTATTTGGACACCACACAAAGGCACTTTATGTTGACTTCTGAGTACATACAGAATATTTCAAAAATAAATGACTGTTTACTATTCTTGTGTGCTAATAAGTCATATAAAACATGCTGCTGTCTCTCCTTATGGGTTCATTCTGCTATATTGTGTATAGGCACTCATTGCTGCAGCACTTTGTCATTATTTGTCCGGTCTCAATTACTGGCATGGGTATGCAGATGTTCTTCTCAAAGCTCAGAAGGAAAAGTCCACAGAACAAGCAGGTGTGTGGGTGGGGTGTCATGGGTAAAAAATAAGGGGCGATGAACCCGCTCTCAGGATCTCTACCTTATGGCTACTAACGGGAGACATCAATGATAAAACCTTCACCAAAAAGGAAAGAGGGCTCAACGAGGGCTGAGGATGAAGTTACAACTACCACACACACAAACAGGAAAAAAAACATGCTTTAGTTACGCTTAAAAATCAGTGTCTACGTGATGAGTGAGAACCAACGATAGTTTCCCATAAGCTTGTTGTGTTGCGTTCCATTTGCAGTCGGAAATACCGGCTTCCGGTCGGAACTAAAAGCCGCCACGTGGTGCGTTACTTTTGCCTCGGAGGTCAGAACTCACGAGTCGCAGATTACGTCATCTCCGCCTTTTTGCGTTCCAGTTTCTCCGTCGGACAAAGGGGAAAAACATGGACGCTCGCACTGTTCAAACAATAACGCTGTTCTAGGCGGTAATTTGTACAAATAAACAGCTGAAACATCTTGTCTGAGGAACACTGAAAGGCAGCATCTGTATGGCCGACTACATGTTAAATAAATAATAGAGAGCTGCTACAAACGAAGTATGAGGTTTTACTCAATGTCGCATCGAGTAGCAGCCATCATGAATGTACCATCCTGCTGCACCGACTTACCGACTCGTAATACCGACTTTAGGGGCCGTTCCAAATAAGTTTACCGACCCGAAGGTCGAGAATCCCGACTACCGAGGACAAATGTAACGCACTTATACTCAGCTTTTTACGCGGGTTTAACTCATTCCCAGCTCCTCTTGTTGTTTTCCGAGGCAAATGGAATGCAACAACACTTCCCGGTGAAATATTTTAACCACTAGTTGAAATAAGGTGGAGGCTGACGGGACAACCCTAGGAAATGGGATTCACCCGTAGTACTGAAACCTTTTTCTGGTGATTGAATCTGCTGTGATCAACCCCCTTGGAGGTCGACCTTTAGTGTAAAGGCGGTCGTTATGTCATTAAAACACATGATGAATCAAAACAAACTGGCCAGATAAACGTTTCTGAAACTGAAGGCCCTGGAGGACTAAACTGAACAAACTAAAAATTGACTTGAGAGATATCTTTTTCCAGGTTTTAGTATGTTGACATAGGATTGCATGTATTTAGTTGTGTGCAGAGCAGGCTGTCATATCAGGCTGCAATTCCAAAACGCCCCTAGATGGATTTAGCCAAACCTACTAAAATATTAAAGCATCTTTAAACCTTACAAATGGCACCAAGATCCAGTTCACGCCCCGCCACAGGCTGGGAAAAGGAGGAAGAGGGGACTGCTTCTTCTAGCTTTTTGATCTACGGTAAACTTCTGTCCCCTAAATTTCTGCTTTATCCCAGTTTAGTAGTGTCAGAGGTTTGGGCAGATGAATAAAAAACACAGTGGCTTGGAAAAGTGTTCACCCACCTTGAACTTTTTCACGTTTTGTCGCTCCACAACCACAAACTTGAATACATTTTATTGTGATTTTAATGACTGACCAACCAATTATTGAATAATTGTAAACATACAACCAGAGCCAGGATGGCATAAGGAACGAGGTGCTTTATTTGTCATTATACATACAACGACATTTCGTAGATCAGAGGGAGGCTAATTCTGAGCCGCTGGGACTGAGCACACCGCCACTAGTGGCCGACCCGACCAGCATGTCTTTAGTGGGAGGGGAAACCTACGCAGACACGGGGAGAACATGCAAACTCCACCCAGAAAGGCCCGGGACTCGAACCCGGCTGGGACCATCTTGCTGTGAGGCAAGAGTGCTAACCACTGTACTACCGTGCCGTGGCTTAAGGCGTAGCCATGAATCAGAATGGCTCAGCCAGACAAACGCAACTGCGAATCAGCAGCAAATCTTGAAAACTGCTGTTTATGAACGCTCTCCATCCAGTCTGACCAAACTGCTTTTAGGTCACAATTATCCATTACTTTTTGTTGGCGCATCACATAAAATCCCAGTAAAAGTATCGAAGCCTGGGGTTGCAACGTGACAACCTGTGGGAAAGATCACGGAGTACAACTAATGAAACCACTCAAGATGCAGAGGGGAAACATCTGATCACTAAGACAATCTCCTCACACTGCTAAACCAGAAAGCCTAGCTGCTTAATCACACATAGTCGGCATTAGCGCTGTAGTATTGCCTCATGCTAAAGTGCACAACTTAAGTGTTCTTGCGTAGTGATGGGTTGTTTGTTAGTCTTGGAGTGAAGGGCTCAGACCTCCAGCTCCTCCAGGCACCGCAGCAAGTTGCTCTTTCTGTCTGGATGCTGAGGCTCTTTGATCTTCTTGATGAGAGCGGCACAGTCTTTGGTCATGTCTTCACACTTTGCTGAGGACTTGAGAAACGGGCTGAGAAGCTCCTGGTTGGTTTTACACGCCATCCCAAAGAGGAAACGCAAGAACATGTCCATTTTGCCATCTTGATGCTGCAGGCTTCTGTCCACTGCTGCCTTGTACAGCTCCATCATTTTATGTCCCTTGGAACTCAGTCTCAATAAAGATTTCATGTTCACGGAGTGTTCAAAAACGATCTTGTCCTGGTTTTTAAAGGACAGGTACGCATAAAGAGCGGCCATGTACTCCTGAATGGTGGGGTGGATAAAACTCATCACCTCCTCGTCGAACAAGACGTACGGCGTTATGGTGTACATCATGCAGAGGCCGCTTTTGTCCACGGACTCTAAAGCCAGGTCTAACGGCCAGTCGGCCGCTAAACTCCTATACTGGCCCTTTTCCAGCATGGTTAAGGCCTGTTTCCCGAGATCCATGAGGAACGCCTGCTCTTTCTCTGGGCTGTGATCTGCAGCTCTCGCTTTACGAAACCGGCGGACGAGCGTCAGCAGCAGCTTGGTGTACATGTAGGTGAGGTTCCTGGGGAATGTCGCCGCCGCTCTCGCCTCTCTGAACACGCGCTGACACTCGTCTGCCACCAGTGTGCAGAACAAGGGCAGGTGGCACATGATGTGGAGGCTTTTCGAAGACTTGACGTGCTGGATGACCGCGGCCGCCTGGCTCGGGTCCTTAAACCGCTTCCTGAAGAACTCGTCCTTGTCGGCGTCGCGGAAGCCGCGCATCTCTATCTCCTCGTAGAACGCATCCCACGGGGCGTAGGAGTATAACCGAGGCCGGGTCGTTATCAGGCACAGGTTGCGGTGGAGGAGCCGGCCTCGGAGGAGGTTCACCACGGTGGAGTGCAGGCTGTAGGCTTCACAGGGGTCCGAATAAATCTCCGTTTTCGAGAAGTCAAGTTCCTCAGCGTACTCGTCCAGGCCATCGAAGATGAACAAGGCGGTTTTGTCTTTACACTTCAAGTCACCTATTTTCAACCGCTCTGTCTCCGGGTAAACAGTCCATATCATTTTCTCCAGGGACACGCGGGCGTCAGAGAACTGTTTAAGCTCTCTGAATGTCACGGGAAAGATGAATGAGAGGTGGTGGTGTGATCGCTCCATAGCCCAGTCCAGGACCAACTTTCTGACAAACGTGGACTTCCCCGACCCCGCCAGTCCAACGAGAAATAACAGCTCGCCAAAGGGCTCTTTTACCATCTCCGGGGAGAGGGTGTATTCAAAAGAAATCTCTTTGTCCGGGTTCTTCTTGGTGTTCAGCTTCTCTACCGTCACCACCTCGTGTTCAATATTCGGGCCATTGTCAATCTCCGATAAAACGCAGAGGTTCGTATAGATGTCATCAAGCGGGACCTTTTCTCCGTCCGTGGTCGTCTCTTCCCAAAACTTCTTCTTCAGGGCAACACGTAATTCATAGCGCACTGCGTCTGAAAGAAAAAATATATATATATTTATCAGCGACATAACGTACAGAGCCATGAAAAAACATTTGCACTCTTTCAGACATTTGCTGACCATCAAACAAATTCCACATCAGCGAAAGATGAGCTTAAAGGGGACATATCATGCTTTTCAATTCTTCTTTTTCACATTGGAATCATTCAGTTGTGCTCCATATAACGTGAACCTGCAGTGCTTTGGTCTGAATCCCTCGTTGATTTCGCTCACGTTCTCCCTTTTTACCCCTGTTCTGAAGTGCGTCTGAGAGCAACCCGGCGCTGTCTCTTTAAATCTAAAGGAGGCACTTTCACACACCCCTCCAGGTCGCCGAGCGCTCCACTTCACCCTGATCAGCCATTTTTTGTAGTACGCTGGGGGAACGGTGGAATGAACAACCGAACATTTTGACTTCTCCACTTGTAGCTTCGCCATCCTTCATCTTGGACTACAAAACCGCTCTGAGACATAAAAATGGTGGGTTTGGTGAGCTGGAAGTCCATGACCTTGTTTAGCAGCAAATAATGATTTGATTTACTACCTGGGGAAAAAAAAGCTATCCAAACCAACGTGTCCCCATGTGAAAATGTAATTCTCCCTAATATAATAACTAGTTGTACAATCTTTAGTAGCAACAGCTGCCTTCAGCCATTTGTCATAATGGATAGTTTTATATCAATCTGGAGGAGTTTGGGCCGCTGTCCATTGCAGAAGTATTTTGGTACACTGGAATCCTGTTTGAGATGCTCTGGCATGACTTTAATCAAATGTAGGCAACGTTTGACTCGGCCACTCCAAAATCTTTTTACGGCCATTTAGAGGAAGGCTTGGTGGTGCTCTTCGGGTCACAGTGCAGTTTTCTAACCTAAGCGGGTGACGAACTGACAGCTGGACATTTTTCAGTTCCAGGAGTCATGGCCAGGCCCTGAAGCGGCAGAGCAACCCCTGACCACTACATTACCACCACGTCTGACGGGATGTAGTCGACGGTGGATTTTGCCTTAGAACTCTCCAACAGCTGCCATCTTTTTTTTTTTTTTTTTAACTTTAGATGTTGATCTGGGTTCTTTTCTGATCTCCCCTGATGAGTTGTTGAGGCCGTCTTAAAATGATTTTGTTCCATGTTTTCTCAGTTTGTGGTTAACGGCCCTCATTGTGGTTTGCTTGACCTTAGAAATGGCTTTTTAAGTTGTTCCAATGACTTTGCCTCTGGAATTTCTTTTGATTTTAGCATGATGTGTTACGTTTTGAGATCTTTTAGCCCACTTCCTGCTGTCAGACGGGTTCTCTTTAAATGATTCTACAGGCTCAGTTGTGGCTAATGAAACTGAACCTGAGAAATGTGGTCATCATCTGAAAACTGTATTTTGCATTCGTCCAAACACTTACACAGCACCGTATCGTTTTTGTCGTTTTTTAAATTGAAATGAACAGGAATGAATGTACTCACTCTCAACGCACAAGCTCTGCAAAAAGTCAGCAGTCCTGTTTCTGTTTAGGAAGACGAGAACGGTCCTGGTTATCTGCACTGAGCTTTCACAGCCGAAGGCCGCCACCAGTCGGTCCACGACGTCCACGATGTCCACGGTGTCCGCGGTTTGATAGGAGCTGAAATGCTGCGGGTAATGATTCCACAGCTTCCGACTGAACAGCTCCAGCTCATTCTTGTGTAACTTCTTCAGGGTTTCAGTCAGAGCCTGACAACAAAAAGACAAATGAATTCATGATTTCCAGCTTGAACTGGTTTTGAAGGCCTGATAGATAATAAACGCACCTCAAAAGTGAATTTCAGGGTCAAAGACGGATGTTTGATCTCATCTGGGTCCTGGATTAATACCAGCTCGTTCGAGGACTCGGCGTCGCTATCTGTGATGTCATCTGTGGCGGCGTCTCGGATTCGCTCTCTGGTGGAGCCCCGACACACAGGTTTCATGATATACAACGGCGTCCAACGTTAAGCTGTTGAAATTTAACGACGCGGTCTCGTTTCTTACCGGCGAATTAACTTTTCGCAGTCGTCGCTGTCGATGGAGTAGCAGCTGGAAAATGAATCGGCTCTTTCCAGCTGGACTCTAAAAGCAGAAAGAGAAGGACGCTTTAACAGCATACGGCGTGGCTATGAAGACTGAAGTACATTTCTAATATTAGTGGTTATAAACGTCATGCTTAAGCTCTTTGAGAAACCATTATGTTGCACGTACCTTGTAGAGGATCCCTCCTGGCCCGTCTTTTCTTCTGGGTTCTCACTGATCAATGACTCGTAGCTCTGAGCTGGAGGCAGAGCCTGGTCTACAAAATGCCTGAAGAGAGGAGTGGAAGAGCTTTTTATTTATATGTAGTGATCCACAAATCAATCGTTCAATAATTTAAATCAAACTAATTGCCATTGGTTAGCCTTGGTGGGTGACCAGCCATTGGACGGAACCCGTCTCCTTTTATGGGTTCTATACATAAACCCATATTCAGCCTTTACTTGTTTTACAGTTCAGTAAAAATAGGAGTGGAATAGAAAATCAACCAATCTGTCCTCGGGGGACACCACACATGCTAGGGTATCGGGGCAAGACGATCCAACATGTTGAATATCCCTGATTTGAGGTCGGAGCGGTCCCGACGTGCTGCCGAGCGGACCAGATCACTCTTAGCACACCACACACGGCAGGATTATCTCTTAAAATGATTTTAACAGCCACGCCGATGGTCGGCACCTCTGGGAAGGGGGGGGGGGGGGGGGGGCATAAATAGGGCTAAAAATCCTGCCGTGTGAACCAGCCTTAAGTTGGAGGCAGAAAAGGTTTAAGAACCAATTTAAAACGAAACTAGATTTCCTCTGGAGATGTATCTGCTGTTCATTCAGGATGGTCAGAGGGCACGGCAGCAGAAAATTGTTCGATTTTATTCTTTTTTAGCTTTCAACCACCGTCTGGTACGAAAGATACCAGATTTGAAAATGTTGGCACCGATTTTGAAATCCAAGAGAAAAGGGCTGGATCTACATGTTGAACACAAAGAACCCTGTTCAGTTACTAGAGCTGAGCGCACTGATGCCTGATAAGATGCTAAAGACGGCCTGAAAAGCAACAGATTTTGTCCTTGTAGCAACTGATCAGACACACAGGGTGTAGCGTTGCCCCTGCTGACAACAGGAAGACTAAAAAAAAGATCATTGAAAAACTATTATTTACATTTCTTTAAACTGGAATCAACAGATCAATCTACAAAAAGCAGATATTAGAAACAATATAAAATGCTTCTGTTATAGTGCTCAGACAGAAAACAGAAATTCGAAGAAAACTAGAAAGTTGTGGTTAACCATAAAAGCTAACTGGGTCATCTCCAGTTTTCACAGAGCGATTACAAGCTTAAATACTACGGCACAATAAAAAAGTTTAGCAATCCACTCTGAGTTCAAAGCACTCCTGCAGGTAGCATCAAGTCAGGCATTTAAAGTAGGATCCAAGAAGTTTGGGAGTCCAGCACAAATTTAGGGTCCATGTTAGGATGCTTGTCTTTTATGGGGTGAACTTTAAATAAATCCACTAGCCCCCAGAGCGCTTATTTTAGGGAGTATACACACCAGGAAAGTCCTTTGGTCCGCTGGTTTGGTCTGGACCAAAAGTGGACTTTATTTATTTTCATTTGGTGTGGTTTGCTTTCACACTGTACGTTTTGGAAGTTACCTATAACTTATAACAGAGCCACAGGTGTGGCGACCGCTGCTCCCGTTGGACAGAAACGACTCAGTTGGGACGTAACACAGACCTGGAAATTCACGAAATTTACGGAGAACAAACATGGAAGCTCTACATGCTGCATCGCCACTGCATTCTTGTGTCGTTCCTAGCAGCTGAGTTATGTGTGCACCTGCCCAAATATGGAGGAGGCAACGCGTCTCCTCTGTGCTCCAGGTCTCATCGTTTGTAGCATCCGTGCAGAGATGGTGTTAGCATAACTAAAGGCTCATTTTTGCCAGGTGTCCTGCAATGGTGGCTTGTCAAATCCAAAAAAGACGGATGTTTCCTGTAGTTGGGCCGCATCAAAGCTGGTTTGTATTCAGACCAGAAGCGAAATGCACCGGAGTCCGTTTGGAAGCGTACTGAAAAGTGGGTCTCGCTCCGGCTGATTGGTCCGGACCAAGGTTTGCTTGAGTCTACTCACACCTGCACAAACGGCCCGGACCAAAGGAGGAAACAAACTCTGGTCCATTTAAAGTTTAAAGCGGGCCAAATGCGGCCGGTATGAATACACCCGTAGTTACATATAAATGTTTTCACTTTATTGTATCACTATAACCTGATAAAGCTATTTTTCTGCCTTTACAGATCTTTCGGTGCATTCTTCTAATGCTATACACAATGCTTTTATGATTATATTACATTTATTCAAGTAACATCTATAATTCTAACAGATGACTATGATACTTGGGCTGAATGCAGCAAACAGTGATCCTAAAAGCCCTCCTGCTTTGGTCCACAAGTAAAAGCTGCTTTCATTACATTTAAAGTGATACTGATGTTGGTGAAGTGGAACCTGAGGATATACAGCAATGACCTTTACCCCCTTCTCAGTTACTAGCACACGCTCTTTCCATCTCTTTATTATTTAAGTGATTGTATGCATCTTTAGGTCCTTTAGAAAGTACCAGCTGGGATCTGAAGAAGAAAAAGACAAAGGACCCTTACAGGTTTAAAGTCATAGAAATCTGCGTACCATTGGTTGGTGTCCATTGGAGAGGGTCCCAGGTCCAGGGATGGTCTCCTCTCAGGAATGTAGTAAAGATCCTGCTCCTCCCCCTCCTCCTCCTCATGGGATGCGCCATCTCCTCTACCAGATACTGCATCCCCAATGGAAGAGCTGTCCGACTCCCTGATATCCAAGTTGTCCCAGTCCATGGCTGTCGAGTCAGCCATCATGTCACGCAGAAGTACACTCAGCGACACACCAGTGAGCGTTTGGTTGTCCCAGTGTGATCATGGGATGACCTGTCTGAACCTGTGTAGCAGCAAGAAAAGAGAAGAAATATTTGTGAGGACAGGATATTCAGGTTCATTCAGCCCCGGTCCGCTCCAGGGTATATCAACTTACGTTCTGAACAAATATATTAAAAAGAAAAGAGAGGAAAAAAGCATTTAGATAAGGAGCCAACGCCATGTAAGCATATAACAAGAATAATTGTAGAAAAATAGGGAAACACTGGTATGCAAAATTTTTTATTCCGATTTATAAATAAATACCAGCTATGCCGCATTTAAATTATTAAGCTCAGGTAACTGAAAACACATAAAAACTAATCACAAAATGACTAATTCCCATTTCTCAAGCAAGCTGCCAAATCCTTTAGAAACATTAAGACTAGCAGCAGTCGGACCAGAAGACCCACCTTTCTTATGCCTAAAGGAAAAATGAGCAAGAAAGGAGCGGGAGGAAGGTTTTGTAGAAAACAAACCGGAAAACCTTCCATGTTGCCTGCAGCAAATTACAGGGGGGACAAAAGTTTGGGGCTGGCTGATCCAGATCAAAGCTTTTTCTACCCAGAGGTATGGGCTCCTGCTGTCATAAGCCTGTCACTGATGGGTGGGGGAAATATAATTACCCCTGTTTTCACAATAAATGAACGAATAAAGCAATCACGCACCTGGTAGATTTCGATTTAAAGAGAGGTCCTGAGAGGTGTCAGTCTCATTTTCCTGTCAGAAACAAAGTTCTTGGTTGAGTGAAAAAAGAAAAATCGAAATCTGCCAGGGAATGTTCTGGAGAGCCAATTACACATTTCAACCCACTTGAGGACAGAGCGGCGGGCTGGGAAACAACGCAACATGTTGTAAACTCATAAACTCATAAAACGTTCGTCCTTAAGTTGAAAGCTTCATCTAGCGTAGAACCGTAGCTATCTTTCACATTATCTACGATGCAGAGGGATATTTAGGCGGCTGAATCTATGACGCCTGACGTTCACTCGTCTAAATCCAGACATACAAACCTTTATGTAATATTCTTTTTTTTTCTGATGGCTCCGGGAAGGTGGGTGCTGTTTAGCTAACTTCCTCGCTGTGCCAAACACAAATCACACAGAGCTAGTTTAGACAAAACGTTTGACTACTGCTGCTGTTACGGCTGATAATATGTATGTAAAAGCGTAGGTTGGAATACAATATATCTTTGTTAATAAATTATAAACGTCGTTTTGAATGCGGAGTACGTTTTCTTACCTAGTCAGATAAGGTTCGTTACACGGAAGTGGAGTTTTGTTTCTTCTTCGCTGTCAAACTGAACTCAAAACGCGCGCGACTGCCCCCTTCAGGCTACAGTTAATAAAGCAGCTATAAATAGGGTGAGCAAAAGAGGATCACCACCACCTACTGTGGGTTTTTATTATCATGTAAACTGCTAAAATCCACATAACTGACTGATCTGTTTAATCATGTCCAAAACAATTAGGTTTTTACTGGAATAAAACTTACATTTTACATCATAAATTAATTGAAGCAACTGTAATGGACCATAAAAAAATGTCATTCTAAAATCTCGGAGTTAAACTCTAATTTCTTGCTAATATTAAAGTTACAATTTAATATATACATGTTCACAAAATATATGCAGTAGCATTTCAAGTGTTTGTATCACATAAATATGAATGACCTGAACTTTGTTATCAGATATAATGGTTTGTTTCATGAGGAGTTGTTTTAACACATTTTATCCCTCAATTATGAAGAAAGACTTTTATGGCTAACATGTAGGTTAATAGTTTAAGAGGACTTTATTCACAGCACATGTATTGCTTCGCTATAAAAGATAAATAATTCAGTTTTAGTCTATAGCATTATGATGATCCAGTTATATAAGACAGACTGAATGTCAATCCCCTGCATGGGCAGAAAATGTCGGATTTTCCTCTAGGCTGCAAAGTATGATTCATAGAGTTAAAAAAAGAATCATGATTTATAGATGCCATATCAAGTCACATTCTCAAATTCCCCACTGTTCCTATCTTTCTATTTGTTTATAATTATTGATCATTTTGAGGGTCAGGGCTAACAGAGTTGGATTTCACTCTGCTGCACCAGCTTTTATGTAGATGCCTGCAAATGAGCTTTTCAAAACTACTAAGTGCATGAATCTCTATTCCTCTTTTATGTATTGTTCAATGTTATTCTAAACTACAGGACTGTCTCAGAAAATTTGAATATTGTGATAAAGTTCTTTATTTTCTGTAATGCAATTAAAAAACATGAAATGTCATACATTCTGGATTCATTACAAATCAACTGAAATATCAACTGAAATATCACAAGCCTTTTATTGTTTTAATATTGCTGATTATGGCGTACAGCTGAAGAAACCCAAATATCCTATCTCAAAATATTAGAATATCGTGAAAAAGTATACTAGTAGGCTATTCAACTAATCACTTGAATCGTCTAATTAACTCGAAACACCTGCAAGGGTTTCCTGAGCCTTGAAAAACACTCAGCTTGGTTCAGTAAACTAAATCACAAGTATGGGGAAGACTGCTGATCTGACTGCTGTCCAGAAGACCATCATTGACACCCTCCATCAGGAGGGTAAGACACAAAAAGAAATTTCTCAAAGAGCAGGCTGTTCACAGAGTGCAGTTTCAAGGCACATTCACAAAAAGTGTGTTGGAAGGGGGAAATGTGGCAGGAAACGCTGCACAACCAAGAGAGGTGACCGCAGCCTTAACAGCATTGTGAAGAAGAGCCGCTTCCAGAATTTGGGGGAGCTTCAAAGACAGTGGACTGAAGCTGGACTCCAGGTATCAAAAGCCACTGTTCACAGACGTGTCCGGGAAATGGGCTACAATAGCCGTATTCCCATGGTCAAGCCATTTCTGAACTCAAGACAACGGAAGAAGCGTCTGACTTGGGCTATGGAAAAGAAGCACTGGACAGTTGCAGAGTGGTCCAAAGTCCTCTTTTCAGACGAAAGCAAGTTTTGTATGTCATTTGGTAGTCAAGGCGCCAGAGTCTGGAGAAAGGCTGGAGAGGCGCAAAATCCAAGTTGCTTGAAATCCAGTGTGAAGTTCCCACAGTCAAAGATGGTTTGAGGAGCCATGTCAGCTGCTGGTGTTGGTCCACTGTGTTTCATCAAGTCCAGAGTAAATGCAGCTGTGTTTTCCAGCATGATCTGGCACCTGCCCACAGTGCCAAAACCACCAGTAACTGGTGTACTGACCATGGCATTACTGTCCTTGATTGGCCTGCCAATTCCCGTGACCTGAACCCCATCGAGAATGTGTGGGGTATTGTGAAGAAGAAGCTGAAAGACACCAGACGCAACAATGCAAATGAGCTAAAGGCCGCTATTGAAGCATCCTGGGCATCCATAACACCTCAGCAATGCCACAGGCTGATTGCCTCCATGCCACGCCGCATTGATGCAGTAATCTGTGCAAAAGGATTCCCAACCAAGTACTGAGTGCATTAATTGACATTTTCAAATGTTTGATTTTGTTTTGCTGTTATAATTTTTTTTTTTTTTTTTACTTGGTCTGAGGAAATATTCTAATATTTTGAGATAGGATTTTTGAGTTTTCTTCAGCTGTACGCCATAATCAGCGATATTAAAACAATAAAAGGCATGCGATATTTCAGTTGATTTGTAATGAATCCAGAATGTATGACATTTCATGTTTTTTAATTGCATTACAGAAAATAAAGAACTTTATCACAATATTCTAATTTTCTGAGACAGTCCTGTATTGTTCAAGCATGCCATGAAACAATTTAAGTAACTTTGGAGTTTTTGGGCATAAAAAGCGCATTACAGTGTGTTATTATATACACGATAGTATAGTTGCTAGAACATAGTAGAACACTGTATAGTATATTATTGTATAGTATGTTATATTTATAGTATACTTTAGTAAAGTATAGTATAATATTGTATAGTACAATTTAGTATAGTACAGTTTAGTATAGTATAGCAGAATACATTATATGTGAGTATAGTACAGTTTGGTAGAATGGAACAAAATTAAACTTAATTCATTTCCGGGGGGAAATTCCATTGTTCAAATAGTTCAATATAAAAAATAACAACCCACACTTTCAGTCATACACAATACTATATAAATGGCAAACGGCTTGTACTTGTGTAGCGCTTTACCAAGTCTGATGATCTCAAAGTGCTTTACTCTACAGTCAGTCACACCCTGATGGTGGTGAGCTATGTTTGAAGCCACAGCTGCTCTGGGGCAGACTGACAGAAGCAAGGCTGCCATACATTGGCGCCACCGGGCCCTCTGACCACCACCAGCAGGCAATTCGGGTGAAGTGTCTTGTCAAGGACACAACAACTGAGACGGTCGAAGCGGGGGATCGAACTGGCAACCCGCCAATTGCAGGATGAACTCCCTAAAACTGCCACTGTCACAATACTATATGACATAGACAGCAAAAAGAAAAATCTATTTTAAAATCTGAAGAAGAGCTCGCACATTAAGAATACATACACATGAGAGTGTAGTTGTGTGTGTGATTGCAGGTATGACTGAAATTCAACATGAAAAGTTAAGCTTATTATTGCTTATTGATGGATCACCTGAATTCCTAATTTCTTTAAAATAGCATTCGGTTTGTTCAGTACACCCCTCTCTACAACAGATCTTAGAGAGCCCAGTCTCGTGTTTTTAAAGCACAGTTTCACATTGATTTGCTCTGTTCTTTCTGCTTAAAGCCTTTATAATTTGCATTAAGAGCAAATTAACATTTGACCGTTTCTAAATGCAAATGCATCACTTGGAATCAAAGACAGAGCTGTTACCGGCTTAATTAATGAGCAAAACAAGAGTGCAATACCCCGCACCTGGCAACAAAGCAGCTTTTAAGTCAATACTCAGTTATATGGAATCTCCTGACAAATGGGTTCAAGGTATATAAATTATAGACTCCTGATTTCAAAAAATTAGAAAATTTATTTGTAAAATGATTAAATATCTTTTTGTAAAATAAACATCTGTTGGGAATGGTTGTGCTACCTGATATTATAATAATTCGAAATTTAATTAGAACTTCATATAAAACATATCAAATGTATTATTTAGGTATTTATTAATTATCTGCAAAGTGTATTGTAAATATGACTTAATATTGAGCAATACATGGGTAAGATAGGGCTTAAACCCTCAAGCTGTTCAGTGATGTATATATAAAGAGCTCTGGCATGTCAGCATCCTGCTTTCCTTGGTGACCAGTGTTCCACTACTCTGCGCTTTGTGTGATGGAGGCACAGAAGGAGAAAACAGTGGCTGTATGGGGGGTGATCAGTGCCTGTGGGCTCGGAGAAGATGTAAAGGAATTAGTATCAGAATATGCCTCACTCTGTTAATATAGACCGAAGGCAGAAATCATTGCTGTTTTTATTTCTTCAAATCAAAAGTTGTTCTGTGCACCAGCAGCTTGCCTGCCATCATTGTCCCCTTCCATATGTAGAGAAAGTTTACCCGATTTAACCGAACAGAAAGGCAAACGAATACTGACGCATGATTGCATCACCTTCTCCATACTGCTCACTTGGTTTTATTTCAGTTCTTTTTAATGCAATACGTTTTTTTCAGTCACTCTTTGTCAATTACTTTTTTCCACAGCCCTCAAATTACTTTCTTGGACAGTCCACTTGTGGTAGTGATGCAGAGTTGCAGCGTTTGCAAACTCAAATCCGTGCTTCATGAGGCAGAACAATAAAGTATATTTAAGTTTAAAAGAAATCTATCCGAAATGGTGAAATTCAGCATCTAATTCTACGGATTTGTCAATTTTGACAAAATATAATTTCTGGAGGTGTTCACAGGCAATGTTCCATGTTACATCAAGACCTGGGTAGAAGTTGTTACTGAGGAAAAATGAACCCTGGTCTACCCCAGCCAGAAGCCCTGGATGACCAGCGAGGTCCAGCAGCTGCTGAAGGAGGGAAACAATGTATTATGGTTCTCAACTACAGCACAGCCTAAGCTAACCTGAGGAGATGCATCAGAAAGGCCAATCAGGAGGCGGATTGAGGAGCACTCGATCAGCAACAACAGTAGGCAGGTGTGGCGGTGGATCCAGCAGCTCGTCAACTACAAGACCAACCTTAGTGCTGCTAACAGTGACGCCTCACCGGCTGAAGAGCTGAACTTCTTCTTTGCGCGCTTTGAGGTGGTGCCATCACAGGTAGCTGCACTACACCCTACAGTCCACACAGCAGCTTCATGCCTGCTGAAGACTGTCAAGTCGAGGAAGGCTGCAGGCCCAATAGATCCACTGAGGATGCAGTAGCAGAGCAGAGATCTTTAATTCCAGTCCTCGGGGTCCAGCGTCCTGCAACATCTATATACGTCTTTGCCTACTAAATCAGTCTTAATGTGAGTCTGTGTTTTTATTTTATCTTTTTTTTTTTAAAAAACTGCTGTTTGTTCTATTTTGTACAACTTTTTTATGTCTCTATATCTATATCTTTGTTCAATTTCATTGTCTCTGTGACAATGACAGTAAAGGACTTTCTATTCTGTTCTGTTCTATTCTAACTCTAGTCACCTAACCGGGCTTGCTATAATTGACATCTTGTGGAAGATTATTAAAAGACAACTTGAGAAATTACCAGCACATATTTTCTTTCAGCATCTATATTCTTATTTGAACACAAGTTTCTTGTCACAGCATACTTGAAGATTATTTCAGAAAAATCTACCTATTTGGTCCCTTACTTTCTCTGTCCTGGGACATGTCGTATAACCTACAACCTTTGCCGGGTGAGTGCAAACAGGACGCACATATCTCAGCTCTGATTGGTCCACTTGAGTTCTCACAGGCAGGTGGATGAATTTACAGGAGGAAATATTTTTGCCAAAATTCACAAGAGTTTTGTGGTTAGCTTGAGATTGAAGTCTAGAGAGAGCAGAGGAATTTCCCACAGATTCTTGTTTTGTGTGTTACTATTTTCTACAAACACACACATGGCTGTTTTATTATTATTATTGTTCATTCTGTTCTTTTTTCTTTTTTTCCCAACCAAACATGAATTATAAAAAAATACATTTTTTTTTTTTTTTTTTTACTAATGTACAAACCTTAAATTTTCCGGCATTTTATTTGACAAGTTTGCAAAGTTTGATTTAGAGTCAATAAACTTTTATAAAGCTGTCACATAATTGCGTAAATTTATTTAAAAAAATAATTCGCCAAGAGATTAATTTAGTGCATGTAAAATACTATCAGCTTGTAAAGTTTTAACAGAAGCCCTCTTCAAAAATCCCAAACTATGATGGTTCACATAAAACCAGACCCAATGGATTTCTCAGGAGAAAGCAAGCTTTCTCTGCAAGAGATGTCTTGATGTCTCCTGCAAGAGATGTCTTGCAGGCATCTCTTGCAGAGATGCCTGCAAGACAAAAAGGGTAAATCCTCTGACCCCCACACACAACAATGCTGTGCCGCGGCTGTCGCCTCGGCGGCATTAATCACCCGCCATACCTAAGGACCTCGCCTGCTGGAGGCAGCCAGGGCTGCGACTCCATGTCTGGGGAAGGGGAGGGAGGATGCTCAGAGCGAATGCTACCTCTCCAGACGGGAGGACGAAGTGAACAGTCTGCGTGTTGTTCGCCGCTCTGGACGGTACTGGGATGCGTTTAGGATGAGGAGCCGGGCAGCAGAGAGCCACCAGCACCAGCGCCTCTGAGTCTGACATGAATGATAAGTGAAAGACCTCCTTCCAAGGACCGAGCAACGCCGGGATCTGCGCAAGCCTTCCGGGCTTCACTCAGTCTCCGCTCAGCGACACATTTGGACATCTTGGACCTATGCGTACCCCCCAAATGATGTTTTAGACTCTTTAAAGCCAGTGGGACCCTTTTTCATTTAAAGAAAAGAAAGAAAGAAAAGAAATTCGAATTCATATTCTGAGTTAATTTATTTTTTTGTCTAATTTTGAGAAGGGAGTTGGTTGAGTTGGGTGTGTTTTTCTTTTGTGAAGCTTGAAGACAAACTTCTCCATGGCGCTGATTATGGAGCCTGTGAGCAAGTGGAGCCCCAGTCAAGTGGTAGACTGGATGAAAGGTGGGTTCCGGTGGCTGGAAAGGTACAGCTTTTAACCCAACTGTTGCAAATGAGTGTTTGCGCAGCGATTCGTCACATTCCGACACAAACTGATCCGAGACGCGAGAAAGAAAGCACAAACACCTGCCGCCGATCCTCGCGTCGAGCGCGTCGCTGGCTCTATAAAAAAAAAAAAGAATAAAATACAAATCTGAATTATTTTCAATCGATCATTTGGAACAATGACGAAGTGGATGCGACGTTCTCCAGGGCACAGCGCATCCAAACATCCCCAAACGCGTTAAAGCCCATTGTGTCCATTGTTAAAACCAGAGCTTCCTCCCCACGGAGGCGCAGGGGAAACAGTGAAGATCTGGTAATTCTACCCAAATGACAGCGACTCAGAATCTGGGTTTAGGTGAAAACGGGCTAAAGTTATCCGGGAAATGCGTGTGCATGGCACTGGGAAGATCAGCACTGAATCTGACGTCTGCTAAATGTTCATCCACGGATGTTTGCAAGTCTCCGAGTAAGTCTCAGCTGATGGAGAGGAACCTCCTCTGAAACAGACCGGAGTTAAAGCTTAAAGCTATTCCTCAGACTTTTCGGTGAAATCACCCAAACTCACTTTAGATATAGTTGTAATGTAAAGGGAAACATCTTTTGGTAAGTTTTTCCTCTTTGGGTAGTTTTTTGTTGTGTGTGTGTCAGACATTTAACTGATGAAAGCTACCCTGCTAAAAAAAAGCTTCCATTTGCCCATGGCTTCTGGTGACATCACAGAAGGTGTAATGCAGTTTTTTTTAGACATA
The DNA here is from genome assembly GCA_037039145.1 of Fundulus diaphanus. Taxonomy (NCBI): domain Eukaryota; kingdom Metazoa; phylum Chordata; class Actinopteri; order Cyprinodontiformes; family Fundulidae; genus Fundulus; species Fundulus diaphanus. The sequence goes on from CM073136.1 coordinate 24,133,141, forward strand.
CGTTTGCATTTCCCTTATTATTTGCATGTTTTTAACCAATTTCCTTCCATCGAGTGAATATACTTGTATTCTGTGAGTACATGGCATGAGTTCAGAAAAATTTGGCCATGTTTGTGAAGAGGAACAAGGCAAGTTGGAAAGGCTATAGATATCACCAGGAAATGGTGAATTCAAACCTAGTTATAAATGCCAAATGGTCAAGTAATGATTTTTTGTCGCAGCACCAGTCCTTCACCTGCTACGTTCTCAAACAACAGAAATACGCACAAAGCAGAATTATCATTTTTCTGTGTTTTTTTTATTTATTTGTGCGAAATCTGGCAGAGGAAATCCATAGTTCTTTTTCCTGCTATGTTTTTACCGTTACTGTACATTTGTTAGTAGAAATAATATTTTTTAAGTATCATCAGACGAACAGAACATGTAGTTCCACAGTTTATTCTTACAAAGCTCTTATTAATATGATGGGGGAATCCCGAAGCTCTCCCGAGGCCATTTTCCATCCGAGAAATGTTTATGTTCAAGATAATCTGACGTGCCATTGTTAAAAGCCTGGAAAAGTGAGAAACGTTGAAGTTGTTATTCATTTGTCACCACCCAGCTTTGGTAGCTGTGTCAGATTAGTGTTTGCTTTGATCCAAAGATCTGTAAATGCCCCAAACAGCTGTTGTTGTTTTTTTTTTACATCCTCGGCCCACTCCTGCTCTCTGCTCAGGCTCCTCGTCAATTATGATTATATTTGGCTGTTTGGATTACTAAATTATTCCAGCATCCAAATGTGTTAAGAAGTGGAAACATTCGTCCCCCAGGGAGGGATTTTTCAGCCTGCTCAGATTAGTCTTTTTTTTTGTAAATAGTAATTGTCTCAGTACCGTGTATTGTTCAGAAGGGGCTTTGTGCTCACGTGTCAAGCCACAGGCCTCCACATCCATACATCTGTGCCGCTTCAGCACACGCATGTATATAAATATAGCATCGTAATTCGCAGCCTGTTGGTCGCAGCTACTGCTTCAGCCATATAATGGCGACATGGACCTGCATGAGATGCATCATATTTATAACACTGAGTAACATAGACTCCTCTTTGAAAAATTAAAAACACCAATGTTTAACATGGTAACGTATAAGCAACATGATATGCCTCCACCTGCAAAAATGTTTGATTTTATAGTTACAATAATGTTATCTACAGTGCTGTAAAGAAGTGTTTTTCCCCTTAAAGATTTATTCTGTTTTCCGGATACATTAAAATGTTTCAGATCATGACATTTTACCACCAGACAAAGATAACTTGCGTGAATACAAGAAGCAGTTTTCAAAAACTGATTTTATTTATTAAGGGAGAAGAGCTATCCAAACCAATCTGGCCCTATGTGGAAAAAGTAATCGCCCCCTAAACCCCCTGACCCTAAACCTAATAGTTGCCTGTGCCAGCCTTGGCAGCAACGACTGACATCAGGCTTTTGTGATAACTGGCAATCAGTCCGTTACATCCCTGTGGAGGAATTTTGGCCCGCTCCTCTTCCCAGAATTGCTTTAATCCAGCCACATTGGAGGAGTTTGAGGCATGAATCGCCTGTTTAAGGTCGATCCACAGCCTTCAATTAGATGTGCTGTGGCCTGCCTCTCAGTCTGATAATAACAATAGTTGAAATATTTAAGTGTAAGAAATAAAAAAACCCAAATATAATAAATCTACTCATACACACACACACATATATATATATATATATATATATATATATATATATATATATATATATATATATATATATATATATATATATATAAAACTTGTTATAAGCCGGCTAATATGGTGGGCTCATGAGTTTGTCTTTTTAATTTACACATCTAAACAGCCAAATTAGCATTTATTTTAAGTGGAGAAAATGTGTAGCAGCATACTTTTGATCAGCAATGGTCAGCAACAGGTGGAGGAGGAGGAGTGCAATGTTACTCTGCCCTCCACACATCCTAAACACGGTTCTTTCCGAGGCTTTCTTCACTTCTATATTAGCCTTCGGTCTGCCAGCAGACTGGCAGTGTGCAGTAAACATGTGGGGTGGGGGCCCGTCCTATAGTATAGAATATATACCCTTCATACAGCCGGCCGAATATGGCCTTTTTTAAGCCAGCTGAATGACAGTGTGCAGCAACAGGTGGAGGAGGGGGCATTCTTTCTGCAAGCTGACTGGCAGCACACAGCAACTTGATATCGGTCAGCAGCCCATGCCCGGTGACAAGCTTGAGATCTCTCCTCGTGTGAGAGGCACGTTAGCTCCACTCGGGTCTGATGCCTCCTTTTAAACATGCATTTGGAGGTACATTAAAGAGTCACACTGGACAAATAGGAGCTTTAAACGTTAAAAAGATGCCGAGTCAGACAGAAGAGGCAGTGATCATAGCTGTTCAGCAGAGCTTTGAGATGATGTGCGAAAAGGCTTAAAGAACGAATGCGAAAAGGGAGAAAGAACGACCACTGGGTTCCGCTGTGTCCCATATCTGACAAGTGGAGCAGAGACCATTACTGTGGCCGGCGCTCCCTAATGGTAATGTGAAGCGAGAGACAAAAGTGACTATGAGAGACACCGAGGAAGAAGAAACGGCTTGAGGGGGGTTGGGGGCGTCCTGTTAAACATCCCTCCTGAAGCCCTGCTGTCGACGTTCGGGCAGCGATGCTTTCAGCCTTCCCAGGTTCCTTTATTTCTAATGCGCCCCGTGATGTCACAGGAGGCCAGGAAAGGGGGCACCCGGTGACCTTCCCACAGTCCCACTCCCATGTCCCGTCAGCTTTGTCTGAGCGCTGCTCTTTGTTCCCAGCTGGGATGGAGCTGTTTAAACACTCTCATCCTTAAAAGAGAGGAGTATCGCACGTTACTCTCCAAATTTGTTCTCAACACACCACAGGAACAGTTTGCGGCAGGAAAGACGAAGCGTTCCTCAGAATGGTGTTTTTCTGTGCTACGGAACAAATTCAAGCGTGTGGTCAACGCTACCCTATTTTTGCAGGTGGATTTTTTTCCCCCCTCTTGTGCTCCTCCTGCTCCCACTTGTCTGACTCACACAGTGACACTGATTAAAACCACTCAGATTATCGCATAGCTGTTTCCAATTGCTCTTTTTTTTTTTTTTTCAGCCCCCGCCATTAAAAGTGGATTATCGGTAATAGAGATCGGGGGACGTCGGCGCTGTGCTTTTAATTTCTCCTCTAGGTGCTTGATAATCTGACCCATACATAGAACGGGCAGGAAAACTGATGGAGCAGAAACCATTATGTGCACTCAGCGAATGCTGTCCTATTTAAATGTGAAATAAATGCCAAAGAGGAGAGGAAAAATATCTGCGTTTAATATGTAGTGACTAACCAGCCACGTTAAAAGGATGTCAGTGTCTAGGACTGATCAAATCAATTACGTCACTTTCAACTATAGATGACCTTTCCAGGGAGGTTTAATAGAATTTTAAGAGATTTCTTAATTTTTTTATATATTTATCTAAAAATAAATGAACACAGACATTTTACAGTTTATTAGATTAGAGGGCGACATATCACGTCTAATATCAATGCATGGATGTCTGCCTCTGCCATCTTACTGATGGGCTAATTAAAGTAAATGAAAAAGGCCAGCCTAATGAACAATAAGGCAAACTAACAAACACAATTGGTGTTGAGGTCAGGGCCATTCAGGAATCTAATTGTAACCTGGTTGAAACCCGTTGGGATTACGGTGACGACGACCAAGCATCAATCACCTAAACATCACTTTGACCCTCAGGTGAAACGATAGAAGGGACTTTATTTGCAATGAAACCCCTCTGTTACTCTTCATAATTTCTTGTTTTGTCTAATAAGCAAGAGTTTGATGTAGCTGCAGGCGCCTTTCACACAAACGGAGCGGCACAACAACAGTTCGAGATGTCCAGGAAGCAGTTATTCCTGGAGACTCGCTTGATTCTTAGAAAGACGCTATGTTTCTGCTGCCGTCAGTGTTTGTTTACCCCGCATACTAAAATCTAGCTGGCCACTTAAAGTGGGCAGGAGAGCAGAGAGTCAGAGTTCAAAGGTTGGTTCATGCTACATATCATTTTCATTATTATCCTCCTCCACCCACCAATGTTGTAATTTTATTTCATTGGAAAACGCTCAGAGAATTTGGTTGTGCTTTCCACTGACATACTGAGTCTGAGTTAACTAGGTAAAGAGAATGATCAGTAAAGCCTTTCAGCATTGAGCTCTCTATACCCCCCCCCCCCCCCAACCCCCACCACCACCACCACTTAGCTGAACCCGACATGAATGCTTGATCAAGTCTGAGCTCCCAGTCCCATGTGTATGATTAGCTCACCGCAGTAGAGAGATGAGACGAGGGGGCAGTCGCATGGGTGCGAGGGAAGAAAGGAAAAAGAAGAGAAAGTCGCTGCATAAGCCACACAAAAGCTGACTTCCCTGTCTTGACTGCTAAAAAGGACAGCTTGCGAGGTAGAAATTGGACACTATGGTCACATAAAGTATTATGAAAGGATGTGTGAAAGGAATGGAAGTATTTATTAATATTTTATTGCTGTGGCATAATCTCAAAACGGAAAGTGTCCTGGAGTTTCTGACCATTCCTCTATGTCTTCGCAGTGCATGGTGGCAGGATCAAGTTGGGTCTCTCTGCAGCTTTCTTTTCTGCAGCTTTTTTTCTGTCACAGCTCCAGCTTTTCTAAACGTTTCAATTTTTACTCCGGCTGTAGATGTGGGAAAGTAATTTCGTAACGCCAGACCTATTACCTGACGTTTCATGTTCTCTTGTCTCTCCCATTTTGAAGAGTGGCTTCTGTGCCGCATCATAGTAATCCCCAAAGGGAAACATGAAGTCATGGGCCACTAAATAAAGCTCCCCAGACACTCTGATCTAGATATAGAGTAGTGGAGGTGGCACCAGCTCCGTTGCTGAGTAGAACTGAGACGTCTGCGGCCACCATATTGTGAGTGGCAAGTGCAAGTTGAAAACTAAAACAAGTGTCCTGGTATGCAGCATTTTTTTTAACGACTAATTTTTATCCTCAACACAATAAGCTAATTATATTTCTTATAGTAGAGATAAATGAACAATGTTTGCTGATCAAAACAGGAGTACAGTCACAATAAAACGTATAGTGCACAGATCATTTCTTTATCCCTTAAAATACACCAAAACACCAATGTAATTATATTCAATTTTATTTGTTTGCATTACCTGAACTGTATTTAATTTTGGCTATAGTTTACTTAAGAGCTGCATGATGAGAAATTCCATGATTATTATAAATACAAAAATGTAGTGATAATAAGCGTCACAATATCAGAATCAATATGCTATGTTTTTGTTATATAAAGGAAAAGAAAATCTTTTATTATGAGAAAGAAACTGACCCAATTTCTCTGAAGGGTAATTAAGGAAGAAAAATATATCATCTAATTACAAAAGGTTTTAATTCACTTGATTGCTTTTTAATATGTTTTTATTCCAAAGCACTGTAATCAGTTATGTATCCAATCACTGCAAGAGAAATGGGGGGTCTTGACGTCATGCTTTATGTAAGGTGGAAACTAAGTAAAGGTGTTTTGATCCATCCTCCTTAAAAAAAAAAGCTCCCTCTGTCAAAAATAAGATTTAACTAGAAAAATAAGGCATATGGTAGAATTCAAACTAATTTACAGAACAAATAACCGCATTTGCTCTTTTTCAAGAAAATCCAGTGGATTTGGTTGCTGTAGATTTCCCATTTTTCTAGCAGTGTGAGTCATAAAACTGCAGTCTTTGTGTAAAGCGCTCCATCAGTGCCCCATCAGAATGCAATCGCTTTGACTTCTGCATCAGAGAGATTCTTATTCTTGCCTGAGAAATGATTTCCGAAGGTTCTCTGTAACAGTAATTGAGGCAGTTCCTTATAAACCTGTTTATTATGTGAACCACACGGAGGCATTCCTATGTCGTTTCACGTGTAAAGCACAAAGCATTAGCGCAAACAAGTTTTCAGTCTGTTTAAGTTTGCTGCACTTCAACTATTTCTTTTAACAAGGATTTCACACCTACTGCAGTGCTAAAACATGTAAAACAAGTTGCGCGCCGACTCGTAACCCTGTTAAATTAAACGCTCCCCCCCCCCCTAAGCTTAGCGCTGAAAATGTAGCTCGAATGATGTTGTGGAGAGCGAATGTGTCCCACTTCTCGTTTCACACAGACTGTTATCATACTTGGATGTGGCAGAACGCGACCCGTGATCACACGCCTAACAGATTTGCGGCACATATATCGGTATGGGAGGCAGCACCGAACCCAGCTAGCACGTAAAAAAAAAAAAAAGAAGAAGAAGAAAAAAAAAAGCAGATTTTGCAAGAATTCAGAAAATCAGACGCGATTGTGTTGTGTTGTCTCAGGCCTGGACGACTGCCTGCAGCAGTACATCAAGACTTTTGAGAAGGAGAAAGTAGGGGGAGACCAGCTGCTACGCATCACCCACCAAGAGCTGGAGGACCTGGGAGTGTCCAGGATTGGCCACCAGGAGCTCATACTGGAGGCCGTGGACTTACTTTGTGCACTGGTGAGTCCAAGGCTTCCTTCACATCTACCCACTACTTACCTTTGAGTCACAGAAGGAGTTTTCAGATGAATAATGTGTGCCTCTTTAGTTTATAAGGCCTGAGTAAAAGTGAGGGGACGAAGAAATGAGAAAAGTTATTTATTTGCTGAGGAATTGACAGAAAAGAATACACGATCCTGCAAAAGCATTTCTATCTCTATGAGCACATTGTATGAAAACTATGCTGGAGCTGCAGGGATCCAGCGCTCAGTTCACCGGTGACTCCACAAATCTGCCCTTTTTGGAGCAGTGGCAATAAGAAGCCATTGTTGACACGCGATGTCCTACTTTCTGGTTGCAATTTATGTATCAAGGACACAGCAAACTTGGGAAGCAGCTGGCCTGGTCGCAGAAGATCAAATTAAACTTATTGGGCTTCCTGAAAAAACACTGCGCATCCGTACATGTACCTTGGGGTGACTGTGGCTTGATGGGTAGAGTAGTTGTCTTGTAATCGGAAGGTTGTGGGTCCGACTCCAGCTTTTATTGAGGCCTGTCAATATGTGCCCCTAGGCAAGGCACTTAACCCCAGGTTGCCTACTGATCTGTGTATGTGCGTGTTAGCAAGTGCAGTTGGGGGAATGTGGCTATAGTGTAAAGTGCTTTGAGTGGTCAGTATGACTACAAAAGCACTATATAAATTCAGTCCATTTACCTTGAAACATGGTAGTGGCAGCAACATGCTGTGTTGCCTTATGATACTTTTGTATCATAGAGGCTTGTTTAGTTGGAGGAAATCACTGAATGAATGTCCATTCCTGTGTATCCATCTGTACCCCCAGAGGAAACCGAGCACAGCAGATATTAGAAGATGACTTAATCAACTAAACCAGCTCAATTTGACACGTTAGGTCTGAAAATCTGACCTATATGCGTAAAGGACTGCTTTGGGGTCCAGTTTAAAACTGTCCTTGATAATAAGTTGATTATCTAGACAAAATGTCTTCTTGAAGCAGGCAAAACTTTGGGCTGACTAGTGGTGCCATCGATTACTGGCTCATTTTGAAGTAGTTTCTGAACTTAGTGTCAGCATGACGCACAGTCGCTCTGCTGGTTTGGCTAATGAGCCCCTAAAGTGTGAGAATACTTGAGTGTCCTTTGTTACTTTTTGAATGATACTGGTGGGGTTATGTCAGTCTCACAAATAAAAGCATAGGGTTTTGTTTTCTGCTCAGGAGGGGAGCAGCAACGCTAAGCTGTGGCTTGGAGTTCAACCAAAGGATCCCGAATGGAAGATTTTGTAGACAGGAAAATCAGTTTGCAGACACTTAAGAGTTTCTGTCAGATGTTAACTTACAGCACACTCGTCATTGGCCTGAATGTGAAATTAATTTGATTTAGTGTCAAATGATTATACAAGCGACAGCTTCGGGGAATTTCAGAGACAAGAACTGGCTGAAATTGTTTGAATTTACTGAAGCTTTTCTCGAAAACGCTGTAAATTATGTGCATACACCCCCTAGTGATATTTGGATAAATGTCACATAACCAGGTTGCAGAGAAACCACGTACTTTTTGCAGCCATCAACAAGCTCAGGCTGAATATTTGACCTCATTAAAACTGGATGGTTTTGAGGCATGGCTCCGGCTTTGGAGCGAGGTTTGCTCATTTTGAAGGGGTGAGCGGGGGGCTTTAGGAAGGCTTTGATTGAATTTTTGTGTCTTTGTCCTGCTGGAACACCCAGACCTGATCAGGTATCAACCATCTAGCTGCTGATTTGTGGTTGAAAAAGTTTTTTTTTTAAGACTCTTTCTTCCTTATTCGGCCCACTTTGTGGACTGCACCTGCCCCGTTGGCAGCAAAGCAGCCCATCAGCAGCGTGTTACCACCACCATACTTCACAGTTGAAACAGTTTTCTCAGATCCAAAAGCCTTACCATGATTCACACTGATTTCCTGTCATCGCGATGAAAATAACTCAGCACAAGGCATTGAGCTTGTCCGTGGAGGTGACTTCAAATTTTGAAGCAGGTGTGATTTCTTGGTCACCATTAACAGTGATGTTACAGCGGTTTTAAGTTAATGACTAGCTTTGCTTGTTTTGGAAGATCCCGACCGGTTTTCGTACAGCTGAGGGTGCTGGTTTGGGTCAGATGCTTGAAACTCAGACTTTGGGCATTCCAACAGGCCAATGATCCCAAACACGCATCAAAACAGGTTTCGGATGGATGAAACAGGCTGACTTCAAGCTTCTTGAGTGGCCTTGACCTCAACCCTATAGCGAAGATTTTTGGACCCTTTGTAAAAGCAAGATCTGTGTGAGGAAGTCACTTTTAAGGAGAAAATATATAGGCAGAGCTGAAAAGGCATGTGTGAGTGAAGCAGCCCACACACATGACTCAGTTACAGCAGATCTGTTGGGAGGAATTAGGTCAAAATTCCTGCAAACCGCTTGGAGCAGGGATACCCAAAACAATTTACCTATCTGATTTGTATGTTAACTTCACAATTTGAAGAATATTTAAAAAATATACTTTTGCTGGAAAAAGGAATCATTTTGTCTAATTTAAAACCATTAATAGCATTTTTAATCTGACATTTCAATGGAAGTAGTCGATTCAGACTTGGTGGGCTGAGGTCGTAGATGCTATCTGAATCTGAACTCCTCTCATCCCTGCCGAGGGTGGGTGCGGGTGGGGCTGGGGTGCATCAACTCCAAAGCTTCTTACGTAACTGGGATTTGGTTTTAAGTCTGTCAGGCTCTCCTGTATTAAATATGATTAGCGGCCCTCCTGGTGCACTCTCTCCTCCTAAGAAACCCTGACGGGAGAGATTCCACAGGCCTGTACGTGCAATTTGTACAAAAACAAGAGTGTTCGTCTATCTGTAGACATTCACAGCTTGCTTCTAATGTTTTTTTTTTTTTTTCAAATTTCATTTCGGCAGATTTATTCTTGGGGGCCGACTCTGCCTGTGGCTTTCATAGATTCGTGTCAGAGTAACAACAAGTTTCATTCCTTTGTGTGAAGAGTTTATTGGAACGCGTCACCGGTTAAACAATCTCTTATGTTCCTCTCTCCTCTCCAGAATTACGGTCTGGAGACGGAGAATCTGAAGACGCTTTCGCACAAGCTCAGCGCATCTGCGAAAAACCTGCAGAACTTCATCACGGGCCGGCGGCGCAGCGGCCATTACGATGGCCGAGCCACTCACAAGCTGCCCAACGACTTCCTCACTTCTGTGGTGGACCTCATAGCTGCTGCCAAGAGTCTGCTTGCATGGCTAGACAGGTGAGATTTGCTAAATGGTGGTCCTGGATACAGTTATCCATCCATCCGTCCATCCACTGTGACACGTAGTTTTTGTACCGATGGTTTTAACAATAGCATGCTTATAATCACACAAAAAAGACAGACTTTAGGGAGCACAAATACAGTCAGGTGTTTTTGCACATATAGGTTCGCCTAAAATTATTCAACCTCACTTGCAAAGGACATTTACTGGCAAAATGAACAAGCAAGCGGCTGCTTGCTAAATTTGTCGAGAACAATTTCACCACTTTAGCACAATTAACATTACAAGTGTTTTTTCCAAAGCAAACACAAATCAGCCTGTTTAATGACTGCTGAGGTCCCTTCATCAAGGACGAGCATTCTTAACACTTCCCAGCACCTGTTTGCATTTATGACCTGTAGCATACATGAGTCATAGTCAGACACCAGCGTTTGGCATTGTTCCTGAGGCTTCTTATCCCCGCTCCTCATGGGGGAAAGGCCTCCAGTCATTAGTGTACTTGGGTTTGCGAGCTGCAACCTGCTTCTTCCAATCCCCACCTGACATTTTCAAAAGAGCTCAAGTCATGCACCTGTCCTGGCAAATTTAATATCATGTAGGCCTTCCACTGAAAGCCACCCTTGGTTGACTTTAGGATACATTTTGCATCATTGACCTGTTGGAAGGTCCAGTACTGTCCAAGCTTCAGCTTTGTCATAGGCAAGGCAAGGCAAGGCAAATTTATTTGTATAGCACATTTCAGTACAGAGATAATGCAAAGTGCTTTACATGATTAAAATATAGGAAAATAAAACAGAATAAAAGCAAGCAGGAATAAAATGCAGAAACAAAATAAAACATGGGAGAATAGAAATTAAAAGCAAACAAGTAAAAACAGTTGGACTACAAATTGAACTAATGATGTTCCAGTAAAACAGTTTAACTAGAGCAGTCGAAGGCAATCATAAACAAATGTGTTTTTAATCTTGATTTAAAAGAACTCAGGCTTTCTGCACTTTTACAGTTTTCTGGAAGTTTGTTCCCGATCAGTGGCTTGATATTTTCTTCCGAGATTTCCTGATGCTTGATTGAATCCACTTTGTCCTCCAGATGCTGCAGGTTTCTAGGGGTCTCCATGCTTCACTGTAGGCATGCTGTTCTTTTCAGCAGTTGCTTCATTCTTCCTCCTCCTAATACACCACTGATCCGCCGGCCTGAAAGGTTCTAGCATATCGGGCAACAGAACAGCAACCCAAGGCCTCTTAGGCTTATTTACATAGTTCTTAGCAAATGGCAGCTGAATTTTGTTTTTCTTTTGTGCCAGGGGTGGTGTACGTCTTGGGGTTCAGCGTTTAAAAAGTGCCTCACTGTGGAAACTGGAACCGTAGTGGCTACAGTCACCATGTCTTGCTACATGTCTGTTGCAATCAGTCAAGTGTTTCTTACCACCTCCATTCTTCCTGTTACTGCTTTGTCCAGGTAGCTTAGCTGCAATTATAATGGCTTTAAACTTGCTAACTTTATGAATTATGCTTTTGAGAAACTTGTGTTTTTTTTACAGGGTATCCTTCCTCTCCTTTTTGCAAGGCTATGATCTCTCAACTTAACTTTTTTGACTTATTTCTAACAAGCAATGAAACATCACCGTTAACAGTTCAATTATTCATTATTATTATTTGAGCTGTTAGATCTCAAGCACACTTGGGTCATGTTCACACGTAGTTTCAAAAGTGATCGTTTGCGGTCTCCTAAAATTCACGTGGAAGCACAGCCTAAGCAACAAAAAACCTTTGCGGATACACCTAATCTCGTCTCTGTGGGCGCGGGGCCTTAATGCAGCCAATGAAGCTCTTTATTCGTTGTATCAGGTGCGTCTGAGACCACCGTGATGTTTTCCTCTTATAAGGAACTCTGTTCAAGGGTGGGGATTATTTTGAGACTGCAGCAAAGTAGGATTTAGTATTGAATCTGAAGAAAAACCTTATATTAGTTGTATTTTACTCTTTAAACTATTTTTGTGTAATCTGTTTATCTCAAACTCCTGAACTACTTTTGAATCTATTTGCAAAGGGGGTTGAATATTTTTTGTTATTTTATTTTGACAACCGAACAGTCACGTAATGTTTTGCTATTCTATCCATGACGCATCAGCTGACAGGAAGGCCTTGATTCTGCAGACATTTTGACACGAAAGAAACTGAGCTATTTTTATATGACTTCATGCCTCGTTTGTCTGTGTGCGTTTGCCTCTATGTTTGATTAAATTTAGGCTTCAAAGCCGACGACACCGCACAAAAATAAAGTGATCTAGTGTGTGTGTGTATTTTTTTGTGTTGTTCTAAAAAACAGAAACAATCTGTGGCTTTCATCCCGTTCAAATGAATTTAGAATGAGGTTTACATCCTTTTTGCATTTGTAATTGTGGGCAAAATTACTGAACTAAATAAACAGAAAAAAATAGTTTTAAATGATATGTAAATGCTTTGGTCTAAATTACAACAAGCAAAAGAGGTGAAGGATTTCTACATATTTGCTCATATTGTGCGTATATGTCGATAGATAGGACGTTGCTTCTCCCACAGCTGTGCACATCATCGAGTCTTTAAAATGTCTCTGCCACATTAGCAGTGATTCGGTCTGTGATGAAGAACAGTCTAATGGTTCATTTTCAGGTGCTCTTTCTTTTTCAGGTCACCTTTTGCTGCAGTGGCGGACTACTCCGTGACCAGAAACAACGTGATCCAGCTGTGTCTCGAGCTCACTACAATCGTGCAGCAGGTAAATAAACCATCCCATCATGATGTTCGGCTCGTGCCCTCGCCACAGCTTGACCCACATATGTCTCTTCGAGCGATACAAAACTGTAGGGCCTATCCTGCCTTTTTTACATATTTACTTATCTATTTTGTACAATATAGTAATTTAAATAAAGGTGCCTTTTTGAGAACTTCAGTATAGTTCATATTGGTAAAAAGCTGAATATTAAAAAATTACAGAATCTACTAATTTAAAACTTTTAATCTCGATAAAAAAAAACATTTAAAAAAACAAGGAATCAATGTACAGTTCTGCATTTAGTGTTAAAGACTTTATTTCTGTACCATCAACCTCATTCAGTTACTGATAATATAGGAACATGCACTGTCAGAGCTTAATTATAAGATTAATATTACATGTTCATCTCTGTTCATTCAAATATATTTTTATTCCATATATCAATAATTGTGTTTCGTTGCCTTGTAAACCAACCACTTCCCTGCCTGGCTCTTAAGCATATGGACAGGGCTGCAATAGAAGGGTTTGGATCATAGCATATTTATATGCAGAATGGTCCAAACATGTGTGGCAAGGCTTTAGACATAAACAAAATCCCATTTTTTAGCACTTAAAGATGTGCAGAAAGTTACAATTTTTGTCTCTCCAGGTACTGCGTAGATATTTTAATATTCTGTTTGGGTCATATTTTTCAAGCTGCCTAGTTTTCTCTATTCTTTTGTCTGAAAAGTTGTGTCATATTTGCTGCGGCATTGCTAAAAAAGGTCACAGACCTGCGGCTAATCCATTTAAAAAATCCGCCATTTTTATGTTTTTCACTGCAATGTTGTAGTCCAGGCTGAAGGATGCCAAAGCTACAAGTGGACAAGTCAAAATGCTCGGTCGTTGGGTGTATTAACCCACACAATTCATTACACTGTCCCCCAGCATACTACAAAAATGGACCAATGGGCTGGAGTGGAACGCTCTGCGACCTGGAGATTTAAAGAGACAGCACCAAAACGAGTTGCTCTCAGTCAGAACTAAGAACAGGGTCGAAGGATGGGTTTGTGGAGCTACAATAACGAGGAATTCATAGTAAAGCATCGCAGTTCCGCTTTATATAGACCACAACTAAATGATTTAAATGTGAAAAGGATGCCGATAAAGATGCCCCTCATCCAGTCTGTCTGAGCTGTAGCTGTTTTGCACAAAAGAACGGGGAAAGCTAATGGTGGTATTCTCCATGAAGACACGCAGCTGTAACTGTAACATACGGTGGTTCTACGAGGTAATGAGCACATTACACTTTTCCCATCTTTACTTGTAGGAAATGTTTAAAGCCTCACTTCCTTACACTCTATGCATTGCTTTGTGTTGGTGTTTATAACATACATCCCAATAAAACACGTCGACGTTTGGAGCAGTTTGATAATCGGTGAAAAAGTTCCCAGCGTGCCAATGGTTTTGAAGACACTGTATTAGGTTCTTTATGTCACTGTATTGGTTTTCTGCTCGTGGATGGTGAATAATGACACTCGTCTGGGATTCGGTAAATAAAGAGGGAAGGGGTAGTTAATGGCTTTTAGCTTGGTCTCTGTGGAGGATAATCTTTATATTGAGAAAAAGAAGGTGATAGAAAAGAATTGAAGGGGGGGGGGTTAAAGACGGAAAATTAGATGGAGCTGAAGACTGAGAGAGAGGAAGGCTAGCAGAGAGCAAGAGAGAGACCTGCCTCCGCATTGGTGACTCATTTGTTTGGTGTTTGTGCATGCCTGTGTGGGAGGGTTGGTTGGGGAGGGGGGTTATGGTGTAGGTGCCAAGCTGCTCAATTTCTTCTTATATCCACCTACAGCAGAAAGGCCAATAACTCCATTTTAGTCTAATTCTCTTGAGGTAACTGTTTCTTCCTTCTTCTAAACATTCCCCAGGACTGCTCTGTGTATGAAACGGAAAACAAGATCCTGCATGTGGTGAGTTTCCAACTCTTTTCCCGCTGGACTGAACATGAAGTCACCTCACGTGGGTTTGTGCAGCTTTTAAGAACTCGCCCGTCCCTCATTTGCTGTCCTCAGTGTAAAACTCTGTCTGAAGTGTGCGACCAGATTATTTCTCTGTCCTCGGACCCCATGGTGTCTCAGTCCGCACACTTGGAGGTGGTGCAGCTCGCCAACATCAAGTCCACCGAAGGCTTGGTAAGACTCACTCTCAGCCAGACTCCCACTGTAAAAAGCATTTGCATTCATTAGAATCCCTGATGACGATGTGTGAAAAGCCTTAAATTAAATTCATCTTTTAACGCAGTTGGACCATTTCAAATTGAAAACATTAAAAAGATCCAACTCACCAGTGGCTCAAATATTGATGCCCCTAACAAGCCATTGAAAATAAATGTAACTGAAGCATTTTTTGTACGTTTTATACTTAACCTTTTAAGTTGATTTAGGGTTTTTAGGAATTAGTAATCTATGTCCTTTAGTTTCCCTGGGACATAAGACGGCGGGACACAGAGATGCATTTGTTTAAGTACTGACCTCTTGGCTGAATGAAGACGGCGCCGTTTTATGTTGCCCTCAACACACAGTGAGGAGGATTATAAGGGAGGTGAAAGAATATGCGAAGCTCAGTTCAAGACCAGCAGCAAAGAGTGGCTTCCTGGGGTCACTTAAGTCTCCATAACAACAATAGGGGGTTTTCACTGACGTCACTGGCCAACTTCCGGTCCGCCATATTGGGTGGCACACTTCCTTATCTCTAGTTGTCCTACACGTATTTTCGTATCGAGAATGGATAAGTACGCCAGCACGCTAGAGCGACCAGATAAGGACGTATATCTGAGGAAATGTTCCGTGATCGACCATATGGACCCCTATGCCCTCCACGGTGCCTTGTTTAGCCGTAATCCAGATGATTGGCCAAATGTAGAGCAGGGCGACATCGTGCATTATCTGGTGTTCGGTGAAAACCCTCTGCACACTCTTGAGGAAATGAGAGCTTACAAGGGTTTAGAGGCTCACAACCAGTTCACATCTGGTTGGGTACGAGATGTCGAAGTTATGTACATCAAGGAAATCGCCATCATACGTGGACGGGTGAGTTTTAATAAGATGGTAAAAATGTAAACAATCCGACGCAAATGTGTCGCATGCTTCTGCGGTGGCTGACGGCCGGCGGTGCGCGAAGGCGCTTGGCTGCAGGGCTGATCGACGCCGCTCGCAGCTTTAATTATTTAAGCAGAACAATGACCAGTGCAAAATTAAGTTGTATTTACCGTATTTACGCCGGCAAAAGCCTACCAGCGTAACCCGGAAGTAGCGCGGACGTCACTTTCCATATCGGACGTCTTCGGCTACCTTGTTTGTGGTGTGAGCGCCTATACTTCAGAACAGTTCTGAAGCTACAAGTCCTTGGAGTCTCATGTGCAGTTTACGAATGGATGGGTTCAGGAGCTGCAGATCATAAAGCCAGCAAACAGTGGGAACACAGCAACTCGTTCAAAGGTAAGCTGTGCTCAGACGGGCTCTGGCACATGCTAACCGTTAGTGCTAACAACCACTCACGCATGCAATGTACTTTTAACTAGCTGCTATGTGTTTCAAACGTTTAGAACACACTCTCATTGACATCGGGATACTGTGGAAAGTTATGTTCGGTCGTCTTACAGCCGCGATCCAAGCGAGCCGACGACTCTTTGTTATCTCTAAAAGTTGTTCTCCGTGGTTGCGCCTCCAGGCAGGAAAGCGGTGGAAAATTAACCCGTTTCTATGTTTTTCCCATGGCGATCATGTGTTGCGCTGTTACAGCCCACAATACAGCAACGGTTTAGATGTTTTAAATACT
The DNA here is from genome assembly GCA_037039145.1 of Fundulus diaphanus. Lineage (NCBI taxonomy): Eukaryota > Metazoa > Chordata > Actinopteri > Cyprinodontiformes > Fundulidae > Fundulus > Fundulus diaphanus. The sequence goes on from CM073136.1 coordinate 24,149,558, forward strand.
TAACAGTTAATTACCTGTGACAAAGTGAGCACCGCAGACTCTGGCGTATTCCAGTTTAACACCGTCCAAATCGGACCTGGATATCCGTGTCAGCCATAGGTGACGTTGTTGTTCAGAGAGCTGTTTTGTTTTTTCACACTGATTCACTATTACGGCTGGTAGGCGATAGAAAGAGCGTTGATCTCCACCTCCACGGGCCGTGCAACCAACCATTAAACACGTTTTCCTCATTGTTCACTTCCAATACTGCCTACAATGTGGGTCAACGGTGCGAAACCATAGACATATGTCTATGTGCGAAATGACAGACACCCAATATGGCGGACGCGCAGAGTAGTCACGTGAGCGTGACGTCAGCTGAAAACCCCCTATTAGCGATCATCTACATGGCAGCTGGTTTTCTGGGAGTGATTTCAGAAAAAAAGCCTTTCCTGTCCTACTATTACAAATGTAAATATGTAGAGTTTTCCTAACTCTAATGGGCTTTCAAAAGAGCTGTGTATTTTGATAAAATGCAGTTAAGATAGAGCCGTTCTGCAACAAACACTTTAGGCTACTTTAGAACGAAACAAATGGCAGAGGTTTTGTGACAATTCTGGCCTGTTTCCCTTCCAAAGGCTCTGGGAACTTTGTTAGACTGCATTGTGTCATAAACTCTTTGAAACACCACGATCCTTAACTATTTCTTCCAGAAAACTTAAAATGGGTCGCTGGGTCCTTCAAAAGGGTAATGGTCACACACACATAAAAAACAAAAACGCCCAAATCAACCCAGAAATGGTTCACCTTTCACCAAATCAACCTTCTTCTATGGCCATCTCGGTCCCCAGACCTAAATCCTATAGAAAACCATTAAAGGGTGAGCTGTAGAGAAGAGTGCGTAAAAGCGGATCCACAAATCCGGATAACCTAGAGAGATTATTTGAAAAGAAATTATGAACAATCCCGCTCTCTTTATGCTCAGTGAAAATGTTGCAGAAGTGGACAAATGGCTGTTTTATTGTTGAATTTCCTACATTTCTCAATGCGAGATTATGCTATTGCAATAAAACATTCATTTATTTACAGTATTTTACAACACATTTTTCCCTTTAGGCAAACAAAAAAGATTCTTGTGGTTCTAAATAAGATCCTTAGATTCATTCTTCACTCCTGTTTGACATAGTCAAAATCCCTGATTGAATAAATATGTTTGGACAGAAGAAAAAAACTATACTCGATCTGGTTGAGTACATGGCAGCATTCAGCAGTTTATAGAGATATAATAGCAAATGGTAGTGGTTTAATGGTTGCTAATTAAGAGTATACGTAGCAGGTTTTTGTGCTCAGAGTGATGTAAAGATTTCATTATGACTTAAAGTCTACAGTTATGGCATTATGTCACTTGCAGCTACAATATTATCAAATAAATAAGTGATTATTTATCAGATGTAATGTTAATATTATCATGCAAACTTTTTCATGTGTTGGTCGTCAGAATGGGGGACTAATAAGATGAGGCCGAGGTCCTGAAAAGCGGTGCATGAGTATTTCTAACATCGTTTGTGAAATATACTCAGTAAACTACAGAGAAATGTTTTTGAAGCTCCCTTTTAGGGGCTAGTAATCATCTCTGGCGCTGTCATCTTCAATATACGGTAGAAAGGCTCTAAGTGCCTCCGAGGATCCAGATCGCATCCGCTCTGCCCCTCTTACTGATTCGTCCAGCTTCAGGTTTTTTATTCCAATAAACAGCGAGCGCCACAGAATGACTAACAATTAGCCAGTCAGGAGACTAATGCTACTGTCAAGCTGTGTTCAAGTGGATACATTTGTTTTTAATGATTAGTTAGGGAGTATTAACCCCCACCACCCCCTTTTAGTGGGGGATGGTGCACTGTCCAGACATAAGGCATGCAGGTTTGATTTCAGCTTTGAGTGTACCCTTAGAGCACGTTAATATGCAGACACATGACAGCTTTTTGCTATTTACCTCTACGCAGAAGTGCGCCTTGCAGACTGCGGCGACAGCCTTAACAGTCTGTAAATGGGAAGGTTACACAAAATAATTTGCATCGCTCAGAAACAGATAAACATCAAGGTTAACGCTCTGAGCTCTAAGTCTATGAGCCTGCTCATCCAGTCACTGCTGAGCAGGAGGACATGTCACAAATCACACAGTAATCTGTTGAGAGTAATATATGGCAAGTTTTCCCCGTGCAGCTGCTCTAAAGTCTTCCTCTCATCATAGCTTGTGCTAAGAATGAATATGGATGCACATTACAGGGTACTTCAATATTTCTATTAGGCTTTCATATTTGGCCTGCAGTGGATTACTCTCCTTGTGCCTTCCTTTAGTATCCAGATTAGTTGTTAACAGCTTGCCTGGGGCGGGGGGGGGGGGGGGGGGGCTCAAGAAGACAGAATCAGACTCCTATCCTCTGAAAATACCTCCAGTCTCACCATAGTCAGCATAGACACCATAGCAGTTTATGTTACTGCTCTTTTAAAACTTGGAGTGGTCGCTTGTTTGGCAAGTCTATGGTTTTAAATTGGAAATATAGGTAGGAGGCAGTGCATCAAAAAGAATCTCTCTGTTGGAAATACACACCAAGCTTCAATTCCCATTGAACTAATCATTTGCGTCCGTGTGACTAACCCCCCCGATGCTAATGTGACCGAAGTATAAATGTTTATATAATAGTGTTTGCACAAACTGCAGTGGTTTAGTGGCGATTGCACTTGTTTTAAGAGGATACGAGTCCGCTATGGACGTTGCTCCTCCTGGGCTAGCTATTAGCTTCAACCTCCGGGACAAGCTAATCTGGATTTAAACCAAATTAGGACACCAAGAGAGTTATCCGCTGTAACATATTAACTGCATATAAAGTTTTAACAGAACAGGTGTGTATTTGACAGAACCTTGCTAAAATTTCTGAATTAACTATTTAATAAGTAAAGATGTTGAATTGTTTTTCTTAGGTTGATGGAAAAGATTCAGGAAAAAAACTACGGAAAATGTAAAGTACGAAAAACAGACCACAGCTAATACTGGATGATCGCACCAACTAATTCTAAATATTATAACAGCATGACCCTTAATGATATATTTGCTTTGATTTAAATTTAGCATGAGCAGATTATCTTTCAGCATGTCTCTTGCTTACTGAAGATGTTTCCTTACTGGACAACAGTACTAACTACGCTTTATTTCTTTATTCCCCATTTAGAAAAGTTGATTCTTTAACATAAAAATACAATCTAATGTTTTTTGTGTGGCTATTTTCAAGCAAAAAAAAAAAAAACAACACACATCTCAGTCCTTTGGTTTTCTCCAGAAAAGTAATAGGCATTTTGCTAACTTGTAAAAGAAATTCAACTTTGCGATTTAAAAACAACTTTTAGGCGGTATGAAACCTGGAAGACCGTTTTTTTTAAATTGCTCTAACGTATCTTTACTGGTTAAAAGAGACTTCAGATTGTTCCTCTGCAGCCCAGAGTATTTATAATGTTGTTTCAGACAGGAGAAAAGTGCAGGTTGAGAAATTGAGGTCACTTAGAAACACTGTGCAGTTTTCCTATGTGCTTTACTGTCCAGTGTCCGATGCAGCTCAATGTAGCAGCTCCAAAACTGGGTTTTGTTCATCTGATGGGCATGTGAGTAATCTGGTAACATGTGACAACAATGACAAAAAACCCTACAGATTAGCTGCTGCATGGTGTATACTGCAGCTGTAGCACTTGACAAACATGCATGCCTGTATTGTAGGTAATTATTTAGCAAAACAGAGAAAAGTCCCTGCCTCCACTGCATAGCTGTGAGCGCTTTGTTGGATTTTATCTTTGCATTGACCTACACTGAGACACAAGCTCCTTGCTCGGGGCCACAATAAAAGCCCTGCCCCCACACAAATGCCGGGACTGGACATGGAAGTTCTCTCATCCATTCAGTGAACCCTGAACGCAACAGCGGGCCAAGTGGCCTAAAAAATAAAATCTCTTCCACTCATCTTGAAGCCTGGCATGCTGCTTCTGTGCATGTACGTTTGTTTCTTAAGCTGTTTACTTGCCTCTTTTTTTGTGAAAGCTTTGACTTGCAGCGATTTTGCAAACATGCTGATAGTACTTTTGCAGATTGATAATCCTTCATGTCTGTTTTAATCTGCTTGGATGCAAACTTGAGTGGTACAGACAACAGTGCCAAAAAAATATAGTCAGTGCATGAAGGCTGTTATCTTTGGTTATTGAAGTGTGTGTGTGATTTACTGAATAGATAAGTGAGCAATATTAACATATTAAGTCAGTATATATATATATATATATATATATATATATATACATACATATATATATACATATATATGTATATATATATACATACATATATATATATATACATATATATGTATATATATACATACATATATATTAGTGCTGTCAAACACTAAAATTTTTTAATTGCAATTAATTGCATAATTTCAATAGTTAACTCGAGATTAATCGGCAATTAATCGCATATTTTACCTTTTTATTTCTGAAAGTGTAAAAGCCTATTTGAGCATTTTAATATGCAATTTTGTAATAAATGACACTAGTAAAAAACATGCTTGTACAAAAAATATTTTTATTTTTTATTTTCAAGCACTTTTCAGAATTGGAATGAAAACATCCTGGTACCATAAAATGTTAAACTCTGGCCAATAATGGCTAAATCACTAATCCTAACGCCTTGATGTTTACACAATCTGTAAACAAATGTGTAAATAAATAAATATTTCATGCCAAAATATTTTTTTTGCCTCTTAAACACAGATAGACATGGTATTAAGTATTTACATATAAAGTAATACTAATTTTACATTTTAATAAAGTCACAAGTTTTATACATTTTTTCACTCTCTCACACACATCTAACACTGAGCTTTCACACCAACAACAATCATTTTTTCGTATATTTTTGCATGCTGTTTATATCTACATTCATACAGTTTAAAGCCTGGAAAAGGTTTTCAATTTCCAGGTCATTCCAGAGTCTTACACTTTGCTTGCAACTGGGCCAGGAGCTTAATACCATTGAAAGAGAACTGTAGCACACAACTCCAGGGTACCTCATTTGGCAATGTGCCTCAGCCTTAGTTTGTCAAATACAGAGACAACTAATTAATAAGAATTAAAGTATGGTTTATGGGTTCGGGTTTCTGCAATGTTATCAGCGTGTAAAAACTCATCTTCAGAACCAATCTCTGCTCGAAATGGTGATCTGCCCAATATATATATATATATATATATATATATATATATATATATATATATATATATATATATATATATATATATATATATATATATATATATATATATTCCATTGGCAGATAATCTTATTTACATGCTCAAATTAAGGACAAATCCACTAATTTCAAGAAGATTTTACTTACTTTTAGTTCCCTTTTTACAGTGTACTTTCACCTTTTTGGTTTTGGCCGCAGCACAAAACGTTTAGACCTTTATTAGACGCCTGTTGGCCCCGCCCACTGATTTTAATGAATTTGCTGAACTCTCATGTTTTACTTGTGTAGTTGAGCTTGAATTATTTAGTATTAAGAGCAAAATAAATCCAGATTTCAACTCATGTTGCACTTCAAGCAGATTAATTCCAATTTTCAAGTAAAAATTGCTCCACAGTTTTGCATGTAGCTGTGACGATATACAGTTTTTTGAGTTCCTTTGGCTTTAATATGGTAATCCACATCACTGCCACTATATTCTTTCAGGGTATGTACATCAAATCAACGTATGATGGGTTGCATGTGATCACGGGGACCACAGAAGGAGTGAGTACAAGCCTCTATGCTTTCACCTTTGTCCATTTCATTGTTGATATACATGTAATGGATGTCCAGACTCAAGCGTGCCTTCTCTGGCGCATCCAATGGCTTGTTTGAAATTGCGTCAGATTTGGAGTCTGCTGCTCCTAATGTGACAAAATGTTTTTTTATTTTTTTTATTTGGAAGAGCAATAGTTGAAGTAACATTGGTATCATGAATTGATTAGTATGAGGCTATTATTTCTTCCCTGATTAGCAGTTCTGACAAAGACAGACAGTTTTTTTCCCCCCATAGAGATGCATACAGTAACAATGATTTCTGTGTCTCCATTAGTCCCTGGCTGATCGGTGCAAGAAGATCCATGCTGGAGACGAAGTCATTCAGGTCAATCATCAGACAGTGGTATGTCCTTGTTAAGTCCTTGCTGGTTTATTTTATTTTCCTCTGTCCTGCATAAATATGCATATGATTTGGAGGCACATGTTTTTTTTTTCTTCCAATCTGTCGTTGCAGACCGTTTGAGTTGAAACATAAAGCAGCCATCACTGCTGACGGTGTGTTTGTCTTGTACATTTTTCAAGCCTTCTGTTAACATCTATAGGTCATTACAGCCATACTAATGAGGCAAAGCTATTGATTAATATACTGATTATTGTGTCTTTTGTAATTAAATTTTGAGGGCATGAATGAGTGACCTGGACGGATTTTTTTACTTTTGCTGGCTACATTGCTCATTATAGATCACTTTACAATACTGTCAAGCTTGGAAACAGAGGACCCAGAAATCAGTCAGACAAGACAGGTATATGTAGTTTAAAGGCAGTTTGTTTAATGATAACTGCTGCGGTTAAAGAGGGAAATAATAATTAGGCAGGTAATGGGTGAGAACTGGAGTGACAGGCAGGCAGAGTGATGAAAAGGAATAAACAGAGTTCGTAATCCAAAACACAGTCCAAAGACAAAGCAGGTGATCAGAAGTGCAGGGTAGTCCAGGGCAGAATCCGGGAGGAGAGTCAGGGAACAGATCCAGGTTCAGAAGACAGAATACAGGTCAGTCAACAGGCAGGTAATCAGGTTGGACAGGGATCAGGCTGGCTCAGAAAATCAGGAGGCAGAATCGGGTCGGAATCACAGGTAGACAGGCAAACAGGAAACGCTGGATTAGACTCACCGGAAGGCTCGAAATAATCTGGCAACGAAGAGTGGACTGAGGCAGGTATAAGTAGAGGAGTGAACAGGTGACTGGAGTGAAACTAATTACTGGCAACAGGTGGAACTGATCTAATGAAGGGTGGTGACTGGAAGTGGAACGACCTGATTGGTTAGTGACTGGTGGCTGAGAGGTGAACAGAACTGACTGGTTAATGACTAGTGACAGGCAAACTGATTGGGTGGTGGCTGAGAGGTGGACTGACCTGATTGGATAGTGGCTGGTAACTGAGAGGTGAACTGAACTGACTGATTACTGGCTGGTGACAGAGGAGTGAACAGGTTAAATAAAGACAAGTCCAAAACTAAAAACTAAACAAAACCCAAACTATGACAAATACCCACTATACAATGCTTTACAATGTTACTTATAGTCCTTGAATCTTTCAACATTTTGATACATTAAAACCACACAGTTCAATGTATTTAACTAGAACTTTATATGATAGATATACCCATACCTTTCAGTGCTAGGTAGGTTTAAAAGGTAATAGCAGTGTAATTATTTTGATTACTTTAGCGAAGTAACTTAAGTGCACTTGGATCTGCCATAAGTGGGTAGAGATGGGATTTAATACCCCGTTTACATTGCCCCTTTTTAACCGTGCCGAGACCAGTCCGAGCTCGGTAACCGAGATAACTATCGAGTGTAAATGGAACGCAGACTGAACTAGACCGAGCCAGACACAACCGGACCCCGCTAAATGCAGACCAGTTCCATGTGTGAGCTAGGCCTGGTTTTTTTCTGGCCCGGTTCTCTAATAACAAAGAGCGCATGAGCAGACCGCGTCATCTCCTTACAGCCAGCTGACATTTCAGAAATTCATAAAAATACTAGCTTCCCTACCGTGCCACACGATTTCCATTGATGATTCTGCTTAGCAGCGTGATGAACCTCAACGTCTGTCATTGTTTTGTTGCATCTGTAAATCCTTATTAGATGTTCGTTTGTCTTATCCACTTCCCAAAAGCCGACTCTGTCAAGTAAATTCACCAAAAGTTGCTGTCTTCGCCTGACTCTCCACAAACAACGAAATATAACCAAACATAACTTCCTGAATGTTACGGGCGCCGCCATTTTTATTTGCTTGATTTCCTCCTTCCATCCTAGAGAGCAGTAGTACCGCAGATCGTCACTAGAAGGCGAGGAAACCAAGGAACCGAGATAGCGTGATGTTTAAACGGTCGTCAGAACCAAGCTTGGCTTGGTTAACTGATCCAAGCTCGGACCGAGCTCGGCATGGATCGGTTTAACAAGGGTAGTGTAAACGGGGCTCATGGCTCTGTTCAGGGACCCAGATCATCTAGATTTTTTTTCTATCAAAGAGCCGTTGATCATTTCTGATCAATTAATTTCTAACAAACCAGCATGGGGCAACTGATTTTTATTGGGGAAATAGTTGCTGGGTGAAATCCGATTTCTGTCGATCTGGACTTCAAGTCGTTTTTGCACTTTTCTTTGGCCTGACACATAAAATTACTATAAAATACATTAAAGTATTTTTTTTCCTATAGAAATATCCACTGCTCAAGCCAATGTGTTTATCGGTCTGTCTTTTTAAACAAGTCTTAATCCACCCACACAACCGATTTTACATAACTGAAATTTCTCTGCTTGCTTGTCATACACTTTAGAGTGTTGACATAAACTGCACACCTCTTTGCCGCATACGACTGTGTGAAGTAAAAGAAAAAAAAAGCACAGGAAGAGGGATGTGACAATAACAAGTTTTAGAAAATAATATGGAGTCAAACTAGGAGAGACACTTTGCAGATTTCTTAATATTAATTTAAGGAATGCACACAGCATGTATTTCAGTTTGTCATAAGATATGTAGAAGTTTAATTTATTCTATAAAACATGAATTACTCAGGTATTTAATGAAAGGGAGCCGTTGCATGCAAAATTTGCCTCGCTTGTCCTTCTCCTGCTGTAACATCAACTTACCTTTTCTGAAATTTTCCTTCGCTGTCAATCCAAAAAGTGTCTCATGATGAAGTGTACACAGTTTATTTTTGAATGAAAAAGAGCCTCCCGCAGTGCAGAGTTTAAATATAGCTCCTTTTGTTCAAAATAATTACTGGCTGAGCGTGCTACAGCAAGATATATGATAATTCCACAGCTGCTCATTTCAGTGGGCTCCTCCACTGAACAGAGTCTTTCTTAGAGGAAGCAGCACAGATTTGGTTGTCTGAACTATTTCATGTCACTGACGCATGCAGAGTTTCAAAGCATGTGAAGGTTAGTAGATGGAGGGGTTAGACCCACTGTCATCATCAAGGACCTACAGAAGTGTCCAAACTGCCTTTTCATTAAATTTTCGTGACCTCTCAGTGTTTTATAACAATGGCAATATGTGTTTTAGCAGTTAATTTTAATATCGGGTAAACTGTTAAAACAGAGGAAAAACATGTAAGGTAGATTGTCTAGATTATGGTTATTCCTATACATATCCACAATTGGATTATTATACTAGATCTACCATATAGTGGTAGGGTATGGTATGGCGCTGGTGCACACCCTGATGCAGCGGCTCATGAGTGAGGTGCAACTCAGTGAGTTTGACAGCTTAACAAGGCGATACTGTTCGTAAACACATATGGCATGTCCGATGATCCAAAACATCATCGTCACTCAGAATGAACGTTATAACAGCATACATATTGCAACTGTCTTTAATTTACTGTGGCATACTGTCAAGAACAACTAGAGGGGATGTTGACTGATCTTGAACATGGTGATAAAACTTGTGACTAAGCTGGACAGACTTTGATATGTTTGGGTAGGCCTTGGTTGTTGGCAGGACACAGTCACAGAAAAACGATGAGACAAGTTAGAATACAGAGGGGGTAGGAAAAAGTTCTTTATGGTTAATAAAATATGTTGAGATCAAGAGGTAAAATAATTTATTTCAAATTTTCATGAAAAGAAAAACACAAAGGAAAGAAGAGGTGTTTGAAATAGCTGCATGCTTTTTTTTATTAGCAGGGCACCTAGAGAGGTGGACCAGTGTTGAGAATGTTTGAGATGACCCATGGGCTGGTTACTAGTATCAAAGTAAAACAAGGTTTTAGAACGTTATGTTTTCAAATTGGCTAAACAGTCTGTCATTCTATTTCTACAGTTCAATGTTATTTGATGAAGTGCCAGGAAAAAGGCTGGAGTGATAAGTGTTTTCTCCAGCTGTATTCATCACATTGTAACACAACACATCTGGATATGCTATGGGTTCCGTTAGTTGTGCAGGTGACAAGGCAGTGGCTTTCTACAAAATCTTTATCTCAGTGCTGTGGGCCTATCAGATCTGGCATTACAGCAGTTGGTTACCATGGAAACTGGGTGTAGGCTGTTGGAGACACATTGCTGACCGATGAGTCTCACTGAAAAGTCAGAAAACCAAGTGTTCCTGCTGCTTGGAAAAGTGTCTGTCAAGAGAAGTGAATGATATATTCTATGACTAATTACTTGTGTACTTACTTACTCACAGCTACATTTAAAAAAATGGAATTATGTAATGACAGTTCAATATCTCTTGTTAGTAATTTCAGAAAGTGAACCTTAAACATTATATAGAATCAGTACACATGAAGTGAAATATTCCAAGCCTTTATTTCTGGTGTTTTGTTTATTGTTATGGCTTACAAAATAATGAAAACCCAAAAATCTATGTGTCAGGAAATTGTAATATTACATAAAACCAATAAAAAACATTTTATTAATGTATAAATGTTATGTAATGGCTATCTTTTGGCTAACATAATCACGGAGAAGACTGCAGACTGGGCACGTCCAGAAAACAGTCACTGAATGACAGTGGTAAGCCACTAAAGGTCATTGCTAAAAAGCTTGTTGTTCACAGAGTGCTGTATTCAGGCATTGTTCTTAGAAAGCTGAGTGGAAGGAAAACTGATAGAAAAAGATGCACTAGCGACAGCGATAACCACAGCCTTGAGAGAATTTTCAAGCAAAATCCATTCAAGAATTTGGGGGAGCTTCACAAAGATTAGATTGATGCTGGAGTCATGGCCTCAAGAGCCACTGGACATTGACAAACCCTACACCTTGCTTACAAGTGTCTTACCTTGACTAAGGAGAAAAAGAAATACACTCTTGCACAGTGTTCCAAAGTACCTTTTGTCAGATGATAGTAGAGTTTGCATTTCATTTGGAAAGCCAGGATATCTGAGTCTGGAAAAGTGGAGAGGCACAGAATCAATGTTGCTTGAAGTACACTGACTGTGAAGTTTCCACAGTGATGGTTTACAGTGCCATGTCATCTGCTGGTGTTGGTCCACTGTGTTTTCTAAAATCCACAGTCAGCGTAGTCATCTACCAGGAATTAATAAAGCTAACAAGCTTTATTAATGCAATAAAATTTTATTAATATAGCCAATTCACAACACATGTCATCACAAAGTCAAATTCAATGAAATCATAAAGACAGATTGGACAAGAAGTTTCCTATCTAAGGAAACCCAGCAGATTGCATCAAGTCTTGACAAGCAGCATTCACTCCTCCTGAAAGAGCGTAGAGCCACAGGGACAGTCGTCTGCATTGTTGATGGCTTTGCAGCAATCCCTCATACTGAGCATGCATGAAGCGACAGTGGAGTGGAAAACTCCCCTTTAACAGGAAGGAAAACCTCCAGCGTTCTGCTGGAGGCTCAGTGTAAACGGTCATCTGCCTCGACCGACTGGGGGTTAGAGAAGACAGAACAGAGACACAAAAAGACACAGAAGCACTGATCCAGGAATCCTTTCTATGTTATATGGTAACGACAGATGATCTGATATTTGATGTAGTTTGATTATTCAGGACTTTATACGTGAGAGGGACAATTATAAATTCTATTCTTGATTTTAACAGCAAGTCAATGAAGGGAAACAAAATTTTGTTTATCAGAACTCTTGCTGCAGCATTTTGGATCAGCTGAAGGCTTTGAACTGCATTTTGTGTACTTCCTGGTAGTAAATAATTACAATAGTCCAGTCTTGAAGTAACAAATGCATGGACTAGTTTTTCAGCGTCTCTCCTGGACGAAATATTTATAATTTTGGCAATGAAAAAAGGAAATCCTGGAAAGATCCTGATCTCATTTTTCTACAGGACTTGGCACCTGCCCACACTGCCAAAGGTACCAAAAGCTGGTTCTGTGACCACGGTGTTCCTGTGCTTCACTGGCCAGCAAACTGGCCTGACCTGAAACCTAAGTTTACATGTGCTCAAGTCAAAAGGCAGAAATGTGCATGTGCAGGAGGGCTCGATAAATAAGTCAATGGATAGTTAGTAGTTAGTATGGAGGGTTGTTTGGTTATTAATGAATGCTCAGAAGTAGGCCAAAGCTTATACTTTTTGTTATTGTTTGTTTTAAGTTCTGTTTACAGCCGGGTGCCTTAGTTTCAGACTTTACTTCTTCAGTGGTATGCTGTTCCAGTTTGCTGTCATAACCATGAAAATACTTGAAGTACATTCTACTTGGCTGTTGTCTGGAGTGCAGTGACCCCTATTTATACAAAGTATATTGTATATTATTATATTGCTTGCAAAGCATGATTTTCTTTTATTTCTATAGCCATGTTATAGCCAGTTGAAGCCTGTAAATGTGCAATAATTATCAAGAGAATTTTGGGTTTACTTCCATCCATCTACCCATCCCTCCATCCATCCTAGTCACTTCTAAAGGTATGAATTTAAATTGACTGAAACGTGGTTATTGAGAAGCCCAAAATTATTAGCTTGCTTTGTGTAAAAGATTAATCACCATGTTAGAGATGTAAAACTCCAGGTAGCACAGAGTGAACTGTGGCCTGATCCTGTAAATAATAGGGGTGTAACAATACATTGATCCACATCGATATATCGATTAAATGATTCAATTACATAGATGCAAAATGAAAACATCGATCCATATCATAATTTCTAAGACACGCCTGTATTTTGAAATTCACAAGGCACGATACCATAAGGACCAGGTTATGTATTATTATTATTATTATTATTATTATTATTATTATTATTATTATTATTATTATTATTATTATTATTATTATTATTATTATATCGGCAAATATTGTATCATCATAGTAACAAATCAATATAACATCACATCATGAAAAAGCTGGTGATTAACCCCACAAGTAAATAGCTAATCACAATTATATGCTAAACAGCACAAATGAACTCTGACAGGTTTTAGCAGAATCCCCTGTGAAAGATGGATGCAACGTAAGAAGTGAGTTAAGGGACAGGGGGTTGGAGGGCTTAAAATGCATAAAGGGTCCCATACAGAGGTACAGAAATTAAAAAAAATATTCAATTTTAAACCAATCCAAAAGCTTTCCACAGACTGGAAATCCAAAGTAGATATAAATGAACGTGAAAACTGGCTGTTTACTGAAATCCCAAAACTGTTCTGAGCGAGGAATATGGCTGGTACGATAATAACAGAGAAACCAAACAAGCCTGGAAACTGGACGAAGAAACAAAACAAGAACATATTACATGAAAAAAGCAATTCAACACAAATGTAACATTTAAAGAAGATGCTTCCAGTGGATTATACAAACCACTTTCCGGCAAATGATTCCAATTTCCGGGCGGAAATCTAAGTATAGTTTTGTATTTAAAACCCCTTAACAGTTGGCCTCGGCTAAAACCTATCGGCTCCTTAACCAATTAATTATTTTTAGATGAAGACATAGTGAAACAAACAATAAAATTCACTCACGCTTTGTAACGCGTGCTCTGTAAGAAATATGTGTGAAATAGCTGTCAAGATAACAAAAATTACTTTCAAAGGAACACAGTGATCTTCAGGTCAGAGCCTGAAAAATCCTATGTTCTGGCGAGTCGGAAATACGGACCTGAGGTACACGAAGATTCAGTGCAGACATGCATGCAGGCGAAGATTTCCCTCCCCAAACTGGACCTGGCATATTTGGTTCAGCAGCAGGCAGCGTGCGTCTGAGCAGGGTTTTGTTTTTTGTTGCACCAAATATCGTTAGGAATTGGTTAAAGACGGCTTACTAGGCATGTTGTTAACGACACACAGCAGGAAATAAAACTGCAGCGCATTAGGAAGATCAGTTGGCCTTTGATTTCTTCGTTAGCGTCACAATTTACGTGGAGCTTAGAGATGGCAGCTGTCTGCTACATGGACTTAACCATAAGAGTGCATAAAATATCCAGAAATATTGACTTTGGGGGAGGGGGTATCCCACAGTTTTTGATTTTTATTTGTGGATTTTATAAACCATATCTAATTTTCCATGCACTTCACAAATATGTGCTCCTTTGTGCTGGTCTGTCAACATAAAGTGTGCGTTAAGGCTATTCTTGTTTGCTAGGTGGGCTGGCAGCTGAAGAACCTGGTGAACCTGCTGCGTGAGGACCCTGCAGGTGTCACCCTAACGCTGAAGAAACGCCCACAGAGCACGCTCACATCCACTCCAGCTCTACTCAAGAACATGAGATGGAAACCATTAGCGTTGCAGGTATGATGGCGGCTTTCACTCTGTTTCTGTGGGGTTATCTCGTCGTTTATGTGTGCTTGTGTCTGTGCATCCATCTTGAATGAGAGAGTACAAAATCTAAAACAAGCAGAGGATTGTGGAACAGGCTCGTTTTCCTGGAAAACCCCACGGTGTTTGCCTCGGGGACTTTTTTTTTTTTTTAGATGTTAGGATTGTCTTCTATCATTCAGGTATGTGCTATTTATATCACAGAGCTTTAACAAAACAGATTGTTGCTGCTAAATATATACACGTGACTAATTAGTTGACTGCTCTGGCATCGTTCATTTGGATGTCACCATTTCATCCCTGAGTGGCATCTGTTGTCCTACTTCAGCCAATCTAGTTACGTTACTAGGACAATGTGCCAGCACCAGAATGGCTGGAAAAGTGAGGGACGAGCATTAAAGTGGTCCAGGCTTTCTCTTTTTTGAGTCCCATTCCAGAGAAAATGTTTTCTCTCCCCCGAGGCCACAAAGTACAGTCGTGCTCAGTCTCCTCCCCCTTAATGTCTTCTCTCTCGTTCTTCTTCTCCTCCAAAAGTGATTTTTTTTTTTACCCTCCTGCTGGCAGTTTTAAGGACAGAAGCGAGGGGGAAAAAAAGCTGTCAGCCTATAATGTAGAAGTTAATCGGCTGCATTTCTTTCATTTTAAAAACGCCATGCAGACATTGAATCTCAGTTTCACAACAGAGCGTGAGCAATAGTGTAAGGTGTATACTATATTAGCACAGCTTGAGCAATTTCTGATATTTTCCTGTTTTGGTAAACAGAAATATAACTGTCTCTGACCACAGTAGGGTGCCGGTTAATCTAACTGGGTGCCTACACAGCTGAGATTTCTCTGCTTGATAGTCAGAAACTTCAGAGTGTTGACATAAACTGCCCACCTCTTTGCTGCATGCAACTGTGTGAAGGAAAAGGGGGAAAAAGCAGAGGAAGAATGTCCTGGCTCTTGCTGGACACGTTTGACATCCTGGGCCTTCTTACATACAGCTGAAATGTAAAGTGAGGATGGCGGGTTGCTTTTCTTTGGAAGTAGCCGTTTCCAAGGTGGCAGCAAACACTGCTGCCTCTGTTTTAAAGCAGCCAGTTGCTCATTAGATGGTTAAAGTGATTTCAGTTGATCATTTAGTGTTATGTGCAATTAATCAATCTGCTTTGATGCATTGTGATTCAACTCTGGCTATGTATTAATACTCTAGTTATTCAATTTGCAGTCGCATCTGTGGATACAGTCGAAGAATTAAGATGATTATAATGGAGCGATAAAAATAATGTTTGCCTATAGTAATAAAAAAAGGGTACAGTCTATTTACAGTTCGGGTACGGTATTACACAGACTGTTTAACCTATAACCACGAGGAGGGTGACTGCACTGCTCTCCGGACTGTCTCTTTCAATGAACCCACTCAAAGCGGAGCTTCGTGAGCGTCCTCTGCTCGTTTCACAGCCGAGATCCGCCGCCTCACTGTCCGACTAAAATGAACAGTCACAGACTCGCTGAGCTGTTGTGAAGTCCAGATTTTCATTGTGTCATTTGCTGTAACCGTGTCTGTCTCCTTTTCCTCTCTGTCCGCCTGTCTCCCTCTTTGTCGCACATACGTAAACACATTCTCTTTCTGTCTCACACACACACACACACACACACACACACACACACACACACACACACACACACACACACACACACACACACACACACACACTCGCTCACACACACTCACACACAGCCTATCTTCCCTCAGAGCCCCAGCAGCAGCGCTGCTACGCCCACCAGCACGTTAAGCACTCCCTCTAGGCGGAGTAGCTGTGCCCTGCAGGATCTGCACATCCCGCCTCCTCCGGCTGAGCCTTACACCCCCAGGTAAGCATGTAGAAGAAACACTGAAAAGTTCAATTACTGTAGCAGCCTGTACGTAATTTTAGGTACCGTATTTTTCAGACTATAAGGCGCACAACATTTTCTCAAAAATTGATGGTGCGCCTCATATATGATTACCGTCGTGCTTACAGACCGACTTCATGTGGTACAATGCGCTCAAAAATCTGTTAAAATGTGTAACGTTGACTTTGGTAAGCAACGAAGCCGCTCCACTCTGTGGATATTCGGAGCATTACGGTACACTGTGTCACTACCTGATCGGACCCCTGAGCTGTCTACAAGACTGCCTGTAATGTCGCAACTACAAGTGCATTCATGTAAAGGCCCCCACATTCTCGGGCATAGTTCACAGGTCCATGTGTACAGTCGGAGGCAAGAAGTCTTTACATCGAACTGTTTTATATGTGACACCGAGCTTGATACACTGAGCTGGTCCAAGCAGGCGGTCGCAAGGACTCGTGGCATCACAGTCCCTCTCTGTTCTCACTGACAGGTGGGAGGCTGCTGGAAAAGAAACGGCTCTAGCTGCTCAGCTAGCTAATCACAATTTTTACCATCCATTCCGCCGCTTCGTCCCACTGGCAGAAAGTGTGGGAATTGTAAGAATTTGTGTATAATAATACACAAGAAATGTAGGCAACAATATGCTCAACTATGAAGGGTAAGACGTTTGCGAGAGTCAGCGCAGAGTCCGCCAAGCTCACAGTATGCGCACAGTACGCCTGAATATGTGGGAGCCTTTAGGCAGCCCGCACCCGGAGTACGCACTATCGACAATAAACCTTGTTGGTTAATTTAATATAAAAGTTACGTTTACAGTTTTTGTTGATTGCTTTGACCTGTTTGAAGAAACTGGCAACCTCTAAGTTTTCATCTTCACCACCTCAGCAGAGCAAAAGACACCTCTTGCAAATGAGTTAACCCATTCTCATTGGTTTGACACATTTTCCCCGCCCTTTTGCAAAACAGTTAACACAGATGTCATTCATGCAGTCCAAACTCCATTGCTTTAGCTGTGGTAGCAAAACAGAAACCATATGTTCCAAGCTCTTAGAAACTTCTTGTTCGGAATTAAATCACTGAAGCACCTGATTGACACTTCTTTACACAATTTTTCAATTTACAATCAGTTTGCAGGCTTTACGTAAAATATTGTGACAATGGTAAAAACAAAAAAACAAGCAAACTAACAAAAAACAAAAAAAAAAGCAAAAAAAACAAAAACAATCTGAAAGTGAGAAAGGCCCCAAAACCTGCATCCTTGTTATTTCTCTATAGAAAGTGTTTAGTGGACAACAGATTAAGCTTTATGTTAAAGGGGTGTCTTTAATCGCTGCATTTAGCTTTCATTTAGAACGTAAACACCATTTTTTAGCGGTTTTGTCCCTTTTGCCATTTCAAACCTTTGCACTTTGGTTGTTTTGGGCACCAAAAGGATCCGTCTGCCGTTGGACGTTTTTGCACCAACCATGCATGCATTTTGTTCGCACTTTGCTGCACTTTGTGCCACATTTCACAAGTAATCATTTAAAGTTAGCTGTGAGGAAACATGGTTTTGGTTATGATTCCAATGACTATTTTCTACTGGTACAAGGATGTTTCTTCGACCAATTACCAAAACATGCACAGAACTAACAAGCAGTCAAAGCCTGGTCTCTCCCATGGGCCAATGGTTGTGACAATATATTATAAATATACTTGTGTGAGTCACAGTTGGAGACTGGTTCCTTATTTTTCCCGGTGAGTATTACTGTAAGACAGGTCTTTGTTTAAAGCTGTTAGTTTAATTGAAACCCAAAACATACTCCGCCTCAGATCCATCTGTTTGCTGCAACTGAAAGCTCGGCTGTGTCCCGTCTTGGCTTATTTTGACATCTTGGTTTCTTTAAAAGAGATGACAAGGCAAACCTGACAGACGAGGATCCTCAGTCGGAGGCCCAGGCCGCAGAGCGATCCGAGTCGCCAAACTCCTATCTGGACCAGGAGTGTCGGCGGCAATTCCCCCTGGTGGAGGAAGACTCCATACTCTACTGCTACGAGTACGACCAGAACCAGGAGGCCTCGTCAGTGCGCAGGGGGAGCACTCCCACCTATGGTAAGGAATCGTGACCGTTGAAAGCTCGAAGTCATGGACATACGCTGCGTGTGGGTTCCTGGGTGCCTTTGAGACATCTGCAGCTGTTTGATGTGCATGTGTGTGGATGGCTGTGTGATATTGACATCCCCCCCTGCGCCTACTTGCTACAGGCAGGCTCAGGCCCATCTCAATGCCCGTGGAATACAACTGGGTGGGAGATGACGAAGACCTGGCGAAGCTGAGGAGAGAGAGCAGGAGAGGTGAGTGGGAGGCAGTGGGAGACAGCAAGTAAGGGAGGCAGAGAAGGACAGAGGAAAGCTGGGGTGAGGGGGTGGATATCTTATAATACCCGCACCCTCTCAGATGTCTGAGCCAAGAAGTTGAAGCATGAGCTGGCCTGTCAACGCTGATAACATGCTGGATATCAGCTCCTGCCTCTTTCTCCTCCATATGCTGAGAATCTATAGCGGCTCCTTTTTTTCGCCTTCATCCGTCGTCTCTCTCGGCCCTGCTGTTCTCCGTTTGGATATAAAAAGTACACTGTTGCTTTGGCAACAGTATAAATATATTTTCTTGAGGTGCTCACACGCCATTGGTGGCTGCTAAGCCAGGTGGTATATGCTCTGGGAGAAGGCCGTGTTTCCTTTAAATCTGACCCAAGAAAGAGTTGAGTGATGTGTTTGGGTCCTCTGGGGGGCTTGCTCCTCTAGGCTTTTCAAAAAAAAAAGGTGATGGGGCTATTTTTATCGTTTAGAGACCTTTCATGGACATTTGGGGGCTTTCTTTCTGACAGTTGCTTCTTCTGTAGACTGCATAATGACTTTGTGATAACGCAGTTCAAGTTTTCTTAAATGTTAGCCGCCGACTGGTCAGCATATTACACAGACAGTGCTCTGCGGTGTTTAAGTTGTTGGGATGCTGGATATCCTAGTGTTGTTGTGTCTCATTAACCTGTTACAGGTCGTTTGAACCTTTGTTTTCTGTAATCAGGCAGCAGTCATTCGGCCATGATTTAAAGGGCAATTTTGAGAAAGTACAGTCACAAACTTCAATGTATTTCGATAGGATTTTATGTGATTTTGTTTTGTTTTTTCATTCAGCTCCTTGACTCTTTTAGAGCCATCATGGGGGCACTGTGTATCGTTTGTTTTCTGCCACACGGTGAATTGTGTGTACGTCATTAAATTCGGTTTTGGTCTCATCTGACCACAGCACCTTCCATGTGTTTGCTGGGTCCCCCACATGGCTGATGGTAAACTAAAAAACTAAGGGCTTCCTTCTGCAATCACTTTCTTCCTGCCAACAAATCGCATTTGCAATATAATCACAATTTCAAGAAACGCAATTTCCAAATCTCAGAGGTCTGCAATTCTTGGCTACGTAACAAGTAATGGATCAGACGCGTCCTTTAGGTGTCGGTAATATGTTTTAAGGGGTATTTGCCTCCACATTGAAGGGAAGACAGTTGCAGCAGTGAGATAATCTAATTTTATTACTTGTTTTAGAGTTTATATGATCATACTTTTTTACCAGAATCTTTCAGGAATCTCATCATAGCATTAAGTACTGGTCAATCAGTTTAATACATTGACTTGTTTGTTTGTTGCACTTTGCATTTTATGTTCAACAATGATTGATGTCCAATTCAACAAGTGAAATAATACTCTGATTAGTAAAAACAGTCAGATTTCTTGTTTTAAATAGTCCTTATTTGCAAACATCTTTATCTACAGGCCATTTTTGTTGCTTGTGGTTATTGCAGAGAATAGTCAAAATTAAATCGCAGTTATGGTTGAAATATATTGCAATTTAGATTTTTGCCAAAATCATACAGCTTGTAGAGGAACCCTCTGAATGGCTTGCAGCTGTAATTGCAGTAAAAGGTGGTTGTACAAGTGAATGCCACACCTGTATGGAAAATTATGCGTATTTTCTTCCAATTTACAATTAAACACTGATTGTGTTACTCTCTAGCCTAAAAATGAAAATACAAAAACACAGAAAATGTAAAAAAAAAAAAAAAGAAAGAAAGAAAAAGGTATAGGAATATGAATACTTTAGCCATACAAGCCATTACAGCTATTTTTAAAAACAAACAATAACTGGGAAGTGGACTTGATGCAGCTTCTGTTTATCATCCTAACAGGCGAGCCTCCGCTTTATGTCCCTCTGAGACCGGCTGAGACTGTCTGTGAAATGGATCTGTCACTGCAACTGCAGTAGCATCTAAAAACTGTTCTCAGCAGGATGTGAACTGGTTAAAATATGTACGCTTTCCTTTACAACAGGATTGCTTGATAGATTGTGTTATACTATCACCAGACTGGTATTTCATACCACAAAGCTGAGCCTACTGGGCACGTCCACGACTCAATCTGGGGCTACGGTTAACGGGCATTCCTTGTCTGTGCTTTAGCAGGCAAACATCCATCATTTTCTTACACAGACGTGTCGGTAAACTGGCCCCAAACTTTTGATTTTCTATTCCTGAAGTCTATTCCCAGGTTCATGTGTGATCAGTCCTGAGTTTGCATCTTTCTTGTCCCTGCAGAGAACTCCCTCCTGCGTTTCCCCAGTGAGGACAAACCCTCTGGGGAGAACTTCTTACTGGGCCGCAGCCTGAGTCAGAACCGGAGGAAGATGGAGCGAGGATCCAGCCCCACGCACTACACGCTGGTTCCTGCCCTTGAGGTTGCCATGTCCACGTCTAGCTCCGACTCCGCTTCGCTTTACCATGTCAGTCCCTCCACGAAGCAAGATGTTGCGATAGTAACATACATTAGGACTACGATCCTAATTTAACCTGCCATTATTCTTAAATGTGATTTGTGTTTTAATTTTCAGGTGTTTGAGCGCTCCTCAATGCTGTCAAGGTCTAAGAAGAAAAAACAAGGTAGAAACACTTGCTTTGTGTCATTTCGTGAACAGGTGCAGTCAGATTTTAAACACGAGCAAGTTTTTCTTTCACAAACTGTTTTTGGCTTTTCTGCTCCCCACTGCCACCTGCAGCGGCAAGCCCGATGTCTTCAATCAGTAAGCGAAGGATTTCCTGCCGGGACCTGGGTCAGGGGGATTGCCAAGGCTGGCTGTGGAAGAAGAAGGACGCTAAAACCTATTTTTCACAGAAATGGAAGAAGTACTGGTTCATCCTGAAAGACACGTGCCTTTACTGGTACATGAATGAAGAGGTGAATAAGAAGGGTTTTTTTTTTTTTACCACACTGACAGTGATACGAATAAAATTGACGTTGCTTGGATGTAACTTTACCTTTGCTTGTCTCAGGATGAGAAGGCAGAGGGCTTTGTGAGCCTCCCAGAATTCAGGATTGATCGTGCCACCGAATGCAGAAGAAAATAGTGAGTAGAAGTTTATGTTGCTGCCCTGAAATTAGCTGATCTTTTTAATTTGGCCTCAGATTTAAACAAGCCCTGATACGCGTGTCTAGATTACCCTTCATAAAGCTATCAGCAGGGAGTTACGGCATCCATTGTGACATAGCTCCAACAAGGTCTTATATCATCATTTTATATTTTGGTCTTTCCAATTGCATGCTTGGCTCTCACATTTGGACTTGTGTGATAGTTATATGTATTACAGTATCTCAAGTTGAGATAGATGTGATGAAATTACCTACAAACCTCTAAATCTGGACACAGGTTGGACAACACAATACCTCCTCAAGAAGAAAGTAATGACAGCAAAGCCTTTAGAGTCAGGAGAAAGATATATTTTATATGTTTTGGCTACTTTGATGTGCATAGATGGGCTTCGGCACTCCCTTTTCTCCCAACAACTCTCACCAGAATGCATATATCAGTGAGCCTTGCAGTGACTACGTAACACATAGCAGCAGTGAATGGAAACAGCTGAAAGTCTAATTTTTCTTTGGTCAACATGTTATTTCAAGGGCGGTGTTTATCACCCCTCTCAAACATTTCCTTTTTGGCTCAAAAAAGTAACTTGAAGCTTATACTATTGATATGCCACCTGTTGTTTAGTTGGCTGAGACACCGTGAAAGAAAATGACCACTGCTGAAGCTAAGTGACGTGGGTTAACAGGAATATTTGATGAATCCATATGAGATCCCTGATTGTCAGCAGGCCTTTTATGTCAGAGCATACAGAAAAGCCCAAGATTGTTAAAGATTGTGTTTTCTTACCAATGGTCGTCTATTTACAGTAATAGGCAGATCTGTGCGGTTCCAGATGGCGCGTGGTCATCCGTATATAGTCGTTCCATTTTGTTCAAGAAGGCGTGGCTCCAGTGGGTCTTTGCATTAGAATTGTGTTTTACAATGATCAGATTCTATTTTTTATTTTAGATATGGGTTTTGATCTTTTCCATATGAGGATATTTGTCCTTCAAGATGCAATTTACATTCTCAGGGAATACTTAAGCAAATGACACATTTTAGATGATGTTTTTCTTTTCCTCAAAATGTCAACAACTTATTTAATACGCTGAAGATACCACCGTACCCCAATGACTTAAGTGGTCCTGATATTTCACTTATGAGATATTAGGCAGTACTTATTCTTCTGACAAAATAGCACCAGGTTTGTATATGTTACCTTGTAAAAACAAAAATTTGACAAAGTCAGTTTAAACTACTTCATACGTCGCCGTGTTTTAGTCTTGCATTCATATGTTAATGTCTGCTATACTGCTTGCCCTTGTTTGTGCTTTCCCATATAATTAAACTCCTTCTCTTTCAGTGCTTTCAAGGCTTGCCATCCCAAGATAAAGACCTTCTACTTTGCTGCGGAAAATGTAGATGACATGTCCCGGTGAGTATCCGAGGCGTTGATAGCCGTGCTGCAAACTCCTCCAGTGTTGCATTTCAAACCCTCCATTGTCCGAGAACTGAGCTGCCTTATTAAACCTCCCACTCGCCTCAAAGCTGGGTAGTTTTGCAAGATAATTGATCAAAGAGAGAAATATAAACTTTCGGGGGGAGAGAAAGAAAATCACAAAATCATGTACCTTATGCGTCATACAGTGTTATTCTCCCCCACAGGTGGCTGAGTCGACTCAGTATGGCTGTTGCAGGCTTCTCTGAGCAGGAGAAAATGCGCCAGGAACAAGGTGAGATTTGTCACAGAGCCTCTTTATGAAGCTGCAATAAAAAAAAGTTAGTTAGGGGTCAGGAGCTGGTACAAGGACTCAGATCAGGACATAAGGGTGTGATGTGATTCCTCAGGGGTCATAGTTGTAGTCTGTATTCCTTAAACTTGATACACTCCGTGTAGCATTAAGTGATGCTATCTTTGCGTGTAAAGATGTTGAAAGCTTTCATTGACCTTGCTGGTGGGTAACTGTGGCTAAAATATTCCCTGCTACATGGATATCACAGCTGGTAAAGTTATACTCACTGGGGATGTGTCTAGTCCGATTGTTTGGTAACTTGGTGACCCCAAGATGTCACTCTTTTGCTGCAGGTTTCTCTAACAGTGCGCTCCCTTATCATCCTACGTAAGTTGCGGGAACAACAGCTCACATCCTGCTTGTCGCAGTTCCAGATGTTTTAACGTTTTTAAGTAGGGCTGTGACTAGGGATGCAATGACGTAAAAATGTTTTCTATCAAGGCTATTGTGTAAAAAAGCAAAACGTCACACTTATCAGTCTTAACACCATTTTTGTTAGAATAGGTTGGATAGTATGCTAAAAGTGTTATTGCATACTGAGGGTGTTGCACTAAGAGGGCGGTCATCAGATTTCTTGCACCATAATTGTTGTTGTTAGGGTTAGGGTTAGCACACTATTATTATTGTTATTTTTAAATTATTATTATGTATTTATTTTTTTTGGCTTAAGAATTAGACCCTAAGTGTACAACCAAAGCTAAAACCTATAATGTAAATCAGCAATATACATTGCTCTGAATACTATAAGATAAACTTCTAGATTGCTGGCAAAAATATATATATATTATGTTTTAAGACAGTGGGATTAATTCCAATAAAACAAAAAGTCTTAACACAAGAGAGATTAGTTCAAAAGATGTCATGGTTTTCTGCATACATCTGCAATTGTTAAACAGTACTTATGATCTGCACAACATTAGGATTTTCTGTAGTGTTTTTACAAGCTGTGATTTGTAAAATTACTGGACCTGACTGCTGTCTCTTATTAAATGATGTCACAAACAAATCAGGTCTGCAACCTGTGTTGTGTTTTCATGAGTGCCGATGATACTCAGAGTAGTTTTATTTTGGGTTTTTCCCAGTGCCAGAGGAACCAAAGTGCCCCAGAGTATCACTAAGCCACTGCCATGCTTTGACTGAAAGGTTTCGATTTTGATTCATTGCTCAACTAAAGAGAAAACCAAAGCCCCTTTGCCTTATATATAGTGTATAAACAGTTGGGATCAAATTGGACATCTCGTTTTTTGTGTTCTTGGTTCAGTAGTGGTGGACACCTTGGAGTTCAGTATGTGTCTTACTGTGAAAATGGAAACCTCATCGGCTGCTGCCAAGTCTTGCTTCAGGTCTTTTACAGTCAGTAGGGGGTTTGGCATACAGTGGGTAGTGTTCCTTCACCTTTAAACCTGCAAACTTCCTGAACTCTGCTTCCAGCTATATCTCTTGGAACATTCAGGACCTTTGGTTTTGTTTTATATCCTGTTAGTGCAAGGCAAGGATCTTTTCTCTGAACTTTTTTGACCATTCTGTGGACTCGGTCATGTTAGAAACAATGCAAACATTACCTTCACCAGCCTAAGTATTTGAACTGTTCAGAAACAAACACATCTGACTTGAAACTATGTGCTCTGAAGAACTTTTTAATAATTTTGGCTGCAGTAGAAATTGAAACTTATATACGATTTCAATCTCAACAGCTTTTCTCTCATTTTTTTTTTTTTTTTCAAATTCATGAAATAAACAGGCTCTCACAGTGAACGTTGTCTCTTAATCTTACGGTATGGGAAAAAATAAATAAATATTGCTTTTGACATAAAATCTAGTTTTATTATTTTGGCTGACCTGACAAATAAAAGTAAATCTTGGATACTCTAATGATAGTCTAATAAAGCCAAGAAGCTGGCAACAAGCTAAACAAACAGACCGGGCCATTCTAGAAACTGCATACATCCACCTGAAAGCTAACTGATTAGCATTAGCCGCTAGGCGCCTTCTGCTTGGGTGAAGACCTATTAATGTTTAAAAAGTCTTCCGTGCACAGTTTTAAACTCCAACGTGCAGCTGACTTTAACCCATGAAGCTCTCTGTGGGTTGAGATATCCATTTCCTGACTTATGAAGATTAACAGACACCTGCTTTCCTCAAGTGACTTGTTCTTTCCAATTTGGCTAAGAGTGGCTAAGAGAAACAAGCCTCTGGGTCACATCTTGTTTGTCACCCAGGGCAACAAAAAATCACAGATTACCAAAAGTTAGTCAACACCCTGATCAAAAACAGGCTATTTCTCCACTCAATAATTACATTTAAATTAAATGTTAGATTTTTCTATTTAGTTTTCTGTTTCATACGAT
This sequence comes from Fundulus diaphanus, assembly GCA_037039145.1. NCBI lineage: Eukaryota > Metazoa > Chordata > Actinopteri > Cyprinodontiformes > Fundulidae > Fundulus > Fundulus diaphanus. The sequence continues at coordinate 24,175,541 of CM073136.1, forward strand.
CAGTGTTGGGAGCACTCTATGATGCCTTTTGTAGCTATAGTAGTTTTGTTCTAGCTTAGTAACTGTTAAAGTTTGTATTCATGCTAAAGATGCACAGTCCTAAACAGGTAAATTTGATTAGAAATGGATTGAAATAAGTACCGGTAGGGATGCAAATACAGTATATCTGCATTAACCTCAGTACTGGGCCGATATTAAGATCCAATATTTATTTCCATCTTTTTACCGTTTGTGGGGGCGGAGGGGGTTGGTCATGTAGTATTTATTTGGTCATGTGATTGTGATAGTGACACAGCACGGGATTTTGGGTTGTTTAACTGAAGCAGAGAAGCAGTGTCAGTGCTGTGGTTTTTTTGTGTTGAAAGCATTGGGAAACATATAATTATTGTATTAGTAAATATCTGTTACCGTCCATAACAGCAACGTTGATACTGAATAGCAATTTCGGACCATATTTTTACATCAGTGAAAATTAGAAATAAAATCCTACACAAAGACTAAATTAGATATTACACAGAACGCATCACACTACTTAAATAACATACTTATATAAATAAATCCTTGGTCAGACCTTTTTGGTCAAAAACTGAAAATGATAGTAGGAATTATTTGATTTAATACATATCTACTTTGTCTGTTGTTCTGTGATAATTCTGTACCTTGGTAAAATAAGATCAGATTTATGCATTTCAGTAAAGATATTCTATCTTTTTGGCCAGCAGCTGGTAAATTTGGTTTTCACTTCCAGCCGGTTATTTCTGCTCCAAGCTGAGGCGGGCTGGATATTTTTGTTTTTCAGATAGCTTAATGTTCTTTGGCTTCTAGCAAACTGACAGGAAGTAACGCAACTAACCCTTCTGCTATTTGGAGGTGCCTACGTACAAACCCTGCCAAAGTGGGTGTGTGAGAACAATTTTATCTCTTGAGAGGGGGCTTTTTTTCCATTAGAGACATTTTTTTTTCCTTTTCTTTATTAGATCCATAACACCTCCAGAAGATTTCACAGGAAGCTCTCACACCTTATAGCTGTCCATCTTCATATTCAGCTTCCAACAGTCCCGATAAAGTCAGAGCACTTTTTTAAGGCTCTCTGGTCCGCTCAGAACATGAATATTGTGTGTATCTGTCGCTTAACTTGAATTGTGACTGTACGTACCGACATGTTATTAATTGCAGATTACTGGAGCGAGAGTGATCATGACGACATGGAGATGCCCCCAGTGCCCAAAAGGGACAGTCCCCCACCACCTTATGACACCTATCCCAGAGCAGCCTCAGTGAGTTTTCACACTGGTGGTTTAAACGATGCAGCAGGTATCGCTCTATGCGGCACAGCCTTGTTTTCTAGCCATGGCCATCTGTCGTTTTGTAGGTAAGTCCCTACTTGGAGCCAAAGCGTACCCATCTCTCCTCTTCGGACACTTTCCAGTCCCGTTCCTCACATGAGGACTTCCACTCGGAGCCTCAGGAAAGCAGCACCAACAACAGCGTCTCCCCCGGGCAGAAGTCGAGCAGCCATCGAAACTCGTGGCAGGACCAAATGGAAGGCAACTCCAGGATGCACTACCTGCAGACTTATCCCGTGGAAGAATCCATGCGGTCTGAGGATAGAGATCAGCTTGCCATGGAGTACCGCAGGCAGTCCACTTTACCTGCACCGCGCAGCCTGCTGCAGGAGCAGTACAGAGCCCTGCCGCTGCCCCTCAGGGCAAGCATCGATTCCGAAGCAGGAGGGAAACCTCGCAGCTTTACGCTTCCCAGGGACAGCGGGCTCCATGCCATCCTGGCTGCCACTGCTGCATCGGATCAGAGAGAGACCCAGAACTACCAGCTGGACCGGGCCAGGGACACAGGTTAAATACGTTGAATATATATATATTCACATTTAAGGGAATGTTTCATTGTTACATATTCTACACATTGATCAATTATCTTATATTCCTACTTTTCCCAACAATCAAAAACTACTTCTCTAAATCTGCTGAGAGGTGGCATACTAGAACAGGAGAACAAAAATGGTATTTATCTTATACATTAGAGTTGAACTCAGTTTTTGAAGGGAAAAAAGCTTGTTTGAAGAGTTCATATGGCTCTTCATTTACCTAAATGCACACAAATCTGTTTTCTTCAGTGAATACAAAAAGTGCAACTCTATATAGAATAGAATAGAATAGAATAGAATTCAACTTTATTGTCATTGCACTGTCACAAGTACAAAGCAATGAAATGTGGTTTGCATCTATCCAGAAGTGCTATACAGGATATAAATATTATTTATAAGTGTACGTATAAGTAAAAAGTAATAGTAGGGGACTATAAAATGTTGTGTATAAATATAAATATGGAAGCTATATGCACAGATTATACAGAATATACAGGAATGTTAGGAGAAGGATTATATATGTATTAGCGGGTTTATAATACAAGATAAATAATGGCAGATAAGATTTACAGAATCTATACAGATTGTATACCAATTGTGTATGTGTGTGAGGGGAACAGTCCATGGTATATAACACACTATTTATCTTTAGGCTGGAAATGTGCAATACGTTTGCTGTAAAAACATCCAAGGTCAGTTAATTTTGATCAGTTTAAAAAGAAAAATAACAAAAGTCGCGATCAATGAACTATAAAAAATAGCATGATTTTTCATTCCCATTTAAGGCATAAATCTAAAACAAACGACTGTGGCTAAAGCACGCCCTTAGACGTTCTAGCATTATTCTCCCTTAAACCACACATTTCATTGTATTTATTAGGATTTTATGTTGAAGACTCAACACAAAGTGCTTTCCTGTCAATATTTCTTAAAAATATGTATTCTCTCCCTTCAACATCAGAACTGTGGAGTGGTGAGACCATCTGTGTGTCATTTAATCTCAGTATATCTATAACTGTCCTGTAAAGTTTGTTGGAGAACGTTGGTCTAAAGATAGTATCACTGGGACCAAGGAACACAGTTGACAGGTCTGCTTGCAAACTGCTAATTGTGACATGAGCACACTGTCTTCAGAGACAGGCACATCAACTCCTTGGCATGTCAGCGAGTTCTGCAGGATCCTGCTGGTGACCCGTTCATTTGATTTGGGTTTGTTAAACCAAGGAAAGATCTAAAACAGGCAGGAAACTAGTTATTGAGGACTCACTTTGGATCAAAGCCTATCCATATGTCAGAATGGCCCAGTTAAAGCTTAACCAGAATCTTAACCTAGAGCTATTTTGCTAAGAAGAATTAGACAAAGACGGGTTAAATGATAGCCTTTAATTTTTACCATTAGCATTAAGATGGAGCTGAGAGACAACCCAAGGCATTATATTTACAGCCTTTTAGATCCTAATGAAAGGCCATCCGAGCTTGGTTCTAGGGTACAGAAAGCTTTGAAGTGGACCATTATAGTAGCTCAAGGAATCAAACAATGGATGTTGGTGAAAATGTCTTCTAATGTCAAAAACAGCAAAGTCTTTTATCCCTATTTGTCATCAGGGATCTTTTTAAACCCTGAGCATTCAGTCAGAGCCAGCAAATGTCAAAGGTTTAATACTGACTATTACTCCTTTATAGGGTTAGATTTGAAGCCGGCCTATTTGCCAGCCCTCCTAAACCTTCAGGGCGTTTGTCTACGGAAGATCAAACTCTATCTCTTGTTTGATGCTGATTTATTTCGACAGTCCGCTCTTCTTTTTCTCCCTCGCAGACCGTTTCCCCCTCTTTGGTTTTGCTTTTTCTCATGCTCGATCCAGATGCCATTGTACCCTCTTGGCTCTGTTTGGACAGAGAGGCGAAGAGGAATCCTTTCAGTCTGGGTTAATGTTGAATTCTGCACAAGATAAAGAAACACGCCAGAGGGGCCCAGTCTTCATGTCCTCATTTATGTATCGCTCCAACGTTTGTCCTGCCCAGTGTTTCCCATGATGCTGAGAGAGATGCGAAACAGGCTTCAAACAAAAATCGTATACATTTCGAAGTGCAGCCCCAAAGCATCACAACGTACCCCTACAAACTACAGAACTACAAAAGAGGCATCTCACAGGATATGTCATAGTGTAGTGTGCCTATCATGCCAGAAGAGGGCGCTGTATATTAGAATGAGACAAGACTGGTGGTTTTGAAGAGAGAAATCAAATTGCCACTTTTATTTCTACCCCTACTATAGCCTATAACACAATAAGTAATCCCTTCATAGTATTAACTATGAAGGGTGCATGAAGTTCGTACGCATATTTAGATACAAAATGACTTTGCGTTTCAATAAATAGGTAAGTAGATAAATAAATGAAAATTGGGATTGCTTTAGTTCAGGGGTCTGCAACCTGCGACTCTGGAGCCACAAGCAGCTCTCTGGGCCTTTCATAGTGGCTCTTATAACTTTGGTTAAAAGGATAAAGAACCAAGTAATGTTTTAAAATATTGATATTCATTGAATAATGACATTGAATTTCCACAGGAGACTCTTTTAGATCTATTTTTCTTGTCAATATGTTGGAAATTGTGCGCTATCTTTTAAATAATTAAGTATAAAATTCCATAGATGAAAATATGACCCATTTTCTTTATTTTAAACCCTAAAAATAGATGTGAAATGACGGTTCTTCAAAAATTAGACCACATTTTCTATAGGTATTTATAAAAAAAAAATGCAAATTATCTTTTTGCAAAAGGTCATGTCACATTTGTGGCTCTAAATGAATTTTATTTAGCCTCGACTGAGGGAAAATGGCTCTTTGGACAGTGAAGGTTGCTGACCTCTGCTTTAGTTTATAGCAAAATGAAGATTAGGTTTTTGTTCCGTCATGCAAGTTGCATCTGCTAGGCCATCAAGCTTAAAATAAAACCCTGTTATGTGGCAGAGCAGCACAAAGTACTGCGTAATCATTCACCTGGATGAAAATCCTAATAGAAATAGTTTTTATGATGCTGTTTGTTCGCCTAACGTTCTCTTGCAAACCTCTGAGATCTTCACAGAACAGCTGCATTTGCACTGAGCTTGAATACCACATAAGTGGACTTGGTTACATTGGATTTTATTTAGAATAATGTTCCGCTTCATTGATTTTTAAGTGTAACAAATGTCTTATACATTTGATTTCCGTTTGATAACTGTGCACTAATTTGTGTTGACACGTCAAATAAAACTTCTACTAAAACACACTGATATATGTGCATAGTTTTAACGATAAAATATACGACAGTATAACGCACGTCAATTATTTTGCAAGTCACTGCAGATTTAGCATTTTAATGAGATGGAAAGCTCTTGCTTTTATTTGCTGATCCGTTTACCAAGGTCGTGGACGTGACTGCAGGATGCAGACGGACTCACTGGTGGATTTGTACCGGGCTCTGGAGCAGAGCAGTCTGTCCACCTCTGCTGACCACAGACCAGCCAGTCGCCTGGAGTACAAACGCTCCTTTGTCCGCAGAGTCAACGACCCCCTTCTAAACGACAAGCTCCACCGCCTGCGGATCCTTCACAGCTCGCTGAAGGTATGGGAGTAATGTAGGCGAACCAATTTTTGTCTGTTTCCGCCGTATCTGCTGATCAGTAATTAGTGCTTTTGTTTTCTTTTTCCCACAGAATGTTCCTCTTCAAGACACAAACCGGTCGCTGGGGTTCTTAGATTAGCTCGCTGAGCGCCACCCTCACAGCTTTGCTTCTTGCTTGTGCCTCTCATTTGGAGGCACAAAAACACATGTTTTACCTCCTGAGCCGTCCGTCCCTCCTTTTTGTCCTTTTCACTGCTTTTCTCAGAAGAAGAAACAAAAACACTTTTTGCCTCATCTCATTCTCAAGGAGGGCGGGGCACCAGACGGAGATTGGAAATGATAGAGTAACTGAAAGCACTTTGTGTCCGTTTCAAAGATTCGCCCGAGCGCCTTTAAAATTGTCACTTCCACGCATGGCAGCCTGAACCTCCACCTCTTCCGTTGAGTTGTTTTATACCTTTATGCTGGAGTCGCGTACAGCTGCTGTTCAAAAGCATCTTTGCTTGTACGCAACGTTTCATTGTGCATGTACATTTGATCCATGGGTATGTTTGTTCTATGAGTGTACAAGGTGTTGAACATATTAACATATGTTGTATATTTAATATTACATTCCCACTGTAGTGACCACACCACGTTCTTTTTTTTCCTTTTTTTTTTTTTTGGCTACCTATTTAATCTGTACATCAAGTGCTGTGCCTCAGTGATAGTGAATGTACATTGTACCTTTTTAAAAAAAAAAAAAGTGAGAGAAGATTTAGAAAGCAAGTTATTTTCTCAGAGCAGAGGCACAAACATGTAACGCCTGGCAATAATGAACTAATGTTGTAAATTACAATGGAGCGATAAGAATAGTTGTCTATTTTTGTAAGCATGCTGTCTACCTGATCGTTTGTACGGCGGTTTTTGTAATTCTAAGTGCATTTGGTTCAGAGAATACTGGTGTTTTGTCTCCCAGCCTTCCACCCCCATCACATGCACACAGCCAGCACGGTGTGTTTTCTGTACATATTATAGACACTGGCCCAGAAATGTGAATCGTTTCTTTTTTTTTCTTTTCTTACTTTTAACCATGAAAAAAAAAAACATTATTTAGTAAGTGTTTAATGGGGAAGCATGCTATGTAAGACTAAAGTACATTACCGTGCCATTTGAAACGGACTCATGTTGCACACCTGTGCCATATTGTAGCTACATATTTTTTTCTATTGATTAAAGTATGGTACAGGCATAACTGAGGCTCGCTGTTTTATCTTGGTCGGGTCAGTGAGAAACTGCTAAAAATCAAGACAAAGCGTTGGTTTAATACGATAATGTGCAAAAAAAAAATTTTAAATTGTGATGAGGAATAGAGCAAGTCAAAATGTGCAGTTTTTGTTGCTCTTCCATGTTTTGTAGGTGTGCTGATGCTTAAAAAGGTGTTTGTAACTACAGGGTACAATAAATGAAGGCTATATAAATGAATAGTGAGGAATGAAAGGACTATATTATATAGACCCTTTAATTTCACGTTGAATTGTTATGTTTGAACTATTATATTGGAATTAGTAATCACAATAGTAGAGCTCCATAACTTTAGACATGACATCTGACTAAAGAAGCTCTGAAGGGGACTGAGAGTTAAAGCTCAGGGTTTCATTAGCTAATTAGAAATGTAACTTTATGTCCTTCTCTCTCTCTCTTTCTATTAGAAAGCCAAGGTAATTGCATATAATCTGGAGCCTAAGGATCTGGCCCAACTTTAAGTGCTAGAGTTTAATGAGGAATCAAGAAGAATGACTTCCAAGTTAGCCATTTTTGGTCCATCAGTGGTTGTTCCCCCTGAACCACTTTTTGGCCTACCTTTGATCTGGGATTTCATGTCTCTGTGGGGAACAGAATTTGGACCTCAGCAGGTCCAGTTCCCACACTCCCATCTTTGAGGCTGCCGACAGGGAAGACCTGTTTCCTGGTACATCTGATCTTGATTGAAGGGGCCTAGTCACGTACAATAATGAGAACAAGTTTCTGCGCCAGTAGCTCACTCTGGTTGCATACAAAGGTTTTCCGATTAAATTACCGCACCCTGTTCGCCCTGTTGGCTTATTATATATTATTTCTGGGTTTCACCCTTTATTTTTAGCTGTTTGTGAGCAAACAAAGTGCTTTTGTGTCTATTTCCCATAACAAAGACCAGGTACGACCGGAGGAAGGATGTTATGCATGCGCGCAATTTGTAAACAAGGAGAAGCAATGGAGCCCAGCGAGTCAGCAACACACAGCAGAGGTGCGAAAAGAAAGAGGTAAACATAACCCTAACCCTGTAGATCGGGTTGATCTACGATCACACTGAGCTGTCACTTTACAGGACAGTCTACTGGCTCTTAGCTGCATCAATTGTCGCCATCTTGTTTTCTGATAGCTCTGTGGTAATATGTCTGCTGATCACGCCTGGTGAAAAGTTCTTTTCAGGCTCAAAAAGGACAAAGTAAACCAGCAGGACGAACACTTTGCATGTATTGTTTTATTTGCAGATGAATATATCGTTTTTTGTGTTTTTGTAATGGTTATAGTACATGACTAGGCCTCTTTAATACAAGTTAGTCTCTATTTTTTATGTTTCTTGGTGTTTGTATCTGTGAGCCCGTCATTCTCTCAATATTACGGTACTCTCTTCGCATTGCATGAGCACTAACCAGCTCACAGCGGTCAGCCCATCATGATGTTATCAGGTAGTGAGTATCGTGGGAGTTTAAAGCTTGTGTGTTGAAGGCACATTGACATACCAGGGCTTAACAGGGATGCATTATTCTTTCAAACGTCCTTGTTTGTGTTTCAGAGACAGGCCGAATTCAACAACAAAGCGAGTAACGGCTGGAGACGGAAGAATAACCCAAGGTTTCCAACACGCTCGGACATATATGCATGAGCGTGCAGCTTACATGGCTGTAAAATAGCAGAAAAAGATATTCATGAACCCTGCAATACTTTGACAGGGATTGATAGACATTCAAATAAGTGGCATATTTTAACAATTTCGTGATAAACAATGAATTTGAACATGGTATAACAATTGCAGGTTAAAAGATTTTTTTAGTTCAAATACGTTTTTAGATTTTGCCCTGATCTGATGTGAATTTTACACTTTTGACTGAAGTGGGGTACAGATTTACATTCCCACACCCCCACCCACCCTTTACTCCGATACCTCTAGATAAGGTCCAGTGTAACCAGCGGACTTCAGAAGTCCGCTTATCGCAGGGGTCTGCAATGTGTGGCTCCGGAGCCACATGTGACTCTTTGGACCTTCCACAATGGCTCTTAAAACTTTTGGCTGACAATGATAGAAAAACCATTATTTAAATTTTTACCGATATAATTACAAATGCAAATTATTCCTAAAATGGCACGTCAGATTGATAATGTATAGCACTCTCCGTTCTGCACATTATCAATCTGGATCTACTCGCATCTAATCCGTTCAGGGAAAGGAGGGACATTCTGCTCCAAATGATTTCCGAGCTGATTGGGCAAAAGGGCCCCTAGTGCCCGCCTACCAAAGGTTGGTTTTAGCCAGTCACGGTATCAAATGAAAATGTATCAAATGCTGGCACAATGAGAAACCACAACAAGTTACACTGGTCAAGGGACGCTTATTTGGAAAGTGATTGGAGCGACAATCATGGATTCTGACAAAACAGATGTGACGGTGGCAGCCACACGTCCGTCCTCCTGCGCTGCCATGTTTATTTTGGTTCGGCTGTGGCAGAGTGTTGTATATTAGAGATTTCTATATGGCACTGGGCTGTGGGCTCGGCAGCTCTTGCTTTCGTCACAGCTGTATGTCCCACCTTAAACCATAATACTGCAACATGATTTACTCGACCCGTTTTGGTTCGGTCTCAAATGGTTGAGGCAGGAGCAGAACAAGATTTATTCCCATGTGTTTGTGAATGGAATAATTACTTTGAATTTCTACATCTTAATTACATTAAAAGTACCAGTAATAGACTTTTGGATCTTTTTTCTTGCAATTAGGTTGGAAACTATGTGTTTTATTTTATTTTATGAAATAGTTTTGTTACACCAGTCTTAGCTGTTTCTAGAAGAAAACTCTAATAATAACATAAAAGTTGGCATTAAAAAGACAAAATGTGAAGGTCAGACACGTGAAATTGAATATTAGAAATAAAAATTAGGGACTGGAAAATTCATACTTTATTAACAAATAATGTAAATAAAACAATTTGCAGATTTGAATATACACATTGTGTTATTTCTGATACAAGCTTCTTAAAACAGACAGAAAAAAAATCTTTGTTCACCATTGAGCTCAAAGCATCAGATATAATATAGAAGTTGTAAAAAAAGTCTTGGAGGGTATAGTGTGTATTTAATAACAAGGTCTGATGATATAAAATATGTCTTTATGTGGTTTCTGTACTGTATTGTACTCCATAAGAAACAAAACAGCATGGCATGACCTGAATTCAGACTGCTGTTAATAAAAGTCCTCAAATGTGCCTAAAATAAGGCCATATATAGAGATCTTCTGAATGCCATCCTGGATACACATTTATCCATCCATCAAACCTATGCTTTACCTTTCTTCTTACGCTTATCCGGGGTCGGGTCGCGGGGGTAGCAGCATCAGTAGGGAGGCCCAGACGTCTCTCTCTCCAGCCACTTGGACCAGCTACTCCGGGGGAACCCCAAGACGTTCCCAGGCCAGCTGAGAAACTTAGTCCCTCCAGCGTGTCCTGGGTCTCCTTCTGGGTCTCCTCTTGGTGGGACGTGCCCTGAACACCTCACCAAGGAGCCGTCCTAACCAGATGCCCGAGCCACCTCACCTGGCTCCTCTCGACGTGGAGGAGCAGTGGCTCTACTCTGAGTCCCCTCAAGGATGACCGAGCTTCTCACCCTAAGGGAGAGCCCAGATACCCTGTTGAGAAAACTCATTTTGGCCGCTTTTATCCGGGATCTCCTTCTTTCGGTCCCGACCCAAATGTGATGATCATAGATGAGGGTAGGAATGTAGATCGACTGGTAAAACAAGAGCTTTGCCTTTTGGCTCAGCTCTCTCTTCACCACGACAGACCGGTACAGCGCCCGCTTCACAGCAGACGCAGCACCAATCTGCCTGTCGATCTCCCTTCCATCCTTCCCTCATTCGTGAACAAGACCCCGAGATACTTAAACTCCTCTACTTGGGGCAGGACATGATACACATGATGTTATGAGACGCATTTAACGTAACCTAATATACTCTTTCTCAACTACATCCTTTTCACTTGCCCATGTTTCTTGCTGAAAAAACCTGACGAGTCAGACCCTTATAATTTGTGTAATAAAAAGCGCAGGGACAAAAACAGCTTATTGTGATAAGATGTGTGTCTGTTGTCAAGGCAACCTTGTTGTGCGAGCTCAAAAAAACATCCAGTGGTGTAGTCGGTTACACCATAAGGCAAATCCCCAGGATGTGTCCATCTGAGTAAAAAGATCGTGATCAGCTGTGTAAAGAGCTGCAGCTAGGCCGTCGGCCGATGATGTCAACTGTGAATATTTCTGTGCATGCAAGCTTTACAATGAAGTGGCTGAGAGTGAAGCTTCTCTGTGGTTCTTCCACAATATGGCAGCGAATGAGTGAAAAACAAAAACATGCACAGTGTCAGTATGGGGTAAAGCTACATAAAACCAATCGGCTTGACTAACTTCTGAAAGAGTGGATGACAAAGGGCTACATACCTGTTATGGCTCATGACGACAAGAATACTGAAATCAGTGCTGGCATATGTGTGGATAAGAAGATCCATGTCTGGCAGAAATGAACAGAAATCTCGTGTGTGTGGGTGAGAGAAGAATATTGATCAGCATCGGCGGCAGCAGGGCGGCGCCTCCTACCAGCTCATTCACAGCCAAATTACAAAACAGCACATTCATCGGCTGATGCTTGTTTTTTTTTTCACAGCAAATCACCTCGATTAGCATAATATCCTCCTTGATTTGGAGAGGTATGCAATCAGGAAAATGCAGAAATGCATGTATAGCTTTCAGATCTTGTATTCCCTAGTATTCAGACAGATAAAAACCTTTATGAGAGAAATTCATGTTTAGCTTGATCTGAGGTGGTGAGCTAACTGGGTTTAAATTTATGAGTCCGAGTGGAATTTAGCTGCACCGAGCAGGGAGAGCGCAGCTTTATATTTGTTCTCCTTTGAGAGAATTTCACATCCTCTATACTTGTACAGCAATGACTTCGCAGCACTTACTGTAAGTCTTGGTTTAGGTCCTCTGAGATCAGAGCATGTGGAGTGAAACATTTTATCATCTATATTTATATAGTTCAAACCTAATAATGAGCTACATGTCGTAAATCAACATATTTGGTATTTTAAAATATTATTACAATTCCAAATATGTCAAAATGTAACATATTTGTATTGTTTGTTTAACAGTTTAGCAATAATAATAACAACAAAAATAATCTGTCTGTATGATTTGGTTGAATTGGTGTGACGTGTTGTGAATTAGTGCTGTGGAAATGAAACTGAATTGAATTGTTTCTTAAACACCTTCTTTAGATATCTAAGATTCCTATTTAGTCAACGTATCTCAAAGATCTATTAGCATAGCCATAATAAATCTATCTCATGATGACAAAGGCTGATTTCACGTTTTAATCATTTCAGACATCTAATCATTACACTAAATAAAAGACAAGCTCACATTCAGAGTACAGCCAACAAATATGCATTACTTTGTGTTGGTCTTTCACATAAAACCTCCATCAAATATGATGTTATAACCAGACTTGTAACATTTCCTGTGGTCAGACTTCTTTTATAGGGCGTTGTAACTGATCTTAGCCTCCTTTTTTAATAGTTGACGTGCCCATCAAGAAAAGACTGATGAAATATGAATGGAAGGACAATTTTAGAAATAATTGCAAATGTGCTTATCTTCACAGGAATGCCAGCTGCGATGACAGTTTTGGAGGCCGCGCTCATTTATCACAGAGAGGGGAGCCTTGTATCCTCCGGGGAGCAAGAGCCACTAAGAATGTGCATGTGTTTTAAATCGGATTTAAAACTCACCGTCTTCCTCTTGGAACATTTCAGCGACTTGTCCCATGACAACACTTGGATCACGGGTCAAAAACGCTGATGTCGTTTTCTTGTAATTAAGGAAGGCATGTTCTCCCATTAAGGCTTCTTGTGATGCACAAATATAAAAATCCGGTGACCGGCCTGCTGCTTCATATTAACTTCACTCCTCCTTCCCGACTAAAACTGCACACAGATCCAGACCAAACCATCGTTTTGGAGCAACGCTGTCCGGCACAGACATGTTTTCATATCGCATAGCAGCTTTCTTTCTCTTACTCCTCTTACTTCTACAGGGTGAGTTCAGTTCTTAAAATCGATGTTGTTGTGTTTTGTTTTTGTCTTTTTTTTTTTTTGCACCTCGGTGGACTTTAAGGACGTTTTTTCAGTGCAAAGCTTCTTGAAAACGTGCTGTTGTTTCTCATAGTTGTTGAAAATGAAGCTGCGTCTTTCCCTTGGTCCTGCCCCAGCCTCAGCGGAGTGTGCAGGAAGGTTTGCCTCCCGACAGAAATGTTCTTTGGACCTCTGGGCTGCGGTAAAGGCTTCTTGTGAGTATTATTCTGAAGACGCTCAATGTGAATACACTCGGCATGTGTTATAGCGGCAGAAGGGCAACGTGTTTCGCTTTGTCATTCCTAGGTGCTGTGTTTCTCATTTTCTATGAGGAGGGCAGATCTGACCTGTACCTGCAGACACGCAGTCACGCTAAAAGATGTTCCATGTGTTAAAGATACAGAGGAGCAGGCAACATGTATGAGGAGGGATGTGTTTGGCTTTTACAACGTGGTGTACTTTGTAACTTTTAACTCTTTAATTAACTATTAACTGTCCCCCCCCCCCCCCCCCCTTTGGCATTTTTAATGTAGCATAAACGTTTGGAATAAAATATGCAAAACGTTTCATCTTTCATGAAATTCGTTATTTTCTTATTACAAACATGTTTAGGCACGATAAGTTCAGATTTCATTTTTACTTATTCCTTTTACTTATGTAAAACAATGTTGGCCTTTTTCTGATTCTAAATATCCATACGTTTATTTTCCAAACCCTTTGTAATCAGGACAGGGTCGCAGGGGTTCTGCTGTCTTATGTCCAGTACAATCTCATCACAATGTCCATCACAAAGCAACAAAGAGACGGTCAACTCTCTCGGAACGAGCTACCCAGGGTAACCTATTTCCACCTCACACAAGAATCATTGCTGGGGTTTTCGACAAAACCCCAGCGGCTAAAAACCTTTTCATGAAACTGGACGACTAACTACGGAACAGCGTTAAGTTCAGCTGGACATTCAGACGAGCACGGGTGGTTGTTGAAAATGCTTTTGGCAGGCTGAAAGGCAGATGGCGTCGCATTTTCAAAAGGAATGACGTTGATGTTGATGATGTTAAACAGGTAAAAATCTATGGTGCTGTCCAAAAAATGGCAAAAAAAATACAACAACTGGACTTCTATTCTGAAGCTGAAGATGTTTCGCTGATCAGTTCCAGGTGAATTTACACGTGAATCTAAGCTCCAATGAGGCTTCTACAAAGCTACTCCAGACATTTTGAATTGAGAATGCTTCCTGGATGGGAAGCGAAACGTCTTCAGCTTCAGAATAGAAGTCCAGTTGTTTTATTTGTTTAACCATGTTTGTATAATTGTATATGCAAGATTATCTTGGATAGTTTTCAAGGATAAAGTAAACCACCAGGATAAATATCTGGATCAAACATCAGCGGTGTGTTTGAGAGAGACACTTACTTGCTCTACTTGCTCTAAAGCTTGCCTGGGGGACTTAAAATGTACGGCTTATGAGATTTATTTCTTTTGTCTCAGCCATGAGACGGGGAGAACCCGTTAACAGCGGTAAAGATTTTTAACGGCAGTGAAATTATATTTATAGGTGAGAACTTAAAGGTGCTACTCCGACTACAAGTCGTCCCCCCCACCATCCCCACCAGCTGTACTCAGGCTGAAAGGCAGACAGGGTAAAATGAGAGAAGGCCTCTGTAAATCCACAGATCTGATGCTGCGTGTCTGTTTACAGAAAACTGAAGTGTCCTTTTTCTGTTTTCCTTCAGGCTTAGTTCATGGTTTGCAGCACATGCAGCAGAACAATAAATAGATCTGCCAGTAATTGTAAACATGTAGGATCTTCAAATAAAGTTGTGTGATTCCACTGACAACACAGCTCCAGTGTGTTGATTTGTGCACATTGCGTGTTATGAAAGAATGAAGCTGAACATGTCTAGAATCCAGCCATTTTTTTGTGTTTTTTTTCCCATTAACAATAGCCATGACAACTTTTGGCTAAGATATAACATATTCTTGCTATTATCCACCTCTCTGTAGTTCATTACTGAAAATAGGCTTAAATTAAAACAACAAAGTAAACAAACTCTTTGGACTGCCTTTATTGCACATTATGAAAAAGGGGTACCGAATCATGAAACGCAACACGAAGAAAAAGAAAAGAATCATTATAGAATCATTATATAGTCCTGTCACTCTTTTGTAAAGTGTGCACATTGGGATCCCTGACAAGAGAATTTACCCTTTAGCAAGGGCACTTGAGGTGATCCTGGCAACAATTTAACCGACAGCACAGCTAAAAACAGTGTTAGTTGTAACATGTTTTCCTGTCAATTGCCTACACAGGTTTCTCGAGCAGTCCTAGAAAGGCCTGATAGAATGATGCATTCTGGGCCATCTCCTCCATTCCCAAGGCTGCTTCCTGTTGTGCCGTATCTCGTGTCACAGATACATATTCATGTTGTGATTCGGCCAAGGCCGCCAACAGCTTTGCTGTTTGACCAGTGACCGTGCCAGGGATACTTCATGTTCCCCAAGCTCCCAGGCATCATGTAACAATCTTTGCATGTGTTCTTCAAGCCTGTTCAATCCCTGTTCTACTGATCGCTTCTGTCGCTGTTGTGTGCGTTTTTAAATATGCCGGGTCTGTTTCTAATTCTGGAGTCGCTCTTTATACCCGAACAGTGACTCCACTCCCTAGCCAATCAGACAGCCTCCTGTCTGTAAACGCCTCAACCACTGAAGCTGACGTATCAGCGCAGCCGCCATCTTGGATGGGTGCCTCACTTTATTGTGTATGTGTATTTTGTCACATTTGGGGTTTGTTTCATTTGATCCATTCATGCGGGTCTATCTAGGAACAGAATATGTTTTCCAAGAATAAAGCAGACAGCTGGAATGGACTCATGAAGGTGGAGTTTTGGTTGCAGCAGCTATTTCATTGAGTGACAATCAGAGCAAATTGTATTTTTGTCAGAAATCTGGAAACAACCAGAGTGCTTGTTTAGAAGGTGCAATATTGCGCGTTAATGTTGTGAATGGAGTTTAAACAGAAGTGATTCTCCTCATATTAGGCAGCCTTATTATTGAAACAATCGTGGCAGAACAGTTGTGTTTTTTTTTAAACCCACTAACTGAAGAATAATAGTGCCGACACGCCTCTTTAACTTTTTAAAAATAAGTAAAACATCTCTACTTCCATGTCTAGTCGAGTAAAAATGAGATGCAGGGGGTACAAATTCCATCTCAGGTAACAACTTTGCCATGACAGCGAAAGCGCCCATCTGTACTAATAGAAAAGGGGCCGTAATAGAGAACTCATCTGGATTCAGGCGGAATAATAATAATAATAATAATAATAATAAAATTTATTTGTAATGCACTTTACATTTAAGAAAAATCTCAAAGTGCTACAGGTAAAACCATCATAGAAAGGTAAAAGCAACAACTTTTTTTAAAACTAAACATTGTAAAATGCATATGAATAAATGAGTCAGTGGCATAATTGTTAAGAGGTTAAAAGTCAGAGGGAAGTGAACAAATGCTTATGTTGATCTTAAACACAGAGAAGCTTATTTCTAGTATCACAGCAGCAACCTTTTATATTTCTTTTTCATTTTGCCACTGATAATTTATTGCCTCATAAAACCCAGACATAGAAAAATACTAAAAAAAACATTTTTTCAACCACTCAGATGTTGTTGTAGGAGGCCTTTGAGGCTGAAAATTAAGTGTTTTCAAAAATGTTATGTTTTCATAAGTTTTTACAGAAATTTTGTAATATTGCAACATTGCGCTAAATGGGGAGCAGAATTTCCTGTATTTGTACTCATTGTCTGAACAACAATACAGAACTACGAATTCATTTGCAGGATTTTGCTTTTGTCCCAGAACAGTATAACATGAAAAATAATCTCAGTCATGTTGTTATGAACAGTTTGTTTTTATTTATTCCAGCAAAGACAACTTTTTATTCACAATGATAGTCCCAAAAACAGTTCCTGTCCTCTGAAAAACAGAGGCGAACATCGCACTTGCTGCACTGGGTATTTGTATACCCTTTAGTGCAATGTCTGCAGCGTCCTCTCTTGACCTTCATGGGGAAATGTCCAGTGAGGTCCTTGCGCACATCGAGTGGGGGATGTGCACATGATTTCTTGGAGGGACAATTTGGACTCCCATCATCTGAGGATGGTCTCTTCCCAGCAGTCAAAGCACTCCCTGCTGCGTCTGGGCTCCCGCTGCCTGATGATGGACGTCGTCTCTTCGGAGTTGTGAGTGTTGAGTCCATCTGATTTGAAAAGAGAAGAATCAATATTAATATTAATAATCATTTCATGCACGTGTAAAAAATGCATGAAGATATCGCAAAACGTGGCAAATAGCAGAAATGGATTCTTACCAGGATGAGAGAGGACGCTAGCTGTGCCTGGAACTTTCTCATGTTTAGCATCTCCTTCTTTGGCATCGCGAGAGCCTGACAGTGCCGTTTGTAGAGGAGCCAGGCGTTGACCACGGCGAGGGTGATGGTGTGCCAGAAGATGTACATGTACCAACGCTGGGATTTCAGGGTGAACTTGTATTTTGCTGTAAACGAGGCCAACAAATCCACACCTCTCCTGTATTTGTTGTAGGTAGCCATAACATCGCCTGACAATCCAAGTTCAGATTTGACGCGTCTTCCATTCTTGCTGCCCTGGTAAACATCAAAGTCAAGCATCATGCCAGAGATTCCAGCTCTCACCCATACTTTGAACCCCCATGGGTGTGGCTTGCCTCGCATATACTGCTTGATGCTGCTGAACTTCCCCTTGAAAGGAATCACCATTTCAGCCACAGAATTGTGCTCTTCTGGTACCACCTGCAGGCATTTCTCCCTGAATGATTCAAGCCATGGTCTGAGTTTCCAGAGTTTGTCCCTCTTTTCAATGTCTGACACTGTCAAATTGTTCACAAAATGTAATTTTGTCAACAGAGATTGGAATCTGTTGCGTGGCATCACATCAGCAATAGGGGGGTGCCGTGTATCTGTCTCCCAGTACATACGGCTTCCAGACATTTGTACCAAGCCCATCCTCAGGTACATGCCCAACATTTTCTGTATTTCCTTTGTATTGGTGTTAACAGATCTTCCATCCTTTTGAACACTGTACTCATTTGTACTTGTTGCCAGAGCTTGAATCATGTCCTCTGACACAAACTTTTGGAAGTATTGCAGTGGTGTGAGGAGGAAGGTTACATCGCCTGTGACAGGTGGACCAGAAAAATCATTATTGGGACTGATAAAATCCTTTTTTTGCCAGCGATATCTGTCACGGGGCATGATGCGTTCATTTTCTCGGGGCTCAATGTCCACATTGGCTGGGCAGTCAGAGGGCTCTTGGTTTCCTTTGTCCACACAGAGATCATTGTCTGACTCCTCGTCACTCGCATCAGTGTCATCAAAGGGTACGTCCACATCACTCTCTCCATCTTGGACGATTGCAATGATATCCTGCACACTGTACCGAGGATCTCTCCTTGCTGCTGGCATTCTGAAATGGAAAAAAAAAATTGAAAGAAAATGTATATATATAAATAGTACACATACTTATTAGATTCTAGATAACCTGCAGGAAAAGACGGGGTGGTGGAGAGATTGATTTTAATTTGAAGTGTTTACACATTGCACTGAAGTAACCTATTCACACATTTCACTGGTCACACAATACTGTATGGCCTAAACCCTGATTATCATCAAAATGGGAATACAAGTAGCCTCCAATTTACAGCCACACCTTACATTCCTGAAAAGCAATGCAAATTCCCCTCCAAGCATCCCCCACACCTGCTTTGACTATGAATTGATAGGAACATTTTCTTATCAATAGTCAAGACAGACATGCACAAACAGAATTTCTTTGTTAGAAAGCCCTGCTTTCTGTGATAAGGGAAAAATACTCAGTGTTGAAGGTGGCTAGAAATCATTCTAAGTAAATTAAAATGATTAGATCTGGCAATATATCTTTGCATATCAGGTTCTAACACAATAATATATATAATCCAATATAAGGCTAAGGGCTAGAATGTGTAAATCATGTGTAGTTTAAAGTCATATTGGGAAAAGTTCCTCTCAAGACATTCCTCTCAAAAACAGGGTTGTTTTGACTACCACATTCACCCAATATTGCAATATTGCAACAATTAGAAAACAAGCTCCAGATAAAATGTAGGGCACATTTTCCACAATAACTACATATTTACATGTTGTAGATGTAACCAAATAAATAGACTCAGAGTCCTGACAGCAGTTTACTATCAACCAGCATTTATTAATACATTTCTGGGACAGAAATACACCACACCTCAGTATCCTTTAAAATGTATTAATACACAATAATAAAAATGGTAAGAAAAGGAACCTTATAATGACATCCAGTAATGTCATTCACAGGATAACCAACTTAGAATCTTCTTTAGAAATAGCAAAGAAGGAAACTAGTGTATGTTTAGTTTACAGAAACTAGTCCTTCCGTTCTGAAGTCTCTACTCCTGAAAAGAATAGAGAAGATAATTCACCCGTTCAGGAGTCCAACAAAAGGCAGCAGGACCAAGCGCAATTTGTGGCAGTGGCATGTCATTCTGGCAGTTCCGGTGGCAGTTCCGGGTTGCCACGGCGTATTACTGGCATATGCCACTAGGCTGACAGTCTCCACTGGCATCTGCCACAACAGAGACAGGGTGCCAGCACAGGGTGTCAGTGATCTACTGGCACCTGTCACAAGGCTGACAGGCTGCCAGAGCGACTTACGCCGTTACGGGCGCCGTCAGCGCCGGTTTTCGGCAAAAGGCTTAGTTAACGTGACTTTAGGTGGATTTTGGTTTTGAAATTATGATCTTATTATTTAATAAACTGTCTCAACCCGTTCATAAAGTCATATTTATTTGATGGAACG
Organism: Fundulus diaphanus; assembly: GCA_037039145.1. Lineage (NCBI taxonomy): Eukaryota > Metazoa > Chordata > Actinopteri > Cyprinodontiformes > Fundulidae > Fundulus > Fundulus diaphanus. Next base: position 24,195,343 of record CM073136.1, read on the forward strand.
ATGTAATTCGTATGAAAATTAGTGGCCATTGACAGGGTGCCAGCACAGGGTGCCAGTCTCTCCTCTCCTGGAACCTGACACAAGGCTGGCCCTGGCCACCTAGTGGCAGGTAGCCACTAGGTGTCCCTGGCCACTTTTCAGTAAAATACTCTTTTCAAACCATGATATTGCTTATTAACATGTGTAAAACCTTTAATGATGTGACTGCATTTACTTTGGAAGCAATGGCGTAAATAGTGTTTTCTATGTATTTAATATGCTGTAAGGTAAGAAGCATTCCACACACTGCTGATGTGCTACACAGAATAGTTAGTATGACATACATAGTCATTCTGAAAGCACCTGGCCATGAGGGTGTCAGAGAACAATGTGAGTTGACATCGTTCCACAGAATACTGGAGGGTGAAAATGAGGTCAGGTTGTAGTAGTTGTACCCAAATTCTATGCTGATTAGTATGTGTCTCTCCTTAAATCTATCTAAAATCCAGATAGGCTGCAGCAATGAAGATATATGGTTACTTGTAAAAGTCTTTATTTACTGAAGTTCTTCAAATCTTGCAAAAACTTTTAGTTTTTTTACATCGACAATGTACAAACAGAACTTTTCATAGTCCTCCTTCTTTTCAAAAACAAAAGTAAAATGCTCCACTGGAGAATATTCATTATACTCTTCATTCCATGTCTTGAGGGCTTCGAGAGCTTCTGCTTGTTCTAGTTCGTCCATATCCAGAACAACAGGAAGTGTTATTCTTCCACTAAATTGTTGTTCTCTGCACCAGTCAGCTGCAGCCTGACTATCGACAATGAACGGGCTTCCCTGCAGAAAATGATAGATTAGTTACAGATTGCTAATTTAGCCTACATCAAGGGATCATATTTCCTTTTACATTTGACAAAAACAGATTACATTCAAATAGCTATGTAGTTTAACCCTTTTCTGTTAACCTTTTCTGTGTCTTCTTCTTCCTGGGCTTCTGAAAGTCTGGAAATAAATGAACAAAAACAGAGGAGGGGGGGCTGAGCCAGTACTGTATCTTTTAATGACTGCAGTTTATGTAGTTGTGCACACACAATTGTTATTTACCCCTCATTTTTCTTCACGGTATTTATGAGCATCATCTCTGCTTGGTAGCGGCAAAGGTTGTTATTTTGCAGCCACTGGATGACAACTAAAAAAAAATCATGTACAGCAGTTGTACAACACTAAATCAGTCACATTTCCATGTTGAAATTTAGTTTGTTTGTTTTTTTATAATGGTTACTCTTATTATCACACAAATTTAGTATTGGTTATTATTCCCTAAGACCATTTACAGATGAAACATAATTTAAGTTAAGGGCATTGCATGAGGACAAATATTTTTTTATGGGTGTCCACTGTAATATTTGTCAATTGTCTATTTAGATTTGTTTTGTTTTTAAAGTTTGTTTTGGTTATGCAGACCAGAAATCACCTGGAGGTGTTGGAAGCCATTGTAAAATTGGTACCTATTTTTACAGAAGGACTCAAGAGGGAGACATTGTTCAAGTTCAGTTGTTATTCAAGTTGTTGCTGTCACTGAAATATTACATTTTTTGTGCCAGGTTATTTTTGGTAATGTTTTCTGCTTTGTTGTGTTATTCCTCCATCGTATGATCTGTTCAGTTTTCTCCATCTCAATCAAATCAGCATTTGTTGTCTGTCTGCTGGTCATTTTGTGTTCAGTTAATGTTCAGATGAGTACATAAAGGATCAAACCCCTATGTAAAACTCAAATGTTACCCATTTCACATTATAAAATCCTTCTTTAACGCTTTCTGAACATCTCTCATCCTTGATAGTTTTTGGTCCTATCAAGGATGCCTTTTTATAGCTTAGATAACATGCAAATTAAACTGAAAGCCTTTGTAAAGGGGAGTCGATGACCTGGATGACTGATAATCTTCACCAGCACAGATGGACATATAAAAGTGTTTTTGTCACCAAGCCCATTTACACTTACAAACCTATGCCATTAGTAATTGCTTTTTCTTTCTCAGTTTTAGGGACTGAAGCTCACCTCAGGCAGAATCACCTCTGTGACCATGTGTTGGTCAACATCTCCACTGCCAGGGACATACAGAATGTTTTCAAGCCGTGTGATGAGAACCTCTGTCTGTAACAACAAGGGAGGCAGTTATCATGAGTGTCGTTAATTGAAATTGACAAGACTTTTAAATTTTAGCAATTGATTGGATGCTTCTTAAAGTTTTTCTGTAACTAGGATGACACCCTACAGCATTAAAAAAATACAACAAATAATTCAAAAAGAAAGGAAGACAATACTATGGAATCTCAAACAGGACATACGTCACCATTCCCTTGAGCATTCTTTGAGAATACAGCACTAACAGTAGCTCATCCAGTTTTGTATTTTGACATGGTTTTGAATTGAATTACATAAAGCAATGACAACGTACCATCATGTCATTAAAAGTGGTGACATGCTCACTGTATAACCTACTAAGGGCTGGATCAAAGCCTTTGTGTTTTCACAGATACATTCTGTTTGACAGAATGTCACCAGTCTGCAACTTCTTTTCCAGGTCCTGCAACATTTTAGATTAAGTTAAATTCACAATTTGATTTAATTTCCTGAAAAATATGATTGTCTTCTACATAATAATGAATGTCATCACCTTAATCTCAGAATCTGTAAGAATATCTTCTGCTTTGACGGACTGCAGAATGTTGTCGCTGTTAAAGAAAAAAAATTAAAACTTTGCTCAGAATTAGATGAGAGATTGAAAAAAATTAACAAAACTTATGACTTTATTGAAATGTACAATTTTTATTCATGTATATAATACCATGTCTATCTTTGTTTGAGAGGAAAAAAATATATTGGCATGAAAACAGGTATTTATTTACTAATTTATTTACACATTGTGTAAACAGCAGGGCGTCATTATTAGTCATTTAGCCATAGCCCAGAGTTTAACATTTGGCAGTAGGATGTTTTCATTCCAATTCTGAAAGTGCTTGAAAAATAACAAAATAAAAATATTTTTTGTACAAGCATGTATTTTATTAGTGTCATTTGTTCCAAAATTGCATATTAAAATGCCCAAACAGGCTATTACACGTTCTGATTTAAAAGGATAAAATATATAATTAATTTGCGATTAATCTTGAATTAACTATCAACATTATGCGATTAATCACAATTAAAAATTTTTTTATCATTTGACAGCCCTAATATAAATACATGTCTTGTGTCCTTCACATTTGTTAATTTAGTTTTTATTGTACAGACTATTAATACGTTTTCTTCTCGAAAGCGGTTAAAGTAAACCAATGCCCACTCCCGAGTTCAGACACTAGATGGCGCAAAAGCAATAATCTAACCTACTGTATCTAGATATTTACCTGAGAGAGCACCTGCTAACTAACCAAGAAATTAATGAGAATGTGTGGCAGCATAAACGTTAAGAAGGCATTTAGTCATATTTAGGCCCGAACAATCAACAGAGAAGGTCAAGAGTAAATGACGAGACGAACAGCCATGGTAATGTTACAGTAGAACTTTGGTGGATGATGAAGATTTGCAGGCATGCGTCACAAGACTAGAAGCAGCAGCAGCAGCCGATTTCTCCACCCTCCCAACCAGGACAGGTTGGAGGCTGTCTCGAGCCAAGCATGCAGGTCATATAACCTTTTTGTTACGTTCATAAAGCACTCAAAATTATCCCCCCCCCCCCCTCCCTCTCTCTCAGCCAAACTTTCACCCTGTACTGCAATGAACTACATCGTTCCATCAAATAAATATGACTTTATGAACGGGTTGAGACAGTTTATTAAATAATGAGATCATAATTTCAAAACCAAAATCCACCTAAAGTCACGTTAACTAAGCCTTTTGCCGAAAACCGGCGCTGACGGCGCCCGTAACGGCGTAAGTCGCTCTGGCAGCCTGTCAGCCTTGTGACAGGTGCCAGTAGATCACTGACACCCTGTGCTGGCACCCTGTCTCTGTTGTGGCAGATGCCAGTGGAGACTGTCAGCCTAGTGGCATATGCCAGTTATACGCCGTGGCAACCCGGAACTGCCACCGGAACTGCCAGAATGACATGCCACTGCCACAAATTGCGCTTGCTGTCTCTCACAAAAGGGTCTCTCAATTGTCCTTTCAAAATAAAGTAAAAGATGGCCAGCAAAATAAGATAAATTAGAGCTCTTTTATATCGTATAATGTTATAGGAATACTAAACAATAATAACTGAGCTCCCATCTTTACTAAATGAAGAGACGGCGGTGATGAAGTTCCAGCACTTTTATTGAGAAACAGAGCAGAGATCACATATATGGAAAGTAATCGCACCCCACGGTCCCGCTGCAGTCTGCGTCTGCCCTGTCTCTGCCTGCCTCGCTTTTTCGGCTGCGTCTGCCCTGTCTCTGCCTGCCTCGCTTTTTCGGCTTCCCTTAATACCTCCTATGTCCGAGTGGTGTGAGTTGGGATGTAATGTGTTACATCGATGGGATGTAACACATTACATCCCATCGACAAAGACATAACTTTAATTCGGCCATTGAACTCAGCTTTATTAACATTAATAACATTACACAGTACATTTTAATGCTCACCTAATGATGAAATGTCAAAGTAGTGAACTAGAGGAGCACAGACGCAACGTGTTGCTCTGGTGTCCCGCGATTTCCACTCGAGGCGGAAACACTGTCTATTTATTCACTGGATTGCTGATTTGCCCGAAAAACTGAAGTCACTGGCCGCCATCTTGCTACTCCCTACTCTCACAGAACCCCATAGAATTTGGTTGCAACCTCCATATGTCTGTGGCAACAACACGCAGTTTTCTGGCTATATATATATATATATATATATATATATATATATATATATATATATATAAACATGCAAAATATTTCAGCACATGACTTTCTCAGTACTTCATAGTTTTAGTACATAACATAAAAGTATATGGCATTTGACATTTTAAAAGTCTTAAGCCCCCCCTGAACATGAGAAAATCATCGTTGTTCGATGCTGTAGCGCACGTAGTCCTACTGGAGGAGAATAGGGAGTACCATTATGGCGGCTGGTGGCTTCACAGCGACGTGTATTATATACCATAGACATCATATACGTATTCATGTCTGTGTTATATACGGCCAATGCGCAATCAGTGGCGGAAACCAGCTGACTGTCGCGACAGTACTAAAAGAGCAATGCACCCTGAACCCACCAAAAAGTAACTCTAGTTACCTCTGGGTTACATAGACACTGTAATAAACAGAAAAAAACATGCAAAGCCTTTTACTTACTTCAATCAGATAAATCCAGTCAAGTAAATCGAGGGGATGATGCTCAAGCAAAAATCTGGAGGTTGTATGAGAGCTTTACCTGAGGGCGGGCCCTGTATACAAATGCAGGACCCAATAGCGTGTGAGACCAAAAAATGGGACCCAATGACTATGTTAATGCAGTTGAACCAAAAACAAAAAAGTTTTTTTCTTGGGGATGACAATTTTTCTTTGTCATTTTTATGGTCCCAGATAAAAGAAAGTCATGTATCTGAGCATATAAGGAGTTGGACAAGTATTTTTCTTTACTTGCTCTGCACCTATACGGTTTTAGGGTCTTTCATTGGACCATATGTGACAGAGCTGTATGTGATTGTTGCATTAAAATTACCACTCAAGTGTTTTAAATTCCACAAATAAGCAACTAATACCTGGAGGTCCAGATGAATGACATGCTGTGATTTTCTTTATCATAATGACCTTCAGACTTGACTGGTGACTCAGATCTATTGATAAACCCCACACAGAAATAACTGTTTTTGTTTACATGCACTCTATTGGACATAGATCACATTCTTAACTTATTTCCTCTTAAAATTTTGCAGTTGTTGTATTTCAGATATTGGAAACACAGAGCAGGTTTGACAAGACATTTTTTTCTACCCCATTCTGAGGGGGCACTGTTCTAGGTTCTCTTTCTTTGTCATCTGAACTGCTTTGATGTAACATTCTTTGATTCATAACTCTAAAGGGAACGTTGTCAGCATGTTAAGCATGGTTAGCTACAATGAGCACTTGATTAGCACAGTTCCTGGCACAAAAAGGCTTGTTAGTGAAGACGTGACCCTCACTTTAACTAGAACAACTGTCTGTAACCCAGGTTAAAGAGCAGAATAACATTACTGCTTTAATACGTTGGCATATGTGTAAAAGTGAAACATTACTTTTAACTTATGTTCAACTTGAGTGCTGCCAAATAGGGACATATTCATCTACCGAAAGCATCAGTTGGATATTGCGCCCCAGGCGCCGCACAGTGGCAGCCCACTGTTCCCCAAGGGGATGGGTTAAGATGCAGAAGTGAATTTCTCCATTGTGAGATCAATAAAGTTCAATTATATTTGGCACCTCAAAGTTGTATCTTTCTGAGGTAGGCACCCCTGGAAAATATTTGGAAAAAGCCCTAAACTCAGATCACGTCGTTCTCACTTCCTACCAGGTGGTGGCGGTAGTGCGCGAACAGTAGGTTGCAAGTTGACAGCCAACTGAACACAACGACGACCACGAAGAAGAAGGCGGAAGGAGTAGCAAACAAACAAACCTTAGCAGAGAGCAGCTAATTTAGGTCGTGGACACTTTAGGTTGCAGTTTCGGCAAGTTAACTTAGGATAGACGAGTTATTCTTACTTAACCGGCTCTGTCTAAACTTTATGTACGGCTTCCGAAAGGTACAGGAAAGCCGTCATCTAGCATTTGCTAACTCTAGCCAAACGTCGGCTAACCTCAAGTTAATCCGTTTTGTTTGCTTTGTTTTCTGCTGGAAATATATACATATAAACCATATAGAACGGTTCACATACTTCAGGAAGAACAGCCTGGTTCGTTTAAGGAATCGTAGTCAGACGGCTGGGGTTTCGATCACACCCCACGGTGCGCAACCATAAACGGGAATACGGTAAGTGCCTCTGAAATATCACATAATAGTATGGCTTTGCGTAATCTCGGTTAGCTGCTTTTAACTCAAAGCATTAGTCTCATTCAGCGGATTTCTGGTTCCTCATTGGAGAACAACTGACTCGGCTTGTTTTAAAGTATACACTTGCAGGGAGCTTTACTAGCTAAAACACTTTACTTTAACTTCGATGCTTGGTTTAGCAGGTTTAAGCGAAGTCATGTTCACACTAACCATTGGCTACAGTTTTTTTCTGTTGCAAAGCCAGAAAGAGCCACATTTCGCTGCATCTACAGTCTTTCTGGGGAGTACGTCTCCTCCAGACTTTGCTCATCTATTTTTTTGTTCGCCAAATAGCTTTGGACAGAGAGCGTTTGTACTTTTAGTTTGCTTCAAAGTTTGGTCGGACACCATCGCGTTGTATCTCTGGCTGTTTGTTTGTTTATTGCTGACCTGCTGGAAGGCGAACTTCCGCTCGCAGTCTCCTCTCTGTTGTCACCAGCTTCCCTGTTTTTGTGGCGGACTTTCTTTAGGGGTGTCAGTGTAAAGGGGGCTGAAAATGCACATTGCAAAGATTTACATTTATTTACGCGTAAATCATAAAAAAAAACAGGTATCCCTTTCACACCACTTCGCCAATATATTCACTGCTTTTTGTTGGTCTGTCAGGTAATTTGCAGGTTGTGCCTGTAATGCTAAACATGTAGTGTGTGATGTAGTAGATAGTAGAAGAGTTCTCGTTGAGATATAAAGAACTGGGGTCTCATCTCTAAAAACCATGCACATGCACCCCAGTGAGCAATTTCACTCTGTAAATCACAACTGCGCCTGAACGTTTGCGTACCAGTTAACGCCTCATGGTCTGCCCCCTACACGTAAGTGGTCCGTGCAAAGCACCGCAGGAATGAGCCAGCTGATCGTTGCTGTTTCATGGTCAGCAGTGGCAACCACAGAGAGAGGAGCAAAGAAACATTTCCCAGAAAGGGCTTTATTAAATGTGTAAATCAGGGGGGAAAGCAGATGTGTTGCCCACATTAAAAGAACTTGTTTAAAAGGTTAACCCTATTGCTGTCTTAAATGTCGCATGACATTTTCGTGGAGTGCTCATCGTCTGAGGAGGGAGGAGACGAGGAAGGATGGGGGTTTCCTCCCAGAATGTGAAGAGCCTTATGCAAGATTTAGCCCCTGTTTTGTGTGTATCCCATCTTTGCAAATGGGAGCCCTGATCTGTGCGCAACGATCCTCAACAGTCGTCGTTTTTAGGCAGAAACGTCCTTTGTCATTTAATGTAAAACAAAAGAGGTCTAGTGAATAAATTTGCATTCTGAAAAGCAGAGTCTCAGCCCCTGCTAAATGACAATTGGGTCAGACAAATGCGTGCAGGCCAGCCACTTCACAGTCTGTATATCTGTGCGTATTGCCATTACAAAACGACTTGAATCCTCCGCTTTCGAATGTTAATGTTGACCGTAATCAGCAGCTACGACGGTCTTCTTCCTCGTATTACGAATCCCTGGATGTTTTATTCTGTCCTGGATTTTCTTTCAAACTTAAGAGTTTTCAATGTGTCAACTTCTGTCCCTGTCTGTATAAGTGATAAACGAATGTATAACAAGAAAATAAACTCTTGGCAGTAACTGTCTTAAAAGTATAACGCTTAAGCTGCCCTAATTTCTGCTTTGGTGGTCAAGCACCTATGACCTGAGCAAACAAACAGCTTTCTAGACTATGGCTTTGATTTCTCTCTCCCCTTTTTCCTTTTTTTTTGTTTAGGGAATGACGTAATGCTCCAGCATAAAATCAACTCTAATACAAATTTTACCGGCAAAATATACAAACCAGGACAATAAACAAGAAAGTTGAATTTTGTGTTCGATTTGGATAAAATATTTGCAATTTTAACTGGTAAAGGCACTCAGTTTCTTGCTCTTTACCAGTTGAAACTGATCCCCGCACTGAAGGACACCACCACACACTCCTGCATGCTTCGACTGCAATTTTAGTCAGAATTTTACCAATACAACCTTAACTTTATTGCGGGTTGACTCATTTTGGGTGCATCTGTATATCCAAAGCTGTGAAATTCTCCTTTCACACGTCAATAAGAACTGTGTATGTAGCTTAAAATATGTTGTAATGAGATAAAATGATTAAACAAGCATTAGTGGATACTCAAACGGGAGAATAAAACACGCAAAATGTGATCTTTTTTGAACCCGTGTTTCCAGTTTTTGCTATTTGCCTTATTTAAAGCTTAAGCCATTTTATTTCATTATTTAATTTTATTTGGCAAATGTACTAATGTTTGATCACAAAGTATCACGGTGTCTTTTCCACATTTCAGTGTCACCGAAAGCAGCCAAGGATGGCCCGCCCCGGTGTGCGGCATATGCAGACTCAAAAGAGTGTCCTTTTCCTAGTTTTCTGCTGCATGTATGTTCCCTCCCCAACACATGCGTATATATTTGTCGTAAGTACAATGACAGCTTTTAAATCGCTTATAGAGACGATATTTCTCTAGAAAGAAATTTTGTATTCATCTTCCACTCATATTGTGTGTTCTTTTGCCAGCATTCTGACAATATGACCTCCATGTTGTTTGAGGACCTACCTGCTTTGTTTGGACCGCCTCTTCCCAAGCAGGGGTTGATGGTGAGGACAGACCTTTGTTTTATTTATTACCGCACAAACTTTATCATTGACAGTGATGATTTTTTTTTAAAATATATATTGTACGTTCCTTTCGCTACATCCTAACAGGGAGTTTTGGTGATGTCCCATCCACTCAACGGCTGTACGACGATGGATCCTCCTCCTCCACTGCCGACAACCTACGATGCCAACACCACTAAATTTATTGCTCTCATTAGGCGCTATGATTGCAATTTTGATATAAAGGTGAGCAGCGTTGGACGCCAGATGATCACTGGTGCTTGTGACACAGACTGAGCTTACGTACTCCTGATACTGTTTCAGGTTTTCAATGCACAGCAGGCTGGATACAGCGCCGCGGTCGTTCACAACGTGTACTCAGACATTCTTCTCAGTATGAACTTCAGCAATAGTAAGTGTTGATCACGCTTACCTTGGAGGCTTAAACCTGGACCTGGGAATGAAGCTGAGTTTCAGCGGGGTCTTGGAAAGTGGGAAGCGTTTGGTTGTTGGTTTGCTTTGGGACCACTACAAGCGGAGAGCGGGGAATTCCTCTGAATTGTTTGCATTCATGTGCTTAAAGGGGGCGTGTTTTAGAAATGGATGTCATGCTGCCCTTTCTGCGTCTGATTCAATGCGATACACGGCTTCATTAAGTGGAAACGAGTATCAAATTCGGCACCTTTCTGTTGCTTTTATATGCATGTGTATTGGAGTCGGTTACGGTGGACCCTCCGACAAAAATACGTTCAGTTCTAAATGTAACACGTTTAATTTTGTTGTTTCCCCTTTCAGAGACTTTTGCCGAGCAGATTGAAATTCCCTCGGTGTTCACCAGCTACTTCGCAGCACGTAGGCTTGAGGAGATCATAATTAAAGAAAAAGGGTGAGGGGGAAAATCCAGCTTTTAGAATATACTCTTGTAGTTACTTGTGAAAACTTCAGTCATTCTACTGTATAATTAGATTTGGACCTGACAACAATTACAGCCTTTAGACCCATTGTTGAGTTTGACTTATTGTTTTTCTCTCTTTGTCGACAGAGCCTATGTGATACTGAAGCCGGAGTTTGCTTTCCCACTTTCATACTACCTTATTCCATTCACCGGGGTAGTTGGCATGATTGTTCTTGTGATGTGCATAATCCTAGTAAGTATATGGGATATGGTCACTTCTTTCTCTAAATAGATTTAATTTAGATGCTCGCACATTATCTGGTAGATCTATGTGAACTATATCTGATACCTCTATGCGTACGGAGGAATGTTATGCAGTTTGTGAGGCGGGAGGGATGAAGCATTTTCAGCTATAGAACTATAACTGATTATTCTTTCAGTGTCTTCACTCTAAAAGTCATCTTCAGCTGCAACAAGTTTGACATTTTTTTTAATTTTTTTTTTTTATGGGTGAAGATTTTCAACTTTTACTCTCATTTGTGGCAGAAGAGAAAAGAGGAGATCCAGACGAGATTACCGCCTGTTTATTGTCAGATGGGTCACACTTTGAAAGCAAATTAAGATCCCGCCAAACTCAAAAACAACAAAAAAAACAAAGGAGCAATAAGCGAAATTTCATTATTTTGGATAGAAAGCACTAAAAAACAGTTTTGGGAAGAACTAAAGGTATCTTTTTCAGATGGACTACTATGGTTAAACGTCACGAACGATCGCTCTTTGTTGTTCTCCAGCCTCTTGTTTACATTGTCGGACCGGCAGCGCGTGCACGTGAACCTCTTCCACTCAGTCTTACCCTCTCCGAGTTACTTACTTGTTCACTTGACATGTTCCTCTGAAAGGTGATGCTGTGTTTTTATCCTTTGCAAATAGGCTCATAGGAGCCAATAGGTGAGAAGGGGAAATGGGTGGTGAAGCGGAGATGGAGAGAAACGTGGCTTGATACACATTTAGTTTTGCTCTACAGACATTGCTCAGTGCTCACCACCTAGTGGTGAAAAATCACGTATTGTTCCTTTAGGAGATATTTGGTAAATTAAGCCAAAGGATGTTCCATCAGAGCAGTACTGCACACCCGCCTTCTTTCATTCCAACTCAAAACCGGTAACTGGTCCACATTTTTGACAGGCTTTGGCTGATTTTACATTTGTGCCTAAGAACACGCTCAAAGTGGTTTGTGAGTTAAAATCTAAAAGTTACCAGAAAATATGTCTGGAATGACCCAAACATACCGTAGATTTAAAAAAAATCGTCCACTCTGCAAATCGCCACTTGAAAGTTTTGGGGTAAACTCAGAAGCGTTACCAGCCTGTCAGGACAGGTTTCTGGGATAAAGTTCAGTTTGAGTGAATGCTTTAACACAGGAGAAGGAAACAGTCCTTTTTAAAGTTGTTTTAAATGATCCTGATTTTGTTCTTTACATTTATGTTATGTTGGATACAAAACAAATTTACATATATCAGTTTAGTTTCTTGAATATAAAGGCCATCATATAACAGTGTTTTGCCTTGTGCTTTGGTCATGATCACTGGAGGCCCACATTGCTTTTTTGGGGACAAAACGTCGCCCTTATTATTGTCTTAGAGCCGGCTTAACGTTTTTTTTTTTTTTTACTGGGCACATGGCCTTCCTTTGTCTCCTTTTCTTCATTTCTTTCCTAATTTCTTAATTGGCTTCTGTGGATAAGGTGCGAGTCCTAATATAAGCTTAATTAAGAGCGTTTTAGTTTGTTGAATATGTGTGTGTGTGTGTGTGTGTGTAATGTTTCTTTCTGTGTTGCTCAGATTGTACGGTGTGTGCAGTACAGGAAGCGTCTGAGGAAAAATCGCTTGAGCAAGGAACAGCTAAAGCGCATTCCAACTCATAAGTTCAGGAAAGGTAACACGGCTGTAATCTCCCACTGGGATGGATTGATGTGTTTCTTTTGTGTGTAACGTGTATGTTGCGGGGAGCGTTATCAGAAGGAGTTTCTGATTTGGGTCTTTAAAGATGTGATGTTTTACTTCCTTTTTTTTAATAAATATGTTTATTTATCTGACAGATCAGCTTAGTCGGACATTCGTTGTCAGTACTCTATAGTTTTGCCTGTCAAAGTTACAGTTCTGCTGCCAATAGCTGCTCTTTCATTAATAACTGCAAAGACTGGGATCAGGGTTTCTTATTGATTTTCCTTTCTTTTTTTTGTCTCTCAGTTCCTTTTTTCTGTTTTTTGTCTTTAAAATAGAGTTTTGAGGGCATGTTCGAGTTCCTTTTTGAATCAACAATCTGCTGTCATTGGCATTGTCGTGACAAAGTCCATCCACTGACCCGTTTCTCTGTTAATAAGTTCCTCTTTATAAAGAGGGAAATCTGCTCCTCGTTCATCTGCTCGTCGCTTTGCTCTGATTTCAGGAGACGACTACGATTTGTGCGCCATCTGTCTGGATGAGTATGAAGAAGGAGACAAGCTGAGAGTTTTGCCTTGCTCGCACGGTAAATATTTTGTACCGTTGTGTTGTTTAAAAGTCTGAAAAGGAGAGATTGCTCTGAAATCCTCGTCGTGTTTTGCGGGTGTTGTGCACATGTTGTACTCTCCCCTTCGTGGTGTTCTTTATTCGCGGACTCGCCTCATTATTGCTCGTCTGGTAACTATTTCATGTTTCAGCGTATCACTGCAAGTGCGTCGACCCTTGGCTCACCCAGACCAAGAAGACGTGTCCCGTGTGCAAACAGCGCGTGACCCGAAACAACCCGGAGCACTCCGAGTCCGACTCCGAGGAGGAAACCGGAGGTTGGCGAGAGGAGGAAGCAGCAGAGAGCGAGGGAGACTCTGAGCGCACTCCGCTGCTACGCCCGTCCAACCCCGGCTCTCCGTCCGGGAGCCCAGGGGCCTACTCAGCCACCACCACCACCGCCCAGTGCCTCATCTCTCCAGCAGACCACGACTCCCCCGTCCTGGCCTGCGAAGGCCACTACTCCCCACAGGAGGACGCTGACTCAGAAAGCGGCGACGGAGGAGAGGGAGAGCACCCCGGCGAGGACGACACGGCTCGGCTCATCGGTAGGAAGGGAGTGGTGGTCTGAACTTAACTGGGATAGCCACGTTTTACCCCTGAACGCAGGAAAGCAAGCGGGGAGGAACGTCTCGCCTTCAAGCGCGCTGTTTGAGCATGCTCAGTTGGCGGGAAGATTTATCGTCAGCTAAAATGTCAAAATACTTTCCACGTTTGTCGATTTCGAGCAAATGTTTTATCGAGACGTCAGCGGGCAACTTTTTAAGAGTCAAAGCAGTAATCTGTTTCACCAAAGTCAAAATGTTAAGGGTCACTCGATTCGATGCGGTAACACTATAGCTCGCATGTCTGCTCATCCACTACTTGTCACGTTTTGTACCCTGTGACTTTTTAATCACACTACCAGACCAGACCACTAGTGCAGCCGCAGTTTAACTCCGACAAAAGTGGCCAAAAGGATTTAGATGATCGCAGTTCATGTAGGAAAGCGCCCAGTCATTTTCCCCTTTTTAAATAATCTCTTTAGATGTTTGTACTATTGGGGGGGGTTGTCTGTTTAATTTTACTTTTCCTAAGAGGACTAGACTGTTTCTGTTTTGATGATAAATTATGCTCTAGTAGAACATAGGAAACATTTTACACCTTTCTGCTGCTTTTACAGTGTTGTTGATATTGCTATGTGGGCTGTTAAGATTTTTTTTTTTTAGCTGTTTCCCATTTGATTAAGTTGAGTGAACTCAGGTTTATTTCACAATTAAAGGTCAGTTGGATTTTTGAGTAAAAGAAACAAGTGCAAAAAACCCAAAATCAACTATTGGGTTTGGTTGTATAAATGAAATTCGTAGGTTTTTTTTGCTTCGCTTTTACTTTGTGGAAATAGATCCATACCTAATTAACTTCTTTATTTTCATTTTTTTTAATCTATGAACAGATTGAGAATTGGGTTTCTGAAAAGCGTTTTGGAGGGAAAGTGCGTTGCCTTACGTCGGCCTTGACGTTCACTTGTGTGTTAAATGTTTGCAAATCGCGTAGTTTAGACACTCCTTTCCCAAGTTTTTCTTTTGTTGTTCTTGTTGAGCTGCATCTTTTTCCAATACTTTTTTCAAAAAACTTTTTCTAAGTACAGACTGCCTGTGTTTCTGCAGGAGTATCATTAGCATGGCCATGTTTTTATTAGCAACCTAACACCAGGATAGGTCTAATAACACTAAGGTGGGTTATGCTCTTTTTTTTAGACGGCCTGTTCGGGGTCAGTCCTGCTCATTTACTTAAAAAGCCTCACAAGTGGGAGTCCTAAGTGGTTTTGGCCATAATGTTTTATTGCTAAAATGAAAAATAAAACTTTAAAATTAGCTCCAAAGCTGAAAACTATTATTGTTAACTATATTACTGTTATAATTTGTGTGTCTGTATGACTCAAACCATGTAAGCAGTTTTTTTTTTGTGTGTGATAATTTTTTCTTTACTTCTAACAAGCTTTCTGTTCATAAATGTACATTAAAAGTTGTGATTTTTTTTTCTATGGAGAACTAGTGCAATTATTGTATCATTTGGTATAACAAGTCCATGAATCTTTAAACAGAGGAAGCCCTACATATGAAGAGCATAAATTGTGGGCAGGGTATGAAGCTGCAACAACAGGACTGTAGGATTATTAACATTCCTTCACATTGTACTGCCCAGTGACCCCTGCACTGTTGAGGATGGATTTGGACCTGTTCGCAATAGAAGAACTGTTTGAGTTCACAATATACTTCAGATATCTTTTGTACTGTACCTCTTTTTTCCTATGTCTGAGCTTTAGACTGTTGACGGAAACAAATGGAAATATATCATCATCAGATGTTAATTATCACAGATTATTTTTTTTTTATTTAGGATGTGCCTAGATTATCGAGACACAACAGAGTTTATGAATGAAGATTGAGAATCCATACGGTGTCCAAACGTCTGTGAGAGGTAAAATTAAATGTGTGATTTGTGAAAGAGTTAAGAGAACTGAAATGTTGCCATAATTTGTTGAATATGAAAAGTTAAGTAATTTCTCTTCACAAATGCTCATTGAGACATAATTCTTGATAATAAAGCCACTATGAAAAAAAATGTGAGTGTTGAGTCTTGTATATTAACATCAGTATTTACATATTATACAACTGAAGTTGTTATGCAGTTCAACGCCTTAAGCTGACCCCAAACGCTGCAGCAAGAGCTCCAATGAAAATTAACAAAAGAGATCATATTTTGCCAATTTCCTGTTTAAATCAAGAATATAATTTAAAATTCTCGCATATAAAGCCCTTAATAGTCAAGCTCCATCATATATCAGAGCTCTGATTACCCCGTATGTTCCTAACAGAGCACTTCGCTCTCAGACTGCAGGTCTGCTGGTGGTTCCTAGAGTCTCTAAAAGTAGAATGGGAGGCAGATCCTTTAGCTATCAGGCTCCTCTCCTGTAGAACCAACTCCCAGTTTCATGCCACGATGAAGACACCCTGTCTACTTTTAAGACTAATCTTAAAACTTTCCTTTTTGACAAAGCTTATAGTTGGAGTGGCTTAGGATACTTGGAGCTATCTCTATAGTTATGCTGCTATAGGCTTAGGCTACTGGAGGACATCAAGATCTATTTTTCTCACTCTGCTGAGTTCTCCGACTGCTCTCCAATTTGCAATGTTCGTTGTTATTTCAACTTTTAATTCTGTTTTTTTTCTCTTCATAGTAGGTACACCTTGTTTGGCGTTGTGTTAGCTGTGACATCATCCAGGGGAGACAGATCATCTTCTATTACCATATAACAGAAAGGATTCCTGGATCAACGCATGCTTCTGTGCTTTTTGTGTCTCTGCTCTGTCTTCTCTAACTCACAGTCGGTCGAGGCAGATTGTCATTCACACAGAGTCTGGTTCTGCTGAAGGTTTTCCTCCCAGTTAAAGGGGAATTTTCCTCTCCACTGTCGCTTCATGCATGCTCAGGTGTTGATAATCTATGGGTTTGTTCTTGTCTCTGTTCCATAAAGGCCAGGATGGTGGAAGGCACGGCTAATGGTTTCTGCCATCTGATGGGGATATCTGCAGCTCCCCCAGAGTAATTGACCTTTTGCCTACTTCTCTGAAGGTTGTCACTTTTGGTGGGCAGCCATGCTTTTTCCATTTTTGGACTCCTTCATTCATGGACTGAAAGGTGCTCTTTGAGATTTTCAAAGGTTGAGATGCTGTTTTATTACCTAGATCTGCTTTAAAACCTCTACAGAACTTGCTCAGAGCAGTCTGCAGTGTTGATGGAACTGTTTGTTAATTAACGTTCTCTAACGAACCACAACCCTTCCCAGAACAGCTGCAATTAAACTGATAAACTAAAACAGATCTACCAATTAACACCTAAAGACAATTGGTTGCACCAGATTTATTCAGATGTGTCAAAGTAAAAGGAGCTTAACACAAATAAATCTCACAAATAAAAATTGTCTTTAAAGAAATGTGTAAAAAAAATATAATTTTCCTACCACTTTACAATTATGCTCTCCTAAAATACTTTGAAGATTTTAACAATGCAAGAAGTGAAACAGTTCTGACAGTTATGAATATCTTTTCAAGCTTTTATTGTTGTCTTTTTTTAACATATTAGCTACTATTTCAGGGCAATAGATGAGCACTTTCTAAAGCAATGTTTCAGTTTGTCTCATCACTTTGACCTATGAAGGATGCGAGGCTCCTACATCCCAACAGATGAACCAGTATTTTGTCCACAGTTAACAGAAAACCAAGAGAACCTATTATTTGACAGTAAACAGGCTGTGATGGAGATAGGTCCCATTACATCTGGAAATTAGATTATTGATTAAATTACAGACCAAGCAGTTGAGTTGTTTCATTTTTATTGTATTTTTGTTCAGACATTTAAATATACCTTCTTGAGAGGCAGGGGGACTGGCCATCCATTCTGTGTAAAGGAAGTCTAGATATAAAAATGTAAAATTATGTTTCCTTAAATTTCTGGATGTCTGATTTCTTGCTTTAACAGAACACTTGTTTAGTTGTGAGCACTTACCTCCTCCTGGTTTGGCTCCTTCAGCAGGGTGTAGCAGCAGAAGGGAGAAACAAGCTGCAGGTGCTGCTGAAAAGCTCTTGGAGCAAACCATTTGGAGGGAGGGTAGAGCTTTATGGAATTATGTTTATTCTGAAGTATTCTTTTGATTGACTTTAGATTTGTTTGGTTGAAATGATTTGTATTTATTAGGTTTCATTTATTTTGTTAGTTTTGTGTAAGTATTGTTTATTATTTTCTGATCATCCCCTTCATTGGGTGCTTCCAGCAAGACACTCAGGGTACGCTGCTATAAAAGGCAGACATTGTTGTCAGTCAAGTGTGGTGGGTGCAAGTTCTTAAATAAAGCCACCGCAAATGTAATTTATGGTCCTGCCTCTATATTCAACGTTGAGCCTCCGCCGATCAAAAGCTGACACAGGCTTAACTTGGAGGCAACTGGACTTTTGCTCAGTTCTTTGTGAAAACATTTGGACACCTATCCAGGAGTCTTTGTCAGTTCTGTCAGCTCCCACTTGAGCAACCTGCAGTCGGAGCGCTGCTGTTTTTAGGCACATGGAGGCCCATATTCTCCTAGTCGCATTCCAAGTCAACACCCCCACTCGTCGCTGTCGTGGGTCGTTAGAGGCTTGGTGTGTGAGTGGACTACTTGGTCACCTGGATCATCAGTATCATGTCATGTCTCGATGAAAGTCTAGTTGCCTCTGATTTCAACCGGTTTGCTGTCGGCATAACCTGGATAACTTGCACAAACATGTTATAAATGTGATATTTTAGACAGCCTGTTACACAGAATGTTCCCCCCTTCTTCTCATGTTTAATCTATTGAAATAAATATGATGATTTGGCAGACCAAAAATGGCCTTTTATCCCCAGGAATGCGATTCCCAAAGATGCATTAGCTGGAAACTTTGCACATGGTAGGCCAACATCAGAAAGATAAACCATCTCTTAGGCCCTGTCTCTGATGGATTGTTTTCCTGTTTTCTTTTCAGCACATGCTGCACAACGCTCTATCATGATCAGCTACTGGAACATGGCTACAGGAAAATAGCAGCAAAAGAAAGCGTTTCCAAGACTTTTCAGGAAGCCCAGAGAACTATTGATCTAGAAACACTTTAGTCAGTAATGGACAATGCATAACCAAGAAGCATTCAGCAGAGAAATAGGAGTCACAGATCGATGAAGCACCACTAAATCATCAGAAACACCAATGAGTAGCAACAGCTTGCACTTAGCTGCAAAATAAAACATTACTTTCCCTATGCTCAACGAGCCTTTCTGCTGGTCTAAGTCAGCTGAACCTGAATGAGTCTCAGCTGGTTTTACTAAAACTAATCAAAAGGTTAAAGTTTTGTGACGCACAGCTCACCAAAGAAAAATAAATTTATAGCGTTTGAACCATTTCGAGAGACACTAATTAGAGCTTAGGCACCTATAGCTTAATGAGATGTAATCCGGCAGCTATTGTGTGTGTGTGTGTGTGTGTGTGTGTGTGTGTGTGTGTGTGTGTGTGTGTGTGTGTGTGTGTGTGTGTGTGTGTGTGTGTGTGTGTGTGTGTGTGTGTGTGTGTGTGTCCACAAACCTGAGCCAACTTCAGTTTCTCAGAAGGCGATTACAACTGATTTACATTTTGTGAAGGCTTTTAAAGACTACATTAAATGACTGAACCTCTGGTTTAATGTTAAAGTGAAGTATTCACTCCCTTTGAACCTTAGCGTTACAACCGCAATCTTCAATGCACCGCATTAGTACAACGTCTGAGTTCATGTGGTATAGCAAAGCTTCAGTGGTACGAAATTCTGAGAAGTAAAAATACATTTTTCAAGTATGACTCAACTGTGAAGTCTACCAAGACGTGGCTGTCAGCCCACATTTCAGACAGCAGTGTCTGTCAGAATAACCAATCTTTGTGCACTTTACCAGTTTGACCTTCATGGAAGAGTGGAAAGAAAAAAAAAGGCCCATTTATCTTTTGCCACAAGCCATGTAGGGACCACAGTAAACATACAGAAGAGGGTGCACTACATAAATCAGACCAAAACATTTCACTTCCAAAGAGCTATTTGAGAACACTGAAACATGGTGGCGGTATCATCATAAAGTGGAGCCACGTAGCCATGAACAGCAGCCTTCAAAGACACAATCGAACAGTAACAATGCCCGCTTGGATCATTACAATGGTAATAACGATAGCCTCTACAGTAACATCATAATTTTAATAATAACATTATGACAATAATAGTATTGATTGAATGCCAATATGTATCTGTGGTATTTAAACACCAAAACATACAGATAACAAAGAGTGGAATCACTGACTAAACTCATCGGTTTCTGACTGATTTGACTGCTGACTGAACAGATAAGGTCTGTCAGCCTGGTCTGGAGCAGGCTAGCTGCAAAGAATAAATCACCATGGTAAATTATGTGCCACTGCTCTTGTGAAACTGAGTCCAGGCTTAATTCAGCCAGGATATCTGGAAAAAACCCAGTTTAATCAGCTATCTTGGTTTTGTGAAACAGCGCTCAGCATAGGCGTCAAAGAGGGTCCAGAAACACTCAGCGAAAGTCCGGTTGCCTCTGATTTAAGCCTGCTTGCTTCTGCGATGACCCGGATAACTGAGAATTTGCACAGGCATATTTTGCAAAGTAAAACGGGCTTAATTACAACATCTCGTTACACTTTTTATATTTCCCATTTCCAAGATTTGGAAAACTGGATCATTTTCCTTCCCATTCACTATTAACCACTACTCTGTGTTCGTCTATCAGATAAAATCCTGTGGAAGTTTGTAATGTGTCAAAATGTTAAAAGGTTCTTTGGCCTTGAAAGGCCCAGTTCGTTTTGTAAATGTTCTCAGGTATATTTTAGGTTTAAGGCTGACTGTTATTCATACTTTGCTATACAAAGCTGTTTGATTCATAAGAAACAGTAATTCATCAACTTTCTGCACTGAAGAACTGACTCAGTTTAATCCTTTTCCTTTTTAAGACTTTTTGCACATTTAATGACACCCCCTGCTGTGTTGAAGAACAGAAAATTCATATTATATCTGAATAAACATGGAAATGCTCCACATATAAAGCAGCCGAGCACAGGCCTCCAGCTTTGTAGAAGGAAACAAAAGCACAGCAGCACGATGGACTGTGTCGTCATGCTACTAACCAATGTAAACCTATAAAACGATACTATTCGGTGGACGTCTCACATTTGTGTTTTTGAATTTTCCTCCGATTACACCAAATGCAATGTCTTCGTATTCCTCTCTGCTAAGATCTTTCTGTCTGTTCTTTATTGTAATATCAATTCTGCTGCTGGATTCAAGAGCAATTCCTCAACAACACAAGGTAAAGAACAAGAATATATTTTACTTATTGCTTTTGTGTCTTTGCTGCCTTACTTAAATTATAATTATAATTCCCCCCTGAGTTACTCATTTGTTTTTTTTTTTCAAAAATAAAAAATTCTTTGGTCAGATTTGTGCAACTAATTTAAAAAACCTTAGTTTTTTAAATTAGTTGCAAGTATTTTCAATCACCAAGAGATGGCAACTAAGGAAATGGGACCAGGACTCATATATTCAAACAGAGACTTAACAATATTTTCTGATCTTAAATTACAATTTCAAATAAAGGTGTTCTATTGCTGAACTTCTCCATTAATGTTTTGCGTTTTTATAGAGTTTCTTGGACAGTTCTGACTCTAAACAAATGAGCTCCGTTTCCTGGGAAGCCAAGCCTGCAGCCGGAGAAGATTTTGCGTTTGGACCCAAGCATGGTCAGGGACTCTCAGACATGCAACCTGGATTCTTCCTGGTTGATGATGCTCTGGCTACTCCAGAGTGGCCACGCACCATGCTGGACTACATGAGACAGCAGCTGAGGTTCAAAGGAAGAACTAAGAAAGAAGACATTGGGCAGTTCAATGTACAATGAATATGATGTTACATACCAAGAGATGATTACTCATTAAACTATTGCTTGAGAAAAAGGTGGACTTGTTTAACCCATCTGTGAAGACCCCTGATGGTAAACTAAGAAGTGGTGATAAAAGTATAATGCACGGTGCCAACTATGTTTACTGGCAACATTGATAAAAAACTGTGAAAACCTTCTAATGCATTCACCTTTTAATCACAGTAGGGTAAATACTATTTATAACAAAAGCACAGGTGACACAGTACCTTTGATGTTGATACTTTGAACAACCCAGTTTTGCCAACAGATGAGGTAGAGAGAGAGAGAAAGAAAGAAAGAAAGAAAGAAAGAAAGAAAGAGAAAGAAAGAAAGAGATTGATTTACGGTCTGGCAATGAATTTCTGTGTTGATTTAGCGAAACGTGTTGGATTACAGTTTCGTTTCTTGGCAGACACTGCTGGAATCTTATTGAAAATCTTTGAGTATTTCAAATAATTCATCGTACCATGCTTTCTGAAAAAGTTCCTGGGGCCTTTGGAAGAGGAAGAAGCCCACAGCATCACAGATCCCCCACCACATTTAACAGCAGGCATGAAGCTTGATCATTGGCTGTGCAACGTCATACTCTTGCCCCCAAGGAAACAAAATCATGTATCACCGATTAGAAGTTCGCAGAAACCTTGATCAACTTCAGAAATAATAATAAAAAAATGCTTCAGTTATATTAATGTTTAAAGGAGTTCATTAGGGGAACATGAAATTATATGTAATTGATTTATTTCATAACATGGGTTTTCTCCACCAATGAATTTAAGAACTCCAATTATAAGTTACATTATCTAGTAAGGTACGTAAAATTATCTTAAAAGATAAAGATACTTTTATTTGAAGGCTTCTTGCACATCTTTACCAGGAAGGACCATAAATTTACATATTTACTCATTAAAAGCAAAATAGTGTAGTTATTCGTCCGTCAAATTACGCAATAGGAAATTGAAATTGCACAGATTTTAAATAAACAGCAAAATTCTCTTGAAAATATTTTCCCCACACATCTCTGAAATGAAATGTTAAAAGATAATTTAGAAAAAAGCTATATTTATAAACAACGCTAAGCGGCACGATGGCATAATCAAAAGCCGGCATGTCAAAAATGGGAATATCATGAAAAAGTTCAAGGTTCTTATCACTCATTTCACAGTGAAACACATATATATTTTATATGACTATTCCACTTGGAGTGAAATATTTTCAGCCATTATTTCTTTGTTTCTTTATTTGTAATTTGAACGATTATGGCTCACAGATATTGAAAACTCATGTCACCACTGTATAATCTACTAATTAGTTCAAAACACCAGTAAAGGTTTCCTGAGCCTTTCCAATGATGCCAAACTTGTGGAAATCAAAAAGGAATTGAAGAAGCTATGGCCATTTGAACGTTGGCACTCTGCAAAGAAGATTGGAGAGAATACAGCCCTCTGCTTTAGAATCACCTGGGCAGCCAGGCGGGCGCTAACAAAAGCTGTTGGGTACTATGCATACCTTGCTGCAACAGCTCCCCACAGCAACATCTGTCAATAGATGTCAACTCACTGCACTGTGATGTGAACTCGCAGCACTATGCATTTTTAGCTCAAGGGCAGCTGTTCGGCGGTTGGCGATCAATGTGTGTGTCTGCTCAGAGTGCAGGTAAGAATAGAGGTTAATCAACGAGAGGCTGGCGTCGCAGTCACCTCATCTGTACCCATCAATTGGTATGTCTGGAAACCCTTGGCCTTAATGGCCCCATGAAGAGAAACGGGGGCAATAACTTGATTTTGATCATACCCATAAACGGGATTTTAAAGTGCAAACAACTCAATGCATGTTACAAGTTACCAAAAAAAAAAAATCCATGTCACACCATCATCCTCTTCTGTGTGCTTTTTTGTGTTGTGCTTTCTGGTGCTTGACTTGTGATGTCGTTGGCTTCGTTGGAACAGAACCTTTGACTAAAGATGTGCCTGCCCGTCCAAGGCCAGTCCAGGTGGACGCAGGGCAGGTATACGCGCCACAGGGGGTAGAACTCGCAGCAGCTGAAAGCTAACAGCCTCTGCGTCGCTTTGAGTCCGAGCTAGCACTGCACCTGGTCTGTTGGCATCAAAGGTGTGAATAAAAGCACACAACAAAATTAAAATGTTGTGTCCCTATTCTATTGACACGTACACTTTGTGCAAGTCTGCATTGAAATAGCTGAAGTGCCGATGACTCTTCATAATTGGGAGCTTTTGGATGTAGGGACTCAAGTGTACCTACCAGTCAAATGTGCTGACTATCACTGTGCCATCTTCCAGTCCAACCAGCTGTGGGATGTTTAGGCGACTCTCAGGAGAGCCGCTTTACACTACCGGTCGACAGAAGGACCACAGCAGAAATAAACCTATTAGTTTTCATGCACATCACTGACTTTCTTTTTAAATTTTCTTTTAGATGGACTAGACTTACCTTGACGATATTTGCCAATGTGTTGACCCTGGTCCTCTTGTAGGCTTGGTTGATAAGCCCAAAGCCACAGACCGGTGCAAATTTGGTGTGGCCAACAAATGAAATGCTCAGTGTGGAGTGAAGCTTCATTGCCCCCCTCCCCCTTCCCTTGAGCACATCATTAGGGGGAATTGTTGGAGACTATGAAATTACAGAGCATGGACTGCAAAGGTGGCTGCCATGGAAATTACAGATAAACTGACTTTAGAGGCACAGAGCCTGACATACTTGGATTGGACAGAATGACTGTCAGAATGTGTCACCAAGGACACGTCTGCATTACAGCATGGTCTTCTCCACCAATGTGATGAACGGATCGCTGATATCATACTGTATACGCCCCTGAATGGGTGGACACGTGCTTCCTATTTAAGGTCTGTGTGTGAGAACAAACGAGGTTCTCAGGTACCGCTTCCGTTGTGTTGTTATGAGAATCCAATACTGAATCTTTAAACATTGCTCTGCCTTTTAGATTAAATACGGTAAAATATAGTTACAGTTTGAAGAGTCTTTTTATTACTACAGAAGTATACAATAAAAGCACCACACTATCAGATAAAAGAACCAGGGGAGACAGTGAACAGGTATATAGTTTAACAACATGAAATGTATGTTTTGATTATAAACTGTAATTAGACAAACCGAAATGATGATCAAAATAAACAAGTATTATGAGGTACTTTTATAGGGTATTTCTCCAGAAATCTACAGTTAAATATTCTTTCTAGTTATATCATAATTGACCCTTTAACATAATATAAAGAGAGTTTGTTATCATCCCTTATGATTTTGGAGAAATAAATTAATGAAAATTAGACAAAGACATCCAGAATGGGCATAATAAAGAACTTTGACTTAGCTTTTCTCCAAAAATCTACAGTGAAATTATGAAATATTTATTCTACTTATAGTGTAAGTGACTGTTTAACATAATATGAAGAGAGTTTGTTGTGACCTATTTTGATGTAGGAGAAATAAATGATTGAAAATGAGACCAACGCATATGCTGAATGGACATCGTAAGGAACTTTGACGTTTTTTCATAAATATGCATTTTCTGGCGGTTATGCGACTCCTTTTCTCTTAATTTCTGTCTTTTTCACCTGCATCTTCACCCCTGCTGCTTTGTTATCGTAATGCACCATATATGCGTGACGCTAATCTTAACAACAGAGCGGCTGAGTTGACAGCAGTACCTAGTGTATGCGTCGCAGTCACATGACACATTTAATTTCATCAAATTAAGCTAATACCTGGGTAAAAACTGACATTGTGCTGCTTTAAAAAACCCATACCAAAATAACCTGTCACTTAGATCATGCTTGGATATTAAAAATAGAAAGACAGAATTATACACGGATTTAATTTCAATATGACACATCGTAATATGATTTTTAAGTTCTCAAACTCACCCCATGAGAGTATTCCCGCAGACTTCAACGCCTCCGATTATATAAATATTATATTGTCCAATTAAAAACACGTTGTGCTTATCATCCACAATCAGGAGGAGCTGTAGAGAGGGAAAATTTCACGATAAAAAACAAACTGACTAAATGTGATCAAACAGGTTTATTTTGGCCAAAAGCTCTCCCTCTGGTTCTCATGTACATGCGGATGAGAAATAGATAGATTGAAATTGTTTTTGGGAGGAGAACCCAAGACTAACTTAAACACATTCAGAACTGCTCATTTTGAACACTCCATGTTAGAATATAATCCTTTCACATTTCATGCATTAAATAACAAGGTGCTAAAACGTTTCAGCTTACCTTTTCTATTATATTTACAATATATTAAGACTTCATTTTTTAATATAATGATAAAAACGTCCGTGCAAATTGATTTTTGCAGTATGGTAAAACCGTTGAAAAACACAAAATGAATGTTTAGTTTGTGAGGCGAAACATAATTCTACTGCCACTCCACGCCGATAGGGGGCGATAATGTCATCCTTCAACCATCTCCGAAGGCGGATCTTGTTGCACAACAGCAGAAGACGGCGGGGAGACCGAACAGTAAAGAGAGGTGACCATAATTTAAATAAATACATAGCAGTCTATAATAATGTTTTCCTGTGTTGGTTTCTACTTTACAGCCCTTCTTAGTGTTGGCGAGACGACATTTTGTCTGTTTTTTATCATATAAATGAAAACGAAAGCTGTGTTTCTATTGCTGATTTAGAGCATGTAGCATGTTAGCATTTACGCTATCCAAGCTAAAATAGCTTGGATAGCGTTAGCCACATTGGATTAAATATTTTATTGGCCTTTTTCTTTTCAGGTCAATGGCTACGTTTTCTATTCATCTATGCTATATTATTATCCATACTTATATGCTTTTTTATTTGTCAAGTTGTAGCCTACGTCTAAATCTATTCAGAGAGAACTTTGTGCTAGTTCCGTTTTAGCTATCGGCTTTTTATGCACACAGATTCCTCATCAGTTTAGACCTTACACCAGCCAGACTCAAGATCAAAGAAGGGAGCACAGATACGTTTAGTGTTTGCTTCGCAAGTCTCTGTATTAATTTGAGGCCCTAGTTGATTAATAATAATGCTGCATAAGCTTGTGCACTTCTGATGTTAGAGCTCATTGTCAGATAAGTCATTTATTAAGTCATTCCGCGTTGTATGTTGGGGTTTTACATTTGTACCTCCTTCCTTAGAGATGGGAGACAGTGATGATGAATACGATCGCAGGAGAAGGGACAAATTCAGACGGGAGAGAAGTGATTATGATCGTTCAAGAGAAAGAGAGGATCGGCGCAGAGATGACTGGAATGACAGGTATGAAAAGGATGTGGAAATTATTTTAGTCAGGGAAAACATTTTGACCAATTGCCTAATTGTGTATAGGTCCCACTTTTACTGCCAACGCATCTTTGACTAGACATCCTATAAGCTGTGAGAGAGAGCAATCCGTGGATCAGACATTTCTAGATTTGTCCAGATAACTCATAAAGAGGCTCGTTTGGATTGAGATCTTTGTCGTCCTTCCACCATCCCTGATTTTTGCATTATATTCTTGAAAGAGGACCATTTCTGCCCTAACTCTTCTGCAGGTTTGCAGCCCTATTCACGTTGACCTGAGACGCGCTTTGTTTTTGGACACCTCTAAGAGTGAGCAGTAGCTTTTTTCACAAACTCAGCCCCAGAGGCTCATCCAGCCTTCTCCAGCCCTTATGCTGACCACTGCAGACTGAACCCTGTGACAGAGATGCAGTTTTGGAGATGCTCTGAGCCAATAATCCAGCCAACAAAATGTCCTCCTCTTCAAACTCATTCAAACCACGTGCCTATTTTTCCCATTTCTGACAGATCAGCTTCGAAGACAAAATATTTATTTGCCGCAACGTGTAGCCCAAATGCTAACAGGTGCCACGGTGAAGAGATGAGAAGTGTTTTTCACTTGACCCTACAGTCGTAATATTAGGTGTATGTTATTACAGTGGGTGATAAATATGTAGTTTTCAGTTATGTTAATGTTTTTGTTTTTTTCCTGCTCGATATTCCAGGGAGTGGGACAGGGGTAGGGAGCGCCGGAGCCGGGGTGAATACCGAGATTATGACCGTGGGCGCAGGGAGAGATTTAGCCCTCCTAGACACGACATAAGCCCCCAGCAGAAACGCATGAGAAGAGACTGGTAAGACTGAACACATCTGGTTGTTCTGACGTATTTGTTACCGTTGGTGTCATCTTTTATTCAAGCTGTTTTATGTGAACTTAAAGGGACGATCATGGTGGAGATCCTTACCGTGGAGGATATGACTTGGGTTACGGTGGTGGAGGAGGTCCGAGCTATGGGCCGCCGCAGCACTGGGGCCATCCTGACCTGCATCTTATGCAGCCTCATCAGGGCATCCCCATCCAGGCAAGGTAAAAATGAAAATCAGGAAATATTTTAAGAGTTTAATTTTGTTTATACAGCTATGAGATTTATTTATTTTTTATTATCATTGTTGTTAATTTTTGTTTGAGCTACTAGAGTTCATATAACATTAGCTTTATGCAAGTTAAAAATAAAAGTAAGCAAACCAATTTAACGATAGTTTGTTCACTGATTTTTCTCACTAATACAGTATAAAGACATAAAAGGCTTAGCTGTTTTTGGGGGCCTAACCAACACTACTTTCTTCCATTAGACTTGGCAGCATCCATGATATGGACCTGGGTCCACCCCCTCCAATAATGAAGAGCTTTAAAGAGTTCCTGCTGTCCCTGGATGATTCTGTGGACGAGACCGAAGCTGTCAAACGCTACAATGAGTACAAGATAGATTTCCGCCGACAACAGATGCAGGACTTCTTTTTGGCTCATAAAGACGAGGAGTGGTACGATCTGACTTTACCTAATGATTAATGTCAGTCTGGTTTAACTGAGCTACATTGTAACTATTTGCATTATATTTATAAAAGTCCTATTTTTATAGGTGTGTAGCATTTTATGAGCTGTGATGCAATAAAATAACTAAATGAAATGTTTTGCATTTAAATAGAAGCAATTAGAAAAGAGCAGGCACACGTTAGAGCAGGTACGTTGTTGTATTTGAACTAAGCACACACAATCATTTTGTTTTTGAAAAATTTTCTTCTGTAGTTTTGAATGAAAAATGATAACCAACAGAAATTGACTCATAATGTAGATTTACTTAAGAGATGAGATGTAGTGAAGCTTCCCTTTGTATTTCTGGCCTAATTCCATCTGCAGTGATGGGAAAGCTTTATAGCACCTCTTGTAAAGATGTGGGGAGAATAAAAAAAAGAAAGTTTTTAATTGCATCAGCATGATCTCACACTTAGATTTAAACCTGAAGAAAAACCCCCTGATCTTAATAAATAATCGGCTCTATTTAGATTGTCCGGTCCTCTGTTGTACCCACAGGTTCTTATGGACTTTAGGTCTGGAGAGCGAGATAACCATGGAAAAAGGTGTTAGTTGGGTCTGCTGAAGCATCTCCGTGTTTAGCCAGATATTGCTGAAACGCTCAGCGATGACACCTTTTATATTTTCTGGCAGCAAAAGAGTTTAGCAAGCAACACACTGCTGTTTGTGCTTGTAGGACAGACACACATTACCATGCAGCCAGGTAGCATGTTGATGTTGGCATTTATCATGGAGTCTTGGTGAGCATAAAATGATACTCTCTGCTGCAGTTGTGTAACAGCTTGGACTTGGCGTAGTGGGAAGATAAATATGAGTCCCGGTGCAGCCTGAAAGAAATGGGCCACTGTGTCGAGTTGTATTCATAAACGCAGGAAACCGAAAGTGATGGATTAGTACCAGATAAAGCAGATCAAGTCGAGAAAGTAAAGTATAACTAAAGAGATGCTTCTGCGACATTTATTTTCAACAAAACGTTGACCCACCAGTGAGTTTGTTAAAAGTAGTCATTTGTTATTGAGATTGTCTGTTTTTTTTCACTACAGTTTTAGCGTGAGGTTATGCTACTGCCATTAAAAAAATGTTTTTACACATCTTTATCTGGGGTGCTTATAAATTGGTTGAATATGTATGAAGCTTATGAGGATTTTAGCTTTCCTTGTTCTATGATTTTCTTATTTGATGTCATGCAAATTCACTGTTGTATATTATTTGTTAATGCTTGCTTCACAGGTATGAGGCAAAAATTGCTCTGTTTTGACCTAACCCGTTCTTCTTCCCTTCACTTCTACAAGTTGACGACGATTTTTTTATTTTTATTTTTTGTTTTTTCTCCCCCCCCAAGAAAACAGCGGGACTCCTCCGCCAGAGTCGGTCTTAGATAGCGAGGGCAAGCACTGCGCACAATGCAGATGCTCTTAGACACACAGTACCAGGGATTTTAGATAGACAGCCAATCAGTCCTCCACACATGGAGGATTTTTTTGTTTTCCCGGACCATTTTCTTTTTATATTCGGATCAAATCGAATCCCAAAACCGAATATGTGTGTGTACAGACACACCACTGGGGTGAAGTGGAGCGCATTTTGACTGAAGAGACCCTCCCCCTCTCTGTAAATATTTGTTATTATTCTGGCAGAGCAAAAGGTAACTGTGGACCACTCAATGATAAACTTTTTATGTGACATTCTGATTGTGTGATTGATTTTTGTAATCTGTTGTTTTTTTCTCCTAACCTTTTTGGTGAGTTAATTCCATGTTTTTCCTGCTGCATAATTAGAAAAATCATTGCCAGCCAAGGTCTAGGGTTAAATTACCAGAATTATATATACATGTGTATGCAATTTAGATTTTGTGTTGCTGAATTTGCCTTTTTACGTCTTACAAATAGCCCAACAATCTGAAATTCTGCTGTTCTTAAGATCCCATTAAACTCATCAAATTTTTGTAATATTTCTGGCCCCACTTTAGTGGCCTTGATGTTTAATATCTGTTTCTTTCTGTAACTCTGCCAACCTTTTCATCCCATCCCCCCATCATTCCCCCCCTCTTCTCTTTCGTGGATCCCTACTCTGAACACAGGTTCAGGTCCAAATATCATCCGGATGAGGCCAGCCGACTTAAGGCAGAGGCTCAGAGTGCCCTCTGCAACCGTCTGAACGTCTTCATGTTCCTGCTGGAGAACGGCTGGTTTGATAATGTCTCCCTGGATATTGAGCAGACTCCCGCCATCATCAAGGTGTTGGATGCAGGTGAGGCGTCAGAGCTGTTGACGCAAGGCGTTCCGTTTTGATCCCGGGTTTCGGTACCCGTCCCTAATCACAGGGCTTGTCGAGATATGTTAACTTAATTACAAATGTCTGTCTTCAGCATAGATGTTTACATATTTAGACATTCAATCTATCACATTTAAGCCGAACCCAGCGGGCCTTCTTGCCTTATTGGCTGTGTTCTTGTTTGCGTTTCCGCTTCACCCGGCCAATTATATCGATTATGTTGCCTGACAAGACGCGTGTCGTTTTGGGGCACGCGTACCTCTGCCCGCCGTAAAACAAGGTCAGATGCGGTGAAAAATGTTAAAACCAGGCAAAACCATATTAATCTCAGGTTGTTTAAGAGCTGTTGTGGTTTAAAAGGACAATGAAGCTATCAGTACGAGGCGATGACGAGGCCTCCAGGTCTCATTCCAGTCAAGTAACTGAGAAGTGCTGGAAAAACGCGTCCAGTCCAAGGAGGCCCACATTTTACAGGACTTAAAAGATCTGCTGCTGCTAAAATCTGGGTGCCGAACGCCACAGCACACGTTCAGGGGTCCGGTGGAGTCCGTGCTTGTTTTGCTAGCAAAATATACTATTAGGCAGGTGGTCATAATGTTATGCCAAGTGAAACGGCCATTGTCGAATCTTTACTAAAATTAAATGTGGTAATCTATGGTAACCGCAGCGTTACTCTCATGTTCACCACACCAACGCCCAGCTGACTGACATTCAGCGTGTCGGACAACCGCCTGACAAATCCTGGCTTGTGTTGATAAAGTTTGGAAGTTCCTCAAACCTCCAAAAGTAGGTTTTAGCTTTTACGAACATCTCAACCCTCTAGGCTTTGTTTTTTTTTTTTTTTTTTTGCCCTTTCCTGACATATTTAAGTCGATGTGATTCTCTGTCCCTCGAGCTTTACCTGGGTTGCCCCTGCTGTCTCTGTGGATGAGCCACCAGGACGTGACGCTGCTGCGCTGCACGCTGCTCGCACACGGTCCGGGTTTAATTCGCCGGGAAGGGTTCCTCAATGGCGAGTGATGAATAATGTTAAAAACGTTTAGGGTTCCTACTCACTGGGAAAGGATAGAGCGTGATTTTAGTATTTTCCATGTCTGGGATACTATGGAAGAGGAAAATAAGGGTATAGAAAAAGTGTGTACCTCCAGACTTTATTCCCCGTCACTTTGTCATTTATTGAGCCTCGCTTTCTTCGTATCCTTCCTTCCTTGTGCCCTACCTACACTCGCACACGCTCCGTCTGTCTTGTTCATGGTTTCATGGTCAGCTTACATGTATTTTACACTTTAAATGTGTGAACCTCCTGCGTGGAGTCTGGACAAACATTTATGCGTAGGTTTGTTTGCTGCCTTGCTGCAGAGACCGCCGGTACAACACCGTGTGTGACGTCCATCAGGTCAACATGGCAGCCAGTGATGAACCTTTCCATCACTGCTTAGCGGAAATGCTCAGATACGCTTCTTTTTCCCTCAGCTGTGATAAAGATGGAAGGGGGCACAGACCACGATCTTCGCATTTTGGACATGCCACCCGAAGAGGAAGAAGAAAGGGAAAAGTCCACGTCTGCTGCAGGTGGAGGGGAACTCCAAAGGAGGGAGGACCTGAAAACGGTGGACAGAGAGCGCAAGCCCTCAGGGGAGAAAGACAAAACTGAGAAGGTGCGTAAAGTTTCCTGTGTGCAAACAACGGTGACTACATAGAGCGGCGGTAACGACAGTAAACCGTGCTGCAGGAGAAGAGAGACTCTGCCGGCGTAGACCAGGAGGCCACAGCAGATGGAGACGACATGAAGGAGGAGGCGGAGAAAGAAGCTGTCAGTAAAGAGATGCCTGAACCTAAGAAGGTTGTTACTTCAGATGCTTAAAGTACTTATCTTAGACACAACGAAACGAACCAGACGTCCCTAATTATTCCTTTTAATTCTCAGGCGAGAAGAAAGCGGAAGCGCAGCGGGGACAGCGATGATGAAGCAAGCGCCTCAGAGAGCGAGTCTGACTCCGACTCGGACTCCAACTCCGACTGCTCTGACAAACCTGAGAAGAAGGAAGCAGTGCAAGACAAGGATGACGAAGAGGAGGAGGGCGAAGGTGATGAGCCTGATGCACAGCATTCGGCTTTGAGTTTCAGAACGACTATAATCAGTTTTCCTCTCCAACAACCGCAGAGGAGAAACCAAAGGAGAACGCCGAAGAAGAGAAGAAAGAAGAGAAGAAACCCAAAGATGACTCCCCCAGACCGCGGCCGCTGCACAAGACGTTCTCCCTGTTCATGAGGAGCATCGCTCCCACCATCTCCAAGGCTGAGATTGTTGCTGTAAGTTAGAGCGAAGCAGACAGATAAGTAAGCGCGACATGTTTAGCATTGTTTGAACTCAGGATCTGTACCGTTTCTTGCTTTCACTCCCCAGCTTTGTCGACGATATCCCGGGTTTTTGCGCGTTTGCTTGTCTGACCCTCATCCAGAGCGCAGGTTGGTTCAGAGGCCCGTTCTCTCCTAATTGGTTAACTCTTTGCACACGCATCTATACACCATAAGCTTTTCTAGAGTCGTCAATTAACACACATCCTTAATTGCCTTTTTATGGGATACATCTAATGTGGAGGGGAAATTATTCACGTTTTGGGTTTCCGAAGAAAAATCAAGCATTGGCAAGCATCTGAATTCATACTCGGATGCTCTTAAATACAAACCAATTTCCTCCAGAAGTCTGCCTTTATGCAACTTCACCGCAGCATAAATAAGCTGTTCTGTGAAGACTTTGGAAGGTATTTTGCAGAGGAGGACGAGTACAGATTCCTCTCTAGATTCGTCCTTTTCTTTACAAGGGTGCAAATGTCGAGCTGCTCTGTGCCGATCCGACACACAACATCCCAGGATAACGCACGGAAGTTTGTGGTCGGACCGAAATCATGCGTGAAAAAATGTTTAGGTGCACAATTATGCGTCATGTTTTGATGAAATTGGGGCTTTTTCAGGTTTTTCAGACGTTGCTGGGTGACGTTTGATCGCAGCGTCAACATCAAGGAAATCTGCTGGAACCTTCAGAATATACGCGTAGGTGTTGTTGCCTTTAATCTGAGCTCCCTCTGTTAACCATTACACAGCACACGCTGTTTCAGGTGCTCTTGTGTTGCATAATTACTGTTTATGTTTATAGTTTAGGTTTTTGTGTAATTTTCGGGGCTAGCCTTTGCACCAATTGAGGCGGTTTTTGACGTTTTACTCCTCTTTTATCCATCGCTCTGAACTTGCTGCAATTCTTCCTTCTTAAAAGCTCCGAGACTGTGAGCTGGCGCCGGGGGTGAACAGGGACCTGGCTCGGAGGGTGCGCAACATTAATGGCATCACTCAGCACAAGCAGGTGCTCCGCAATGACATCAAGCTGGCTGCCAAGCTGATCCACGCTTTGGATGAAAAGGGGGAGCTGTGGAACCGCAAAAACCAGGAGGCTCAAAGCACCGAGGTTCCCTGCTGCATAGCTTCAAACGTCTTTCCATACGTGGACATCGTTTATCAAACGATCTTTCCTTTAATAATTGTGTGTGTGGATCTTTTTTTTTTTTTACCAAAAAGTTGCCGGCTCAGAACCCCATCTTGAAGAATATCACTGATTACCTGATCGAGGAGGTGAGTGCTGAGGAAGAGGAGCTCCTGGGATCCGGCAGCGGAATGGATCCCGAGGAGAGCGCCAAGGAGGGAAATCCCACTGAGATCACGGTGGAGAGGGACGATAAACTAGCCAAGGTCTGCTCGTTCTTTTATGATGACATTACACACATCATTTAGTGAGCATGGCTAGCTAAAACAGTTAAAGTTTGAAAGAAATAAAAAACAATTATTGAGCCTGTGTTTTTATTTGCAGGTCTTGGACCGTTTGCTCTTGTATCTGCGGATTGTGCATTCAGTGGATTACTACAATACCTGCGAATACCCCAGTGAGGATGAAATGCCCAATCGCTGTGGCATGATCCACGTTCGCGGTCCGATCCCTCCCAACCGCATAACCCACGGAGAAGGTCGGTGTCTGCTTGTTGCTGCTCCAGTGGCAGCCGCGGCACGGAAACACCCCCCGTCGTGAAACGGATGCGTATTTATAATCTTGGTTGAAATGTTGCATTTCACTGTTTTCCGGTTTTGAACGAGTAAAGAAAACTGACTCTATTCTTTTTAAAATAAGTGTCTAAAATTCTCAAAACTAGCTGTTTCGGGTAGATCACACAACAGAAGTTTCCCATTTGCTTGGACCAAACAAGCGGGACGAGACCCACTTTCTGAGGTGGTCTCGCTCCGCCTCTAAATAGACTGATTGCGGTACGCTTGTGGCGTGAATGCGAAACGGCCTCGATCCAACCCAACTACAGCAAACATAACTCGCTCTGGACTTAACCAGCTACCGTAGCTGTGAACCAAGTACCCGTTGCTCAGCAAGGCCGCTGCCAGCATGCTGTGGGACTCCTTCGGCTCGCAGGGCTCTCTGACGCCGATCCAAAATTAGAAAAAAAAATGTCTCGACACCTGCGTTGAATGAGCTGCTCTTGCCACTCAGTGATTTAGCAGCTGTATTAACAGCACAGATATGCAGAACAGAGGTGCTGCACAAATTATTTCCAAAATAGTCTTCCTGCATTTCTGGGTCTGTGCTACGTCCCGCCCCCGTCACTTCTGTCCAATGGGAGCAGCGGGCGTCACCCGCGACCAAACAATCGGAGCAAAGGACTGGCTGGTGTGAAAACACTCTTAATCTTTCATGTCAGGTGTTGGGTGGAACATTTTAGGCAGAAATATCTTAAAGCACCGTAAGTACGTGCATGGACCTATAGATGTTGAGAAGGGACTCAGGTGCTAGAGCAAAGATGGGGAGGAAATCTTTTTAAAACCATGATCTCAGAAGTGACGTGTTCATCCCGTTTTATTTCCTTAGCTCCACTCAGTGATTTTAAAGGCACCTGCAGAGCACATTTTTAAGCCTGATAACTCTAAGAATATCTGCCATTAAGAACATTTTAAGTTTTGTATTTATACATTAATTGGCCTGAAAATGAATTAAGATATGTGAATATTTTGAATCTTGAATGGAAATTAGAACCCCGTTTTAAATCTGTGACTTGGTGTTTTATGACTATATGTCACCATGTCGCTCCCTCTGGACCTTTAAAACCCACAATGAGTGTTTAGAGCAAAACGGTTTAAAGCGTTCTTTATCTAAAGGAACTTATTTAGGTTTTGTCTGATTATTTCTTTAAACAGTGCAACAGTGGGAAAAGGTGACGGAGGAAAAGTTGGTGCCTCTATTTAACCTAAAGGAAGTCCTCTCCAACGAAGAGGCGGGAAAGATGGGTCGCAAGGATCCCGACGAAGAGGTGGAGAAGTTTATATCTGCAAACACTCAGGAGCTGGGCAAAGACAAGTGGCTCTGTCCTCTTAGTGGCAAGAAATTCAAGGTGACTGCTTGCAGGATTTAGTAAAAACGTTGGGATGTATTTTTTTGTTACGCGGTTTTGAACGTTTTATGCATGAAGCCACATGGGTTTGTTTATTTCAAATTGGATTTCAGGGTCCGGAGTTCGTGCGGAAGCACATCCTGAACAAACACGGGGAGAAAATCGAGGAAGTGAAAAAGGAAGTCTTGTTTTTCAACAATTTTCTCCTGGATGCTAAGAGACCTTCGCTGCCAGAGATGAAACTTCCACCTCTTCCTGGCCCCGGACAAGGTTGCCCTGTTTCTTGTTAACTCTCATCATACAGGAGAACTTCTCCAACATTTCTAGAATTATAGGGATTTGATTAAATGGGGTATAAAGGGGAATGATGAGCTCGGTTTCTAATCTCCTCCTGGTTTTGGTGTACAGGTTTGCTTTCTCCTACTCTACCATTTCCTCCTCAAGGCCCCCAGGGTCCAATGGGTTTCGGTCAGCCTCGTCCACCTCTGATGGGCTATGGTGGTACGTTATGGGGTCTGCTATAGTGTTTGGGTATCGGGAATGGTCTGTCAGAGTAAAATATAACTTTTCGAATGGTTTTTGGGCAGTTGGGCCCCCTTACCCCCCTAATCAGTTTGGAGGAGGCAGAGGAAACTATGACAACTTCCGGGGTCAAGGCGGCTACCTGGGTAAGCCACGCAACATCAGGTGAGGCCCCTGTAGAGTTGGTATGTACCTTCTTCCAGATCTCCAGATATCTTAACTGAGGAGTTACCAGCGTTTGATTTTAAGATCATGTTTAATGTTTTCCTCAGACTGTCCCGGGGAGATCCACGGAATATAATTGAGTATCGTGACCTGGATGCACCAGATGATATGGACTTCTTTTAGATGCTTCTCCAGCTTCTTTTGTCTTGGCTCTTGTGTTGTGTTCTGTTTTTTTTTTGTAGTAATTACAGTATTTGCTTACAGATATTTCATTTTGTAAACATTGTGCAACTCTATAATGGCTTCTGTAACTGCTGTAAACTGATCATCAATAAAGTTGTGCTTAAGATACTTTTAAATGTGTCACCCGGTTTTTGAGCTAAAGAACAATTGGAGAAATGAAGTTGAACTGAAAACTACAACAACTACAAATTAAAAGCCCATCCTTGGAATCAGAATTATAACTATAATCAGTTCAGAAGGACATAGTTGTTTTGTAAATAAATAAACATGCATCTGAGAAACTTAAGTTTGGTTTCTAAAAATAAATATTGTTTTCCACTACAGCAAAATAGGAAATGAGACAAGAAGACGCACGTTCACATGAAAATAGATTTTGAACGTTTTGAAAGGTGAACGCTTTTCAGTCTCAAATCTAGCAGCATGTTTTCGCCCTGCGTTGCGCAGAATTTAGCTCCGTACGTCTACTCTTCAAAGCATTTCCAGAGCACGGTGCTGCCAATACAACATTTTCATTTCAGTGTCGTCATTAGATGGCCTGGAATTTGCACTGCAGCACAACAGAAGTAAGGAGGCATGACACGCGTGACTGAAAAAGACAGTTTGAACATTGAAGCTAGGGGTCATTTAGAAAGGCAAACCTCTTTACCTCTCAAAGGTTTAGCAGCCTCTGCTGGTGGGGGTTTATTCTGATTGCCCTGCATGTGTAAGACCTCACTTCTAACTGCAGTATTTTGCTGCATGATGCCGTCACTGCAAAAAAATGTACTTCATCGGAATTACTAAGAAATCCACGTTTGTCATTACCTGAAATTTGTATGGCAAATAAAATAGAGAAGTGAAGCATAAGCCACTGAATAAAAAAAGAAAATCTTGTGGCTTTTTCTTTTTAGTCAGGAACAAATATAACAAGCACGCATGTCAAATTGTGTTTATGTTATGACTGTGTACTACATTTTATTACATCTCAGAGGTTTTCAGTCCTTTAAAAAAAAAAAAAAAAAAAGTTGCACAGCCTTGTAATCTCTTAGCAAATGTTTTATTCACATCAAATACAGGAAGAGCTGTGCTCACCCTGATGAAGCTTATGAAGGGAGTTTAAACTTGGGAGGGATTTTTAAAACGATCCCAAGCAAAGAACGGCAAACAATTTCGAGAAACGTGGAAATGTGATTAACGGTAATCCTGAGCATGAGTCATAGTTTTAAAGGCATAGACTACAATGTGAAATCATACAGCTTTCTTGTGGATTAGTGTGTTATAAACATGCTATAAATCATAGAGATTTATATGATCTATAATCAACTTTTCTTTTTGAAACTGTCCCTCCTGCTTTATCAGAGGAGAAAACTTATCAGGCTTTCTAAGAATCTCCTCTTGAAGCTATAAAAACAAGTAATCGACAGGATCTTTGCCCTAAATAGGGGCTACGAGGGGATAAATCTGGTGAGTTTAGTATGTTAAAAGTCACTCCAGCAGAATGTATGTTCAAGGGTGTTTCCAACACCAAAAGACAATCAAATCAAGATTATCACAAATAAAAAAAAAATGCAAATATGTAGGCTTATCTCTAATGCCGGCTGAGTTCATACAAGGGCCCTTCAGTTTGCCTGTGAGGTAGATTTATGCGTGAAGTAAGGCAGCTGTTGGTTTAGACCTGCCAGTGCTCACAGAAATGAATGTTTCTGAATAGCTAAACTACCTGTAAGGATTCAGATCTCCGCATGAGAACAGCAGGCTGCACATAGAGGGCAGTGTTTTATAACGTTTTCTTGACTCCCTCTATTAAAGCAATGTATTCATAAGCATATGTTAAATAAATCATGCCCACTTC
The DNA here is from genome assembly GCA_037039145.1 of Fundulus diaphanus. Lineage (NCBI taxonomy): Eukaryota > Metazoa > Chordata > Actinopteri > Cyprinodontiformes > Fundulidae > Fundulus > Fundulus diaphanus. The sequence continues at coordinate 24,234,245 of CM073136.1, forward strand.
TCTTTCCAAGTTTATTTGCACATCAGTCGCCCTTTTTTAAACATAGCTGATCGCAGCTCCCCACTGTTACTTTTAAAAAGCCTCCCTTTCCTTCATCTTCTGCAGCTTTTCTCCAAATGTTCACGGCCTCAGCCCAGATCTCTTCTCCGTGTTCCTTTCCAAGCAATCCCCGTCAACATGGAGCTATCAAAAACAGCACAGATGTTTTTCGGGAGGGAAAAGTCTAAATGATCTCCAGCTTGTGGCTCTTGGAAAGTCCACAGCTGACCTTGTGTTCGTGAAACAGTTTGGTCAGGGCGTCCATGTAGAGCCTGTGATAGCGATCGACCGCCTCCTCAGTTGGCGTGACACACTTGGGCACTGAGATGGGACTTCCCACTGAAAGGAAACGAGAACCAAATGGGTTCAGACAGTGTTGGTATTAGTGCTTCGTTCAGGAGAATGAAATACTCACCAACAGTGGTGACTGGTTTCCTGTAGGGCAACAGAGCAAGTCGCTCGCCGACAAATAGACACGGAGCAAAACCCATGATTTTTTTAAACAAGTCCTGGAGCCTGCGGCCCAGGCTGCCCTCTGAGAAAATCACCTGCTGAAAGAGTTCGTTCTCCCCGAACGAGTAGACGGGCACCAGATCTGCTCTGTGGAGGATCGTTCAGACGTTACAGATGGTTTTCTACCAGATAAATCATGGTGTCCTAGTGTCACCTAAGACTTTCTGTGTGTTCTCACCCATGCTCAAGAGCCGTCCTGACAAATCCTTTCCTCTGCTTCATGACCACTCTGTTGATGCCAGGAGAGGACGCTAAAGACTCAGCCGCTCCCCCAACCACAATCACCACTGCATTTCCTTTACCGCTTTTGGAGAGGAGGTGAGCAAGGCTTGGTTTGCTGACTGGACACAGGCCTTCATTGCACAAACAAAGTGAGACCGTCAGCGGCTCGTCTCATGGAAGCAAATGTTTTCAAAATATAGCAAAGCAGTCAATTTCCCTCACAATTCTCACTTGCCAAAGGACCACAACCACAAGCGTTACAATCAGTGGTTTCCTGTGATTTTGTACCGAGGGAAGAACAAAAGGTTGCCCCTAATTGTGACGTGGAAGAAGCAGAACATCTGAAAAGTGTGGCGTACATTTGTAGGGAGTAACCTTGAGACAATATTTTCTAGAACTACGTTTTGCTGCAATTACAGATGCAATTTTTTAAGGTATGTATGTACCGGCCGTATAGCTCAGACTTTGACTGGGCCACTTTGCACATGAAAAGGTTTTGATCTAAGGCGCTCCATTGTAGCTCGGACTGGATGTCCAGGTCTGGGAGGTGAAACTCTGCGTTAAGTCTCTACCAGGATGTCTGGAATGCCCAGTATTTGTCACTGTGTGAGATTCTGCTCGCTTAGTCCATTTTTAAGGTTACTTCCCATTTAGAGGGCATGGTCACTCACTAACATTGACCATAGAATAGAAATTATTGAATGAATGCTACTTCATCTGTCCATCAACTATGACCAGCTTCCCTGTCCATCCTGAAAAAACAACAACAGTATTCCCACAGCATGATGCTGACATCTCCCTGTTTCACTTTGGCTGCTGTGTTTTCAGTGTGATCCTCATTTTTCTGCCAAACCGAGCATTTGTCATGTCTTCTGCAAGCAGGTGCAATAACTAACAATTATTCTTCCACCCGAGCTGTCGATCTCTGGAGCTCCTCCTTGGTTACTATGAACTTCTAGGCGGCTCTTGTGCTTTAGGCTCTGCTTGTCAGTGCTGTCCGTTAATACGGAAACACACGTCACGCTTTTGTGCTACACTCTTCCCATTTTCAGATGACAGATTGAATCTCCTCTATCAAACGTTCAAAGATCGGGTTCTTGTTTTATATCCTGACCCTGATTTACTTTCACAACTTACTCCTTGACCTGTTGAAGTGTTGCTTTTTGTTTTCTAAGGTTCTCCAACAAACCTCTGTGGCCTTCACAGAACAGATGGATTACTACTTAGATTAAATTACACACTAATTTGAGTGATTTTATTCATGTAGAGGCAGAGTAAACAGGGCTAAATGCAAATATAACATTTTCCGATTTTGTTTTTCAGACAGCTTTTTTTTAGATCGATGTAAAAGACTTCAATCTATTTGATAATACCTGCAGCCATTAGGTATTCTCTTAAGAGTGGTATCCTGAAAAGGCCCGCCAGTATCGCCAGTGTGGACTTCAGCCCAGGAAATGTCTCAGCGAAGCCGCAGCTCTCCGTGCTGAAGCAGGCAAAGGCTCCAGCACACATGATACCATGCGGATGACTGCCGAAGATGTAGTTTTTGTTTGGATTCAGGTCCGCCGTCTTCACCAGCTGAAAAAAACAACAACAACAACAAAAAAACGCGTTTAACTGAAGCTGATCAATCAGTTTCTGCCACTCATAAAGCACACCACCCTGGACTGTATGGAAGTTAAGGGAAAACTCTGAAGCTGACGATTATAAGGAGGGAAGAAATTCGACAGGGAGAGTTAATGAAAGTGTTGTGATTAACGGCCACTGAGATTAAATGCTCAGTATGAGGACATTTTACTGATAAATGTTTCACCATAGCTGCTATGACAGAGAAGCAGATAATACCAAGACTGGAGCGTTATGATAACTAATACGTTTAGATTTCTCCTCTCACAAAGAGGATGTTGGTGGTACTGCTCTGAATGAACTGCATAGGTATAATTTAGTTTTTTTGTCATATGCAAGCAAACATGATGAAAATCTGTGATGCGCAAGAAATTGGAAATAAAAATTTTTTGATTCTTGCCATTTTTGCCCATATGAACTAAAGAAATCTATCTATCTATCTATCTATCTATCTATCTATCTATCTATCTATCTATCTATCTATCTATCTATCTATCTATCTATCTATCTATCTATCTATCATCACTCCATTTTTTTTAAAAGGAAAAGGGAAAAAAATAAAATAAACAGGAGGGGTGGTAAATCTGCAATAACCGATTCCCTGACAGATGTGTAGATATATTCTTTCTTACCTGATACATTTTCGCATTTACATTTAAGAAAGCTTGAACATTTTTCTAACTGAGCGAGCTGGATGCCACGCTGTGATCCTGAGCTGACCCCAGCATCGGTTCAATGTGCAAAAACATAATCGATGGGGAAAAGCAGAATAGGAAAGAAACTAAATCTAATTACAGCCGTATCTGTAAGCTGAATACCTATAATCTTGCCAAATTTGTCACTTTCACTTAGAACAGGACAGGCGATGTTTTCTAGAGTGAGGTATGACACGACGTCTGAAGGCCATAGATTATACAGCAGTCTAACCCAGAGTAATTTGTTAAGTCTTCTATTCTTTCTTTGATTTGTTATTACACGCTTGTCCCTGTATTTTAGGCCTGCGGCACATCTCAAAAATTGGTGTCAACAATTCTGAGGAAATAATTCCCTGAAAGATTTTCCTATTTCTCTGAGAAAATATAGACATCCGTTCTATTTCCTTCTCTTTTAACTCGGATGTTGCGCTAAAATTCTGAAAACAGAAATGAGATGGGAATGTAGGGGAATAACCCAGTGCAAGATGTGAAGGCAGGGGGGGGGGGACCCAAAAAGATTACAGGCTTTGCATTCTCAACTGCAGAACAGAAGATGTTGAGAGGAGGTGTGAAAAGGTAAAAGCTTCAGTTTCAGCCTACTGTGCCTGATTTGGGTTGCAAGCTGGTCGTGTGAGTCACGCCTTAACAGATTTGGTTGCAAACAACAATCTAGATGACATGAGGAGCATATCAAACATGGAAGTTCTGAATTAAACTTACTTTAATTGGAAAATACTCTGTGAAGTGCTCCCAAACCTTCCACTTCCTCACAAATGTTGTTCTCCTGCCCCCTGGTGGACACGTGGAAAGTTGTCAGAGACAGAGGGTGAGTTTATGTGACAAACTGGACTAATTAAATAAAGACAATTAATGTCCAGCAGGTCCACGTGATAACAATAAATATGCCTGGCACAATAAAACGAATTAAACTAATTAATTCATTAATAATAATGAATGCGCAACATTTTAAAATAAGACTGGAATAGGTCAACTGGTTTATCCTGACCAACATTTCATTTCTATTTTTGCTAAAAAGCTATTTGTCTGTTTACCTGAATAATGATGTCATGCATTTAAAATGTTACACGGGAAGCACAGAGCCTTGTAAAAGAGTCCATACCCATAGGCCGAAGGAAAGCAAAGCATGGTTTTCAGAGTTTTTAGGTAGAAAAAATGAGAAAAGTGTGCTTTTCATTTGTTTTGAAGCCCCTTTACTTTCAAACCCCTAAATCCAAACCAGTGCAACCAGTTGTCTTTGCTGGTGAACAAGTAGCATCATAAAGGACAAGAAACACAGAGAGAGACTGGGAATATAATCATGGAGAAGTTTAAAATAAGATTTGGTTATGAAACTACTATTTAAACCGTCAAAGTGGGGTGTGTGTTTATATTCAGCCCCCCGATTCAAGACATTTGTCTTGTTTACCAGTTGAAAGGCAAAGCTTCACCGTCATCTCCAGTCTCTTACTGCCTCCTACAGCTTTTTTCCCCCCATGATTGCTCTGGTTTAGTAACTGAGCAGCTTCCATGTCCCTTCTGAAGCACAGCATCCTTGCAGCATGATGCTGCTACTGTCATGCTGGACTGTAAGTTCTCCTCCATACATGCAGTAATTCATGTTTGGCCAAAAGGTTCCATGTTGGCTCCATCCAACCAGAGCACCTCCTTCCAGATGTTTGCTTCCGTCCCACAATGGCTGTCTTCTTGGGACTCTTCCACAAAAATTGGATTTGTGAAGTGCACGATTAGTCGTCGTCATGCTGACAGATTCTCTCACTTGAGTTGTGGCTCCGTTCAACTCCGCCAGAGTTACCTTTGGCCTCTTGGCTGCTTCTCTGATTAAGGCTCGCCCATCAATCTAGGTGCACAGCCATGTCTTCATGGTTGTGCTGTTGTGCCTTTGCTCCATTTTGAGACAGTGGATGGACTAGCGCTCTGTGAGATGCTCAACGCTAGGGATATTGTTTTTTAACCTGCCGGCTTAGTAAACATCTAAACTTTCTTTAACAAACCTCCGAGGCCTGTATTTCTACAGTGGGGAAATTACAGAAAAGTGAACTCTGCTAGAGAATTAGATGACTTCAAAAGGCAGCTGGTTGCACTGGATTTTATTTAGAGGTATATACACATATGCATCCCGCACTGTTCTGATTTCCTTTCTCTTATTAAATTTCTGGCACTGGTGGCTTTTATTGGCAGTAATCAGACAGGCGACCGGCACAAGACAGAAGGGGGAGGAAAGCTAGCCAAGGTCTCCAGGTTGCAGATTCAATCCCACGCGGCTGCACTTAATACTACGGCCTGGAATCCTGGAATCAAAGCTTGTTTAAAACATTCTGGACGTAGTTCCAGTATCCCAAACATTTAAATGGATGGATCTACTTTTAAGAAAAACCTGTCAAATGCACAAAGTTATACTCGGGATTTTACCTCTTTCTGGAGTTTTCCAGTCTGTCACCAGCCATACGAAGCAGAGCGTGGGCAGCGGCCACAGAGAGGTAAACATCAGATACACCATCAAGATAATGCAAGCCACTCCTGCAGAGGCATGATAACCCAGCCATGTTAGATCTATTGGTTTGGTATACATCCTTAACACGGTGTTCTTAGAGGCAACAGAGACTTAAATAAATTTAAAAAAAACAGACTGAGTTAAAGGATCTTACCTAAGAAGAGAAAGCTCAGCACCCACTGCAGAACGCTTATAGCCTCTACAAACTCCTTCAGCTGGCTTTTTTCTTTCGTCATCCTTGCGACCTAGGGGGTCAGGGCAATAATTTTTGCCGATCAATAACATTTTAAACTTGGCATAAATTCAATAAGGTTTACGGGTCTTGCCACAGTATAGTTCATGCTTGTAGAAATTAAGTTATGATAATAAAATCGATAACAGATCCCTTCATGATTGAAAACTGATTTTTTTTTTCTTCTTTCTCTTCGATAAGCAGCACAACAGCTTCTGCTCTTAACCCTGAGTCGGGGATGAAAGAAACCCTTAAAAGGGTACGGCGTTCAAGCCGCCCGATGAAATGGCTCGCTCATGAATGAGCCAACAGGCAAGCTCGCGCGATTATTAATTTGCTCACAAATAAAGCTTTTACGAGTCAGGCTGGTAGGACCACAGAGAAGCCTTGGCCAGGGGCCAGCACGGCAACCTAAAATACCTTTTATGAGCATTCTGCTTATAGCATAAAAGCCAGTACTTTACCTTAGCGGAGGTTATCCCGAGGCCAATTTAAATGGATGAGCGTGCAGCGCTGCCACACTGTTCACCACGGTGCACTTTGACCAGAGCGCCTACTGAGAGGCTGCTGATAACAAATCCACTCCCCTCCCCGATACTTTGACATGCACGCTGTGTCTGAGATAAACATAGCCAAGATTTATAGTTGGGTACTTTGTATTTTTGGATCCTTGGAGACTCATCAGGAACATGAAAGGTTTTTATGATTAGATTAGAGATACTTTACTCCGTTTGGTCACCCTAGTGATAGAAAGAATTACAAGGCGACCTGTTCAGCTCGTATCGCTCAGTCTGAACGAATCCTACCCAGATCACACCGCTGTAGAAATAATATTGTTCTCTGCTGTTAAACGACTTTATTAGTAAAATGCCAAAGAGGTAGAGCTCTCATAAACCTACGCTTGTTCTAGAGTTAGTCTCTGCCAACATATTACAGGTTGAGAACAAGTCAAAGTTTCTGTCTTACCAGAAAAAGAAATCAGACCATTGAGGTTTCATTACCAAAATGTCTGGTTCGGTTCTTACACGACTTTCCTGTCAGAGTTGTAATGAAACTCAGACCATCCAGCAGATGTTTCACAAAACAGGAATTACAGGAAGTGAAAGATTCCAGCCCACTAAAAGAATTTAAAGATAAAGATGCAACGGAGGAAAACGGCACAGTGACAACCTAAAAATAAAACCGCACCACATTATAAACAGAATTAATTATGTTCAGATAAAGATTTATTCCTCAAACACACACACACACACACATGCAGAGGTAGGAAAATTAATGATTGCGCAATTTCGGCCCATTGCAAGTGTGTGCAAATGTCTTTGTTGCTCATGAGTGCTTGATTTTTTTTCACTTCTGAAATGTAAATAAGTACCAGTCCTTCATCTTACAAATATAATTATTCACACCCCTTGAACTATTTGTCATGTTGCAACCACAAACTTCAATATATTTTATTTGTGATAGACCCACGCAAAGTACTAAACGCATGTTAAGTGAAAGAAATCAGCTGCATATTTTTTGAGTTATTTTTTCCTTTTAGAATTAACATCCTGAAAAGTTTGTAGCACATTTGCATTCAACCCTCTGGAGTCTACCACCTCCCACTTCAATTACAGCAGCAGGTCTTTAGGGGTATGACTCTACAAGCGTTGCAGGTCTAGAGAACAGCATTTTTGTTCCTTCATCTTTGCGAAATGGCTCAAGCTCGGGCGAGACGGGGAGTGTCTGTTAACATCGGTGTTCAGGTCTTGTCACAGATTCTCCATTGGATTTAGGTCTGGACTTGAAATAAACTCTCCCGACACAGAAATGTGCTTCCAAGTCCTTTCATTGTAGCTCTGGTTATATATTTAGAGTTCTTGTCCTGCTGGAAGGCGAACTTTCCCCGCAGGCTCAAGACTTTAGCAGCCTTTAGATGTTTTTGTTTTCAGACATCGCTGTGTCTCAGCTCCGTCCATTTTCCCATCTAATCTGACCAGCTTCACTGTCCCTGGTAAAGAACAGCATGCCCACAGCATGACGCTACCACTGCCGTGTTTCACAGCAGGGATAGTCTGTTGAGGGAGATTTGCACTGTTAGTTTTGATACCTGACCAGGAAGTAATCTTCCACATATCTAACAGTCCCCTGCATGGCTTGTGGAAAACTGCTACTAAGTGATGGTCTATTACATAAAATCCCTGTGAAATACATTATGGTTGTAATGTTACTAATAGTAAAAATGTTTGTCAAGAGTGTGTGAATACTCTTTTTTTTATGTAAACTACATGTCAAAGGGTAATTGAATATCTGCTATGATGTCATTACAACATGTTTATCATTGCTACAGTTTGATTAAAAAAGATCCAAGAACCTTCTTATTTTCCAGCTTCTTAGTGACATTTTTTTATCCATTTGTCTTATTCAGAGTATTTTTTTTTTGTCGTTGATTTCATTGCTTTCTGAGTAAAATAGAAATGTTGTGTTCTGGGGCTGAACATTGAAGCATCACTTTGTGTTTAACTAAAGAAGGCTGTGATCATTTTCCAGGAGCTTCATTTTGCTAATTGCTGTGGCCCCTTAGACCTTTACAGGCGCGGAATAAATAATTGTATTTAACTCTCCTGAAAAAATCGAAACTTAACGTACACTGAAGTAGAAACAGTATTATATTATATTACTGTTATAAAGTGCCATTCTATGACCACAATAAACTCTTACTTATCTTATCCCCAGACATGATGCGGACGGACACCGCCGTGTTTTACAGTTTGAGACGATTCGTTCTGAGTAACCTGCCGCGTTGCTTTGGCACCACTTTTGCATACAAGCTGGCTGAAGAGTTTGATTTTCACATAGCAAACTTCTATCCAAACCTGTAGACTTTGGGGTTATGTGAAAATACAGAGGTGTGATGGAAGGGGTCATATAGTGGACCGTTCATATGCTTCTGAATGGGAAGCAGGGCCTGCACATCCAGCGCACTGCCTATAACCTCTGTGGTGTGGATGTCTGTAAACGTACAACCGCACTGTGCTGGGCTACTTCCATTTGGTGTGTAAATTCCTAGTACATTGCACACCGAGCTGTACAATGTAAATAATGCATCACGCCGGTGTATATGGTTTTAGAAAATGCAGTTATCTATGATAATGTACCACAACTTTTAAAACTGCTCCCGTTATTTGGTAATTTTGCATTAACACCAACATCGTAAAGAGCACTGTAGAAGACTGCAAAGAGTAAAGAGTCGCTGGAAAAGAATATAGAAATGTTTTCCAATCCATAAATATTTACAAAGGACTTTAGACCCCAATGTGTCATGCTGGACGATATTGAACGTGCTGCTGTAAAGGGTAAACAGATGTCCTTTTATGTATGAATGGCTGCTCTCACCAGGTGGGACATAGAGTCCAAGCACAGATTTTACGCATAATCTCCTTCTGCCAGTTCACTTGCTGAAAGTGTATGTTCTTCTTTAATTTTGACACGTACATTGTATTCTGGCTGAATATTTGATCATTATACTTATCAGTAACCGTATCATTCATTTAAATTGGCTAGTTTATATATATATATATATATATATATATATATATATATATATATATATATATATATATATATATATATATATATATATATATATATATATATATGAGAAAATACTTCTGTATGCAATTTTTTGTTTGGAAACATTGATCTACCATGACTGAAAAATAGTTCAAATAAATCCTTATTCGTGATGATTGATGACTGCTAGTAAACATCTGACTCACACTGTAAGGTTGATTTAGCTGATTGATTGATTTCATTTTAGGATCCAGCATTTTCACATTTTGTCATGTTACAACCACAAACTTTAATGCGTATTATAATCTTATTTCACAGACCAACATCGAGAAGGACTCCAAACACTACATTATCCCTAATTTTATCAGAGGGAAATATGCTGAGGAAATATAATGCTGTGAAAAAGTATTTACCCTGTTACAAGTTTCCTCTGATTTTGGCTTTTTGAGTTACATGTTGCAGACCATCAAACAAATATCCTGAAGGAGAAGGTCTGGCCATCAGTCTGTGACATTAGCTCAACCCCAGTTGGGTTATGCAGCAGTTGGTTTAATGATCAGAACCACACAGGTCTACCTCTAAATGTCTTAAACCAACAACTACAAAACCCAAACAAATAGTCTGGATTTAAATCAGACTGAGATGCTGTGCCATGACGTTAAACCGGCCGTTCAGGCTCAAAACCCTTCCGATGGGACCAAATTAAGATTATTCTTCAAGTAAGATTGTCCATATTGCCAGAGTGTGGTCCAAAATGTGTGGTCCAAATATTCCTCCACAAAAACATAAAAATCATTGCCAGGTTACGACAAATGATTGATGTATTGCAGTTAATCCTGCCAAGAGTGGCAAAACCAGTTTAGGGGACAATAACTTTTCATTTTTACTAAAGTTATCTTTTCATGATGTTTCAAAGAAGTTACATTATCTGAATCAGTGGGACAAAATCTGCAAGGATGCAAGTGGACCGTAAATCCGCACTTAATATGCTGAGAATGTATATTTTCATTAACATCCTTCTGTCTTCAGGCTTAGGTATTTTCCATCACATTACTGGCGCTCGTTGAAAGGAAGGCTTAGTCCACGTCGCAGCGCTCATCTTAGTTTAATTGCAGGCTTATATTCGATAATTACTTTCATCCCATGTGACATCGCTGTGGTGGTCCAGCAGAAATGATCATTTGTGACAGTATCGCTTTATTTCTTGCGCGAAACAACCCCCGGAGTTTAACATACGCGCAGAAACAAACGTTGGATGGATCTGCTGCTATTATTAGTAGGAACTAAAAACACAGCAGCATCTCCCCGCAGCTGGACTCAAGCCCCCCCTCTCTCTCCCCCTCCCCCTTCTGAAAACACAAGCAGTCGTCTGCTCTAAGGAAGCAACCCGCTGTATGAATATTAATATGGATGCAAATGCACAGCGAGGATGCCCAGCGCCTCAGCCAACGCAGCGCGCTGATGTCTGCGCATTTTTGTTTTGACGTTTTTTATTTACCCCTCTCCTCCTCTTTTCCTCCTCCTCCTCCTCCTCCTCTTCTCCGTTCCCGTCAGAACTGAGCTACAAGCATGGCTCTTCTCTTTTCGGGGGAGCTGCCGGAGCCTCGCCGCGGATCTGTTTGTGTACCCTCGCACTGAGGCGGCATCATGGAGTGCGCGCAGACCGCACAGCGGCCAGCCTCCGCCGCGCCTCGGCTGTAGTAGGATCCACAGAGCGCGCTGTTTATCGCGAAGATGGAAGAGCTTTCACGTCGGGGAAAGGCGTCAGTCCGGTGATGTGCGTCTGAATTCCAGATTTTTCATCCCCGGGTCAATTGACACGTCTGCGATCGGATTTTCTTCCCCAGTCTCTTCTCTCTCTCTCTCTCTCTCTCTCTCTATCTCTCTCTCGCCAAGACAGCTGTGTCATCAACAACCGGCGTGGTTTTGTTGTTGTCTGATTTTCTTCTTCTTCTTACGAGTCCGGGCAACTGGACAGAGCCTCTGCGCCAACCAGATCCTGTAGTCTCCCAGGTATGTATCACACCTTCGTTATACTACCGAGGCCCATGTTTTGCTCCGTAAATCACCGCATGAGCCGGTTGCATCACCTAACCCAAATAGCCAGCTGTCAGCGTCCAAATGCACCGACCGTGTGTGTGTGTGTGTGTGTGTGTGTGTGTGTATTAGCAGCGGGGAATTTGTGGCTGGATGGCGCAGAGACGTCGGGCCTAATTGGTGTTTTTACGCGTAAATTTCAGAGTCCGGGGCTGACAGCGAGCGCGACGCGTGCTCACAAGCCCGATTATTCAACCTTGAGGACTCGCAGCCCCCATCGGCAGAGATACGGGGCCTCTATTTTCTTCACAACAGAGAGAAGATGTGCCAGCGTGATCCCCGCGCTGCGCTGTTTGGGTTCAGTCGTGACAAGCCCTTATTAATATTTCACCATAAAACAAGCCACCAACCATCGTCAGCTGACTGGAAACGCATGAGCACGCGCTGTTTTCTGTTTTTTTTTTTTTCTGTTAGCGTTTCAAACCAAAAATAGTGACAGCGATCTGTATGGAGACCTTTTGCATGGCGCGATGAAGGGGGGGGGGGGGGGGCAGTATTGCGTGTTTGCGCTTAGCCATAGGAGAGTGGGGCTGTAAATACAGCAAGGTTGAACGTGTGTGTGCTCGAGAATGGGCGGTATTTCTGCGATTGTGAAAATACGAGTGACGTTGTGATGTGTATTTGCGTAAGTGTGTGTGTGTGTGTGTGAGCAGCCAGGTGAGGATGTGTTGGCGCGTCTTGGGAGGTGCAGGTGTCTGGACATTTTTTTTGGTGATCTTTTTCCCTCTCAGCTTCGTTGAACGCCGCAGTAAACCACCGTAGATCTTTAATACAAACGTCCGTGGGTCAATTGTGAAATAAACCTAGAATTAGACGACTCAGCACCGTCTTACCCCGCTCGTTTTCCACGGGCGTGACAGTCACTCAGAATTTAAAGCACACCCACAGGGACATTTCTGTGTCTGCATTCACACCCTACACTGATACGACGAATTGTTAGCATGTAACCATTTTTTTTTAACAAGAGGAGGCTTTGACCTTATGCAATCCTCATTGTTGATCTATTAAATTTCACTTTCAGCTGGCCCTGTTCCAAGCTTTTTTTTTAAACAAGCTGTTGTTGAGCCAGCACTAAAGAGCCCCACCTCAGCTATAAAAGGGGTATTTGCCGCCTTTCAGATTTGTTGGTAATATCAGACGACAACAAATCTGAATAGATTCAAAATGCAGTTTTAAATCGAAAATTTCATTTATTTTGAGAAGAATCTATCCAAAATGACCTGGGAAGGGTAATTATCCAATTTGTTGAATCACAAATTAACTGTGACCAACTAAATTCCTTCAAAAGTTGGGTTCAATATCACCAGCCATACTCTTGCTCTGATTACTGCCAGGCCTGCAGAATAAAAAGGTCGCTTAAAAAGAAACCGTCTGACAACATGGAGTTGGTTAAATAATCTCAACCATCTGTGAGAGCCATTCTCCACAAAAAGACAAAAACAAGGACCAGGGTGAACCTATCCAGGGCTGACTAACCCACCAAAGTTACTTAAAAGGACACATCAATGACTATAGCATTCAAACTGCAAATACAGTCATTAAGACAGAAATAAATTACTAAATAAGATATAAACCTTTTAAATTTATTCTAAGAAGTTGGCAAGTTAACAGTTTCCCTGACAAGCACTGCTAAGATGTGCTAATAATTAGCAATGACTACCTTAAGGTTAAGAAGCTTGACCTGCTAGCAAGTTTGAGTTTTGCATTAGCACTGTTGCTAAATTTGCTAAGGCAGGAAATGTTACTGATATAATAAATATTTTATCAAAGTGGCATACAAACCTTTTCTTCTGACAATTGATGTTTAATGGCAGCTACTCCTTATGGGTTAAGAAGCTTAGCTTACTAGCATGCTTTGACTATCACTAACCTAGAGAAACCGTAAAAAGTAACAGAAATAATATTTTCAAAAACATCCTAGCAAAGTAAAATGTTACCCTGACAACCACAGCTCCCATGTGACAATTATTAGAATTGGCTCCCTTAAAGGTATAGTGGACGATTTTTCCGGAAATGTAGGTAAGAAACGCCCAAGTCACATTTTGAATAACTGCGTATGCACAAGACCATCATCTTATCTGCTTCTCGGGGGGGGGAGGGGGGGGGGGGACGCTGGTCCTCTGTTTCTCATAAACTTATAAGATAGTTTACTGTCAGCCATTTCCAGAGTATACTGCGAGAACAGTGGTGCTACAATGAACAGCTGAAACCGGAGCTCGCTTGATACATAAACACTAGAAGTGCGCATGCGCAGCAAGAGGAAACCAAGAGGGAACATGCACGCACATAGGTGTGACGTGAGTACGTCACACTGACTGGCATGTGGGACATCCAATAGATAAGATGATCCCCCTGGAACTCGAAGCCGTAAAAAAGACACTCCACTATATCTTTAAAGGGGAAATGTCATACAAAATCCATTTTCTTAGCATTTAAATACATTTTGTTGTGTACTCGCAGTCTCTAGGTGTGCGGAATGTTTAAATTTAGTCTCTCCAGGTGCTGTGTAGATATCTTTATATTCTTTTTGGGTAATATTTTTCAAGTTTTCCAGTTTTCTTTATTCTTCTTTTATTTTATTTTTAAATTACATCACCTTTGCTGTGGAATGGCTAAACAAGGTCACAGATCTCTGGCTTACCGATTTCACAAGTCTGCCACGTTTATGTTTTTCACCAAAATTTTATAACAAAAAAATGCCAAAGCTAAAAGTAGATAAATTAAAATGCTCAGTCAATGGGTGCATTAACCCACACAATTCATCACACCGTTCCCCAGCATACTGCAAAAATGGCCGAATGGGCTGGAGCAGAACCCTCTGCGACCTGGAGAGGGGGCGGGGCGTGAAGAGAAAACGAGTTGCTCTCAGACGCACCTTATAACAGGGCGAAAGAGGGGCCTGCGGAGCTACAATAATGAGGAATTCAGAGCAAAGCTTCACAAGCAATGTTATTCTATAAAAAGTTTTAGTTTAAGATGCTTGCAAAAGTGAGGCTTAATATGTTACTTAGATAATGATAAATGTTTTAACTCTATTACAAGGTGAAATATAAATGTGTTCTTTGACAACCACAACAAGGATGTGTCATTCACTGACAATAACTGCTCAGGGTTGTAAAGTTAATCTTGCTAGCCATACAAGTAATACTGCTGTCTTCAAACTAGTAAATGCTGTGTTTAAAGGTAAATTCCTGCCTCACAACCACAGCCACAAGTCATATAGCAGTTTCTTTCATTAGAAGCATTCAAAAAAGAATGCTTAATTTCAAGGTAAATTCTCCATGCAGCCTACAAAGCCAAGATTTCATTTCCCATTGAAGCAGTCAAGTGATTCAGTATCTATCACTACACACACAGAGAATTAAAAATACACTTCACATCTAGTTTGAATGTAAAAAAAATGACATGAAGATTTATCTTTACCGTTTTTTTTATGTTCAGAGCTCAAATTTAGGTGAATTACCAGCAGCTTTGCTTTGACCTTGGATATGCATGTTGGGGGGGGGAAATCCCCCTATACCTTCATGGCTTTTTATTATTCTTAAGCTAACTCATGCACAGGAGCAGGACGTGTCTCTGTGTGCAGTTTGGTTAAACCAGCGGAGCAGGGATGGGTGAGAGCAGCTGTGAATTTGGGGTCATTGAGTGCATGTGGTGAGATACACACACTGAGCAGTGAGTCTTTAGTGCAGAGGGAGGGAGAAAAGGAGGGGACTGAAGCCGGCACCACCTGTCATTGTCTGTTGTGCTCACCTGGTGATCCTAAATTCAGTCCAGAGATTTGATTAAATGTGGAGAACAGCAGCTCTGAGTTTGTAGCGCAGTCATTTTGTGTTTAACTTAAACCCTTTCGGTCCTAAGAAGGATTTATCGCGCTAAAAAGAGCAGACTGGGTAAGAGTTAGCAGGACTGAGCAGAGTGTAACCATTTGCAATTCTCTTTGTGATTCGGTTCTTGTAACTGCTGTGGATCATTTCCAATCTCAAAAAAGCATGATGAGCACTGTTTGGAAAAAAAAAAAATGACGGGGCACTGATTGGACAGGAAGACAGTGAAATGCTGGACAAATGCAGACATTTTAAGCCCATGAAAGTCATGCCTGGATGAGCATTAGTGGATCTCTTCTTTTTTTTCCTGTGGATTTCCTAAAACACCCAAACAGATTGTGCCCTTAGAGCTTCAGTAGCAGCAGGGCATGAGGTTAGTAATAGTAAGGCGCATGTCTCCTGCTGACCACTGGTGCATTTCAAAAAGAAGACAGCTGCAGTCGTGATCTGCAGGCTCTGGTTGGCATTGTGTGTTTTAAGAGTGTGCATGGCTCTTTCATCATGATTCAAAATGGACTTATTATTTTAAATTTTGGGATCAGAAATGATCACGTTTTTTTTTTTTACTGCAGCATGTATACACTGGAAATGTAAAAAAAGATAGGGGTAAATAATACCAATAATCTGGTTTTGTAAATATAAACAGTATGTGCCCAGAGATTGTTGTATTTAAATCTCACCATCATGCTTTGCTTCTCCCTGTACCTACTTACTGTACAGATTTAGCAGCTAATCCTTGAGCTTAGAGGATTTGTTGATTAACTGATTTGATGATTGTTAGACGGGGAAAAATTGTCCAACTTTCATAATGGGGTCCTTATTTCAGTAATTTCTTTAGTAGAAATTTGTGAAACTACACTTGATGTTCCAGCCTTGTCAGAGAAGTAATGTCTCTCTATCCGAATTAAGTTCAAACAAGCATTTGAGGACAAAACATGAGAATCTGCTTAGTTGGTTTAGGCTATTTCTTTTTTCTGTTTGGTTCTGATTCTGATTTTTATCTATCTTTGCAACCTGCTCACTCTTTAGAGGTAACAGCATTGTTTTGTTGATCACTTTCATTACTGTTATGCTCCTAAAAGTGTAAAAGCGAGGCAGAAAAGTTTACTTTCTCTTTAGGAAGTTCTTCATATCATTAGGTTTATAGGCAATTCATGGTCTGTGCTCAAAATAATTTGAGTTGTAATGAATCAGGTTCTGGTCGTTTTGCAGCTCTGCAGTTTTTGTGCTTTTGCAGTTTTTGTGGTTCCGTAGTTGACTTCTTCAGGAAAAATAAAAATAAAAATATAGTCGTCCGTCAAGGGACGTTTAGTACTGGCCAGGGTTCAATTTGCATGATTTTGAATTCGTATTTAAAACCAATGATTTTAAGTAAAATATTTTAGAATCTACAATAAATTTGGTGACTCAAATAAATTATATCATCTAGTAGGAGGTCCCTTACTGTCAGTCCTATTCAGTCTCAGTAACCAGACCCAAATGGGAGTCAGAGCTACAATAAATGGAACTGTGATATATAAAGTCATCAGAACATTTTATACAAATACATTCAATTCTATTTGACATTTGAGTGTTTTTAACATCGTCTGTCAATAATCCATCAAAAGGAGCAAAGTATAAATAAAAATAAACGGATGCACAGTGATTAAGTACACAGTGGTTGTAGGTTGGAACAAAATGGCAACACGCAGGTCCAAAATGGGGGTACAAATTGGCTAAATGTAGATTTAACAAATCTAATAAACCTAATAAATGAGGTTAAAATCGAACTGCTAGCTGCAAGTTCCACAACCAGGGATATTCAGTGTTGTTTAAGGTTACAAGCTATCTATTTCTATTTCATACTCGTTAAAGTATAAACAATAAAATGAAACTGCATTAAGATGATAACCAGTAGCTAATGGTAAAACCAATAAACTAGTGTGTGTGTGTGTGTGTGTGTGTGTGTGTGTGTGAGAGCATGTTTATGTGTCTTTAATGAGAATGGTTTAAAGTGCTTTACCATAAAACAATTAATATATTTTAGTCTAATCAGTAGTCTGAACTGATTTGCATTGTTCAATGCTTGTAATTCAATTAAATTCAATTAAATTCAATTTTATTTATATAGCGCCATTCCCAGCAGCAATCCCTCATACTGAGCAAGCATGAAGCGACAGCAGAAAGAAAAACTCCCCATTAACGGGAAGGAAAAACCTCCAGCAGAACCAGGCTCAGTATGAACGGTCATTTGCTTCGACCGACTGGGGGTTAGAGAAGACAGAGCAGAGACACAACAAGACAGACAAAAAAGCACAGAAGCACACATTGATCCAGCAATCTGTTCTACATTAGATAATAGCGGGTGATCTGTCTTCCCTGGATGATGTCACAGCTAACAGAACGCCCCAGTACCTACTATGAAGAAAAAAGAGAGAGAGCAAAAAGTTAAAAGCTGAAATGACAACAGTCCTTTCAAAGTAATGCAATGCAAAACTAGAGGACAGTAGAAATCAGTAGAGTGAGAAAAATAGGCTCTGATGTCCTCCAGTAGCCTAAGCCTATAGCAGCATAGCTATAGAGGTAGCTCAGGGTAACATGAGCCACTCTAACTATAAGCTTTGTCAAAAAGGGAAGTTTTAAGATTAGTCTTAAAAGTAGACAGGGTGTCTGCCTCACGGACCAAAACTGGGAGTTGGTTCCACAGGAGAGGAGCCTGATAGCTAAAGGATCTGCCTCCCATTCTACTTTTAGAGACTCTAGTAACCACCAGCAGACCTGCAGTCTGAGAGCGAAGAGCTCTGTTAGGAACATACGGGGTAATCAGAGCTCTGATATATGATGGAGCTTGATTATTAAGGGCTTTATACGTTAGAAGAAGAATTTTAAATTCTATTCTTGATTTAGGAAGCCAATGAAGGGAAGCTAAAATAGGAGAAATATGATCCCTCTTGTTGATTTTCATCAGAACTCTTGCTGCAGCATTTTGGATCAGCTGAAGGCTTTGAACTGTATTTTGTGGACTTCCTGATAGTAAAGAATTACAATAGTCCAGCCTTGAAGTAACAAATGCATGGACTAGTTTTTCAGCATCGCTCCTGGACAGAATGTTTCTACTGAAGCATGTTGGCACTGTTAACCACTACAGCTACTGCATTCTTTGCGTCAGTATATATATATATATATATATATATATATATATATATATATATATATATATATATATATATATATATATACAGTATATACAGTATATATGTATGTTGGATTAGAATTGAACACATGTAATTCATAATGTCCCACAATTCTTAAGGAATTGAGCCTTTGTTTTATGGTAATCATAAATGTTAATATTCATTTTAATGTGTTCTTTCAGTCATATGCTAGCAGTGATATTCCTTTATATCATATCCTCAGTGGTAATCAACTTCTTTGTAAGATTACTTTTTGTAGATCACTACTACTTTTTTCATTAACTCGACTTAATCATAGTACTCGATATAAATAGGTCTAAAGGTAAAGGTTCTTCCTGATGGCTCCTTGATTAAAGGGCACGCCATTTAGCCAACCATGTCCTGGTTACAAATGCTGCCTCAGACATCCATAGATACTTATCTCATTTGTCTGCTGTCTTCACTGGCTCTTTACTGTCACTACACACTCTTACCTGTGCTTCCTAACACTAAACTCTGACTTACACTGCTGATAACCTGAAGACAAGCTGGTAGGCTGTATCAAGGTATATAGTTTTAAAACCACTAATGTTAGACAGTATATATAGTTTAAACCCCCTTCAATGGGATGCTATAAAAAGTGATAGCATTTAATATTTTTCTTTCTTTCTTTCTTTCTTTCTTTCTTTCTTTCTTTCTTTCTTTCTTTCTTTCTTTCTTTCTTTCTAATAAAATTTCAACAAAATACCCGGCTAGATCTATCCATCCATCCATCCACACGTATGTATGTTTAACTAATTTCCTCGCTAACATCATTTTGTTTTACTCGTATTTTTCTGCAAACTGCCAAATGGCTATAGGTTAAAAGATTGTGAACAGTGAAAAATGTTTACTTGATTTAGCCGCTATTCTATTTATGCAAAATATTTGCTTTTATATATCAAATCTATACATCAAATATCTATTTTTGCACAAGGCGGTATAGTTTTTCACGTTTACGCTTTAATTAAAAGTAATACTGCTTTTGTCGAAATCTGCCGTTACTACCATGGAAATGTGATAGTTTTTACCGAAGCCTATCATGGAGTGAGATTGTTTGCATTAAAATGTAACTTTGGCCTCATGGTTTCAGATAAGTGGGGATATATGGAGATATATGGATAAATGAATGGTTATTGTCTGGTATTTTGTCTCTGATGCACTGAATGCACGTTGTCAAGAACCAAAAGACATGGCAAATCTTTAATAGACAGAGCGTTCCTGCACCATGTGAGGGAAAATGAGGAGGAGGAGGAGGAGGGAGAGGAGGATGAGGGGGCTTAGTTTAGCTTTACAAATAACCACTTACTTCTCGTGCTTCATCTGGGAACTCCCTCTGCAGCCACATTACTGAAGGTTTTTTATTCTCCCTGAGCGCTCCCGCTTTAAAAGCTCATACGTGTCCGTCCTATGTCTGAGCCAAAGATGACTGGGATGTATGTGGACAAATTAACCGATGAGATATTAAATTAAATGCTCCTTTTAAAGGCCTTTTCTGTTTTGGATTGTAAGCGTCTTACAGCATACAGTTTTCACTGCAGAGTGTAGTCAAGGGTAATGATGTGTGGTAATGATTTCCTTGAGGCAACTCATCTTTGTTCATTTCCCTCTCTTTTCCTCTCATTAAACCTTTCAAAGTCATTTGCATGGTACTATGCTAAATAAATAAAGTTAGGCACCAGCAATTCTCCCCTTCTTGTTGGCACTGAGGATCCAGTCTGAAGCAATTTGAAACACTTGCTATTTGCATTTTTTTCTCCACAGGATTTTAAAACCAGATAAGATACAGCTTTTTTTTCTAAAGGAATCTTTTTGTAGCTCTATTATTGATTACAATTACATTTGTTGCATTTTTTCATATTCTTTTAAAATGTACATGCTTAGAAATGCAAACTGGTCCAGATTACTATGTTGATGTGCTTGCTCTCATTAATGCTCTACTTTTATGCCAAAACCTTCCAAAGACCTTGAACAATTTTCCGAGACTAACAAAGGGATAGCCGCTTCTTTCTCGTGGCTGCCGGATGCTTCAGACAGTGAAGAATATGGTGCACCAGCCTTCCTCCACCAACATGTCACTGTATGAAAATAGGTCTGAAACTGAGGTGGAGCAGAGGGGCCTTAGAAATGTCTCGCAGAGGTAATTTATTGTCTGCTACTTTGCTAAAGGTCAGAGTAAAGCAGCCAAAAAAACTCAACACAACAGGAGCAGTCTGTGAACGAGGCGCCGGCACGCAGTGACTTGAAGAAATGCAAATCTGAACTGTAGTATATCTTAAACGTGCTTTGTAAATGTCAGAGCAATCTTGCCTCGCGCTGAAACGTATCCCACATGCTTGGCTACTTGTCAGCAGAATCAACTCCCCGCTCATTGATTTTGAACACAAGCGTGTTGGAGATCTAAAATCTCAAATCTTGCTTCAATGGCATCCGTAGCTCTGAAACTTGCCCACATTTTGCCATGTTAATGCCACAAACTCCGGTGTCTCTTTCGGGGGACTTTATGTGGTAAACCAGCACAAAGAAGGGCATGATTTTATCTGAACTTGTAGCTCTGGCTGTCATTTTTTTAGGCTTACGGTAAAGCGCAAAGCTGGACTTGTTATGGTTCCGTGATCTTTTTTTCAACAACGGCTTCTTGCCACTCTTCCATCAGAGGCAGATTTAAGAAGTCTTAAAAAATGTATTTAGATTATCAGCAATACATGAAAAAATAGAACAGAGACAATTTTAACCCTTATTTTTACAGCAGCCATTTACAAGGCAATGAATGAATGTTTGAATGAATTTTTTTAGAACAAGGAAAGGTACAGAAGCCATTCTCACAGTTGAAGATCACATAGATCCATGATGCTGTACTTTTCCGATCGTTCTGCCAGTCAGACATATTTTTTCTGATCTTCCAGGTGTCCAGTCCTACCATTATAGTAAAATGTAGCTAAACACTGACACTGTTGGGTAAATTGATGTATGTAATCTACTATCACCTGCCATTTGCCCCTGTTACTGTCTTTTTTTATTTCATTGCTGTCAGTTCCCTGAACAACCGAATGACAAGGAAACAAATTGCTAGAGTGAGATCCTGGGCTGAGAACCTGTCAGTCACACATGTAGGGCCAATAAAACTGTTCTTTTCACTGCTTCTCAGCTTGGTGCACAGAGCCTTAAAAGACTCTCACCGATGATTGACTTGACCGTCAGAGACGAAAACCTTTTACAAGGCAGCCAAAACAGCCAAAAAAAGAGAAAAAGAAAAAGAAAGCAGTAGTAGTATTTAGACGTCCATATTGATTACAATTAAAACATCAGGCTTTTTTTTATTGGTGTCTATTGTGATACATCAAAACAAAATAGCACAAATACGTAAAGCGGAACAAACTGTATTAGGGGTTTCCAGCCTTATTTTACAAATAGAAATCTGAAAGTTGTGGCATACGTTTGTGTTCAGCCTACTTCACTTTGATACCTCTAAATAAAATGCAACACAACATGATGCCTTGAAGACAAAGGAACACAGGCAGGTCAGGGATAAAAGTGTGTTTAAAGCAATGAATCCTAAGCTATTTGGCCCGGTAGAGAGCTCTGTTCAATCCATCACTGAAAAATGGGAAGACTGTATAAACACAGTATGGCACAACTGGTTTGGGTAAGCTGAGGACTAATCAGAGCAGCAACCAAGACACCCATGGTAACCCCAGAGGATCCTTAGAGATCAACAGCTCAGGTGGGGAAATCCGTAGACAGGACAAATATTTTTTGTGCACACCACAAATCTGATCTTTAAGGAAATGTGGCAACAAGAAAGTCATTGTTGAAACAGAAACATAAGAAGTCCTGCTTGCCATGAGCCATGTAGGGATAAAGCAATAGAAGAGACTAAAACTGCTTGCATTCAGCACGCTGCGTGTGGTGTGGGCAAACGAAAACGGCACCTCAACCTGAAGCACCATCCCCGCTGTGAAACATGATGGTGGCAGCATCATGCTGTGGGGACAGCAAAGTCTGTCAGAGTTGAGGGGACGATAGACGGAGCTAAATACACGAAAATCACTGAAGAAAATCTGTTTAGAGGCTTCAGAAAACTTCAAGCAGGGAACAAATTTCACCTTTCAGCAAGAAACGGCCCCAAACATGCAGTCAGATTTACACTACATGTTCAAAATCTATTCATGTATTAAAATGGCCCAGTCAAAGTCCAGAACAAAATGTAATTCAGAATTTGTGACAAGTCTTGTTCATATGCTGTTCATGCAATGTGACCAAATGTTTGTTTGTCAAAGAAGAACGGGTAAAAAACACGGTAGAGGCTTGTCCCCAGCAAGGAACAGCTGTGGTTGCAGTGACAGTTTAGATTTTTTTGTTGTAATAATTTGCCTACTTTGTGTCGGTCAATCATGTAAAACCTCAATACAGTAAACAATTTCCTCTTTTTTTATAGCTTGGTAAAGTGTGGAAGAGTCTGATGATATTAATCCTTTTTGCAAGGCACTGCAGTTCATGCTGTAGGGTCATAGTCAATGAATTGTCCTGAATTCACTCAGGCATTCCCTTAAACACGCTGTTGCATGGTCACGTCTTTAAAATAAGTGTATCCAACGCGAGCTACTAAAATACTGTAGAAGAGTGTTAGGCTGAAATAACCGGGCCAGGAGAAAGAAAAGAAATAGGTGGGTGAGCTGTATGTGGGCATGTGTGTGCTTATCCTAGACAGCCTACGCTATGACCCGCTCAGCGGGGGATTTTTGAGCTGGAGGAGGTTGATTCAAATGTTGAACGACCACTCACGGCCTACCTGGCTTCGCTAATCCCACCAACGCTGCTGCGACATCATCTGCCAGTTAAAAGAAAAGCAGCCTGGCAAATGCAACAGGAGGCGTAAAACTCAGGCAGATGCCTAAATGGATTGAGTTGCTGCCGTGTGATTGGCCGATTCACTATTTGTGTTTACAAGCAACTGAACAGGTGTTCTTAATAAAGTGATAGGATAGGGTACGCGGGTTATGCTGATTAATTTAAAAAAATGGGATCAAACTGAAACCGCTTGATAAGTATGATAAACTTTAGAAAACAATGTATCTCCTTTGAAAAAAGTAGCTGGACTAACCAACAAATAAGTTCAGTCAGGTTCATTAGATTATTTCAACAAAAGCCACATATGGTACAATTAAAAGAAACCCATATGACTGTATGAATATTTATTGAATGTACTTAAAAAAAACCTTAATCTAGCGAGTTATTTTTTAAGTGTAAGGTTGACAAACATCCACTAAGGTCAGTCATTCAGCAGAACTAAAAACATCATGTTTTTGTAATGCAATCCAATTTCTATTTAGGTCAGCAAACATGTTTTCTTACTTTATTTTATCCTTTCACAGACAACTATTGATTCCCCTCCTTATAAAGCTTTCTAAGACATGTTAAAGTTTGCTTTGTTTTGCTTGTGCCATCTCTGGGAAGCTGTGAGTCAAGCCTACAAAGAACAGCTGTGAGGCAAATCAGATGTTAAGCGCGCTGTGGTGTTTATCTGATTCCTGTTTCGCTGTGGGCTATTGGACTTTGCCTAATTGTTGCTGAATAGTTTATGAGGTTTGTCATGTTGTGGCGGAGACAGTCTGGTGCTGCAGGATATTGTGCTTTGGACTTCTTATAGATGCATAAAATCATCAATATCATGCAGGTTCACATTCAGTTGTATCTACATTATCTACATGGACTGAAGACTTACGTTGCTGTAAGACAGCAAAGTGATTTCTCTTGATTTAGCATTTTTTGTCACATGTAAATGTTACAGTTCATCAAATTGCTTCCATATCATGCAAAGATAACCTGAGTAAACATAGAATAGAGTTTTTAAATAATAAAAGCAATTATAAAGCTAAACCAGCCAGGTCCTTGTTGTGAAATTATGCACCAGCTGTTATTTGGAAAGTTGAATTCACTTTCACTAACCACACCCTGGCTGACCTGACCCGTGGAATCATGAAATTACTCAACAGAACCTATTACACAACTTGAAGTAGGCCAAAAGATCTAAGGAAACAACACATCATGTCCAAATCTAATGATATTTAAGAATAAATGGGGAACAAAATGATTGACATCTACCATTCAGTAAAGGGTTGCTAAGCAGTTCTATGGCTTTGCGACTCCAATGAACCACGGTGAGAACCACAATCCACAAATGCAGAAAAGTGGAGCAGTGGTGAACCTGACCAGGAGTGGCTGATCTACCAACATTATTCCAAGAGCGCTCCGAGAGGAGGTGCGTTAACCTGTGTTATACAGCAAGACAACAAGCACACCAGCAAGTCCACCTTGTCACAAAGTCTTGACTCAACGCTGATTTGAAATTTCTGTGATGACCTTAAATAGGCTGTTAATGCTCTAAAAGCTTCTAATGCGGCTAAAGTATAATAATTCTGCAACGATTCTGCAACAATTCTTCCACACCGATGTAAAAGACTCATTGCTAGTAATCACACACTTCATGGTAGCTGTTGTCGTCAAGGGTGGCATAACCAGATATTCGGTTTATGGGGTAATTACTTTGTCACATTGTTCTGGGTTCGTTTGAATACTTTTTTTTATTTCCTTCATGACTGAAATCATCGTTTGAATAGTGCATTTTAATTTGAATCAGTTCATTTTCGTCCCACATCAAAATTTGGTAGATGGCTAATGTGTAACACAAAAACGTGTAACACAAAAGCGAAAACAGGAGCAGAACATTCTCATGGCACTGGAAAGGTATGTGCAAATGTTTAAAGTAAAACTTAAAGCAACAAAGGAAGACAGGAAGCAGTGAAGGGTAGTTCATTTCTAAAAAAAAAAAAAAATCCGATCTTGGTCAAGAGAAGGATGCTGGCTCAGTGAAGCGTGTGCAGCTGCAGAGAGGAGATTCTCCCCTCATGCACAAACGTGAGCATTAAGGAGTTTTTCAGCCCTCGCTCTTTTCCCTGCAGTGCCATATATGTCGCTGTGTCTGGGTTTCAGCTGCCAGACGAACAAAAAAGAGAAAAACAACAACAATCAAAAAGATGGACCGTGTCTTTCTGTATCACATGACATGTCTGTTATCTTTTCTCTCTCTCTCTCTAAGAAGGACTCCTGGCAATTTTATATACTTGCCGTCGTATAGAGACGGAGCGGATGCTGCACACGTACTGAACGTCCAACACATGGCTTTTTTTTTTTTTTTACCAGTTTTTCTGTTCTGGGTTTATCCCTTTTTTCTTTTTAGCTACTTGCATGTCATTCACGAGTCTGCCTCCTCTCTCTGCCGTGTAATGAACGACCGAATAAAAAAGAGGTTGAGCATCCTTAAGCCCCTATGTGCTCATGTATGCTAAGTGCAGTAGGTCACCTTGGTTAATGCAGCTTCCAGCAGAAGGGAATGAAGGTCAGGGCAAGCCGAGGTGGGGAACGGAGACAGGGAGGTCACTGAAACCACTGGCTCTTTTGACCAAATGCAAAGATTACAAATTCATTACTTTCATTCCAAGAGCTCATTAAATTTTCCTCATAGTTTTACTTTTATGGTAACCAGATATAGTGGCTCCTTCATGTAACTACTGAAGGAGCACTACTGATGATCCATACTTGGTACAGGTGTTGACTTATGCACACACACGGTGGAAGTAAAATGGGCATACTGAGCATTTCAGAGAGTTTTCAAGTCTTTGTCCTGGTTGCACGGGGCCATGCACGATCAGAGAAAGCTTTTTTGGAGGATATTTTTGGTAGCAGTCCATGAAAGATTTAAAGACCACTCAATTTGTACAACACCAAGGGAGGAGAATCCAAACGCATGTATATTTGAGTGAATGTATTCGGGTCTTCCTGTTCTTTCATATGTGGTTAAAAGCAGATGGCTTTTTTTTTTATTGTTATATGTCTGAGACAAAAAGATGTAAACCTTCTCAGTCTTGTTTGCATCTCAACAGCCACATTCTTTTTATTATATAATATATGATTCAGGATCATTCAGCATACAAGAAGATTCAGTTTGGAGATTTTCCTACAGAATCAACAACCTAATTCATTTGGTGATAATGCTCTTAATATCTTTTTAAACAGATTTTTTTTCCCTGCCTGTAATGCCTAAATTCTATATCCATTCAATGCCTTTGAGTATGGTTATCGTGCTTGGAAAAGTATTCATATATCTAAATGGATAAATCACTGATGGAAGATTGATGGGCTGCATATAAATGTGTGTCAGATGTTTTTTAGTGGACAAACGAGCACAAAAACAGTTTCAGTAAAACTGATCTCCAGTGATAGGGCATAAAATATCCCCTCTGACCAAATGTTAAGATCAACATTTTTCAATTGTAAAGACAAGTATGTTCAGTTTTTTTAATATGGTAAAATATTGGTTTTTTAAATTAATATTCAATCATTTTCTTTCATGGACCAATGCCAACTTGTCCGATTAGCAAGCTGTGCACAGTGAATACTTTTTAGCCCTGTACGCCACAGAAAGCCTCCTCAGCAACTAGAAGGAGGCAGGGTAGTTTGTGAGACCATGAGTTTCATTACATGATAACTAGCCTGACTCCACGTGCCTGCCAGAGTATTCATAATAATTTAGCAAAAAAAACAACTATCGTACTCATTGGTGAATGATTTGCTTCAATCTTTTAACTGTTCAGAAGCGGTGGGATTATGTGCTTTTCTCAAATTCCCCCCTTGGGCAGAACAAAACTTCACAGTTTGATTGGCATTAAATACTTTGCCTTTGATGAGAACCTTCTCATCTTTCTTCACAGCTACTGGACGTGAGCCAAATATTAGGAACATAAAGTCAAAACAGCAAGATATACAGCCACACAAAATGTGGGAAACCCTCTCAGTTTTTGGAACAAGGCTGTTAGGACTAGCTGGAAACCATAACAAATTAAGGCAGTCAGCACACCAAGTCGTTGCACTAATACAGTATTTTTCGGACTATAAGGCGCACTTAAAAATGCTTACATTTTCTCAAACATTTATGGTGCGCCTTATTTATGATTACCGTTGTGCTTACTGACTGATTTTATGTGGTACAATGTGCTAAAAAATCTGTTAAAATGTGTAAGTACGACTTTGGTTAGCAACGAAGCCGCTCCACTCAATGGATATTTGGAGCTTTATGGTACACTGCGTCAATACCTGATTGGCCAGGTAACAGGACCCCTAAGCTGTCTACAAGACTGTCTGACTGTAATGTCTAAACTACAAGTGCATTCATGCAAAAGCAGCCCGCACCCGGAGTACACGCTAGCAACAATAAACCTAGTAAATTAATTAAATATAAAAGTAAAGCTTTTTTTGGCTTTATGTTAGAAACAGGGCAGTGTAGTCCAACTACTCTGTCCTGCCAACAGAGAGGGATAGCTCTCTCTCTTAGGAGAGAGCTGTATACGCGGAGGGGCGGAGTGATATTGGGAAGAATATTTAGTGCGCCTTATAATGCGGTACGGTTTATATGTGAACAAAGACACGCATAGACGTGGTAATTCACAGTGCGCCTTATAATCTGGTGTACCTTATGGTCCGTTTTTTCTGTGAATGCTGGCATGAAGCGAACTGTGGTGAGACAAATGTCACACGTGGAAACAAACGTTCAGAGCCAAGTTCTGTGGTGCAGTGCGATTTGAGGATGCCCTTCTTAAACCCATGAATGATTGAGCTGATTGTGTTTTCATAGTGGGAACACTGAGCCCAGGTGAGCCCAGTATGCCCCGACAGCCCAGGCACACCCGCTGAAAACTAACGTCCAAACCAGCACTCACGAAGGGCATGGCCGTTACAAAGCATAGAGACTTATAAAAGCTTGTACGCCTTATCTAACAAACATAATCTGTTATGCTAAGAATCGCAAAATATCATCTTCTCCTTTTCGCATTCAAGTTGGGTGCAGCTTCTGAACCAGTAACTATTAAGTTACCATTTTAAATTAATCTTTCCTAACAAAAGGAAGCTACATTGATGCTACTGCACAAACTAAAAAAAGAACTTCCTGAAAAAGAAGACTTAAACCACAATTAGGAAGCATTTAAAACATTCATTGTTAGCACTCAACATCACCATTTGACTCTTCCATCAATGTTAGTGACAGAGAAGAACAGAGTCACTAACAGAGAAATACACACATTAGGCTTTTATCATTTAGACCACGGGTGTCCAGAGTGTGGTCTGGACTGATTTTGTTTGGCCCCTGAACACAACTCAAGAATAGTACATGTTGACGGTGGCCGACAGGTGCAATTACGCAGCAGACACATGAGTAACGTAAACTCCAAATACACAAACAGAAGAACCAAGGGGAACACAGAAACGCTGTAAAAGAAAATTTATGCAATCTTGTGTAATGTACATAGTGAGGATCATGCCTTGTCTTCCATTGCCTTCAAATAATTGTCAGGTCTTTATGTGGCCTAACCCTAACCCAAACCTAAACCTAATTAAGATCATAGTGCTAAATCTAACCCTTAGCCCAGAATAAAAGCGAGGGCCAAAAAAGGTCATCACTTCACATCAAAGTCCTCACTTTACTAGTAAAATGAGCAAAGTACATGAACACAGAAACATGCTGCAAAAATGCTACAATCACATAAAATAGACAAGAAAATTAAAAAAAATGCTGCGAGTATCAAAAACAACAGCAAAAAATATATGTTTTTTAGAGCAAACTTGCATCGCTGTCCCCATTAAGTTTCTGTTTTCTTCTCGCCTGAGAATTAAAAGGAATAATTAGGGATGTCTGGTTCATTTCGTTGTGTCTAAGATAAGTACTTTAAGCATCTGAAGTAACAACAACCTTCTTAGGTTCAGGCATCTCTTCTCTGACAGCTTCTTTCTCTGCCTCCTCCTTTTCATATCATCTCCATCTGCTGTGGCCTCCTGGTCTACGCCAACAGAGTCTCTGTTCTCCTGCAGCACAGTTCACTGTTGTTACCGCTGCTCTATGTAGTCACCGTTGTTTGCTCACAGGAAACTTTATGCACCTTCTCAGTTTTGTCTTTCTCCCCTGAGGGCTTGCGCTCTCTGTCCACTTTTTTCAGGTCCTCCCTCCTTTGGAGTTCCCCTCCACCTGCAGCAGACGTGGACTTTTCCCTTTCTTCTTCCTCTTCGGGTGGCATGTCCAAAATGCGAAGATCGTGGTCTGTGCCCCCTTCCATCTTTATCACAGCTGAGGGAAAAAGAAGCGTATCTGAACATTTCCTCTACGCAGTGATGGAAAGGTTAATCACTGGCTCATTTTCCACAACAAGCTCCAGGATTTAAAGCCCCAGACTTTGGTTTCATGGGGTAAACCAAAGTCTGGGGCTTTTAGGTTAGCCGTGTTTCTATTTGCCAGGGGCCATTTATGTAAAACAGGCCCAATGACGTTTGGGACGTGAGGAAAAACTGCACTACCACTCCGGTCCAGCGGGTGGTGACAAGAATACAGTGGTCAAACAGACAGAGGCAGAGAAGTTTTATCCATATCCTGCCACTCATGCCGCCAATCATCCGGACTCTGGAGATACAGGATGGACAACGCACAACTGATGGCGTTACATCTACTCAGCTCTTTTTCACCGCCCAACCCTATTTCTCACCGGCTGGCTCCACTCTATTCTAGTCGTGTTGGTTTAAATAAAAAATTAAATAAAAAAGAGCACAGCTTATATCCTCCTGGGCAGCGCAGGGACCGCAGTGATGTGGGGTGTGTGACAGAAGTAGAGGGTAGACGAGACTGAGCTGTGCTCCACAATTTGCCTTCATTCGGCAAACTTTAGAACTTTATTGTATAATCTTTCCTCAGCCATGGCGAGAATGACGAGGACGATTTTTAAGTCCAGTATCATGAACTTTTGAGCACAACAAATTATTTTTATGGGTTATAGGCTATACGCAGTGAGCAGGTCTGCTCTGCTTTCTTTACTACGGAAAGTGAGCCTGCTCAACGTAAATGTATATATATATATATATATATATATATATATATATATATATATA
The DNA here is from genome assembly GCA_037039145.1 of Fundulus diaphanus. Lineage (NCBI taxonomy): Eukaryota > Metazoa > Chordata > Actinopteri > Cyprinodontiformes > Fundulidae > Fundulus > Fundulus diaphanus. The sequence goes on from CM073136.1 coordinate 24,264,739, forward strand.
TATATATATATATATATATATATATATATATATATATATATATACATACATACATACAGTCTGGGCCAAGAACAGTCTAAATACCAAACTGTAGCAAAACATTTTAGATTTAACTCAAAACGGCACAAACATCCAGCCAAGATTTGATATCTGTTATATGCAGGTTTCCCCCACTAACTTAGTAAACGCTTTACTTTACAGCCGCAATGAACAGATCCAGTCTGCGAGAAATCACAGAGGGTCTTGCCGACTAAACGCTGCAGCAGCGGGGGTCCCCCTGCACACTCCCGGGCAAGACCAGCCTGTTGGCATGTCTCTGCCGTCCTGACAAGTCCGAGCAGAATTACAATTGGCTCATCCTGATGAACTGACTGCACAGATCAAGTTAGGAGGAGTACCACATCTCCTTACTGCTCCTTACTCCCCCCCCTTGTGGCGGACAGTTTTTCTTGCTGCACACAACCCCACCCTCTCCAAAAGCTCCGCGAAAGCAGAGCAAAGGACTGGATCACTTGAGGGATCAAAGCCCCAGGAATGTAAAACCCCAGGAAAGTTAAAGTAGCCACATAAATGTGTATGGAAACGCTACCCGGGATTTGAAAAGCCCCAGGCTTCGTGGCAATAGAAAAGGGGCTATAAATGCAGCATGTTGAGCATTAAACATACACCTTCATATCCAGGACCATTAATAACAGCTTAGACTTATTCCACCAGACAACCACTTTCTGACCTTAACTGGAAAATGCTTTGTGAGACAGACTTTTTTGATGAGAGATCATTTGGCATTTTAACATTGGGAGATTTCGTGTCACAAGGTTTTGGTACACTGAGGCTAATAGGTATATATTTTAGAACTGCCACACAACTAACAATTTAAAAAATATATATTTTAGGTAATATTAGTTTTTCTCCTTTTATGTTTTTGCTCGGTAAGCTGAGCCTGATATAGATATTTTATGTTTACAACCCATAAGAATTAATATATATTTACATTATATGACATAAGCAGTAAACGGTAAAGAAAACAATCACAGTTTTTGGCTTGACCATCAACTGCAAATGTTTAGGTTGATGTCTAAATAGAAATTTTAAGTATTTTTAAATGTAAATTAGAAAAAAGGGTTAATTTTGACGTGTTTCCAGTTCTTATACTTTCTTCACTGTGTATTTGCTTTACTTTTAATGGTGAAAAATGATATGCTACTTTAAGTAAATGACACTTGCCTTTCCGTGCATCTGTTACTGAAGCTTTTGCAATTTAATCTCCAGTTTAGCCAGACTATTTCGGATTTAAGTCATATCAATCACACATATGTGCCGATGCTGCTAAATCTACTGTACAACAGTAGTACTTCTCCAATGTAGTAGCATTGATCATGTAACAATGTTATGTAACTTTATGTATGTTATGCAGCCTCTCTGTCTGCACTGGAGAAGATCTGGGGCACTCATTTGGTATATTTTGAACATTTAGTTTTTTGCCAAAAATCATGACTATTAGGTGTGGAAAAAGATAGATGATACCATGGAGGAAAGTAACTCACTCTGTCTTTATGTTATGCAGTAACAGACTGTGCATTTTACATTTTTTATGCCAGTACACATGCACATAAACAAAAGAGGAGGACATCACAGACAAAACACATATTTATTGATGTGACAGGACTTGGGGTTCCAGAAAAGTGCTTAATTTCTTCACGTTTAGACCCACATTTAGCATGCATCTCACATCAGGATTTTCGATCTGGCCAATTAAAAGTAACTTGAACACCAACACCTGCTGAATAATTGACATGTTTTATGCTTTTTATAAACATAAAGCTGAGGTCATGGATTTTGTTGACCTTTGATACTGTACATAAATGGATCAAGGCACTGAGAAACATTTGAATTATTACTGAGATATTTCAACGTTTATATGTAGAGTGAAGGTCAGTGCATCAGTGCATCACCGTTTGCATCTATATGGCTGGTGAATACAGAAGCTATCATCACTTCAGAAACACGTGGGACATTGATGCCAGAGGATCAGGTACAAGTGAAGCCACTGCAAAGTTTAACCCGGGGATCATCTCGTACGACGAGACTGACGTCCTGCTTCGTACATATTCAACGTCGGAGGAAGAAATGCGAGTGTTGCTAGGAGACCACACACAGCACACGCAGTGTGAACGGCTTGATTTCACCTCCCTACCCCCTATTCTTAGTCTGACTGCCATTCAGTCTTTCTTTATTTTCGCTTCCTCATAGCTCCCTCTGTTTTATTAGTCTCCCACCCAAATACCCCACCCCCCTGGATATGATATGGTTTTCACCTGAGTATATTAATCTTATTCTACTCTCTATTTGTCGGCTTTCCCCATTTTTCACTACGCGCCCCTCCCATCGCTTTCGTGCTGCATCAGTATCCCCTGCTCTCTGGCTGTGCGTTCCACGCTGTTCATTCAGCTGAATGCTTTGCTCCATCCCCACGTTTTCCTCCGTTCTTCATTTTTATTTTTTATTTTTACCTTGTGGCAAATTACAGCAGTTTTGACTGACAGATTGAGATGCTGGACAGAAATGGCTGCGATATTTGAGCAGAGCAAAACAAGCTCTGCCATATATTGTTTTTTTTTTTCAAGCATGCTATATCTTTATGATTTATTGATTTGCAAAAATAAATAGCTGTAATTATCAGTTTAAGCATTGATATATGCACACCTAACCAACTCATGGAGAAGCAGTTGTGCTGATAAATGAACATGTTGAACCTGGTACAATATGTTCTGTGCTGTTTAATAGCCCTCTAACGCTGTCATTTGAATAGGAAAAGACTGGAACAGAACAGAATGGGATTAAAATGTTCTGGTATTTTTAGAGTTGCTCCAATTTGCATAAATATGTAAAAATTGAATCTCATTGGAATTAAGTGTTTATTTATATTATGGTGTGGCCTGTTTGAGGTCAGGATGGTGCTATGGTGTGTCCATCTGCACGGCGGTGTTACTGTGCCGCTCGCAGCATGGTGCTGCAGCACCACTGGACCAACAGCTGCGTTGACGGCTAGAGGGCAGAGGTCCACACCGTAAAACCTTTGCAATGTGGGAAGTTCATTTATAGTGAAAGATTAAAGCTAATTTCATAAATACTTGAACATATCATCTGCCTACTTAATTCTCTCTCAGTACATGTCATGACCCTCCATTATTTTGTATGACAAGGTACCTTTCAAAATAATTTAATTTTTCCACATCTTATCCAGTTAGAAACGCAAACTTCAACAGATTTTATGGGGATTTTGTCTGATAAACCAACGCAAAGTTGAGCTTAATTGTGAAATGGAAGCAAAATGATACACACCTTTATACATTTTTGCTCAAATACAATTTGATTTTTATGCCCCTTTACTCTGATACCCCTAAATTAAAACCATTTCCACCAATTGCCTTCAGAGATCTGAGTGTAATCTGACATTAGCATACATACCTGTGCTGTAATGCTCTCAGACGTTGTTGGAGAACATTAGTGAGCAAAAAGGAATGTCTGGAATAAATTTGAGAAGAAGTTTAAAGAAGGGTTAGGGTTGTATAACAATATCCCTACATTTGTACATGTCCCAGAGCAATTTTCAGGCTGTACATGGCCATTCACTTAAACTCCAGGATTAATCAGAGAAGCAGGAAATAGGCTGAGGGTAATTCTGGAGGACCTGCAGAGATTGAAAGCAGCAGTTGGAGAATCTGTTGGCAGAACAAATAATAGTTGTTCTCTCCACAAATGCAAATGGTAACTATTAAAGGACAGTTGTAAGGAGTAACATTTGCAAACTGCCATAAGCCATGTAGGGTCTCAGGAAACATGTGAAAGAACGTGATCTGGTCAACTAAAACCAAGATTTAACGTTTCAACTTACATGTGCCAGAAAACTAAAGAAAAATGTCTCTAGAAGCGCAAAGCTGGAAAGCACTCACCTCAAAAAACTGCTGCCCGTATTTTGTAGTCCTACAGAGTGTTGACTTGGGCGCCCTGAAGGCAAATGCGTGCCACACTTTTCACATCATATATTTTATATATACCTTGGTGTGTCACATGACGTCCTCTTTAATTATGTTTTAATTTTTTAGGGATGTGACAAAATGTGTCAATTTGAAGGTATATAAATACTTTTGCAAGGCACTTTAGATTTGTTTTTCCTTTGTGTTCTCTGTTAAAATCAACCAACATTTAAATCAAATGCAGTGCATCTGCTGTTGTTGCTTCACACCACGTGTGTTTAGCATGTGAGAGGGTGTATTAGGTGTGTGTATGTATTTGCTTAATTTCATGAATGAGTAGTCTGCAGCGTTGCATGCAGATTGAATTGTGTGAATCATGGCTCCATCTGCCTTCTGGTCCTAAAGAGGAATTCAAGCGACTCCTGCCCCTGCAGATGACCCTGAAGGGACTTGCTAAATGCTCTGAGTTTTGCTGCTTCATGAAGGGACTGAGTGCAGCTTGGGCACTGAAGAGCTTTTAGAAAAAGTTACTTTTGTCAAGGAAAACCGTCTAAAGATGAAGCATGGTGTTCTCTATGTTCTGTCAGACTGGTTAACTGTACACCAACCCACGGCGGTGTATAATGCAACAATTGTAGGGCTGCCTGCTCAGCTGGCAGATCCCAGAAACCAAAATCAAAGCCACACTTAGCGAAAGCCCAACCTCCAGTCGCTGCTTCCTAACCTAATTAACATCGAGTCAGCAAGCGTGGCAGCAGCAGTGGTTGAGGTTGTGGTCAGGGCTGTGGGATACAGGAATAGCAGAAGCAATGCTGACACACTGGATGACACACTGGGGCCATGACAAAAGAATCACACAGAGCTACACAGATCAGCATGCTGCCTGGCCCAGTTGACAATGCCTGCTGCTTCCACTGTTCAGCTTCTGTCTTTACGGTAAAACACGGTTGACAGTTAATGAGTTTTCAAGATGGCATGCAGCTGGTGGTTAATATAACTTAAACGGTCCTGATGAGCTACAGAATCAGGGAATCAACTGCACCGCTGGAACGAAGGTCCTCTAGCTTTTATAGTCTCTTAAAGTTGTTTAAATCCATCCTCAAAGGAGCGTGAAGTTACAATTCAACCACTGCTTTAGCATAGAGTGGCCTACAATAGTATTCATATCCTCTGGTTTTATGATTATATAACAGGCTAATTTAAAGTAATACATTATTGTGAATTCTTTCCCCCGATTTTTACAAAATATCTAAAAAGTGGGATTCAATAGGCAATTTAGTAAACTTGAGTTCAGAAGTCACCTAGGCAGTAAATAGTTTACCTGGGGCAATGGTGGAGCAAGAGTTACGGAGGTCGTCCTGTAATTGACAGGTTGCCAGTTCGATTCTCTGCTCAGTCATTGGGCAAGACACTTTACATGCATTGCCTGCTGGCTCACCACCGTCAGGGTGTGAATGTATGGGTGAATGACTGACTGTAGTGTAAAGCGCTTTGGGGTCGTTGGACTAGTTAAAGCGCTATAAAAGTACAAGCCATTTAAATCACTATTACATGAGGTCTGTGAATAAAGTGCATCAAAAAAGTTTGTGCAAAAGTTTAAAAGCAGGGTTCTAAAATTATTTCTAAGGCTTCCAACATCTTAAGAATCAAGAAGTTCTACTCTGGTGAGATTCTTTCAGGCCATACTCCTAGGACACACACACAACAAACAATAAACAATAAGCAGTGGGTGCAGGTAATAACATCCATCCATTTTCCAACACGTATATCCCTTGTGGGGTGGCGAGGGGTGCCGGTGCCTATCTCCAGCTGTCAATGGGTGAGAGGCGGGGTACACCCTGGACAGGTCGCCAGTCTATTGCAGAGGTAATAACATAGTATGTGTTTTTTGGGGTTTTTTTGTGTTTTTTTTTTTAAGATCAGGACATGCAAGATAGTTTTTGTGGTCCGCTAGTACTTGCACCAGGTTCCTAAAGTCAGTCCCACCTAAACACAATCCATTGTGTTGGATGAATCAGTACCTTGAAGCTTCTTTGATGGTACATTCAAGTTTGAAAAACCTCGCGATTATTATGTCACAATCACCGGGCACTGCTCCTCCCCTAGCAACCTCCGCGGAGCTCTGCCCACTTCGTTATTAGAACAGTTAATTAGGTCAGCTGGTTTTACCGCTGTATGTAGTGTACAATAGCTGCTGGAAAAGACAAATGTTTTGTGATTGGCTGCAATGTTCATGCACATTCTCCCCGTCACGGAGAGCAGAACTTCATTTTAATTTGGATGGCAATGTCCCAGCCACATTGCCAAAGAAAGTGCTAGTGTAAACATTGAGTTGGGGGTGGGGCCAGCAAAGTTTATTTAGATAAAAGTAACAGAGCCCTTAAACAGTTTATTCTGAAAGGACCTCAAAATAGCCTGAACCGAGGAGATGAAATCTCATTATCTGAGAATGGTTTTGTGCAAAAAATTTAATAAACTTGTTTTGCATAGCCTATAAACCCATCCTAACATGTTTAAAAGGAAGCATGATAGGTCCTCTTTGAAGAGGCACTGTTCATTTCAGTATCTGGGAATGCAAAGAGTAGGGCATGACTGCGAACCCACCAAGACATGGCTGTCCACCTACACTGACATGCAAAAAGCCGTGCATGATGGGAAACTTAAACTGGACGTCACACTGAAAACACAATTCCCTGCAGTGACATATGGTTGGAGCAGCATTATGCTTTGGGAATGCTCTTCTTCAGCTGGGAAAGGTAAGCTTGTCAGAGTTGATGGAGAGATGGATTGAGGTAAAAACAAGACCCAGACAATCCTAGATGAAAATCTGTTAGAGGCTGCAAAAGATTTGAGACTGCAGCAGAGAGTCATCTTTTAGCATCCCTAAACATTCACCCACTAGAATGGCTTCGATGAAGCGTTTTCATGGCCCAGTCAGAGTCCAGATCTAAATCCATTTGAGAATCTGTGATAAGACTTGAAAATGTTGGTTACTCCATCCAGTCTGACTTAGCTTGAGCTATTTAGCAAAGAATGGTATGGAGATGGCAACTATAACTGCATCAAAAAGGTGTTTCTACCAAGTATTGACTGAGGGTGGCTGGAATGCATGGCACAATTTTTATTTTATTAAATGTTTAAAACCACATAAAATTTTCCATCAGCTTCTCAGTTATGCACCCTTCTGCATATGCCTATCCACATAAAGTCCCTAAAGTATACATTGATGTTGTTATGATGTGACTAGATGTGAAAAGGTCTTTTTGTGAGGCTCTGTAACTAAAAAGCTGTTGTGATTTCAGAAAACGAGGGCGTTAAACGTTCGGTAATCTCTTAGTCTTAGTCTGTTTTTTCTGTGTGAGAAAAGGCTCGACATTATCGTCCATAAGCGTCCACATCCAGTGACATCTCAAGATTTGTTTGTCAAAACTTCTGCACACCTTCAGGGGGCAGTGATTACGTTTCATTGTCCTCCACTAAAACCCATACGAACCCTGTTTCTATTTCCGATGGGAAAAAAAACACTGGCATCATGCTGCATCAGCTGACAGCTGTTCTTTTCTTCACCAACTGTGCTCTAAACTCACATCCTCTGACATGAATACACGGTTGGACTCTCAAATATCTGCCCCACAACAAGCCTGTTTTCTCATAGGACTAGCGTGAACGGGAAGCTGTGCGTGCGCTACATATGACAAACCACATTACTGTCTGCTTAGCAGGCAAGCTTAGATAGGCCATCCCAGGGCCTGCAGCCAAAGCTGCTCTGCAGCTGAGTTACCATGCTTACTCAAATATTCATAACTGGATATTGAAAGTATAAATACACTTGCGGACGGGGGTAAACAAAACAGCGACTTTCATCATTCATGCATCACTGTGTCGCTGCTGTGATGCCTGGCAGTTGCAGTTGTGGACAAGATAGTGTAATATAACACAATACGCATTGTAATGAACTATCCCTCTTTAGGTTTTTGCTAATTATGCGGTTTCACTTTCTTTTCATTTTGTTGTTTCCACACAACAGCTGTAAGGCTTGCCCGCTGCAGTCAGCCTGGCAAGCTGTTAAAGGTGTTCTTTTAATGATTTCTATGCTTAAACATTGCTCTTGTTTTCTTATCTTCTAGAGGGGAGCTGCCTTTGGCATACGTCCGCTCCTCCTGAGCCTTGTGCTGTACCATGAGCTCTGGCTCTGCCCAGGATGTGGCAGTCGAGCATTTCTTGCGTGACATAGAGAGGCGAGGCAAGCGGCTACACTGCGCTGTGATAGGCTGCGAGGAGGAGAGATCCTACAGCGACATGAACCTGCTGTATCGTAAGAGTCGCCTGGACTGGAGGCAGAGAGAGCAAGAGGGAAGTATGAAGAGGTGAGTGGATGAGAGCGCAGGAGCACCGCATGCGCGGGATTACAGCAAGGCTCAGTCGGAGGAAATTTAAACCTCTTAGTTGGTGTGAAAGAGTTTAATTTCAAAATCCTAACTCAGAGTGAAGTTCACAAAGTCAACGGGGCTTTTACGAATTTGCATAGCGGTAGTTCACCCAGAAGTTAGCTTGTTCCGTGGGTGAGAAATGCTGTATATAGTTCAACATGAGGAAGGAATGAGCCAAAACAAATGAAAAAGGAATCCAGAGCCATTTATATAACTATATATGAAATGATTGTGTTTGTATAGATATATAAATCCCTAAAAACCTTTATACATTTAGTCACATGACAGCCACACACACATATACCTGCTCAACCCATTTCAACAAAGCACTTGATCTCTGCAATGGATCCTTTAAAGATGCATGCGATCATCTTTGGGCCTGATCATAACACCGTTCATCTGGAACCCATCTACACCATTGTCATGAAAAGATAAGCTGTCCAAACAAAAACAAAGGATCAAAGGATGCCATCCGGCATCTGCAGAGTGCGCTGACTGGTCTGTGGTCACTCATCCACAAGGACAGCAAGATTCCCTCACAGGCGAAATGGACCTAAAGGAACCGACGTATGTAGTTTTATAAACTTTAGAGAAGAGTCATGTCTTCCTGTTCCTTAAGTGAAAGTTTACCCTAACCTCAAGCCATAGATAAAGAAGTCCCTGAAGAAGTTATTAATAGAGAAATGCAATTTTTAAAGTGTAATACTGAAAGGGAAAGAGAGGCCAAAGAGCTTGCTAGAAGAGAAATAAAAATAACGCTAAACTTATTTATAGGGGCAAACTTGAAAGGTTAAGAGTAACACTTAGTAACACCAGTAAAACAGCCTAGAATGGCATGACAGGCCTTCAGAAAGTCTGTGGTTCACACATCAGACTCAAAGGGTTTAATTTTGACAAGGAGCTAGCTGATAATTCAAATATCTATTATCTGAGGTTTGACAGTAATTTAAAGATCAAATTAGCCAGATGTAAAAAGAGATTTCCTCTTCTCCACGGTCTGATCTTGTCTTCGAGAATCAGGATGTCTTGGCTCAGACAACATCTCTGGGCACCTCGTCCAGCATTGTGTAGACCAACCCTTCAGTGTTTTTTTTTATTATTATTATTTATCATATTTTTAAGCAGTCTTGTGGAAACTGCAAAAACAAGTCCCCCCAAAGACGTGAGTGATTTTTAACTTCCCTAGTCAGGACAGCCTTTGAAAAACTGATCAAGAGGAAGTAGAAAAATCTGTCAAGCACAACTTAGACAGTTTACCTACAGGTGTGATAGAGGGGTTGAAGATGCTGTTTTATCACCTATCAGCTTAAATTTTTGACACACAAGTTTTTATGGGCACTTCCTTTTATAGATCTTTCTTCTGCTTTTAGAACAATCTTAGCTCTTAAATTGACAAATTTGAACCCGAGTCAAGGTGCTGTGGGGTGGGTTTTAGCCTTTCTTGTTGACAGATCCCAGCATGTCAGGGTGACTGCTTCTAGGTCCTATGAGGCATTTTCCTCCACGGCGTTCTCTCTCCCTTATAGTCTTGTCCCACTATATAGAATGACACATTGTTTATACAGGACGATTTTGGAGTTTGCAGATGACACAGTTATTGTCTGCCTTTTACTGGGGGAGGATGACTCACCTGGTCAGAGGGTGGAGGATTTAATTATGTGGCGTGAAAAGCCCTACTTACAAACTAAATGTCACCAAAACCAAAGATTTGTTTATAGATTATAGGCAGAAGCGCAGTCCACCACCTTTAGTGCTCTTTTAAGGGGCACCAGTGGAGCGGGTTCAGTGTAGTGCTTTGTTTTGACACGAAGCTGATATTTAGAGAAATTACTGATAAGATCAGCAAATAAATAAATAATAATAAAAAATAAAAACTCAAAGATTGCACTTCCTTTGTAAATTAAGTCAATTAGGTGTGCTTAAAAATTTGATGGCCATTTTAAACAATTCTGTATTAAAATATGGCCTTACATTTTCTTTTATCACCCGATATGGCAACAGTAGGAAACAAAATGAAACAAATAGTAAAAGTGACTTGCAAAATTATTGGTCCTAACTTTCCTGATCTAATGGAAACATTTTTAAACAGAATCACACAGACAGGCTAAAGAGATATTCTCCACTTCCCTTATCGCCCACTTCATGGTGAGTCTGAGCTTCTACCGTCTGGGGAGAGACTCAGACAGCCTAAATCAAGGACCAACAGATGGAAATTGTTTTTATCACTCTGGCCATTATTCACATAAATTTAAAAACGTGATGGGGTGTTATTGCATTTTAATCGGATGGTTTTTAACTGATATTTGTTCTGACATTTTCTCTTAAGTTCTCTTTACTGTTTTTGCCAATGTTTAGGAGTGATTACGTCTTTTTAATGTTTTCAAGGAAAGCTTCCCTACAGGGACGATAATAAAGCGATGCTGATACGGATAAAAGTATTTTGCTCATCGTATTTAGCGGTTTCAGAGTAAAGGAGGGAGGTGGATATAAATGCCAGGTCAAGTGTCATTTTCCTCCCACTTTACACTTATGGGGTTCTTTGTGTTGATAAAATGCATAGAAACCTCTGTTTGTAACCCAACCAAACTTAACTCAAGACGCATGGATACTCTTGCAAGGCACTGAATAAACTTCGGGTATGTGGGGACCGCTTTGGTTCACCTAGTAGGCAAGTAGGGATTAATGATACTTTATCTACAGCCACTTCTTGTTAAATATCTGTTGAAATACAGCAGTCACAGGGTTTAAAGCTCCTACTGTTCTATACTTTTTATATGGATTTTTTGAGTCAAATGTGAACTATTATCATGCCACCAAATGCGCTGTCATAAAAACAAGCAAGTAAAGCCAAGCATCCTGCAGAGGGTGTTGACAACACACTGTCATCACACTCACATGACAGTTTGCACATGACAGCATTGTGTCGAAAACCGAATGCAACACAGCAAATGAGTGCATCTCGTTTATCTAAGCGTCAGAGGAGAGATGTGACGCTGAAACGTGAGTCACCTACAGCTCAGTGCGACGCACACTGTGTTCATGGCTGTTTGTGGAGGGGAATGGAGAGGTCCCAGCAAGTGCTTTCTGACTCAGAGTGGTAAAGCCAGAGGTCCACATGCTCGCAGCAGAGATCCGTGTCGTGGCTGGGTCTGTTTCAGCCGTGGAGCCGGGCGGCAAGTGGGACAATCAGGACACGATGAACGATTAAAACAGAGCCTTGTGGGAAGCAGGACTTGAAGCCACGGGGACAGAAAGTGGGAATAACAGATGCGGGAGGCGTGTACGGACAAATGTAACATTCTGAAAACTAGACGGGAGAGGTGCGAAGTCTGAGATCCTCAGCGCCTCTGGAGAGAAATCACATTATACAGCCGAGAGCTGCAGGATGGTAAAAAGGTGAGTTTCAGCATGAGTTTTAAAAATAGAGTCGATTTCTTATGGCGCTAATACAGGCAGACAGGCTATTCCCAGTAGTGATGACTGGTGGGAGAAAACCTTGTTACCAGCCGAAGCTTTATTAATCTCAGCACAGAAATGTGAGCTAGAGTAGCAAATTTCTATTCACTTTAAACGATTGCAAGCAGACAAAATGGGAAGCATGATAAATCACAGACATATAACATGCATCCAAAAAACATAACCATCACTTCTGTCAGCTTAGCTACATGATTATATAAATAAGTAACAGTCTCCTCAATAAAAAAAAAAAAAAACAGACCTGAAGCTGATGTCTAAAGTTTCTTTTCTTTGGTAGTTCCAATAAATTACTTTCTATCTGGTTATTCATTAATGAATAAGGAAAGTTATTTTAGTTGTTTGTTGCTTCTGGATATGTCTACAGCTGAGGGTCACATGCTGGCAAACAATAGTGCAACAACAATAACAGCAGTGTAAGAAGATACAGAAGATGAAAGCTCCACTGTAGGTAAAACCACCATGTGCCAACAACAAAAAGGGACAGAAATAGATGTACAACCCATAACTTAAGGCTCAAATAAATATCATGTACTGTATCAGGAAGGTCTAACAGAATAAGGACAGCCACAGACTTAATGTCAGTGTTCAAGTTCAGCATTTGACAAGAGTCGACATAACTGGACCAGTATGCCCTGAAACCAGATTGCATGTTCTCCACAACCTTTTTTTTTACATGTAGCTGCTTAAACACACTTAAACTTTGGCCTAGAAAAGTAAATTAGAAATGGGACGTTAGCAGCTACAGGCAGAACCATCTCAGCTGGATTCATCTGTATCAAAAATGTGAAAGTTCTCTAAAGTCTTTAAAGCTTCCGGGAATATATTTCCCTCAGAGGACGAGGTAGTATTCAGAATATATGTTTAAAGATTTTACAAAAAAAAGAAGAAAAATAAGATTTTTTTTTTTTTTTTTTTTTACAACCCAACAGTGAAAGTGCAAGTAGACGTCATACGGTTTGGCCAGGACAGGGGTCTTCAACTTGTGGCTCTGGAGCTGCATGTGGCTCTTTAGGCCTTCCACATTGGCTCTTAATAACTTTAACAATACACAACTGAACTGTATTTATATAAATATGAAAATCATAAAAAAAGCTAGTTTATGTGGTTTTTATGTGTTTCCCTACATTATCTGTACAGAATATATAAAAAAAATAATAAACAGATTGTCACAGAAACCAATCTTATAGTATAATAATAATAACTGAATAGTAGATTTTTTGACCAAATTTTCTATAAAATGTAATCATTTATAAAGTCCATGTTTGTGTTTGCTCTAAGTCCTAAAAACAGGGGTGTAACAGTGCACATACTGAAAATATCCAGCATAGCCAGGTTCAGCACACACGTACCAAACAAACACAGCAGTGTTTACTACCTGAACGCATGAAGGATGTTTATGCGCGCAAATAAGCGCACAATGCAAGGTTCTGTGCCGCAACTTTAAAAAGTGAAACTTAAAAAGAAAACATAGAGGACCCCCAACTATCACTAAACTTTATGTCAGTGTGTGCATTTTTTAGCAGCAACATGGTTTGTAGCGTGGTCTGTACATAACTGAATTACATACTTGAAACATTGTCAAGCTAAATGCCAAAAATAAACAAGAAAAATCAGCTAAAGGCCAAATCCAGCTGCTTGCAGCATTTGGCCAGTCCAAAATGCTGAGCATCAACACACTGGTACTGTTATGACAAGTCCCTTTGACCAGAATGAGGGAATTTCATAACAGTTGCCCGTTTGAGATGCATTTAAGTACCTCACTGGATTGTCTAAGCATCAAAACAACTCCAAAGTAATTTAAACCTTTATTACTCCTAAATATCTGCACAGTCTTATGAAAAAACTCCCAAACAATATTGACATTCATTTTTTTCCTATTCATTTTGAAGCGTGTTTATTGTTGTATCATCCATCCATCCATCCATCCATCCATCCATCCATCCATCCATCCATCCATCCATCCATCCATCCATCCATCCATCCATCCATCAGTCCATCCATCCATCAGTCCATCCATCCAGCTCATCCTTTCTTAGTAAAAAGAGAACATAACAACCCATGTAACATTACAACTCTGCTAAAAATAGAAATAAAGCTGCAATTCTTTAGCAAAATTTGTTCAAAGGGCCAAGCAGATATTTATTAGTTCAAGATAAAATGTATTTAGTAGATGTGAGGGTTAAAATTATGCTTTTTAAAGGTCGCTGACCCCTGGACTAGAATGATGTATAATGCATTGCAAATGAATTCATACCTTTTCACGTTTACATATTTGATCAGTTTATAACCGCAGAACTTTGTGTGTTTCATTGACATTTTGTGACAGACCAACACAAAGTAAACTTGAAGCTGAAGGAACACAATACACTATAAGAGAAAAACTATGAATACAAATCTGAAAAGTGTGGCATGCATGTGTATTCAGCCCTTTTTGCTTTGGTACCTGTAAATACAATCCCGTGGAACCAAAAGCCTGTTGCTGTGTTGATTTAAAAAAAAAATAGAAATTCCAATACAGACCATTCAATAGGGTCCTTTTCAGAAGCAATGGCTTGAAGTATCGTCAGACAGGAATAAGGTAAATAAATTTTTAGTTTTGCTTGATAATTTTTTACATTTGACACATAATTTGTTTTAGTTGTTCCATTCACTCATTCAAATCAGCAAAATCATAACTTAAATTAATAAACTAATAATTGATAATTATTAACCATAGCAGGAACAATATTTGCAGCTTTCAGAATACATGGAGACTTTCCATTTTCCATGTTACTGGTTTTCATTTCAATTCAAGTGACTTATTCTTTGTTCGAATACCTGGCTGTCACCTATTTACAAACAGAACATCCATGGCAAACATTTATACTCAAACCTCCTTTAATTTGATCCCAGTAAATAAAAACAATTGCAAACAATTGCCTTCAGAGCTCTGTTTTATAGAAACTCACTGAAACACACTGACGTTCGTGGTTGAAACATGACACAATGTGGTCATGTTCAAGAGGAATACGTTTCTGTGGCATATTTTTGCATATTTTCCTGTCCATTGCAGAGGTTTTTGCATGTCCTGTCACATATTAGATCTTAATTATAATCTATTTCCCACTGAATTTGATGTATCTGGTCAAAGTTTGCTGAGTAGGTTATATTCTTGATTTAAAATTGGCTTCCACACAGCAGTCAGATCAAAGTAAACAAATCGAGCACCACTATGCTGCCCAAAATAGTAATCCAATTTAATGTCAAAAATAAATTTCAGTCAAAGAATTTAGACACAAATGTTGCCCCTCATTAAACGAGGTTGCACGTCAGGTTACCCTAGCCTGCTACCGGGTTCTTATGGAAAGAGCACATATGAGGAGGCTATTGATCCTGTGATTTATCTCTACCTTATCTGCCACAGATTTTTGGTTGTTAGCAGCAAGAAAGGGGATGGCAAATGAAAAGGGGTGAGTCCTGATACTCTTTGAAGAGCCGTCTTTGGTCTTATTTTGAAGCCGTTCAGCGCTCTTGCCATTAGAAGAAACAAGGGGAGAAAAAAGAGCTTTTCAAGCTGCGAGATGGGAGATGCTCAGCCTCTGTTCTGAGCTAAATGTGGCCTTCTAGTATCGATGTCGATTTCAAGGAGTCACTGGAACATCTCCACAGGCATTCAAGGCCACTAATTCTTGAAGAGATGCAAATGAACTTTGGCGCTTCACCACACACATTAGAAGGTATGCATACGTGCACTCTATATCTCTCACACTAGAGGAGAAAATAAGAGCCTGTGTGTCCCCTTGAGGAGCAGTTCCACCGGCTCTTATTGGCCGCGCATGGCACCGCTCCGCTCACTTTCAAGTGTGATGAGCAGCCTCAGCACTTCTTCGGTTGGTGCGCATGAAGTTTGATGCAAATTGTAAGCGGCAGTTGTCTTCTTCTTCTGTGCCTGGTATTGTGATTCTAACTTTTTTCCTTTTTTTCACTTGCACAAGTGTTAACACCCCGTAGACTTTTTTATATTTTTCATTTTATAGCAGATCAACATAAAGTAGTTTAAAATTTGATCATGATACATTTTTTTAATGTCTTACAAATAAGAATATTAAAAGTGTGACATGAGTTTGTATTCAGCCCTTTCTCTGCTATTGTGGCGGTAAGTTTTTCCGGGCTATGTGTCTACCAGCTTGAACCACTGATAGAAGTGTGGCACATTCTTCATGCTAATGAGCTCAAGGTCAATCTGACTGAATGGAGGATGATGTATCTTTGACTTTAATTTTTAAGTCTTACTGGAGATTTTCTATTGAAATTAGTTCTTGACTTTGACTAGGCCATTCCAACCCACCATGCTTTGATCCAAACCATTCCATCGTAGTTCTGGCTGGATTTTTATGGAAAGTTTGTTCTGGTCGAAGATGAACAGCGTGTTATACGATTTCTTCATGGATTGCCCTGTATTTATCACCATCCACATTTCCATTAATTATGGCCAGATTTCCTGTCCTTGCTGTAGAGAAACGTTTCCACATGATGATGACGATGCCACCATCATGTTTTATCTTGTGGCCGTAGTTTACAAGGTGATGTTTATTGTTAGTTTTCTGCCTCACAAAACATTTTGCATGCTGACAAAAGTTCAACTTTATCCCTGCTGTGTTTATTAATCTTCATGATGCAGTTTGTTCAATAATGTTCTCTAGCAAACTTCTGAGGCATTCATAGAACAACTGGGTCTGTTCCGAGATGAAAAGTACATACAGATGGACTCTGTTTACACTGGATTTTAGAGTAAAGTGAGCGAAATCCATAAACATATAAAACTTTTCAGATTTTATTTTTTTTCTCAAAGAAAGTGAAGAAAAAAAGAAACCATATACGTATTGGTTTCCACTTCCCAAGTACGTACTTTTTTAAGTTGGTCTACCAATTAAAATGGCAATGAATTGCAGAAAAGTTTGTTTTTTCTAACAAGACTAAATAGGCTTAAAGGGGACATATTATGGAAAATTCACATTTTTAGCCCTTAAATGTATTTTGTTGTATACTTGGAGTCTCTAGGGGTGCAGAAAATTTGAACGTAATCTCTCCAGGTGCACCGTTTCTTTATCTTTAACAGCACTTTCAGTCGTCTTGTTACTGAAAAGTGCTTTATAAATAAACTTCTGGCAGACCAATTTCATCAAACTACCATTTATTTTGCTTTGACTTTTTGACTTTGTAGTCCAAGCGGAAGAATGCCGAAGCTACAAGTGGACACGTCAAAATATTCGGATGTTGGGTGTATCAACCCACATAATTCATTACACTATCCCCCAGCATACTACAAAAATGCCGAATTGGGTGGAGACGAACGCACTTAGAGGGGGGCGGGGTGTGAAGTGCCTCATTTGCATTTAAAGAGACAGCACGTAAATGAGTTGTTCTCAGACGCACCTCATAACAGGGGCGAAAGATGGGCTATGAGCTACAATAACCAGGAATTCAGACAAAAGCATTATAGTTCCACTTTATACACACCACAACTGAATGATTTCAATGTGAAGAGGAAAGCATTAAAAAGCATGACATGTCCCCTTTAAGAGGTAATAACCCTTTTGCAAAGCACTGTATGTGATCAACTCTAAAAAACAAAGACTTGCTCTCTTAAGCCCTAAAGATTCACAGTAACCCTGTTGATAATGACTTAAAGGACTTATCTCATGCTGATAGGGGTGAAGCAGTGTAACACCCCCTCTGAAGAGCACACTACTAAACTCTAGTGGCTGCTCATGAAGCAAAGAATCAAGCAGAGGCTTGTCAGAACACATTTGTAAACCTTTGATTAGCTCAGCAGGGCACCAGTCTTCACAGTTTTGTTTCCGCAGTTTGAACCACTGACCTGACAAACTAATCTGAAATCTCTCCTCACTGTCCATGTTCTGTTTATATTTGATTTTATAATGTCTTTTCAACTGAGCTTGTTTGCTTTTTTTAAAAAAAAACCTAAAAACAAACTGAAAACAAGTGTTAACATATGTGTGTCAACATTTGAAAGGGATTGTTATTATTTCACTGATGCATACATAAATGCATCAGTTATACACACAAGGGACTGCAGATCCAGCTGCTGCTCAGTGTTGTGTAAAATATAGAATACTTTGTCTGATCTTCTTTGTCTGCTTTATTTATAGCTGTCTGAGTCTCAGCCATTAATTTTTTCAAAGACCAAGTATCAAATAGCAGAATCACAACTGTTCCCATGGTAACAGATGAAATGGTTCGGGGGATGCTTTGCGCGGGCATCCTGTTCTGGATGTAAATATGTAAAGAAAACAGGGGGATTCCACGAGCTGCGTACACTTACAAATTGCTTCAGACAAGAGCTCTGAAATTGTAACTGTGTGTGTTCAGAGTCCAACCAAAAGAAAGGTATGCGAGTGGCTCGGCTTTCCTTTCTGTAGTGAAACCCCTGCGGCCATTTTTCCAGTGTAAAGAGAATTTTTCCAGAGCAAAGAGAGTGACAGAGATTAAATAGGAGATGAGTCAGCATTAATGGAAGAACATGTTTTTTTTATTCTAACCAGGCAGATATGTCATGACAGCAGGGTACTGAGGCCAGATCAGATCCGGGTGACGGGATGGATGGATGGATGATTTTCCTTTTAATTCTATAAACCTTTTTTATCCCCATCTCCCGTTCTGCAGTTCCACCCAGAACGACCCGTCAGCTACTGTGGGAAAGGTTCGGGACCTGGCTTCATTCCGACGACACTTCCGGATGGGCTTCATGACCATGCCGGCCTCCCAGGACCTGTCCCCTCACACCTGTGCCTCAGCCATGGCGCCCCGCTCGCAGTCTTGCCACGCTGTTGGAGCGGGGGATACAAGCCTAGAGAACGGAGATTATTCTGACACTCAGTCACAGCACGGTGGCCGCTGCCCCCCGGCCAAACCCAAGCGCCATCCGAGTACCCGCCTCAGCTCCTCATCTGCTGACAGCAGAGGACTTCCTGAGACCCCACCTCCCTCCTCGAGCTCCCACTCACAGGCCAAACACTCAGAGAAGAAAAATTGTAAGTATAAATGTGTTTTTTGGTCACATGAAATAACGTCTTTTATGACAAGACATTTTATATCTGTAGCCATGAAGAAGTCCGACTCGGGGGAGATTGGAGCAAAGAAGGTGCCTCCTTTGAAGCCCAAAAGAAGTCCTAGTACACAGCTCACCTTTGACCATCTTCCTCCACGTGTGCCTCCTTCTGCCACCCCCTTGCCCTTCCAGGCAGCAGATTCTCAGATTCAGGCTGGCGATGGGGAGGATGAGCCAGTCTATATAGAAATGGTGGGCCAAGTGTTCACTAGAGACAGCCAGACGGCCACGCCCCACCCTGTCACCCCCGTGGCCACCACGCCCGACTCTGACTCAGACCAGAGTGAGGCGATCTACGAGGAGATGAAATACCCACATCAGGAGGACAGAGAGTCCCAGAGGCATCTCCCTCCAAAGCATGAGAAGCTGAAAGCCTCAAAGCACTACCACATCACCACTTCCTCCTCCAGCAGTTCTTCTTCTCTCCCTCGCCCTTCATCTTCATCCCCGTCCTATAACAAACCCAAAGCTACAGTGTCCATATCCCATTCTTCTCCACTGCCTTCCTCTGCATCCTCCACTCCTGTACCCCAGGTCCTGTCCACCAGTCCCCACACACCACGAGCTCCAACTCCCTATCTGTTGCAAGGAGGCAAATCTGAGTCAGAGTCCAACACAAAGATCCCGGCCCCATTCCCCAATCTTCTGCAGCACAGGCCCCCGCTGCTTGCCTTTCCTCAGCCAGCAGCTGCCTCCAGCGGGGTTGGAGTTCAAAACAAGACATCCGCCTCTGCTAAAACTCAAACATCCAGCGCAACAACCCAAGCCAGCAGCTCTTCCTCAGCTTCTTCTAATGTTCCCACCTCCCTGTCAGGGTCCAAGGAATCATCAGGAGGCGCATCACAGCAGGACAAATACAGCCGAGACTCCCAGTTAGGCCCCGCTCCCGGATTGAGAGCCAGGAGTCACTCCACTCCACTACCTCCCTCTTCCAAATCTACTTCCCCATTCTCCCATCATCACCACCATCCTCACCATCGTCCCTCACACTATCATCACTACCGCAAGCCAGACAGAGGAGACTCCCCTGCTCCAACCAAGAGCAGCTCTCAGACGTCCAACCAAGCAACAGTCCAGACACAAACCTCAAGTACGGGCAAGGAGGGCAAGTCTGTGAGCTTCCTACTGAAGTCTGACAAAGGAGAGAGGGATAAAGACCGAGACAGGGGTAGAGACAGGGACAAGGAGCGAGACAGAGATAAGGATCGAGATAGGGAGAAGGACAGAGAACGTGACCGAGAAAGGGACAGGGATAGAGATAGGGATAGGGATAGGGATAGAGATAGGGATAGGGATAGAGACAGAGATAGAGATAGAGATAGAGATAGAGATAGGGACGGAGGGCCACACTCATTACCAATAGAAAGCACTACCACCACTAGCAGCCAAACATCTCAAAGCAGCACCAGCTCCACTCCCACGCCTTTATCCTCTTCCCAGCGTCCTCATTCTCGCCCACACCTCCGCTCTCACACGCCCCACGGCCTGCCAGCATACAAGCCTCCCTCCTCAGACAGCCCGTTGCTGTGGACCTACCCGTCTGGGGGCTTCCGGAGGCCGCCGGCATATGAGAGCTTGAGAGCCAGCTCTCAGACACCATCTCTGCAACAGCCTTCAAGTCTTACCGGTGTGGGCGAAGGGGTGTCCAAGAGCAACAGTGGGTCCTCTTCGCACTCAAAAGTTGGCTTCATGCCCTGGGACAGCAGCGCCAGTTTAACTACAGACGAGGGGTCTTATTGGCCCATGCATAGGAAACTGTCCTTTAGCCATGGGAGCAGAGAGGCAGAGAGTAAGTCATCATTTTGAATTCAGACTTGGTGGGATAGTGCAGATTTTTTGAAGCGAGGTTTTGTTAATGGTTTTCAGACATGTGATACTTTATTTGCAGAAGATAACTCTCTTGACATCTTTAAAATCCAAACTAGTCTGGTTGTCTAGTCTGAGAAAGGCCAAGAGCGAAGACTTCAACCATAAAACAGCTTCAATTTCAACAGTGGATTGGGCAAAGACCTTTAAATTTTTGTTTGTTCTTGGGTGGTTATTCCCACTGAAGCATAATATATGTAGGTATGAGGTGGTGGTCCACTGGTGATCCTTCTGTGTGGAGCAGACACTTAGAACAAAAAATGTAGAACATTTCCATTTTAAGTAACTTTGTGCTGTAAAGAAAATCACAAATATTATAGCAATTTAGGCGAATCCTATTTTCACACAACCTTTATTTCTATATCAGGCAAACACTTTGGTCAGAAACACTTTACATGTTCTGTTTTCAATACAGATTTCACACAGAAAGAATATTGGTGACACACCGCCTTCAAACTTAATTTTCTCTGTAAATAATTGACTTGGTTATAAAATAAAATAAAAAGCAATGCAATGAACTGTTACATTAGTGAGTTATTTTGATTTGATAGAAGTGCATTTTGTTTTGACCCCCCTTGGTCTAGATCATCTAATTTAGTCTTAGTCTAACTGAAGACAAGCTAAGAATTATGTTTTGCATATCATATTTACTGCTTATAGCATTTGGCTCAACCTTGCTTTAAAAATTCTAAACAATCCCTTCAACTTACTAGAAAGGAGAGCAAATTGCACTGATTTGGTAGGTGTTTAATGTACAAACAAGTACTTTTGTTCCTTTCCCTGACACAGAGGATGAAGTGCGGGCCTGGAATGGCAGTACTGATGCTCTGTTAAGGATGGACAAGGAGGATGTCGGTATGGGCTCCCGAGGAGGCCAGTCAGGCATCCCAGTCCACTTTAGTGGTGCCACAAGCAGAGCTCTGGGTCACAGCGAGTCTTTGGCAGGTGTGGACAGCAGCTCAGGATTCAGAGCACTGCCCAGAGGAGGACTCCCTCTTCCCTGCCAGACTTTTCCTGCCTGTCGTAATGGAGGTAAACCAACCTAATATTTTATCTTCTAGTTGCAGCATTCTGTTCAGAAAGAATCCACTATCATAGATAAGCCGTGACTTGCAAATGTAAACGTACCCCTTGAACATTACTAGATTCAATCAAAATAAAAGCAAAACATTTAGTGGATTTTGCTGGACAGACTTATTGCTTTCTTTCAACAATGGTTTTGTTCTTGCCATGCTTACATGAAGGACACAATTGTGTTTTGTATCGCTAATAGTTGTCCTGTCAACATATTCTCCCACCTGAGCAGTGGATATATGCAGCTCCTCCAGAGGTACAATGGGAGCTGTGGCTGTTTCTCCAATTAAAGGCTCCATTATACTTGTGCATTGGGTTGTTGTGCAGGTCTGTGCGGAGTGCGCGCAAGCCCATAAAAGCACTGTAGACGTCTATAGACCAGTTCATTGTTATTGTTTTGATTCGGGTTTTTCGCGCATGCGCGCCGGACTGGTTGGCAAAAGAAGAACACATTGGCGGACGCAAACAGAGAAACTGACGAGTTCTCCACGTATTTTTCTTCTTTAGATAACGTATAACAAGATCGTTTTAAGACTAAGTTGATGGTTGATGGTATCAGATTGCCAGATCCACACAGCAAAAGCCTGAAGGGACGGAGCGAGTCTGTGAAATGCTGCCAAGTGTTCAGTACCGCGACATATACAGCTACCTTATAAACACGCAGGCCAGTACACACGAGAGAGCATGGAAGCATGAAACCACTGGACGGCTACAATTATATTATATCTGGACATAGGCTCCAGCAACGCCCGCGACGCCATGAGGGACTAAGCGGGTCAGAACATGGATGGATGGATGGATGGATGTTCAGACATGTTTGTGTAACATACGAACGCGGAGTCGGACAGGAAGACCCGCCCGGTAGGTTAAAAAAAAAACATAGTTCACTACGGATTATTTTGGTGTTTTTGTCTTGTTAAAATGGGTGGGGGTGTCGGCGACATTGCAGCGTAAACACAGAAGTACTAGCGCCCGTGAACGGGGGCGTAATGCAGCTGCTGCTGCTGCAGCGCATCGATTCCGCTTCTCCCGGCACCGTCTAGCGATCGCCACCCCCCTCCACCGCTATTCAAGTAGAACAATGACTAGAGCAGAATTAAGTTGTATTTACCGGAGATGAAGTGTAGACAGCATATTCTGTCGTGGTATGATGGATCCCCCAGTCCATTGGGAGTGTCTGCCTGCGCTCTTTTCATTGAAAATATCCATTTCTTTCTTCTTTCTTCATCCTTCGGTAAACGACAGAAACGTACATCCAACGATTTGGAATGCCTCTGTGTGCAACCGGGAGCACAACAAGTGGTAGACATTGTTTAGATTCCAAAAGTAAACTAACTAAAAATACGCTCTAAATCACCCGTTTTGTCATGTAGTAGACGAGAACAGTACTGTTTTTGCCAACCACCGTGACCCGGACGTAGCGCTGACGTCACGCGTGACGTCACGTGTGAACTGGTCTATACTTGACACAGATGTAACTGCAGTATTTGACAAAAGCACACGGGGCAGTACTCAACATAACCAGTGGAAATGCAGTAAACAAGAAAAGAAACAGTTAACATGCAGCTTAACAAAAATAAACTGAAGGTTAGAGACATAGAAGAAGATGGTATGTTCACCCGTTGCATACAGAAAGATGTGAAGTTGGAGAATACACCCTGTCTGTAAAGCCCATAGGGATCCTTTTTAAATAAAAAGGTTTAAAAAACACTTTGCTTTACTAAATAAAAGCTGATTGCTTTACATATGGTGGGTTATTGTTTTAGACTTGATTTAAGCTGCAAGTGATGGAAACAGAAACCAAAATCCTTGTTTGTACCGACAAACCTGGCCAACAAACTCACGCCTGAAAGTATGCCAGTAATATGTGTGTGTGCTCTTTTCAGTCACAGAATAAACAGTAACAACCTAGCAATGATTTAACAAAGTTGTGCCGCTTGAAACTTCTGGTCCATTTGATATCAGTACAAGCAAACCTGCTTGGCAAAGGACACTTTTAAACCACAAGTGTAGGTCCATAACATTAAATCTTAGTAGAATACATTAAAATGTATAGTTGTACCACGACAGACTGTGGAAAACCTCAAGGGGTATGACTACATTTGCAGGACATTGTGCTGTAGGATTTCACTCCTGTCATAGTTTTAGTGTAAAACATGCTTAAAAAATTATTTTAGTTGTTTAAATTTTACAATTGGACTACATTTGGGACATCAATCTGCAAACAGTAAAATTAGTATAAAATATAATGAGGTCTCAAATCAAACAGGGCACTGTTGCAGTATCTGTTAAAATGCATGTCTTGGTCTGATGATCTGATAAGTCAGCATGCACTGTAACGTTTGTTTTGTTGTAGAAGTGGGGCGGCTGGGCCGCTCCTCCTCTGCTGCTGGTGTCAGACAGGTGGGTGGAGGAGACGTCCACAGACAGAGCAGTCTACCAGTACGAGAAGCCCTGAATCAGGTGAATATGTCACATCTGGCCTTACAGCTGCAGATGCTAGTAGATTTCAAACAGTTTATTTTGAAGTCAACATTAATGCTGTTATTACGACTTCCCCCTTCTACTGGAGACTCTGCTCCTGCAGATCTATTTATAGCTGGTCGTTATGCCCACTGAGCAGAATAAGGGTCTGGTCTGTCTGTGAAGGAAAAAAAGGGTATGTGGCACTAGAAAATATGGAATCAGTCAGACAGGAACACATTGTGGATGTGAGAACATGCTCAGGTGTACCAGGAGTGTGAACCGCAGTCTCCCAGCATCACATTTCTGCCCAGGTTCTGGCTCCATTGCAAGTGCTGACGCAGTTTGACTGTGCTGCAGAGACTATCTGCATGCGTTTGAACCTCAAACTGTAAAACATGCAGCCACAGCACATCCTGGTGGCTGGCTGTGGAAAGTGAAACTTTCTTTGGCATGTGCAACAACTACATCTCTTTAATGCACTGTGATAATAACACTAGTTTAGAAAATCATGTGCTCACGAATGCCAAGTTGACCCTTGTACTTCACATGCAGCTACACGGTGTGGCCCCTGCACAAGCTCCTTGCAGCCCCAGCGGCCCCAGTGTGTCCCGGCAGCAGCAGCAGCTTCAGCTCCACCAACAGCAGCTGCAGCTCAAGCAGCAACTCCAGCAGCTTCAGCAACAGCACCACCTACAGTTGCAGTTCCAGCAGCTCGCACAGTTGGCACAAGGACAGCCTCCCGCTGGCGGGAGCACCACGCCGTCCACGTCGCAGACGCAGAGGGACGGCAAGCTGCTTGAGGTGATCGAGCGTAAGCGCTGCCTGTGCAAGGAGATCAAGGCACACAGACGGCCCGACAAAAGCCTGTGCAAGCAGGACAGCATGCCCATCCTCCCTAGCTGGAGACGGACACCTGAGCCTCGTAAGACTGGGACGCCACCCTGTCAGAGGCCGCAGGCCGTCGTGTGGGACACGGCCATCTGACCCCAGGAGAAGTGGATCGTTCAAATGGTCTGGTGAAAGAAATTACGTAAGAAAGACAGATTGCAGATGAAATACAAACTTTACTATTATTGTGTTACAGACTGATCTCCACACTTGGTCAGTGGAGACATAGAACTTGAACAATGAAAAGAGATGAAGAAATGTAGTTACTACAATCAGACTAAATTAATTTCTTACCCAGCTGATTTGTATTTTCTCTGTACTACTTACTGCACTGATGTGTTCTGATTGCCAACAAGTTTTTTTTTTGTTTTTTTGCCACAAAAACACCAGAATTATTGCCAATACAGAGTGGATCGTTTCCTAGACTGGTGTTGCCAAATATCCTCCTGACTACTTGAGACACAAGGGAATCATGTACTTTCTCCAACAAAAGCATCGAAACTACTCTGCGGACGTCAAAGTGTTTCTTGAAAATTGTGAATGTATATGAGCTGTCTTGGTATCAATAGATTGTCATTGTGGATGCAAGTAATCATCACCGAGAAGTAAAAGCTACCTACCTGTATCTGTTTGCATATTTATAATGTAGATCTATTTACTTTCTCAACCTTTTCGCAATTTTACAGCAATACGTTCTGGGAAAAAAAAAAAGCTCGAGCAACATATAGAAAAAAAAAACTTGTGTCAACTAGCTTAACATACATATCTCAGACTCGAGGAAGTCATATTAACTGTGTCATACTCTGCCTGTCACCAGTAGGCATGCAGTGCTGTTAGTGTAAGACAAAAAAGAAGAAAAAAGAAAGTAAAACGTGACCCTTTTTTCGACAGATCTTCACTATGGTCCTGTGTGGTTGTAGGAAAAAGATGAATCTACTGTTTAAGAGAGGTGTGTGGGAGTTAGTCCAGCCGAATATACTCAGAAACAGATCAGAGGTACAAAAAAAAAATCCCTGGCCATCGCTCATGCTTTTCATGCAGTTGCACATTAGCGTTCGCCCCACCGAGCATTGACACCCATCAGCTCAAAGACTGTGCAATACGGTGCAACTGATGAGACTGTGAGCATCGATCACCTCAAACTGAATGCTGGAACAATCTGCACAAAGCATCGCTTAGAGGAGAAATTTAAACCCCAGTGTGTTGTAAATAGACATGTACAAGTGTGTTGAAAATGTAGCAATTATCTCCATTTTCATACTTGTAATCAATACATATTATGTAGCATAGACTGTATAAACATGACTTTGTTCAATTGTCTTGTTTTCTTTTTTCTAAGAGAATTAAGTACCTGCTGAAGACAGCCCATGCATTACTTATTGTTCGACTTATAAACAATGAGCCCTCTAAAAAACAAAAAAAACAAAAAAAAACAAAACAAAACCCGGAGACAGTTGTTTATATAATTTTATGCAAGGTTCCCTTTAAGCTCTGTTATTTATTCAACCCCCTTTTTCTACATTCACTTTTATTTCTGTACAGATTTCAACAGCTTTTTGGTCTTAACATTTTTAATACTTTGCTGCTATTTTAATACCCGTGTTGTTCATTGGACCACATAGTGTTGCCATGATAAACTTTATTAATATGATGCTTATTGTTGCATATTTTTTTATTTTCGGGTGGGTTAGGGTTAGGGTTGCTTTTTTCCACAAAACCACATGGAATGAAGTTTGTACTTTGAAGAGTCGGCTCTCCTGTAATAGTATTAAGGCGCTTGAATGTCTCTTGGTTGTTGTTTTTTTTTTTTTAAATAACAGTTATAGTACCAAACTGTACAGTGTAGTACACCCAGTGAAAAACGACCTATTTAAAATGTTTAAGAGTCACTCTTTTGCCTTTTTTGTTTTGTTTATGTCCACCTGCTCGTGTTTGAGGGTTTTTATTTTTTCTAAGCCTTCTACGTCCTTTTTCATAACAAAAAAACAGGTCAAGTTGGAGGAAATGGGCAAGTGCAATGCATGCAGAGATTCCTTACACTGAAATGCTCCAAATGATACTTCCTATTGTGCCCAGTTTGATTTTAAATACCAAGTAATCACCTTACTATGTCACAGACTGATGCGAAACCCGAGGTACAGGCTGCCATTTTTCCAGAATAGTTTACAGAGGCTGTTGGTTTTGTGTGTCTTCTGAAACAGTGGCCATTATACGAGTGCCATATACTCTATTGATATGGTAAGATACGGTGTACCTTGGAAATCACTGTAGTGCTATATTTGCATTGATATTGTCATTGGAAATAAATTTTATATAATGAACTTTACACAACAAACAAAAGTGTTCCATGTTCCTATATGGCCCCAGTGACGCTGCAAGGATAAGTGGGTATGTATGTATGGATGTATGAATGGATCGTTTTTACACTGATATATGTTTTGGACATCGCAGCTTAGATCTAGTCCAACTCATTTATTGTGTCTTGAATCAGTGAACCCATTAGCTGACCCAAATAAATGAGCTGATGTGCGTGCAGACCAAGATCTTTAACAATAGGCACATATTTCGACAATAAACCATGATGTTCTTCACATCTGAGGAAGCTTCGTCAGACCAAAGAATAGGCTTATGGCAGTGGAGAGCAGGCTTTTAATAAATAGGCCTGGAACAAAGTCACTAAGGAGATTAGAGCAGCCAAGAGAAGAAATTGAAAATGCAGCTTCTCACCTAGCAATCCTATTTCAGCTTGGAGGGCCTTGAAAAACATTATAAGGAGCCCGCCCTCCCACGCTGTGATGACCCTTCTGCTGGCTGACAACCTCAACAGTTTCTTCTGTAGGTTTGAAAACCAGCCATTCACTCCTCTCTCCCACACAAAAGGCTTACACCCCACCCCTCTGACCCCCTACCTCCACGAAACATCACTGAGAAACATGAAAGATGTGAATAGGGTCTTTCAGTGTCAGAAGTCCAGAAAAGCCCCGTGACCTGATAATATTGCCTCCTTCTACCAGAAAACCCGCGCTGAGCAACAGGCGCCGATCTTAACTCAGGTCTTCAACAAGTCTCTGGAGCTGTGGGAGGTTCCCTCCTGCATCAAACGCTCCATCATCCTCCCGGTCCCCAAGAGACACACCACCACGGGGTTAGATGACTACAGACCTGTCGCCCTAATGTCTGTGGTCATGAAATCCTTGGAGCGACTGGTGTTGACGCATCTGAAGAACGTCAAATGCCCCCTGCTGCACTCCTTGCAGTTTGCTTACCGGGCAAAAAGGTTGGCAGATGATGCAGTGAACTTGAGACAAATATTCATCCTGCACCACCTCGAGTACCCAGAGACGTATGCCCCAGGGGTGTGTTGCACATAAATGACAGCACCTCGTGGGACCAAGTTCTGAACTTCCTGAAGTTCGTAGATGACACCACTGTCACTGATCAGGTCCAAGACACCGAAAGGACCACAAACAGGCAGGAAATGGGAGCTTAACCCACTCGAGAGAGTGGAGATGATGGTGGACTTCCAGAGAACGTCCCCCACACTGCCTCCCCTTTTAATCCTCAGCAGCACTGGTGCTGATGTGGATCACTTCCGATTCCAAGGAACCACCCTTTCTCGGGACCTGAGATGGTCATCACACATGGACACTGTTCTGACGACGGAGCAGCACAGACTGCACTTCCTGCGGCAACACAAGAAGTACAACCTTCCACAGGAGCTGCTGCTCAACCTCTTCTCTGCTATTATTCAGTCTGTCCTGTGTTCATCCATGACTGTTTGGTTTGGCTCATCCATAAAACAGGACAGGTCCAGACTGTAAAAAACAATTAGGTCTGAAGAGAAGATTATTGGGCAGACCTTCCTCACTTCCAGGGCTTGTGGAGCTCTAGGGTTAGGACAAAAAGGCAGACAAAGTCTCTCAAAACACAATACATCATGTTTAGACTTACCCTCAGGTCGGCATTATAAAGTGGTATTTGCAAAACCCAGCTGCCACAGAGGCTGTTTCCTCCACCAGGCTGTCTCTCTGATGAACAAAATGGACATTTTACAGCCTGATTAGGCAGCTACAAGGCTGTGAAATAAAATGAGTACAGTGGTCTGTAAAGGTATCCCAAAATTAAGTGTGAGAGTTTGCATCATTTCATTTGCACCTGCTACTGAAATAAATCCCCACAGCATGATGCTGCCACCACCATGTTTCACTGTGAGCGTTATGTTTTTGGGGTGGTGAGATGTGTTGGGTTTGCTCCAGACTTAACGTTTTCTATGGTGGCACAAAAGTTTCCTTCTCATCGCCCAAAAGCCTTCTGGTAAACTCAAAAACTGCGTCTTTTTTTTAACAGTAAGTAAGATGATGGATTGGTTGGTGCTCCGGGGGCACATCAACAATTAGGATTTTTAATTATAACCCCAGCTTGCTTGTACCTTTACACAACTTTGTCCCTGGCTTATTAGGAGAGCTCCTTGGCCTTCATGGCGTGATGCTTAGTGGTGCTGCAGCCTCTGGGGCCTTTCATAAAAGATGCTTATACTGACAAATCATGGGACACTGAGATTGCACTCTGTTGGACTTCATTTCACTTTATTTAATTCCACTAATTATGGGACTTTAAAAGTTAATTGTTTGCAGCAGAACCTTTTATGGGCTTCATAGCAAATAATTTTTTGTTCTGACTTCAACAATCATTGAATACATGTTCCTTGAATCTGAAAGTTTAATTGGACCGTCAGATTAAGCTAAAGTTAAAGCGTTATTTCATGTTCTTTAAAAACATTTTCAAAAAAGCAAAAGTCCTGTTAGATTACAAATACTTTATTTATCAAGTAAAATTATTGTTTCTGAATAGAATAATATTTTTCAATGTAGGTTAGCTGTTTTTCAGATCCAACTTTCAATATTGTAAACTCCCCTAAACCCACAACATAAGGACAAATAACTTAAAATCTGGTTAGGATCTGGGAAAATTACTGGCTTTACCCAAAATTGTTTGTATTACTTTTTAAACAACAAAAAATGATTAGGGTGCATCCTGTTTCAATTCCTATGTCACAACAGAATTTCTTTATGATCAAACAAGAAAAAAGGGGCACATCATATCACAAGTGCTACCACATGTAAATTCTGGGAAGTAAATATGGTTAAAGCAACACATTTTTGGTTAGAGGGGCTAACATCCCTTTACTGCTAATCAACTATTAACAACAGCAATGGTTTTAGAAAGGAGTATTTAGTGAGTTTTGATGTCTAATTGTAGACGGGTCACATATAACCTTTGACCGACTCTATGAAAACAGTTTTATTCATCAAGCTTTACATTGCAGCTGCGTTAGCAGCTGCAGCAAGGGGAGAAGGGGACACCATGTTCCTTCTGCATTCCTGCAGTACTTACTGTTTCCCAACGAGGGCGCTACCTTCTCTCGCATTTCCCCTGTTTCAGTTACATGCAAGCTATAGGGAAGCTACCGCGTTAGACTGTGTGATCAGATGATAGTAGTTTAGACTTGATATGATTGTTATTTTCCATAAATGGCCCATTTTACTCTGACATAATCTTCAGTTTCAACACGCAATGGAGATAAAGCCTTCTATATGTAAATATTCTGAAAAAAATACAGCATACCAATATAATTTATTATTTCCCATTTAGTGTGCCTAAGATAACGCTAGATCTTATTTAGTTCGTAAATATGTGTAAATGATTCTTTACTTTTAACTTTGTGACACTTTTAGACATCTGCTTGAGTATATTAAAGTGGATAGACCCCTTTACGTGGGCCTGCGGAAGTATCAGATGGAGATTATTTGTTGATAGTTGTGCGGAAACGTGATGCTTCTTGCGTCGAATCCAATAAAACGAGACCCTGGCCGGTCATACAATTTGCTTTCACGCTTGTCTCTCATGGCTTGGGACAGTGAGGAGCGAGGATGGAAGACAGATGATTGGCTAAGCTTGCAGGGGGGTGGGGGAGGGAGGGAGGGAGGATGAGACTCAATGTGTGTGTGTGTGTGTGTGTGTGTGTGTGTGTGTGTGTGTGTGCGTGCGTGCATGCGTGCGTGTGTGTGTGTGTGTGTGTGTGTGTGTGTGTGTGTGTGTGTGTGTGTGGCGTACAGAGAGAGGCGGAGGGAGTGCTTTACCGCAGTATCACTACATTTCTGCACCACTCATCAAAACTCTGCGGCATGCAGACTAGAGCTTGGGGGGAGGGCACTTATTATTAGGTCCGTCCTGGGTGCTCTCTCATCAGACAGGCCACTGTACAGTTTTTTTACTTTCATTTCCAACCATTTGTTCTGCACTGCGCGTTTGGGTCCATTACTTCATTATTATATTTACCGGCGTCAGGGCAATTGTTGCAACCTCTACTGTAGAGCAATTTTACCGCAACTTTTGGAGGTGTAAAAACTAATTTAAATTTAGGTCAGAATGGCAAAGGATGGAGAAAAAGGCGAGTGGAAGGACTTTGTGTGGAACCCGAGGACCAGGGAGTTTCTGGGCAGAACTGCGAGCAGCTGGGGTGAGTAAGTCTGTCCAGCTTACAGCAATGCAGCAAAGAAAGCTCCCCCGGCTCTCACACCGGTCGCTGTTGTGGAGTATATCCCTCTGGCAACAGGGAGTGCTTTAAAATAGCTCAAATCTGTGTGACAGTGTTAGCATCCCAGTTTTGCGGGAGTTTATTCACGCAAGTGTTCAGGTAATATGAGGAGACTGTCGCTGTCCAATGCTGTGGTGCTGAAATCTGACTGCGGCACCGCTGTTGAAGAAGCCGGCACATTATTCCCCTCCTGGCGGGTTATTACTAATATAGGACAGAGCCTTTTCTGGCTATTGAGCCGACCATAAGGGCGAAGTCATGCTCCGTCTTCCCCTTTTGCATGTGATTTGTCCAGATTACAGCAGCTCTCTGTAGGCAAAGTGCCTGTCATTGGTTTACTGCTGCAGATAAGCCCTTTTTCCAGGAACTTAATTGTTTTAAGTTGTGCAGAAAATGCTTTCCATACATTTATCTGTGTCAAATGTGCGTTCAACATGATGCAGCTTGATTCATGTTAGTCAGCCTTCTCCCATAACTTCATCTTATGCCATTTAGACAGGGGTGCTGGCATTGTGGGGGCAAGGGGGGCAGTGGCCCCTCCTACAAACTTGCTGCCCTTCGTCAGACAGTCCTATATGTATAATGATTATCTAATGAGACTATTCATGATTGTGACATTAAGAGAGGAGAAATTAAAGTTCGGGTCATTTCCTTATAACCACATGGCTGTTTGTACATACTCAAAAAATGCTTGGTACCACCCCTTGACAACCAATAGTTGAAATGATTTTTTTTATATTCAAATTGTAGTCTCTTGAGAGGAAACTTCTACAATTCAAGTACCAAGACGTTGTTTAAGATTATTTGCTTTGATGTGTGTCATAATCTGTCATATTTTCATAGGGATAAATTGGTCAAAGTAGTTTACCAACTATAATAATTGAAATAGGTTGTGAAAAGAAACCTTCAGAAGATTTTAAGAAATGATGCATGCATCTTTTTGATGACTTGTCTCAATGATTGCTCAGAATACTGCAGTAATAAGAAAAGTAGTCAGATAAGCAATGGTTAATTATTATGGTATATAATGGTTTCTTACATATGACATGCAAGTATAGGCAGGGATGTATTTTTAAATTTTACTCATGGTTTACTGTATAAAAATGTGGTTTGACTCCAATAAATGTCATCTATCAAAAGGAGGAAGAGTGATTTGGTCCAAATGGGCTCAGTTTCACAACCAATGGAAATAAGGTGTTTTCCATTGATTGGCATGTTTATGTCCATAAAATATCAATAATAATTAATCTCTGCAAATATCAAAATGTTGAACCACCAAGAGAAATAAACTTCAACATTGTTAGTCACATTCCTAGTGACATAGTACCATTCCTAGTGACATAGTACCATGTCACTAGGAAATTGTGGTACCAATTGACAAAGGGGCAATTTGATCCGGCGCTGTTGCAATGTTTATTTATTTATACATCTGTCAATTCTTTACTCTTTGGAATGGGGTATTCATGCTTCTTTTGCATGCTCCCCACTCCCTACACAAGGCAACAAGATAAACAAATCCTTCATATTCTTCTTTGGCTTTCACATGTCTTAGTCTGCTAACCCCAAGATTATCAGTTCCCAATTTTCCACCCTTTTTAAAAATTTCTGAAGGTGCCCCAGCACACAGAGACCTTGCAACTGTTTTAAAGATTTGTGCAATGGCAGGACACATATGTCTGTGTTCTAATGACACTGGGGGCATTTTAATCTGGGTAAAGCCGAGGACCAAATGCTATTTGTATCACCCTCAACCTTGCCCCTCCCGCCCTGTGTAGTTCAGCAAGGGATTTAATCCTAATCTAATGACTTCATAGGCTGATGAAGAAGATATCAATTTAGGATGTTCTGGCAAAGCAAAGGACTTTAAAGAACCCGTATCATGTTTGATCTTTTGACTGCATAGGTCTCAGTATCCCCCATCTGGTTATAATAGAATGGTAAACTGTTATATCTTATAATTTATGTATTGAGTGAGCAAACAATATTATAGCCAACTTTGAAGTACAAAGTCAAAAGTTGCACCATACAAAGGTAATCTGTTAAATACATATTTATATACATGATCATTTAGTTGCAATTTGAACAAAACATGTATCTGTGATATTTAAATATAGATAAGTATAAATGCTTTACTATAATGAGTTCAGATTTAATCTGCTCTTTTTTTTTTACATATAATCAATTCACGTGTCTAATAAATTATATTTAAGTATAACAAATGAATGAATGTATTTTTTTCAATTCTGTTTTTTTTTTTACCAGATTTCATTAAGGTTACCACATCAATGAATATTTAGTCAACAATATCTTTATTTTTTAAAGTGTGACACTTTTGGTTTGATGCTACTGGAGCAGAGTTGAGAATCAGTCATCATGAGTTTCTTTTGTTGGGACTCATAATTTATTCATTGATTCATTTGCACTTACACAGCCAGAAAGGCTTTTGCACACAAGCAGCTGAAATCATAACCTTGCAGCATTTAAGTATAGCTTTTATAACTTTCCTCTATATTTTTCTAACTAGTACATTTGCCAGTTATTTTAAGTCTGAAAGAAATTTACATTTAAAATTAATTTAAACGTTTATATTTTTTCTCTTTATCCATTTATAAAACTACAAGCAAAAAAGGTAAACTCATCCATGACAACCAGCAACTGCTCCTGGGCACCCCCTGCTGGCCTGGAGGCCTTAAGGAGAGGCTATGTTCGCCGATGCCTTGGGCCGGCTCTTTCTCCCCCAGAGCAAATTTAATCCAGCTCAGTTTGTTCCTGTGGCTCCAAGGTCCGTTGGCCTCTCTAATCTGTGCTCTCCGAGGCTTGGTAATTAGTCTATTTCTGTTGTGTGTTGTTATAGGTCGGCTACACTTGACATTTCGTAGAGAAACGCTGGAAATAAAGTCACGCCATTAACATTACACAGTTGTAGACATATTTTTGCCCAGTTTTCTCATCAACACAACCTTAAACAGTTGGTACAAAGCACATTGTTCATTTTTACTTAATTCAAAGAATTGTTTAGGTTTTACAGGTTATTTAGGTTGTCGGCTCCTTTAGAAGTAGAATTAGTTCTTCATCTTGTTGTATGGGCCCATGAAGCTTTAATATTGCTTCAGAGCACTGGATCAAAGCCTTCTTTGAGGATAACACACGCCATTGCATGATCTGCTTTGTGTGCAAGGCTGTGGAGAAATGAAAACAGCCTTGATAAAGGTTTGATGACACAGGACCACCAGCTGATGAAACAGGTTTGAGCCTGGACTCAAAACAAGGCTAATTTGGTCCTTTGTGCATCCTGAAAAGAAAAGAGGCTAATACTCTTGCTGCAATGTCAGAAGAGTGAAATCAATTATCATATTGCTCTTTTAGTGAGGCTGGACGCCTTACAAGATGATTCTGCAAAAATTCTGTAATAATTTTAGTTTCTAATGTCTTTTGTTGGGCTTTTTCATTTTGAATTCAAAAGACTGTTTGATATCAAGTTACAAAGCAATTACCCAGCTCGATCTACCAGGTTTTTCTTTCTGAGAGAAAACTACACACTTCCTGCTTTCATTACTGAAAAACAACTGGGGTGCAGAGCCACTTAACTGCTTTCATTTGCTGCTTGCAAAAGGCAGAAAGAGAGATGTTTCAGCATCCATCATCAGTGTGTACTGACAGGGCACATTTTGAACCTAACACCCTCTTTACGTTGGTGAGGGATGCCCGCATGCTCAGTCATGTGTGCCATTGTGCACCTCCAATCCCCCCTGGGTGGTGTCACGTTGTAGTCAGCACAATCTGCTCCTGGGGAGACAAATAAAAATGCTTCAGCTGTTTGTTTTTTTGTCACTACTTCTTTCAAATGTCTTTTATTCTGCTTGGTGACTTGTAGGCTAATAACATATTCCTCAACAAAGAAGTCCCCAACTGCCACTTTACTTTGATTTAATTTACCAAAGAGCTGAATATTTCTGGAAACAATTGGATGAAAAGCACACCCACATGAGCTTTTAATCATTAAGGAACCCTTCTGTAATTGCCCTCCCTTGGATCAGCTTCCCTTTGACATTTTGTCATGGATTACTGCCAGGGTTGCTTTGTGCAGGGAGGCAGATGCAAACTCGCTACTGACGGAGCGCTTTGCTGGGGGCTCCCAGCAGAAGCACAGGGTCAGGGCACTGAGCTGCTTCCTAGTGCTGGCCTCAGGTGTTAATACGTCACAGAAAATGCTATTTCTGCTGTCTGGGGCTTTTTGAGGACAGGAAAGGAGCTTTTTAAAAAATCTCTTTTAGCCACACAGGAAACTTTGCATCTGTGGATTACAGGGAAAGTCCTCATTCTTTGTGGCACATATGGCAATATCATTATGGTTCTGAGATGGTGACTTAGGTTTCAGACTTGGACTCAAAATGAGCTGAAGTCAAGACGACAAAGACTTTGGACTTTAGACTGGTTCTCCAAAGTCTCAAGGTGGCTTGGACTGGAGGTCTAAGCATTGAGTTTTATCAACAAGTTTTACCTCACATTATGATGAATTAAAACAAGTTGGTATGTAAGCAATGGGATTTCAAGGATTCATATAAATTATTTACTGTTAACCTGCATCATAAGAAAAACACTTCCTGCTTTTCAAAATAAAAGCCCTTCCTGTTACAATCAGTCCGATCGTAGGACATTCTCTGTCATTCACTCTTTGGGCTGAGCTTCATTTATGATTTTACTGCGTACTTTACAATATATTTACCTTTCATATTCAACAATAAAAGTTTTAAATGTACATTGAAACATGGCTTCCTAATAATTGTTAAAATATCCCAGAGTGAGGAGAACCACAACCTTCAGATGGTATAATGTAGTATATAGTAAAGGAGTGGATGATATGAGCAAGAAAAATAACAGGCGTTAAGTGCATTATTACGAAGACAAAATGAAAGGATTTTTGTTTGATTGATTCACATTGGCAGAGGTTGATTTCATTTTTTTTCTTTTTTTTCCCAACATAAATACATTTGTATTGTCTTTGAGTTAAATACCACCCTTGTTAATTTTTAAAATGATTAAAAGCAGCTCATAAAAGTTTTTTGCAAGTTAAAATAAATGTCGAAAGATAAATAGTGAATGTCTGTTTTTGAATTAGACCTAAATTTTTATTTGAAATCATAGCTATGGCCATGTTGAGGGCATTGAATTAGAGAGTCGAGACTAGATTTGGACTTGGACCAAAAGACGTTTGGACGTCTGGACTTGACCTAAACTTGACTTGGACTTGGAGAAATGGCTTGTGTACATCTCTGGTATGGCCTTGTTTAATTTAAGCATCAGTCACCATATGCTGAGATGTAGAGGGCCAGATAGTTTTTAGATTAGAGAAAATTTTAAAATATATGCAAGCTAAGCAAGAATAGCACATGGTTAATTTTTTTCCATTCATTGACAAAAATTTGAATAATCTTGCTGAAATTATGCTAGTCAATGGGGAACACATTAAACACCGGAGAGTGATAGAAAAGAACAAGATATTCTGCATAAAAAGAATCCACTTAACTGAAAAGTTTCTGCACTACTGGTATAGACATCAACAGTTTTAAAGGCAAGAATTGAGTGAACTAGTTGGAGTTTACTCAGGATTGCGTCTCCAGGGACTAATTTATACATTCTCAGATGTAAGGTTATTCTTGCTTGGATCATTTTTTGTCTTACAAAATTATGAAGAAGACTTAAGGGAGTAAGAGATATTAGTCTTATCTCATGTTGAGTTTCAAAGCTTCCAAAAGTGATATAATGGTTAAGTTGTCTGTATTGTTTCCATGGTAACATTTAAGACTGACATGTTGTATACACATTCCTCATTTGTTGCTTTAGGATGAGACAATTTAAGTTAAGCTGAACTAAACTGGGTTTGGAAAATTGAATAGAAAACGACACAAGTAGACAGACAAATTGTGACCAAACCAATATGGAAAAACATACATTAACAGAACCAAATACAAATATATAACATAAATATACTTATCGAACAAAAGTGTAAAAATATAAAAATGCACACACCGAAAATGAATCTTATCTTAAGCCATAGCCATTGTAACATTTTATTTTATTTATTTATTTATTAAAATGAAGAATTTTGGGGTGCAGTGATGCTGCAGGGGTTGGGCATGCGACCAATGTTCGGAGGCCTCAGTCCTCAATGTAACTGTCCTTGGTTTGAATCCTTGCATGTGGACCTTTACCCCATTTTTTGTCAGCCTGCTATCAAATAAAGGCCACTAGCGCCACAAACTAAAATAAAAATCTAAACGTCAATGGACAGAATTGCTCAGTATGTTTCTTATAAAGTGAGTTCATGCTGATTTTAAATTGTATTAGCTATAAATTGAAAAGGTTCAGATCAACCCACACCTTATAAGAAAAAATGGGTTTTGTCAGATACATATGCAGTATACCGGAATGTTAAACTACTGACTTGCATCAAAAATTTGTGTGTTTGCATTCCTGGCAAAATAGGTGTATTTTAGTACATATATTTTGATTTTTTTTAAAAAAAATTTTTTAAACAAAGCTTTTAGACTAAAGCACATAAGTAGTGCAGTTTAATTTGCACTGATACATCTTAAACTAGATCTTATCCCATATTTATTGTTTTGGGGTTGACATTTGGGATTGAAACCCTCAAACAGAGCAAGACTATTTTTGATCCATTGCATTGAAAAATAGTTGAAACATATTTTTGACGCTCTCTTCTTTTATTTTCTGTAGGTCTCATCATTCTCTTCTATATAGTTTTCTACCTCTTCCTGGCTGGCCTGTTTGCTCTCACCATGTACATCATGCTGCAGACCCTGGACGACCACAAACCCACCTGGCAGGACCGCCTTTCCACACCAGGTGCCCAGATTCTGCAAGTTCAACCAGCGTGGGTGCAGAGCCCGCTGTGTTTGAGCCATCATGACCTTCCTGCTGCCTCTTTGTCTCTTGCAGGTTTAGTGATCAGACCCCATGCGGATGAAACCTTCGAGATTGCTTACAACATTGAGAACACTGAGAGCTGGGACATGTACGCTCGGGCGCTGGACTCGTTCCTGTCACGTAAGTCGGACTCCTGTCCTCTGCTGGTCTAACTCTATGGACTTACAGCTGTGGATTATCCAAATTGCTTTTCTTCTAATAATGGATCATTCCTTTACCGTCAGTGAGTGGGAGGTTGCCTTGCGGCAGGGTTTCGGTTGAGTCATGAGCCTTCACAAACTGAGTAACCCCCACCCCCGCACCCCTCTCCCCTTGCAGCTTACAACGACTCCATCCAGGCCCAGAAAAACCACGAATGCACCCCAGACCAGTACTTTCTGCAGGAGGACAGCGGTGACGTGAAGAACAACCCAAAGCGCTCCTGTCAGTTCAACCGCACCATTCTGGAAGAATGCTCCGGACTCCGTGACCGTTACTATGGATACCAGGATGGCAAGCCGTGCATCATCATCAAGCTGAATCGGGTATGAAAGGAAGGGAAAAGAAGGGAAGGGAAATAGATGTTGTTGCTAGGAGACATTGAGCATAGGAAACAGGAAAATCAGGCTAGGAGAGAGAAAAAATATTCCTGCAAAGGGGAAAAAATATGGGTTAAGACACTCACCAGTGACATCCGTTATGGTTTCATAGCAATGTAAAAGAGTGCTACATTTTTTTTCAGCGGGTTTCTTTTTTGTTCTGTCACGCCAGGTGATTGGATTGTTGCCAGGAAAGGATGGGCAGGCTCCGTCTGTCACCTGTGGTGCAAAGGTAATCCCTTTTTGTCCTTCACAATGAAAGGCTTAACATGACAAATTGGAGTCCAGCCCATTCATAGCTACTCTCATCTGCAGTATGCCTAGTTACTGTTCCCCTTTATCTTCCTTTTAATGACGGCCTTGTTTCTGCATTAACTGTGTTCATTTGCACTTTTGCTGGTGTCTGTTTATCCTCATTATACATTATAAAACTATTCTCTCTCAGAAATACAAAGTTGGCAAAGATGAATGGGTAAGATCAGCAGAGACGTTGCATTTAGTCACTCGTAGATGCTTAGAAGTGGCTTAGAATGTAGTGATGAACTACAGTGCTGTGCAAAAAACATATATCCCACAAAATTCCCCCCATTTAGTCCTGTCAGAAACACAATTTTTAAGGTGATAGAGCACCACAAAGTAGTACATAATAATAAAGCGCAAGGAAAACGATACATAGTTTAAAATTTGTTTTTGCGAATAAAAATCTGGAAAGTGTGGCATGCATATGTAATCCCCCTTTTGCTTTGATATGCCTAAATAAAACTCAATCCATTTGCCATCAGTAGTAATCTAATTTGCAGGCATCAGTGGTTTGTTAGTGAACAAACAGCATCATGGAGACCAAAAAACACAGCAGACCAGTCAGAGATAAAGCTGAGGAGAGGTTCCCTATGTTTAGAACATACCACAGAGCACTATTCAACCTATCTTTTGAAACTGGAAAGAATATGGCACAACTGCAAACCTACCAAGACTTGAACGATTAAACAGAAAAGAAGCCCAGAGGCCCTTGGTAACTCTGCAGGAGCTGCAAAGATCCACAGTTCAGGTGGGAAAAATCTATCGACTGGACAGCTGTCAGTCATGCAGTCAACAAATATAGTCCTCATGGAAGACTGGCAAGAAGAAAGCCATCATTGAAAGAATGTCACACGAAAGAAGGTGCTCTGGTTAGATGTAGCTTCTCAGCCTCCATCCAAAATGTTAATGGAAATGATGATGTGGTTGCATCATCCTGCTGTGGGGAAGCTTTTTGTTTCAGCAGGGACAGGATCACAAGCAGGGGATCCAGCAAACATGAGGAAGAAGTTGCTGCTGTTAAATGAGAACAAAACTAACAGAAAACAAACAGTGAGCATTGCTTTGCGCACACCATTTCCACAATAAAACGCGATACTCTGCTGAAGTGAAATAGTGGCTGATCAGAGTTGACAGGAAGATGGGTGGAGCTGAGTTCAGGGAAATCTTTGAAGTAAAGCTGCAAAAGGCTGCAAAGACAAGGGTGGTGGTTCATCTTCCAGGAAGACAATGGGCCTGAGCCCGTGGTGTCTGAACCTTTTCTTACGTGAGTCAACACTGAAAATTGGAAATTATTAGAGGGATGCAAAACTTGATTTTTAAATAAAAATGCAAAAACCTATTTCACAGTGTTTTTTTACTTTTACATACTAAACAACAAACTAAACATGGAATATAAAATAAATGAAGTGTTAGGGTCTTTGTGGAAAATGGATCTGTAATTCATGTTAAATTGAAAATATAAAATGGATCTCACCTAAAGAAAGATGTATGATATCTGAAATGGTTGGGTCAATTGTCAAAGGCTGTTTTCACTAACAAGAAATACAGTCAGGAGCTGCACAAAAATAACCCCAAGGCCACAAATGGCCCCCAGGCCGCATTTTAGACACCCTCGCCCTAAACATACAGCCAGAGCCACAATGCAATGGATCAAATTATATTCAGGTGTTAGCTTGGTCCAATCACAGTCCAGACATAAA
This sequence comes from Fundulus diaphanus, assembly GCA_037039145.1. NCBI lineage: Eukaryota > Metazoa > Chordata > Actinopteri > Cyprinodontiformes > Fundulidae > Fundulus > Fundulus diaphanus. The sequence goes on from CM073136.1 coordinate 24,306,152, forward strand.
TCCAATTGAGAACCTGTGGTAAGACTTGAACATTGATGTTCATAGATGCCTCATCTATCCAATCTGATTGAACCTGAGGTATTTTCATAGGCATTCAGTCTGTAGGGATACAAAATTGATGTAGACACACCCCAAAATACTTGGAGTTGTAATTGCAGCAAAATGTGGCTCTAAAACATCTTGATCCAGGGGAGATTAAAATGCAAATGCGTGTCACATTTTTGTGAGTTTATTTGTAAAGGATTTAGAGAAGTTTGCTATTTTGTATTAAATAGACATGAAGTAGGTAGTTGGCATGCTTTTGTTCAGGAAAAAGGAGCAGATAACTGAAGTATTTTAATAACTGACAGAGCTGTTTCTCCCTCTTAGAGAGACGACTCCGACAAAATTGGAGAGATGGTTTACTTTCCTCCAAACGGCACCTTCGATCTAATGTACTACCCTTACTACGGCAAGAAAGCTCAGGTAGGAGGGTATTTTTAATCAAAGGACAGTCGAAACTCTTAAACTGTTTTTATTTAATTTTTTTAGATTTCTAGAAAATTTGCCCTTAAAGACATTTGTTGTTGCAGGTGAACTACTCTCAGCCTTTGGTCGCCGTCAAGTTCCTTAACATCACTGTCAATGAAGACGTCAACATCGAGTGCAAGATCATTGCCAACAACATCCCCACTGGAACTGAAAGAGACAAGTTTGCCGGTAGAGTGTCTTTCAAGCTGAGGATCAGCTCCAACAACTAGCCTGACCCCAACTGAAAACTTTTCTCCCCGCCCCGCCCCGCCCTGCCACCATCTTCTGCCCCCACCGCACATACACAGGAAAATAAAACCGCAGCGTTCACACCCTTCATGCAATTCAATTGCACCCAGCTTCAATTTTTCTTGGGGGGGGGGGGAGGGGGATTGTGCGACGGGGTAAATCGAGCACCAGAGGGTGGTAATGCTGTCATTGTTTCTGTCGGTGAGCGTTCAGGCGAAATGATTTTCTGTAAATTAGTTTGAGGCGACCTCTATTTATACTGCATGATAAACTAGGGGATATTAACAGGATGTGTTTTCAAACTCTGCCACCAACTTTACCACATTTACAGCGTCCCTGCTCACCTCCCGCTGCCTCCGCCGAGATTATCCCTCTATATATCTTAATATACACAAACTACAATACAAAAAGTGTATATCTACTGTATTTATACAGCATCATAACCTTATATTGGTCTGTCTTATTTTGTTGCACTTAAAAGAATAATCCCGAAAAACCTGCATATATCTTGATAGATGGTTGCAGAGATGAAGCCATTTGCATGTGTGTGCTGTCTTAAGTGTGATTTAAAGGCACACTGTGTCCCACCTCTCTGTTCTAGTTATTTAAGGACAGGTTAAGTGACTGACCACCAGGAGGGACCACGATACAAGCTTTAACCCTCATGCACTATGAGTATGATTACTTGGAGACATACCTCCAAGGAAATGCTTGAATGGATTTTTTTTTTTGCTAGTGTGTACGAGTGTGTGCATCTCCTTTACAGATCCCATCTCTAATTGTAGGTCGGGAAGTTGCATGCAATGTGCAATATTCATTAAGAGGCATACGTTGTGAATGCGTGCATCCATTCATCAAATGACTCCTGTTACAGATCACTTATGCTGGATGTTTAAACTTTGAACTAAGAACAGCTGCTAATAAAACAAGCCGGAATCATATCTGGTAGGGTTTTTAGGAATGAATGAATCATAATAGGACACATCTTTGCAAAATTCTTTTTATGGTATTAGACTTGTTCAATAGGTAAAAAAGGATTAGCTCATTGGTTCCTAACTTGTGTTTTTTTTCTAGCCAAGTCGTCCAAGTTTATTTTAGTGGTTAACAGCATATATTCAGTTTTTAGCAATGCTTCATTTCCTCTCACTGTACAGTGTCATTCCTAAAGGGGAGCCCAAAGCGATATGTCTTGTGTATACATTCTTCATTTATTTATTAAAACTGAAATATTTAGTTTTCTTTCTCCCTTTTTGTTGTTATTGTGTTTTGCATCTATTTCCTTTATATCGGGAATAGATGTCATTGTCACATCTTTTTTCATTGTCTTGCACTGGAAGTGTGCTTTTTATTCCTTCTTTTGTAAAGCTGAGTTGAGTTAATAAAAGCACCGGCAGTTTTTTTGTTTTTTGGAGGTGGATGTAGATCTTTTTTTTTTGTTGTTCCTTATTTCTCTATCATATTCATGATCAACTTTGAAAGTATTCATGTGGAACATCAGAGCATGTAGTTTACATCCTTTTGAGCTTATGTGAGAAAATACCCAGTGAGAGTTTAAATGAACTTCACTGACCGCATGTTAATTTATTCGTTTGTTTTGTTGTTCTTGTTTTATTCTCTGTTATTTGAAACCATTTTAACCAGTATCACCACCATTAAAGTCATATATCATGCCTGTGTTTGGTGCCAGAGCTACATTCACTCTGCTGTCTCATTAGGCTGCCTAAAACATCTACTAACAGTACTCTGAGGAGTCTGTAACACTTTAGATCTTGGTTTCCCTGAGCTATGATCTTATCCAGTCATGTGCAGCACCCTCCACAATCATTGACCCTAAAAATGTTTTAAATTAAAATAAAAAAACAGGATATTGCCGTAGAGACTTGGTGACCATATGATGCTTCCCCTTATCCCTGTTGTAGATATGGGTGAGTTTAGGTGAGGTTCTAGTTTCTTGTAGCTACTTCCTGACTTTTGTGGAACAGTTCATCATGAGCCTTACTTAAATGGTATGGATGCTTGTCTTTCCCATTTTGAATAGTTGCTTAGAGAAATGGACCTCTGTGTTGTCTCCTATTTATACCCAAGGAAAGAAGGGGTCAGGGGTTATTAAATATAAGTTTCTTGATAACATAATCAACTTGAAAGGCTTCTCCTGAAGGAGTAAGAAATCTGCATCGATGATTTTACGATACCCAAAAGTAAACATTGAGCACGGAAAAGGTGACCTTCCCAGATTAAATGCCATTCAATTTAATAAATTCTATTTTTGATTTGCCACATCAGAACAGAAAGTTTTTATTATTGATTATTTTGGTTATTGAGTTACTAACAGATAAATACGTGCTCATTCTTAAATTCAAAAGCCGTTTCATTTCCCTTTTGGAATTTATATTATTTTACTGGTTTAGATGTGCACACGGCTGTTTTGGTTTTGTGAAATGGAGTTATTACTGATCAGAAATTGGGATTTAAAGGCGTTGTATTTGGGTCCAATTCTGATTTTCTAAGTATTATAGATTTTAACTGATCTGATTTAGTTCAAATAGCAGAGTCAAAGAACCCTTCACCATGTTGCTGAACTGGAAGTCAGCTCCAGTGCCGTGCTGTTTCATGCATTATGTAAATACAACAACAGATCCTAGAGTTTACAAGCAGAGATCGAACATGAACGATAAATTTTTATCCAAGATCTTAATTTAGAATGATTTGCTCTTACAGGCTCTTCCCTTTTAGCTTTTTGGGACTTCACTGGCGGGTTCACATGCACACTCCTCTTCTGGCCTGCTTTCAGCGCTTACTTAATTTCATTGTAATCTCTTAATCTGGTCAGCTAATCCAAAGCAGGCACGCTGAACTTCTTTACCCTACTTTGTCGTTCATGCTCTGAGCATAAAACGGCCGGTTCGCTTTTTCAGAATGCCATTCTCATTCTAGCTTTTCCATACTTTCAAAGCCTACATCAAACTCAACCCGGAAACCTATCCAAACATCTGACCTCAGTCATGTGTTTCACGTTCTTTTCCTGTCATTCATACTTGAACACTGCGTCTTCTGCCAAAGATAATAATGGTAATTCACACATCATTTTTGTTCTTGCAGCTCTGATAGAGCCTCATCTGCAGGTCTCAGCAAAAATCTCACCAACAGAATCCTAAAGCCCCCCTGTCCTGTTACACAATAATAAAAAAACGCACACAAGTGGAAAATATTTCCCTGCAGCATAACAGTGCCTCCTGGTGGACAGACATCTTTGTTCTCCAGTTGCTCAGAATGTTCTTTCCTGCTGTCTCATTTTATCCCTTTATCTTTTCTGTGCTAATTTGGAGACGTTATCAGAAAGCAATATATATATATATATATATATATATATATATATATATATATATATATATATATATATATATCCTGTGCAGATGTGTGCTTGTTTAGAGGAAAGGTCGTGACAACATTTGGTCTAATCAAGCGCAAGGGAGAAAGAAGGAAGATGTTTACACAATTATGCGTGCAATATATATATATATAAAAAAGGAAACAATAAAATGATTTGTGTATGAAAGACTATTTTTGCTGTAAAGAGAAGAGAATGTAAGGCTTGGACTGTATTGAGGCACAAAAGCTACGTGATTAGTTCAACAAAAAGGCAAAATGCCAGTAGTTTGTTTAGACTTGCATTATGGTTTTCATGTTTTTATCATCATTTGGATCTGTTCTTCCTTCCTTTTATTGAATAGAAATGAGCTCCTAAAGCTCTCAATCAAAGTTCTAACAGGACTTGAAAGCACTTTCAGAAACTGCAAAGCTTCCCAGCGGTAAGTGTCGGGAGAGAGGTTCATGTTTTAAACAGTGAATAAATACAAGAGATATCATTATTACCCACACATATCTTCTTAAAGTTGCACTGTTGCTTATGACTGTGGCTCAAAGGATTGTCCTAAAATATACATTTATGAAACTTGTTAAAAATACCTACCGAAGCAAATAAATAAAATATCCTGGATCCTTATTTTTGGCTCTTACCCTGTCTATTTTTGTTCATGTTCAAATCAAGATCAAATAAATAAATTAATAAATGTAATTTAAAGGAACTCACACTTGATTTTGCTTCTTGCATCTCAATTCTAAGTAATTTTGACTCGTGTTTGGTTTATTTTATGAGACGATCAGATGATTTTCTGCTGATTGACAGATGATGATAGACATTAGTATTCAATAAATTAGAATATTATTGAAAAGTTAATTTATTTCTGTAACTCAGTTCCCTAAAGGAAACACATTATATAGATTAACACAGACTGATGATGCTATTATTTCTGCTAATTGTGATTTTTAGTCCACCTCCAGCTAATAAAAACATAGCATTTAAGATTAGAATATTGCATCATAACAATAAAAAAAACAAACTTTTTCATGCAGAAATGGGGGCCTTATAAAAAGTATGTTTAATACCGGTTTAAAGTTTTTTTGTTTTTTCAAAAGATGCTTTTAATCTGACAAACAAGCCTCTTGGAAATGCATGTTCTAATTTATTGAATATGACTATAGTAACATAATTGCAAGTGAAAGAAGAAGGCGTCAGCAAGTGTTTAATGTGGGTTCAAGTAAGTATAATCCGTAATCTCACTCAATTTAATCTCAATGTTCCATAGCTGTAGTGGATATCATGGGTTGCCCTCTCCTATATACTGTAAAGAGGTGGTAAATGAGTTTTGAAGTAAAGCTTTGTTAAACAATTACAGACAATTATCTTATCTGCAGTAGATACTTCTCTCTTGGTGACTTTAGTTAGTGGAAATTCTAATTTCACAAACAATATTTACTTTTGGAGCCCATTTGGGTTGAAATTGGGATAAGAAATAGGCCCCATATGGGATTCCACATGAGTAACACTCAAATTAACCCAAATGTCCCATGCTAAAAAGTCCATTGTGAGTTCTAAGATGAGATCATGATTGAGCAAAATTCTAATAGGGCCCGCATGTTCATGTTGGCTGATAGTTGGACCCAGAGGATCAATTTACCGGCTCTTCTGAGAACAGCACAAAACCAGCAGCTTGAGTGAGTGATTTTATGAGCCTTTGAATCGATGTCACATTTGCATTTGATGGCAACATCCAACAAAGCTGCAGAATATATACACAGGAAATGGAGAAAGAGAGTGCTGCAGCGGCAATAATTTCGGTAAGTCAGGATAACGGCAGGTACTGGTGGTGTAGAACTCAACACTGCTGTTTTCACTTAAACTGTTGTAACATTTTTGCTTTTAGGATGCCTTTACTTTTATATCACACAGTTAGTCCAAACATAAATATGTGTTGCTTTCTTTGTCTGTTTTTCACACAGGAAAATCATCAGCGCGCGCCAACTCCTTTGTCCATTTCCTCCGTAAATACTTATCAGCTTCTGTCTGAATGACTGTCTAACACAAACGTGGCGCTCTTTCAAAGGTGTGGAAAGTAGTATTTGCATGAACCATTCTTAGTTTTTGAGATTGCAGTTGTTTTGAAGCCATATTTCACAATGTTTCACAAAACGTTATGTTAAGTTTGAATGTGATTTATACCTTAACTGTAGTCTTCCTTTAGTATAAATTCAGATTAGTCGGTTCCAGATACTAAACCCAATGGCAAGCCCAAGATGAACCACGACCATAAACATAATAGCAGTTTATGCTGTGCTGGGTTTTTGTACCTTTAACCTGTCATCATATTTACATTGCACCTTTATTTAAACAGAAGTCAAGGCAGTGACTCTGGCCTGAATGCTGAATGCTTCCTTTCTCAATACATTAAACAAAAAGATCACGGGTGAGGAGCTGTCGCTTATTTCATGATGTTGTGGAAATAATTGTCAGGTTTTCTGTGAATAACAGTCAAAAGCAAGCATGAAAACAGTTTAAAGGTTCGTCAAATAAACCACCAGGACATTTTTAAGTTGTTTAAAGAATGGTAAATGGCTTGTACTTGTATAGCACTTTAACTAGTCCGACGACCCCAAAGCGCTTTACTCTACAATACAGTCATTCACCCATTCACGGTGGTGAGTTGTGTTAGTAGCAACAGACTGGGGCAGACATTGACAGAAGCGAGGCTGCAATCCTGCAATCGGCGACCTGCTGATTACAGGATGAACTCCATCACTCCTGCACCATTGTCGCCCCTTAAGAAGTTAAGGGGTTGGAGCTTGGGCCCTCTTGGACTTGTCGTTAGCTTCAGCTTCTTGTTTCAACCAATCAGGATCTAAAATATAATACTAATAAATGAAGACATCAAAACAATAACCGACCTCAGATAATATATTGACTGCTTACAACCTTTGTATAGAACCACAGCTGAAAAACACAGACAAATTCCTTTAAATCAGGAAAAGAATCCTTACGCTTAAGAGCTTTACTTTTACCCTGTGACGCTATGTAATGTGTGAAACTGGGAGGGTTATATACACTTCTTTCACTAAATTGTTATAGTGAAAGTCAAAGTTCACTCACTGGCTGGATGTGTTAACGGAAAACTGCTTAAGGTCAGGCTCACAGTCTGACATAAGATCATAGTGAAAGCACCTTACACATGTTTCATGTAAATCATGCTAAAGAATAGCTTTATTCTTCTAAACTGGTCTCTCACCAGTAGGTCGAAGTGCATTTTCTGCTTGCTGACCTTCACCCCTCCTCCAAGGTTTCAAGCTGTATCACAGGGAAGGCAGGCGGCCAGGATTATAAAGCATTAGAGATATCTGGAGTTTTTAAAATGGCAGGATGTAGACACGTGAATGTTACTGGCAGTCCATTTTCTTTCAGAAAACTATATGCAGAACGCTTATTTCAATTTTTTTATATATAGATGTCATAATCCTATTTTGTGTCAGACACAAAAAGTAAGTGTCACGATGGATTTAAACCACCAAGCGGAGAGAATGGGAAAGATTAGTCAGGAGTAGAGAACTGGAGCCTCTGCTGGATAGATGGTCTCATTACAACTGCTGATCAGCGTGTCGGGGTAGAAAGTCATTACTTTTCCTGATTCAGATCAACACTGTTCTCCACTTTCAGCCCATTTTTAGAGGAAACTGTAAACTTCAGCCTGAATCTGTGCCAGATGTTTCAACGATTAAGCTTTTAAGGAAAGAAGGAAAAAATTAATGAAGGAAGGAAAAAACAAGGGGAAAAGGAAGTAGAAACAATATGGGGAAAGGAAGGAAGGAACTTTTTTCCATACTCATGCAGACCTGGATTATTATTCATAACATACAAAAGTCAATGCTTTTCCAAACTGTTCAGGAATCTAACCATTTATTTAAAAAAATGTGCAAATACTTTTTTATTCTTATCTAATTAAATCTTTATTTTCGTAATTATGACACAAAATGTTCACATTTTTGTAAAACGTTTAGCAAAACTCAGTTTAGACTCTAAAACGCAGCGCGCAGTCCCATGTTCAGCACATATTGTTTCATATGAGACCTGAGAGATTGGTCCTTCAGCAATCTGTAGGCATCTGGACTGAGCCAGTTTTGAGGTGGCATGCAAAATCATGAGCAGGGATTTTTTATTCTCACTTAATCAGACAGTAATTATCTAATCCATAGAAAAGTGCCACAACGGCCACAAATAAGAGCCATTAAATCTGATTCAGTCACAACACCCTACCTCCTTTGAGACTCATGTAGAGCAGATGCTTTTATAAAGGTGTCTTCACCAGATCAAGTGAGCTTAACGCCTCCATATGTCATCTGCTGTCTTGAATTATCTCTAAGGTGTAAAAAAAAGACAGCATCTTGATCTGCAGACGATGCTCTTTTGTTTTGTCTTCAAAAATAGCCTGCTCAGCTGTTTTTGATATGTTTCCTTCTTGCTTGGTTGAGCTCAAAGGTTTAATGGCGACACCAAAAACAAACAAGATGATTCACACTTCAAGGTAAGTCCAGCATGCCATTCTCCTCCAGTGCTTTCTGTGTCCTGTCATAGATTTCTCCAATGGCATTAACGACTCTGGTTAACACCACGCTCAGCTCCTCCTGGCCCTGCACACACACCAGCCTGAAGAAGAAGCCCCGCTCCGGCAGGGCGATGAAGGCCAACTCAGCAGCCCTGCGGACAAACCAAGTGTGGTGGTGAGCGAGGGTGCTCTGGTAGGCCTCTCGACAGAGATCGGAGGGGCTCCTGAACCGTCCGGTCGTCGGTGTCTCTGCCAGCTTCTGCAGGAAGAGCTTCAGCCAGAGCAGAGCTCGGTGCAGTCGCAGAATGGTCCGACATCCAGAGTCCGTCTGGTGCTGGAAATCAACTATGCCTTGATTAAGCTCTGTCCAAATCATTGAGCGCACAGAGTTGTAGGCTCCTTTACCCTGCAAAGTCCCCACAACATTTTTACCCCCAAGGTTTGTGTTTACAGAGTGTCCCGACTGCATGTCCGGGTCAAACTCCGCTTCGGGGCCCCTCTCAGACAGCAGGGCCAGGTGCCGGATTATGGAGGTCTTAGTCTCTATCTCTTTTGATATCAGACTAACCATGGAGCCCAGAGACTCCATGAACCTGGAACAATGACAAAAGAACAGAAAGAATCCTCTTTCAGAGCCAGGAAGGGCTTCATTCTCCTCTACTATTCCAAAGGCACAGCTCCTGGTAGAAGATTTTATGTCTCTTGGCATTTTTCATGTTTTGTTCCTAAAACCAGAAACATCTACGTATTTACTTGGGATTTTAGGTTACGGACAAATAAAAGCTGTTGCATTGTCAAGAATTGGAAGGAACGTGTCGCATGGTTTAAAAATGTTAGAAATCTGTAGCATGCATATGTGCTCAGTCCTCTGTACTTTGTAGAACCGCTGCCTGCTGAAATAGGACCGCCTCTTAGAAACATGCCCCAGAAGTGTTTTGGGGCATGTTTCCAGGAGATTTGTACATCCAGAGTCGGTTTTTTCGCCAATATTTCATTGCCGGGTTGGTGATCTTAGAATAATGGACAGTGATAATTTTCCTGCAGACATAGCATGTTGCATGTGGGCCAAAAGGTCGGATTTTTGGTGGAATCTGGCCATATCACGTTCTTCGTCCACGAGTGATGGGTGCTCAAAAGAAATACACGTCACACTTTTCAGATTATCATTTATAAACAATTTTAAAAACCGTGCATCAATTTCCTTCCAAGTCACAATTATGCAAGAATTTGCGTCACCCTATGATAAAATCCCAATTAAATACACAGAAACGTTACAAAGGTTCAAGAGGTGTAAGTACTTGAAAGGCACTGTATCTGTCTCCATGATGCTACTTTAACCTATGCTCTTACTTTATGAGCTCGTCCCAGCTGGACAGATATGGCTGCAGCAGCACATCAGAGGTGTACGCCCGGGCAGCCAGCAGGTGGGAGACCAACACTGACACCTGGAAGTTCTGGCCGGGGCACAGAGAGAGCACAGGCGGGCCCTTAGTCTCGTCTGCCTCGCTGCTGTTGGACAGGTGGTGAAGCTGATCCTGGAGTCGGGGGTGGGGTGTGTTGTTGGGTCGGCGGTTAATCAACAGGGGACAAAGAAAGGAAAAGCTCATGTGATTTATTCATTCACTTTCCATCTGCCTCACAAAATCAACCCCATAGTGATTTAGCAGCCTAATTATTTCCACTGTACATAACCTGTGTGTTCTTTTACCTTGTGACCCTGATTGTAGCCTTTTAAACAGGAATCCCAGTGGTAATCCAAACCGCCCTCTGCAGCAAGACATTAGAAAAACATGAACATGCCATACAGTATTAGCAACGACCTCATCAAAATCATAATTTACAAGAAAAATTCCCAGTAGTGCAAGTGTAGCAACCACAAGTGTGGTTACTGTAGCTCTGCTTCCCAAAGGGAAATCTTTCAACCTGTTCAGCAGCTCGTGACCGCTGCTTTTGGCTGCTGTTAGGTTTTTTCTGTTTTTTTTTTTTTTTTTTAAGGATGAGTTTATTCAAGAAAAATACTGCCTGCTGCAGCCAACATTAACATAAAGAGACAGAGCAATGTGGGATAAAAATCCTTCACAGCAAACAAATGAAGGAAGGTGATCTGGTCAGCTAACACCAGAATTTACATTTTTGGCCAAATGACCCTGAACACATCACCATTCTACAGCACGGTGGTAGCAGCACCATGTTGTGGGGATGCATTTCTTCAGCTGAGACAGGAAGGTTGCTTAGAGTTGGTAGACGTGTTGGTGGAGGGAGCTAAACACAGATCAATCCTGGTGGAGGACCTTTAAGATGATGCACAAGACTTGTGACTGTGGCAGAGGTTAATCTGCGAGCAGGACAAGGACCCTAAATACACGGCCAGATGTTCATGTTCTGGCAAATTGAGAATCAGTTAGGAAAAAATGCTGTTCATGGATGTTCTCCACTTACTTTAAAGGGGAAATATTCACCATTAGATATACAAGAAAAACAGAGACATGTCCCCAAAAGACCTGAAGCTGCAATGGCACAAAATGCTGCTTCTAAAATGTATTGACTAAGGAGGGCTATACAAAAATACACACAAGTGTTTTTTTGTTGTTGTTTAAATAAAAGTGTGAACTGGAAAATGGTGTAAATGGTGTGAATATTTTTGAAATGTAATCTAGAATCATATTTTCACTTAATAGTACGCAAGGCAAGCATTTTATTGAAAGTATTATATTATATTGTAAACTAACGAGGCAGATTTATTCTGACTCCTTCAGTTTGTCTGTGACTCGGCAAACCCAGTGACCCCGTCTGCACACATACTGCTTGTTAAATCACGTCAACACTGGAATAACCTGCACATGCTTAAATATAGGGTCACAAAATCAAAAAAATATATATTTATGAGAAATATTAAAATCAAGGTTTTTATAGCACATTGCAAAAGTATTTCTACGTACCTCAAAAACCTTTTCACATTTTGTCACATTCGAAGCAGAAAGGATATATATATATATATATATATATATATATATATATATATATATATATATATATATATATAGTGCCTATCTCCAGCTGTCAATGGGCGAGAGGCGGGGTACACCCTGGACAGGTTGCCAGTCTGTCGAAGGGCAACACAGAGACAGTCAGGACAAACAACCATTCACACACGCACTCACACCTAAGGAGAATTTTACAGAGGCCAATAATCCTTACAGTCATGGTTTTTGGACTGTGGCAGGAAGCCGGAGTACCCGGAGAGAACCCACGCATGCACAGGGAGAACATGCACACTCCATGCAGAAAGAATAAAATACATCTAAGTTTCTTGTTTTAATGTGATGAAATGTGAAAAGTTGATAAGAGTCCTGTACTGTCTGAGTCTGTATATTACGCTGTATCTATATTGAAAAAAGTGCTCCCATGAGACGTGATGCCATCGGGTCAAAGTAAATATGAAAGCATTCAATTAATTCTTGGACCTGGGAACCAAATCAGCGCTAAACGATTTTCGTAAATTGAGTTAATATGAAAGTGTAGCGGCGGTGACTGTCCCAGCTTTCATCAGGAAAACAGGATCAGCTCTTAATCCATACAGGAGTAGAAGGTCTCAGTTTAGACTTTGTGGTAATAATGACATTGACTATTTGTTCCCAATGGTGGATTCATACATTGTCTGATAGTTCTTTACATTCGCAACTAAAACTAAGAAGTTTTTTCATAATAGTAAAGCTTTTCTTTTTTTCCACCTGTAACATTAGAAATTGTACAATAAGAGACATTTGTGTGAAGAAATATCTTGGTTCATCAAAGTCAAAACCTTCAAGATCAGGTTAAAAAGATACATCGGAATCATTCAGATTCATTATTGTTAAGAAAGTAGTCGCTTTATCAGAAAAAAATGCTACTTCTGTGACTAGTGTGTCAGAATCTTCACCATATGAAACATTCCTGATCTGAACCAAATGCCTTCCAAGCAGAGCAGATTAATTAAAACTACTAGTAGCAAGCTGACACCGCACACTCAGAAACATACTCACTTATCCACAGTGAGCCAAGGCACAGTAGCAGGACCAAGATAGCCGCAGCCGCCTTGCGTTTCACACCCATCCTGACGTGACGTTTGGGGCCTGCCAGTCTGCCGCTTTTGCTTTTTCACTGCTGTTTACCTTTTAATTCCTCCGTGTTTCACATGAGGGCTTGTGCCCTCGCACTGGCTGTCACCGGACCCCTTCCACTGACCCCCCTTTGTCCTGGGAAACTTATCATGCTCCTCCTCAAAACTTTAAATAAAAGCTTCTCTCAGTCATTGCACCTCCAAATCCTCCGTGCTTGCTCCATTTGGCTGTTCCTACATATTTTAAGATGCTGTTTTTCTTCTGTATAATTTGTCTCCTCACTCTGTCCGGGCTCTTTCTCGGTGTGATTTTTTTTTTTTTTAGCTGCCAGTCTCTTGGTGAGTTGCTCAATCTGAGAGTCCAGAGATCAGCCGGGAGCTGATAAAGCAAAGCCAGCTCAGCTCGTCCGACAGTGACCTCTCTGCTGAGGAGTCATCTTCTTTGTATGCTCATATATTCCTGGTGAGCAGCGAAATGCTTGCTCCCTTGCTTCTCCTCCCACCACCCATGCCCCCTCCTTTCTCTCCCTTGTCACGTCAAAACTAATTCACACAAGCCATAAAGGGGGCCACAATAGCTCTAACACACAAACAGAGCCGCAAAACCTCTTGGGTTATGAGCATAAGACATGAATGTCTTAAAGTCATCTAAAGTTAGGTTAGAACGGCGTATAAATATATTTCCAGCTCCACAGAACCTCCCTTTGGAGACGCACAGTGCAAATGTAAATATGAAGCTCCACAAAATACGGAATGATCCTGTGAAATCAAATCTTGCTCTACTTGTCTTTAATGTTTGATAAATAAAAGTTTGACCTGTGAACTAAGAAATGTGACACGATCTCCTTTAGCTAAAGTCTAAGGTCTATAAATCATGTTGATAAACAGACTCATTTGGCTCATAAATGGCTTTCATGTGATTATCGCCTCTCCTGGAAAAATTTCACTGATTGGTTCGGTCAGTGCCGTCCAGAGGGAGCAAAACAGACATTGAACCCCAACGCTCAAGCTGCACCACGTGGGCGCTCATGAAGAAGGGCTTAACAATGGTATTTTCCAGCAAAGGAGCGGGAAATAAAGTGAAAGCCGGGCCATTCATTACTAGACCGTGTGTGTGTGTGTGTGTGTGTGTGTGTGTGTGTGTGTGTGTGTGTGTTGGAGGGGTGGGGGGCTGGTCACAGGGCCTTTATTCAGTTCAGCCAGTGGATGATCCGATCTGAAACAGGCACTACCTGATGAAAAGGGGCTGAAAGGACTCATTCACCAGCTTTAGGTATTTGGCTTCACATCTCTACTTCACAAACACGATGCCTCCGCAAGTGAGAGCATTTTGAAGTGGCAGATGTGCAGAATCTTCCCCGTCGTGTTCGAGATTTTCTTACATTTGCTGCCTGCAATTGAAATGAGTTAAAGCTTTGGAGTCAAGTTTCGTGAACAGAAGTTATAAAAACATTTTACATTTTTTTTATATCTTTACAACTGAGGTCTGCCTGTGTATTCCCCTCATTGCATTAAAACTCTTATCTAACACGAGAGGCTACAAACTACCCTCAGTAGCCATATAATTACTTTGTTTTGGTCTAACAGTGTGCAGTCATAGAGTCGCATGCTCTAATATATGTTGCCTTGCAAAAGTAATTCTTCACACAGAGCTTCTTCACATTTTGTCACAGTACTACTAAATGTTTCAAAGTATTTTCTTTGGATTTAGTGGGAAGAATATGCAGGCTGGGCTGCAGATCTGTGCAGCCCAGGCTTCAGCACTGTTGCCTTGCAGCAATTAAGTCCCATGTTCGAATCTCGCTCAGGGGTCTTTCTGCATGGGTGTCTTCTGCTGGGTCCCCTGGCTTCCTCCCACTGTTAAAAAAACAAGAATGTCAAACTACTTCTCTGAGTTGTCCTTAGGAGGGCGTAGGTGTGTGGGCATGTGTTTGTGCTGGTTGCTGTCTGAGTTGCCCTGTTAGGGACCGGTGACCTGTCCAGGGTCCAGCCCAGGCACCAGCCCCCTGCCAAGGATTGAGCAGGTATTGAAAATGGTATTTGTTTTCAGCTCCCTTTTTAGTAATACCCCTACATCAGGGGTGTCCAAACTGCAGCCATTTGGGGCCCCTGGCCTGATTTTTTAAGGCCCCCAACTGCAATTCAAGAATACTATTGATGGCTGATGCAGCTAGAGACTATTTTATTTTTAATTAGGGCCAAATTATCACAAACAAGTTCTACAACAGAAAATGTTTGGCACAACACAAAGTTTCCATCTTTTAATAGCCACGCTTTTTATATTCTCTTAAATTCCTAGTAAATAGGACCGCATCTATTGAATGACTTTTACTCAAACTCAGAGTTTAGTGCACCAAAATCTGCTTTTGTCAAATCATTCATTAAAATTGGCTACGTACAGCAAGTGTTGTCAAGGAAAGACTGACCCAAATCCTGTTCTTATTGCAGAGAGTAAACAAAAGGTTTTTCAGTGTTTTTTTTTCCTATTGACCCCAAAAAGAATTAGCAAACTGAATCACCATGTTTTAATAAGGCAGATGTGCAAACCCCTTTTAAAGCTTTGGATCTGCAATAATATACTCATCCCAGTCTCACAAACAAACTGACTAATTTGCTTAGTTAAAATATTTCATGCTCATTTTTCGTACTGGAGGAAAAAAAACAATTGTATTTTTCAGCCCTCAGGGACCTTTGACTTGACAATTTTGCCCCCCTTGATGAAAAGCTTGGACACCCCTGCCCTACATGAAAGCCAGACTCCTTCAAAGGTTACATAATCAGTCAACAGTAAACAAGGTCTCAAAAGGTTTTTCTTTTCAAGAACAGTGGTATACCAACAGCATCATAAAGACCAAGGAACGGGTCAAGGATAAAGTTGTGGAGAAGTTTAAAGCAGTCGCTGCTCCATCCTTCATGGGATTAAGGAATACGGCACAGACGTAAACCTAAACCATGTCCGTCCACCTAAATGGGCAGGTTGGGCATGGAGAGCATTAATCAGAGAAAGAGGTCCATAGTAACTCTGGAGCAGCTACCGAGATCAGCAGCTCAACCTAATTATGCACTTTATCATTGGCCTTTACTGATGAGTAGCTAGAACAAAGAAATTGGTGTAAGAAAGCCAAAAGAAGACCAAGTTACAGTCTGCCACGAGTCAGATAGGAGACACAGAAGCCAAAGAAGATGCTTGAGTTAGATGAGACCAAAATTAAACGAGGTGGCCCAAATGCAGAGCACTATGTGAGAGTGAGAACTAACAATGCTCAGTATCCTGATCCGGACCCATCCCCACACAGAAACATGTCGGTGGCATTATCATGCTGTTGTTGTAGTTGTTTTTTCTAAAACATGGACAGGGAAGCTGGTCAGAGCCGATGGGAAGATGGATGGTGTTAAAAGCAGGACAATTGTGGGACAAAACCTTTCAGAGGCGTTTAAAACATTTGAGGCCAGGACCAATGTTCCCCTAACCTGACTCTCGCCAGATGTATGTCGCTCCGCCTAGCTTCACTCACATACATCTGGGACATCTCCCATAGAAAGTGATTTCTCCAACCAATTTTATGGTCTGGCCAATCAGGACGCAGGGCGGGAGTTTCATGGATGTGACGTAGTAGAGAAGCGACCGTGAGATTCCAACAACAATGGCGGCTCGCATCGAGGAAGCAAGCGTTAGCATTGATGCTGCTATTTATTCCGTGTTGTCCAATCTACCTAATATTGTTTCATTAAAAGAACATCAGAGAACGGCTCTGAAGGCTTTTGTTGGTGGAAACGATGTTTTCGCCCTTCTCCCGACCGGATTTGGCAAGTTTTGTTTTCCGGAGCGGTTAGCGGTTAACGCGAACCATATTAGGAGGCCTTTAGTCCTCAACTCAGTCGGCCCGGGATCGACTCCGACCCGCGGCGCTTTGCCGCCTGTCTTCCCCCCTCTTCTTGTCAGCTCACTGTCAATAAAACACGTGCCACTAGAGCCGCAAACACATAAAAAAAAAAAAAAGTTTTGTTTTTTCCTGCGTCGCTCTCACAGCGTCACGGGTTAGCTTCGGTGTGAGTGGTTGAAATAGCACATCGATAAAGATGACCGACAAGTGGCTTATCCAATCATATGCAAGGATTTTTGATAAGGCCCAGCCTTAAATAAAGGCAATTCCTATGGAGATGTCCCAGATGGATGTGAGTGAAGCTAGGCGGAGCGACATACATCTGGCGAGAGTCAGGTTAATGTTCCCCTTCCAGCAAGACAATGACTATGAAGGTACAGCAAGAGCTACACTAGAATGGTTTATATCGTGTAAAAGCATATTCAAAACTTAATATGGACCAGTCAAAATCCTAAAGTATATCTAATTGATAAACTAGAGCAAGATTTTAAAAAGTGTTTACAGACGCTAAAGATTACAGCCCCCTGTCGGTGGCCCTCCCAGTCTTTTACCCGGGAGAAGAATTCTTCTTTTGTTAATGACTTCTTTAGTAAGAAATTACTCTTGAAGCAGAAACTATACTTTAACACTTTTAATCTAAACAAGCCAGAGAAATGGTACAGCCTCAATACTGGACTCTCATATTGATCACGATGCAGGAAAAGGTAAATATAAGGAAGAGCGCCCGGACTGTCGGTTACATCAGCTTAAATATAGATCAGCAAGGACACACCCCTGCAGGAGCGGTCCTCAACCCACATGTTGTCTGTAGTAGACATGTCACTGCTTGACTGCGAAATAGCACAGACTCCAAGGTTTATCCACATGTACATGCTGCCCCGAGACAACTGTCCATTTGTTTATGTATGCCACATCTGTGACGTCCACTGTGTCAGTGAGTTACCTGTTATTTCCCAGTGACTGTTTTCAGCAGCTTCTGCTTCTGTAATCTCATAATATCTAATAAAACAGAAATGGCATTCTTCTTTGTAAACTAGTTTAGTCTGCATCCAGATTAGCTGCAGATTGAAATACTTTATAAAGAAGAATGGGCACTAATGGGAGTCCTTAGATGTTCAAAGCTTTTAGAGACACATTCCAACAGAGGTTTCACTAAGTGCTCGATTAAGGCAGCCCATCGCAACACTGCGGTATGATCCCTGTCGTATTGTCTTTCACGATCATTGCTATTGTTTATCTAGCAAAATCCGGGACAAAATATGGAGACAATTTGAGAAACCTAGTCTAACAAGGTAGCTCAATCAGCACACCGTGACGGCCTCCATCTGTCAGTGGATCTCCAGCGTCCAGCTTGACACTAGAGAGCATCTTCTCCCACCCAAGAACCATCAGCTTCCCCTCACCATCCTCAACAGCACTGTGTCTGCCATGAATATCTTCTGGTTCCTGGGAACCACCTTCTCCCGGGACCTGAGATGGTCCTGACACATAGACAGTTTTTGGGAGAATGGCCAGCAGAGATCATACTTCCTGCGGCAACTTAAGAAGTACAACCTTCCATGGGAGCTGCTGATCCCCTTCTGCCTTTGTTCAGTCTGTTTTGTACAAATCCAACACTGTGTGGTTTGACTCTTCCACAAAACCGGACTGGTTTGAACTATAATGAACAATTACGTCTGCATCCAGGACTTGTACAGGTATAGGGTCAGAAGAAGGCTGGATAACATCTCTGCAGACCCCACACATCCTGCACATAAACTGTTTAAGCTGTTACATTCAGGTTGGCACTACAGAGAGATATTTGCTAAAACTGCCACCGAGACAGGTTGTCTATCTGATGAACACCTAACAAAGAACCCAGATCAATACTTTGCTTATTTGCACCGATCCAACCATGCCTTCCCCCTTATTTTGAAAATGTATATATTGATACATACAAGAAAAAACATTTCTATTTACTTCCCTGGCTGAAAACTTGCTTTGTACTTTGTTTCTTTATATTTTCCTGAATGTAAACACAAGCGCCTTCCAAACCCGAAGCTGGACCGCTCTAGTTCTTCCTGAGTTGTGAGTGTGAGAGACTCAGCCCCCTCTGCAAGCTCCAGTTACTGTAAAGAAGCTCATCTCTGTTTTCCCAACTGTATATTTAGAAGTACGTCGCATTCTGAGCAACTCACAAGGCACATCCAAAATTTCACGCTGTCGCCTTTGGCGCTGAAGAGAAGATATTACCTTTGTTACTCAGTTACATGACACAAAACAGGTAAATCACATTTTGACTGAGATGAGCTGCAGGAAAGAAAAACGTTAGCTGACTTATCTGGACGCAGATATGAATCCCTGTCCCCGGTGTTTTATTAGCTTTTTCAAGCAGAGTCTGCCTCCTGTTAATACCGTTAATCTGCAGTCTCTGTCTCACTGCTGGACTCCTGCAGTGGAAGTGGTTATGAGTCTGCAGTATGTATAAATACCCTGCACGAATAGCAAAGGGGGAGCAGGCCCACACAGCCAGTCACCTGTTCTCCTTACTAACCCCATGTAGGTCTGTGAGGCCGTCTTTCGTCAGTTTCACACAAAACAGGAGAGAACAAATCCAGGGTGCAAATTAAATCAGACACAACTGTATCAACAGCAAGAAATGTTCCAGTTAACCGAGTCCCGCACGTTATGGACGGGTCGGCGGCTTTGATTGCTGTAGTTGTTGTTAAATGATCTTGATGATGATTATTGTGGATGGCTGGAGTGTTGCTTGAAGTCCTGGTTTAGTGCCTCCAGCTGCTGTGTAATCCGAGCCTCGGATATACCGACAGCAGGGCTGGACAACAGTCAGGGTGTTTGATAGGGGGGATTTAAGGCTCTTCCCCTCTGTCTTTACTTGCGCTGTCTTTTTCCCCTCACACTTTATATTTAAACTTAGTGAAGTGGAATGCATTAGGGGGGTCTTGGATACATAATGGCTGTGCGCAGTTTGGGGATATTTTTCGGCTTTCTGACCGCTCTGGGGACTCTAACAAGCCTGGGTAAGTAGTATGTTTGTGAACTTTTGCTTCGTCTTCAGCGACCGGTATGCTGCACAGAAATGCCGCTTGCATGTTTTATGTGGGCAGACTGTCGGTGTTTAAGAATGGCCAGCTCTAAATATCTAATTCTAGTGAATAGGTGTAGAAAAACTTTTTTTGATCAAGCTGTTGTGTAAATCTTGTTGACCATTTGCTAACCCTGAGACACAATACGGTGGGATGGAATTGGATTTTTTTTTTTTTTTACATTTTTGTTACATTTACTTTAATTGGTTTGAATTTTTAAAATGAATTCTTCAACTTTTAATCTCCAAAGAGTCATTTGAAGAATGAAATTCCAGAGTGTTTATTACATTTTAGACCTCAAAAACGTGAATAAAAATCCGAGTATGGATAGTGTAGGAGTATAAAACAGAAGATCTTGCAATTTTATGCAACAGATATCAACAACACAGGTCAGGGACATTACTGAAATAAAAAAATAAATAAAAAAATGAATTATCATATTATCATTGGCAGTGATTAACATTTTTATTTCCCAAAGGATTGTTCTGATTCTTTGTTTTAAATGATCCCTGAGAAGGAACTCAAAGCCTAAAGAGAGGCCTTTTGTAGGGCGGTTTTGCTCGTTGTCTGATACCGAACAGACAACTTATCATGCTGAAGAAAGTCAAAGGTAGCTGAGGGTCAAAGGTGGGGTTTGAATTCAAGTTTCTGTTTTTTACAGTCTAAAAACAGGAATGTTAGTTAGTTGGTTAGTTAGTTTTTTCTGGTGCTCACAAGAAAGAATTCGGACAAACATTAAAAGCAGATTTTCCTGTAAATCGGCATGACAACAGTTGAAAGAGAGGGTTAATGAAGGTTTTTTTTTTTCTTCCAAAGACATCATTACAAGAACTTTAATCTTCAAGATTATAATAACTTTCCAAAGATCTATCAGAACCAAATTTATCAACACTCCCTTTTTTCATTTCATCAAACTAATTATTATTATCATACTACTAGTACTATTATTATTAGAAATCATGGTTGGACAAATTTTATCAGGGTAAATACAAAAAACTGTTTTCAAATGTTAATTTGTCATTAATTTGAGTGACCCCCCCCCCCCCCCATTATTAATATCATTAATAATGGGGGGGGGTCACTCAAATCATTCTGGCAATTGTCTTCCCTTGTTAAGTCATCAGTTTACTGCAAATAACCCAATTTTTATGTAAACCTTAGTTAATTTGCACTAGCAAAACTAGTTGTCAAGCCATCATCCAAAAAATGTGGTGAAGCTTCCCAGGAGCGGCCAGCCTGCTAACATTCAACTCAATCCAGGAGGTCAAAAAAGAACCCAGAACAACATCTGAAGCAGAAAGAGCCTCACGTCCCCCAGTTAAGGTCAGAGTCAACAATTCAACAATAAGAAAGAGACAGACTTAAAATGGTATCTATGGGAGAAATCCACAATGAAAACCAATTATGACAAGAAGGAATACATTCTGACAAGAAGGAATAAAATGCTTGACTTATATCTGCAAAAAAGCCTGATGAAAATCTTATTCACAAGACTTTTTGGAAAATACTCTGTGGACTGAGGAGACAGAAGTAAAAGTTTTGGAAGTTGGATTGGCTGTCACGTTTGCTCTGATGTAAAAATTAAGAAAGAAAAAAAAAAGAAAAAAAAAAAAAAAAAAAAAAAAAAAATATATATATATATATATATATATATATATATATATATATATATATATATATATATATATATATATGTGTGTAATTTTCTTACTTACTATTCCAGCTCAAGTCCAGCTCTGAATGCCTGAAATAGGAGGTTTTGGAGTGGCTCAAATCAGATTGAGATGCTTGGACATTACCTATCTGACAATACAGACAGTATCATTATCAGTCTCATCAGTCTGACAGTCTGTATCAAACATTTAGAGTCAAATGGAGAGACTTGCATATTTCTCCACTTAAGATTCACCTATCATCACTAAAAAGATTTCACTTCAGTCAAGGATTATATGAAAAACACCACTCAGCTAATTACTGATGTAAATTAAGAATATGTTTTATTATTTATCCAGTGATTTGAAACACAAGGTTTGCAGTCTACCACTACAGCCAAGAAGGAGTGTATTACGAATAAAAAAAAAATTAGACCCATCAAACAGCCTTTCATCAGCTTCCAGGACCAGAACACTAGAGATGGAACAGGGAAAGATAGTGCTTACTTTGTGGGTCCAGAATCAGGCATGAGACCGACGGGATAGCTTCAGGTTTGTCGCTCTTACGGTCACTCAGCTCTGCCGATGGGTAAATCTCACCCAAAGGTCAGACTGAAAGGCCCTTGGTTCCTCCAGAACAGTACATTGTACAGGGCCGTGTTTTCTCACTTTGTAACTGGAACGGGGGGGGCGCTGGACACAGGTGTATGGTGGAGGAAGAAAAGAAAAACATAATCTGTGCAGGAATTTATATATATATATATATATATATATATATATATATATATATATATATATATATATATATATATATAAAAATAGAGACGTAGCAATGATGCTAACACAAATGTTTTCATCAAATGCATCTGGAAAGTTGTTGAGGCTTGGTCCTGACTCGGGATGAGCAAGAACTTTCTGTCTCTTTCTTTGTGTATCCCAGAACTCAGTTGCCTTGGACGCCAGCAGCTTCTGGGGAAGCAGTTGCTTGGCGATTCAAAGGAGGACTTAAGAAATCAGCTGCCATGTCTCACTGGCCAGCCAATATTTTTTCTGCATTCTTTAGACTCAGGGAGAAACCAAGAAATGTTATTCTGTCCTAAGGAACAAACATTTAAGCATTCTGATGATTAAAAGGGCAGGTTTACATTTCAGAGTTTAACATGTCGTTGATTATTCTAAAAGCTTTCTGAATAAGCAAAACAAGAATCATCCATATGAGAGAGACATTGGTATATTGAAAGACATTCAGAGGAGACTATATAAGTATAAAACTTCAGGGTCATAATAACATTTACCTCTTTGGGATTGAAGATGTCAGCTGCCTAGGACGGGGTCTCAGACTCCAGCCCTTGAGGTTTGGTGCCCTGCAACCTTTTGATGCATCACCTCAGCAGGCAATCAAATCTGCAGATGATCTAATTATTTGGTTCCTGTGTGTTGAAGCTGAGGCTGTAGCGCACTGCCACTCGGACACTGCAGTATGTGACCCTTGGTATAATAAGATGTGGCTAATTTTATGGCTATTTTGCTGGGCCTTGAGAGGAAAGAAGCTCGAGTGAAAGGTCCCCTCCAGCGTGTTCATGCAGACAAGAGTTTTCAGAATTAATGTTAATAATAATGTCTTATATATGTTTCAGAAAGTTTTAGTCCAGACATTGCAACTGCCCTGAAAAAAAACCTGCCCATCCCAGGTGAACCCAGCAATGTTGCACATCTAAAAATATCTTTACTGAAAGAACAAAACAAATGAACCCCTGAGACCCTTCGCTACTTCACTCCTCGATGAAGAAGGCGAAACGAAACATTAAATCTGGATTCACGCTAAAACAGATGGTAAATACTACTTGGAGTAATTTCTTTTTTATCACATGTTGATATGTCTGAGTTTTGGGTTGCAGCTTTTTACGTAACCAATTTAGGGATTTCTCTTTTGTACTTTCCCAATGACTTTATACATCATGTGTTGTAAATGAATTTTCGCACACTGCCATCAACCCTAATGTGTTGTTCTGCACAACGTTGGCAGTCAACCTGATCAGATCAGCACAAGCCAGTTAAAATCAGGAACTAAAAAGGCCAGTATTTACAAGACTTAAACGGTGATTATGTAATATTTAGCTTTGCGGTCATGTTGCTCTGACACATGTTTCTGTCTGCCCTCATGTTACAATGCATAAAAGACCAGGGTTACAGGTTTCGTCTGCTGAACTTCTGAAGCACCTATATGCCAATTCACCCTCCTGCGATTCTCTCTGACCTTGCCTTCTGTTTCCTTTCTATATCGTCTGTCTTCAAGATGCTTTAGGTCTTAGCTGCAGGAAACGATGAGGTCATAGCGCTGACATTAAATACAACCTGAACTTTGTATGCACTTGAGTCGATGAGTGTGCTGTATTTAGAAGTTAAGCACATACTGTGCAGCTCATATAGCACTATCAGAAAGTCAGCGGTGCTGTTTCAAAGAGAAATGCTTTGCAATGTTCAGGTTTCTACTCCTCTACTGTCTTGGCAATGCTGAAATGACTTAGACTTAGACTTAGACACTTAGACTAAGACGATGCAAGAAGTGCCTTTTCTGCCATCAGTTGCAGAGACCAGAATAATATTAAAATTCAACCATGTGTTTTTTTTTTAAATTGCCCTAGATTACCAAGTAGAATTCACAGATCTCTGAGCTTTTAATTTCAATATTTTTCTCTTCGGAAGCTCAAAGACCGTTGCATTTACGTATTTAGATTCTCACACTTTGACTATGTTTGTCCCTGAATGCATCATGTGTGAAGCTCAACAGTATTTAATGATTAAGAATTGAAACAGCTGTCAACGCTGTCATTACTGAGCTGCAGCTATGCAGACGGTCCCATGGGTAAATTAAATATTTGCACCTGACTGGACCAGCCAGAGACTGGGGAGCTCATGAGGGACATCATATCTGCTGGTTTTTTAGAGCGTGTAACTGGGACCTTTTATAGCCAAACTTGAATATTACTGTCAGTGTTGATGACCCAAATCTTATTGAAAATGCAGATTAGGAGTTGCCTTGGAACATGAGCTAAGCGTTGTTGGTAGTTATGTGTTTGTGTGAGTGGCATTCAACACTCTGAAGACAGCATTCGCAATATGCGGCAAGTTTTAAGTCGAATTTTAGTTGAAGGATTTCATGTCACTAGAACTTAATGCTTCACGCTTAAAGAAAATTGCACACATGTCTCCTTCACATCCTGTCTTTCCTTCCAACAGTGGTGTGCAATGAGGAATCCGAGCTGATCCATGACTTGTTCAAACGCTACAACAAGAACATTCGTCCTGCGGTTCATCCCGAGGACAAAGTGCAGGTTATGATCAAGCTGACGCTGACTAACCTTATCTCACTGGTAAGAATGGCAGCATGTCATTTGTTGAAAATATAAATAAATAAAAAAAATAGACAAGAGCACAAGGTCCATTGCAAAAAAGAGTGAGTGATACATACAGTATTTAAACTTTTCTGTCACTTTGCAAACACAAACTTCAGTGTATTTTATAGAAATGTAATGTTAAAGACCAAAATAACGTAGCATTTAAAAGATAAAGTCTGAAAGGTGTGCATTCATACTCACTTGAAATTAAATCAGCTCCGGAACAACAACAAAAGCCTCAAAAGGCTTCATAGAGAACATCAGTGAATAAACAGCATCAAGACTGAGCAGGCCCAGTTTGGTACAATGCAGGGAGAAAGGAGAACATTTGGCAGAAGGTTTGGTCCTGTTCTGGTCAGACACTATTTGTGGTGGAAAACTAGCAGTGAACTTTAACACCTTAACCCCACCATAAGACATGATTTTGGCAGCATCATGATGTTAGGATGCCAGAGCCACCACGGAGTCTCCAAATGTGCAGAGTTGTTAGAGAAATACCCTAAATAAAATTTTATGTTCCATGTGTCCTCTTTTTTGCTTGAAAATTATGTGCTACTTTGTTTTGGTCTAAAATCAAACCAAAACACATGACAAAATGTGGAAAAAGTTCAGAAAGTACCGTATGAATGGCTTTATAATATTCCATATGCACTAGATTTAACACCCTGGCATTTTAGCCCAGTATCGGCTCTTTTCAAAGACAACAGAAGTGCAAAGCTCAAATCCTCTTTCTGCTTCTCCCCTGACCGTTCAGAATGAAAAAGAAGAGACTCTTACAACCAATGTATGGATTGAAATTGTAAGTTGACTCTTGTAATTTTATTTACTGGTGGCAATAGCCCTTATTTCTCTTGCTTGACCGTAGTGAAGCTTGGATGTTAACGACCTTGGTGCCCTTTCTCTCAAATGTCATCAACAGCAATGGTCTGATTATCGCCTAGCCTGGAACAAAACTAATTATCACGGCATTGAAGTGATCCGGGTCCCGTACAACACGGTTTGGCTTCCTGACATAGTCCTGGAGAACAAGTGAGGCCTTCACAAAAAAAAAATGTGTGAGATCCAGCATTTTCTTTCCTGCTGCAGGGTGAGAATGCAGCTTCAGGTCAGCTCTCTTTCCCTTGTATCCTCTTCCTGTGCAGCATTGATGGCCAGTTTGATGTGGCTTACTACGCTAATGTCCTGATCAGCAGCAATGGATGGATGTACTGGCTGCCTCCTGCTATCTATCGTAGCACCTGTTCAATTGAAATCACTTACTTCCCATTTGACTATCAAAACTGCACACTGGTATTCAGGTGAAGAAATAAAACACAGCACACCAGGCCAGCCACTGTGTTTTTCTGTATTTCTAACTTTGTTTCTGCTCTATTCCACCAATGCCACCAAAACCCTAGGTCCCAGACATATAGTGCCAACGAACTGGACTTGATCTTGGCTGTTGAAGACGATGAACCCTTTGAATGGGTGCATATTGACCCAGCCGCTTTTACAGGTACACGTTATTCACCCTGTCAATATCCTGAAATTCAAACTCTACAATTTTTACCTCAGCTCTTCATGTGTCCCTATAACAGAGAATGGTGAGTGGGCCATAGTCCATAGACCTGCCAGGAAGATGATCAACTCGCGGTATTCCCCCGATGACATAGAGTATCAAGAGATCATGTTCAACCTGATCATTCAAAGGAAGCCATTGTTTTACATCATCAACATCATCCTGCCATGCTCTCTCATCTCCTCACTGGTTGTACTGGCCTACTTCCTTCCTGCTCAAGGCCAGTGCAAATTACTACCAATAATAGCCTTTAACAACAAAAAAGAACAGGGAAAATGTGTGGTTGCAGTGACGTTTTTTGATATGGGCCGAATGGGTGGTTGTCCAGGGCGCACACACGGTCACAAAAGTGAACCAAGACACTTTATCCAAAAGCACAATGGCTAGAACTCAGCATTCCCCCTGCATCTACTTGCAAAACCCATCGATTTATTCTTTTAATGCAAGTAATATCTTCAAATTAAGAAGAAAATTTAGGTTAAACATGTTTTCAATCTTTAGCCTTTGTTTTTAATCTAACACATTAAATTAGTTTAGAAAATTTTACATACACATAATGAGTCACCTTTAAATCGAAAAGCTTTTTTCTAGGAATAATAATGGTCATATATTAAATTATTTATTTATTTATTTTTATGCATCTGTTTTCGTAAATAGTTTTCTATTTTTAATGTCTAGCACTGAGCTCCATCCCTGCTGCCTTTAAACTTGGGAATAAAAGGACAAGATTCCTGATTTTGCTTTCCATCCGTGCGCCACATTTTACATACAGTAGGTTCCAGATACTTAGACTACAGCAAAAGCAGTGGGCAACCCGTGGTACTGTGGACAGAATAAAACTAAAGATTACTGTACGGCTTTATGTGGGGAACAATAAAAATAGGGTTTACAGCTTTTGTGTTATTCCCGCCACAGTAATACTGACAATGACTATAATTTAAAATCAGCTGTTATACTGGCTTTACTGTGTACTATTGTCCAGTGTTTAAGTTTTTTAAAATCAATTTTTTTTATCATTTCCTTCCAGCTGGGGGACAAAAGTTGACTGTCTCCATTTCTGTCCTACTGGCTCAGACTGTCTTCCTATTTCTCATTGCTCAAAAGGTCCCTGAGACATCTCTCTCTGTCCCCCTGATTGGAAAGTGAGTCATCTGTAGTCTCCTCTGACCCCTGCTGGTCATGTTTTACACTATAATCCAGACGGTCTCTTATCCAAAACAGATCATCTCTGATGTCCTCCTCAGGTACATCATTTTTGTCATGTGTGTCACAACTCTCATTGCAACCAATCAGATTGTGGTGCTGAACTACTCGCTGCGCAGCCCCAGCACTCACATCATGTCCAAGACCATCAAGCATGTAAGCACACGCCAGGAAATGAGACAAACGTGTCTTCCCTACAGACAGCCTTTTCGTGAGCTAACGAGGGTTGTCCAAACTGTCTGCTGCAGTTGTTCTTGGAAATGGTGCCTCGCTTCCTAGGCATGTCCCCGCTGGTGGACGACAGCGAGGTGACGGCGGAGGTGAACGGACTGAAGGAGCGGCGACGCAGCTCCTTCGGCCTCATGCAGAGAGCAGAGGAATACGTGCTGAAGCAACCCCGGAGTGAAATGATGTTCGACAAACAACGGGAGAGGCACGGCCTCACTCGATCAATTGGTGAGAGTGATTTTCATTGGACAAGGTTTGCCATGTACTCCAACTAGAAGGCCCCCTTGTCTCATGCTGTAATCCCCTTTTGGATCAGGGTAGTTACTGTGGCCCACTGCTTTGTCACTGCTGATCTCCCATTCCTTGTAGTGAATAATATAGATGTGAGCAGCACGGCGAACCTGTACAAGAGTTTGGCGCAGGCAGCGCCTGAGATTAAGCAGTGCGTGGACGCCTGCAACTTCATCGCTGAGAGTAAAAGACAACAAAATGACATCGGTTCTGTGAGTGTCACGTTTAGTTTTTTAAGATCAATTTTGTTCTGTTTTAAACAAATATCTTGTGCCTTGCAAATGTATACTTGCCTCTTAAACTTAACGGACTTTTGTCAAAAACCTTAATGTATTCTCATGGAATTTCATGTGATAGACCACTGTATTGTGACAAAAAAAGTGCTTTGGGTATAATTTGCAATCCACTACAACAACATACTCACTTGACTTTGTATTTCCAGATCCAAATTATTATTAGTTTTTTTTTACATATAAATATCTGTTTTACTTTTGCTTTTCCAATACAGGAAATTGAAAGCTGGGTTCTGATAGGAAAGATGATCGACAAGGTTTGTTTCTGGGCTGCCATTCTCCTCTTCATCATTGGTACCGTGGGGATCTTCCTTACAGGGCACTTCAACCGAGCTCCAGATTTACCATTTCCTGGAGAGAACAAGAAATATGCTCCAGATTCTTAAAAAAAAATCTGTTGTTGCTGCTTGTGGAGCATTTGCAAGGTTCACTTCTCCTCATGCTGCCTATATGGTTAGCAGCGCAGTTTGTGAACTCCCAGGCTTCAGTTCTGGGTTTGGTCAGGTTTGATAGATGTGTGTATCAATAAACACACTGAGGCAGCTGAGGATATAATTTAGTTTTGCATTTTGGCATGCTCCTAAAATGAGTTGATAAAGCTATGTTTTAAATCAAAGTTATCCTAAAGATGATAATTTTGAACATGGCTTGTGTTTTCTGCATTACCTCTAAATGTAGGAGAAATACTTGACGTTATGAAATTGAGAAGGTTTGGATTTTAGATACTTGTGCATTTAAAAAAAATGCTAAAGCTACACAATTAAGCAAATTTTAATTTCACAGGGGAAAAGAACTATATAAATGGAGAATGCGTCTGAGATTTAGCTGCTTTGTTTATATGTGATGAGCGACAGCTGCCTAATTGCTCACTGTCTTAAGAGAAACAGACCCCAACAGATCTGAATACAAGACTTGCCTTCTTATTTAATTAATAACGTGTAAGGCGGATGGATAAGTAAAACACTGTCTTGATGATATTGTGCGTTTATTTTAATGGTCTATATTTTTATGTGCATTACTGGACAAAATAAAGTGCCTTTTTCTATTTGGCATAGCTGTCAAATAAAGCATTTCAAAGCTATGACTTGTTTAATTTATCTCTGTCATATTTGTTTGTGGTATTTGAGTGTTTGGACAGCTCATATTCAAAACAGCACATTAAACAGGCTTGGGTTTTGAGGTATAATTTCATATTTGTGTGTTTCAAATGATTGCATAAAACAGGTTTCTGATTCTAAGGGCAAAGCTACATTTTTTTCCAAGACCTTCCCCTTGGAATAAAGCAGTTTTATTCCAAGAGGGGTTTTATTCCACTTTATTCTACTTTAATGAGAATTAACGACCTCTTGTGGCGAAATGTCTTACTACACCAAGATTTGCATTTAGAATCAGAAAACATTGTATTGCCATGCTTGTAGGCACAAACTGGAAATAGTTTTTGGTGAGAGAAACTTCCAAGAACTAGAAGGATTCTGCTGTACAAGTTATAATGAATCGAATTTTGTATGAACAGTCTATTTCAATAAATATTAAAGAATCAGAATCAGAAATACTTTAATAATCCCAGCGGGAAATTATTTTCGTTACACGCTCCAGATATAGAAAGAAAAAAAATATATATTTACAACATTCCACACAAAAAATATAACTATATACATATGTAAATATATATATATATATATATATATATATATATATATATATATATATATATATATATATATATATATATATATATATATATATATATACAGATCTAAAATATAGTGATAATCACGATGTGCAAAACAGTGCAAAAGAATGAATAAATGTTCAACAGGGACCCCCTGGATGGAAACAGGGGTCACAGGTGTTTTTTCCCTCCTCAGATCCATTATTAGCTCCCTTAGTCTTTGTCACGTTGAGCTGCAGATGGATCAGCTCACTCCAAGTGACAAAGTTGCCCACCACAGTCCTATATTCACTCTCATCACCCTTTTCAATGCAGCCAACTATTGCTGAGTCATCAGAAAACCTAAAACTTAAAGAATGTTAAAATGTTCTTTACAAACAATTACAAGATGGCACGTCCTTTAGATGTGCACAAACTACACACCCTAAAAAATTTAAACTCATACAAGTAATGTACATAATTTATACTGTTCATAGAGGCTCTAACTTTTATGAATTTGGTTACTTTTTTTTTACTTTTAACAGACAGACATGTCCACACATGTTCATACAACAATTGCCTGTCTCCAGTGGTCTCCAGTGGTCAGTCCTACACTGTTGACAGGTCAGTCCATAACAGGGCAAAAAAGAGAGAGGGCAAACAGCCACACACACAAAGGTAAGGGCAAACTAGAGTAACCGGTTAACCTAACAGGTCATGCTTTTGGACTTTGGGAGTAAGCCATAGTACCCAGAAAGAAACCACACGTGGACGAGGAGTACATGCGCAAACTCCATGCAGAAAGACTACTGGCCATCTTGCTCACACTGCCTTGTATCCCACATGGTATGTTCCTCATGAATAAGACAGATCGGCTTGATACAGGAGTTTTCATATATGGTGCTAAAAGAATAAAATGTAAACCCATGCTATTCCCAAATTCTTGATTTACATTTTAACATGAAAGTTCAACCCATCTGACCTTAGCTAATGCTAGTCAACAGTACATTTCCAGTACATGAAAAGTCTCTTCAATGTTAACTGTATTACCGACCAGCCCCTAGCTTATTGTCCATGAGGCAGACACCTTGTCAACTTTTAAGATGCAGCTTAAAGGAGCAATAAGTAAGATATTAACTGTAAAATCAACCTAAATCATTCTCATTTGTCACCTGGGATGGAAGTAACATTCCCTATAAACAATTGGTTCTCTCTATCAATGATGTCTTAATCACGTTTTTCTCCTTTCAAACCTAGAGGTACGGTGTGGAACTACTTCGGTTCAGAGTGTAGCCCGTGTTTACGTCCTGGTTCCTGAGCCAATCATATGAAAGTCCTCAGGGTTCTCAAAACAGACGGAGGCATTTGGTATTTTATGTTGGGAAAAATGGCAGCAGCCTGCAAACATGGAAGCCAGTAAGAGAAGCAGACCAGAAACAGAACAGAATATAACATGTGGAAGTAAAAATTCAGTGGAGTTTCACAGCAACAACGGGCTGATGAGTAAACGGCTGGTCTCCGTGAAAGGCATTATGTATGTGTTGTTCCCAATTTAATCACTAGGTGTCATTATTACTTATTGTTCCTTTAAAAATTTGCTTTGTGGCTTAGATTATGCTGAGCTATTTATGTTGCTGTAGGTTTACGGAAGACATTTTCCTACTCTGCGCCTTTCTTCTACTACTCTTCATTAGTGGAACTTCTAAAACTGTTCTTGTCATTCACGTTATATTTTGTCTTTTTAAAGTATTTGGATACAAGTTATATCTGGCCCAGGGTTTCTGTTTAGCTGCTACATCTTTGTTGAGAGGGCTGAGCTATTGCTGCCAATGACTTTATGTTCACTTGTCTGTCCATATCTAAATTGGAACTCACCCGATGTTAAAGCATAACCCCGCCCCCAGACATATTTTGAAAAATCCCACCAAAGTGGGCAGTGCCAAGTGACCTTGAGGGGCATGGCTAATGCGAAGATAAGCGGTGGGTGGGGCTGTGGTCAGGACAAGGGAAAGTCACATGTTGAAACATGAAAAGTGACCAGGGCAAGATGGAGGATTTTTAACCCACTTCTTCACTGGAGGTTGAGGGAGGCTTTGTGAAACACAGCAGACCTGAGAGTTATCGGTTTGAGTCGCCGGCTCAAGGCAATGACTCAGTAGTGCCTGAGGCCAGCGCTGCCAAGGCTGTGGAGGACAGGATGAGTGCGGAGTTGTAAAGTGATGTTAGCAGCAACATTGCTATCATGGGCTAACGTTCAAAGCAGTAACAAGCGCTAAACACTATCGACCAATGCTTCCAATGTGGCTATGATGATAAAAGCATGTCTTGTTTGAACCAATAGGAAAATTCAACTGCATTGGACATGGTTCCACCCTAAGAGGGTAGCACTGAGACAGTTTTAAGACAAATATTGCAGAGCTAAACAAGTTCACATGAACATGTAAAAAATTGCGCATAAACATCAAAGTAGCACTGTTAGACCTAATTTATACAGTTTATCTGCAAACAACTTGGTTTTGGGGTGGGTTACACTTAAATCTTGTTTCTTTCTTGACAAAACTTAATGATTATGCTCTTTTTTCACCCCACAGATTTAAAAATGGGCAAGGGTTCTCTGTTTGGTTGTGTTTCTCTCCTAGATGAAGTCCTTAACAGCACCACCTCTGTCATTGTTTCTGTCTGCTTGTTCTTTTTCATGGAAAATATGTCTGGAAAAGTGATTTGGCATTATTTGTGTTTCTTCAGATTTCTTTCTGTTAAAAGAGAGTTTTACTTTTCATTGTAATCACACTCAGTAACAAACTTAATGACTGGTTTAAACTTATTTGTATCAATAACATTTTACCGATGGGCATTATTAACTGAATTGAACTGCATTGTGTTATAATAATGTTGCATTGCATCTGCAGTCAGAACTCGAACTTCCTGGCTTCCGATGGGGAAAACTAACTGTGGCCGCTATAGTCGGACTTTCCACTTTGAAAGTTTCAGGAAACTTTAAGGCCAATTGTTGAGAAGAGCTAGGCTAAGGCCTATTTTTGATTTCCAAGGCAAATGGAATGAAACATATGTACCCTGTCCTTAAGATGCCACCTTAACCCAGTGCAAGTGGTGAGAGAAAGGAGGACATGAGTATTACACTGACATCACTGGAGAGCTCCTTCAGTGACAGACTGCTGCATCATAAATACACAAAGGAGAGATTTCTCCTGACCTTTATCCAAGGAGCCTATTTGTTAGACTTTACAATCATCTCTACGCTCAACAAACACAGTAACCCGTTTACATCCCTGCTTTTCGTTACACGGTTTTCCAAATTATGGT
Organism: Fundulus diaphanus; assembly: GCA_037039145.1. Classification (NCBI taxonomy): domain Eukaryota; kingdom Metazoa; phylum Chordata; class Actinopteri; order Cyprinodontiformes; family Fundulidae; genus Fundulus; species Fundulus diaphanus. The sequence continues at coordinate 24,339,509 of CM073136.1, forward strand.
AAACGGTTTATTTTTGAAGAAATGTGCAGAATTAAAAAAGAAACACACACTGTGCAATTTTTACATCATCATATTACACTTGTGCATTTTGTGGAATCTGTGTCTACCTTTTTACAACTATAGTTTTCGTGAAACACAGAGACAAATTTCCCTTCTGTGGGACTATAAAGGGAAATACTTTTTTTTCTTATTTTATATATTTAAAATTATGATACAGTCTCCAGATTTATGTAGATTGTGTCAGGATTCTGCAGGCTGTGCTGTACAGTTTCCTGTCAGCACTGCCTGCTCTCTTCTCTTTCCCTCTCACAGGTGATCGTAGTTGACAGGTGGGCGTGGTGCGCACCTGTGGCTGTGGTGCTGCTTGGGCTCCCCGCCTCCGTTCCACCTGCCGGCTCACCTGTCACTCGGTCACCTAGTTCCATCTAGAGAAGAGTTCCACTGAACCCAAGGACCGCGGAACCGGTAGGGCCGCGGCCCTACCTACTTTTGATGATCAAGTCCTCCCCCGCGCTTCTCTCTTCTTTATGATATAATTCTATGGGCCACATGAATTTTTGCCATAAGATGACATTTGTTATGAACTGACGCTGCAATTGAATGGAATTAATTGAATCGTTTTGGAAAAAAAAAGAAATGCACGCTATTTGTGACCTTTATTTTGAAAAAGGCTATACACCGGAAGTCACATGGTCCCTCGTGTGGCGTATCTGGAACGTGTGTTCGCTCTGACTTAACTACATTTTTGTGCATGCGTTTTCCATGCTTGCGGGCCCAGATAATCTCTGTCGCATGTTGGCTTCATAGTCAATCTCGCGGGAGCTTCTCCGTCCCAAATGAACCAGACAGCCAGGCGGAACGGGAACAGCTGTAGTTTTTGTTGCGATGAATAAAACAGGAGAGGGGGAAAAAAAGCCCATCTTGATCATGCTCTAAAGCTCTAATAAAGGACTCCCATCACACGCCCCTCTCGCCCCTGTGCTGCCCAGTGTTCAGCCAATGGGAGGGACTAAAGGAGTGCATCACCTACAGGGTGACATGCTTATGTGTCAGCCTGCTGTGAAGAACGGTGAAATTATAGTCTGAAAGCGCAGGTTTATTTTTTATTTTTTTTTTTTTTTAGCCCTCGTTTTGGAGCGTGGATGTGGGCTGAGCTGCGGTTGTAATTAAAAACGAGTAAGTATATTTTTAGGCCTCGGCACATATTTCGCTTCGTTACCTTGTCGCAGTGACGCGACGATTAGTCCTGACAGCAGATTTCACACCCTGAGGTACGACGGGCATAACTGTTCTCTAGATCCGGCGCTGGTCTACTTTACGCCTGAGTCATGATCGCTGCGTGTTTTTTTTTATTGTTAGACGGATGTGCAGCTTGGTTGTGGACTCAAGACGTGGTAGGAAACCGAGGACTGGGTGGAGACCGGAGAAAAGTCGCTCACATCCTTTCCAGAACAGCCCGAAACCTTGCTATTAAAGTCTAAACCGGTTTGTTTCAGTGTTTAGGCAGATTAATGCGCGCTTTGTAAAACTCTCAGATGAATTGCAAAACTTCATCCAAACTTCAATCACTTCTCTTGTCAACTCCCCCACCCCCTCAAGCCGCTTAAGCCTCTGTGGTCTTTTAAAGTTGCAGTAAAACAAACTGAAAGAGGAAAAGGGGGAGAAAGGAATAGTGGGATGCCCTCTTAAAGCGACTCCAGGTAGGAATTGACTTTGGATAGTTGTTTTTAGTTATGGAGGAATTTTGGATAAATATTTATTTGCTTTCCCCACTAGGTGGCATTTATTTTCCTCAATTTATTGAAGGCCCAGGTTTATGAGCAGGAATCTGTCATTCCAGTAAAATGTTCCGGCATTATATCTATCTATCTAGATTTGATTTTTAGTTGCAAACATGCAACTACATATAAAATCCCTCTATGCACCTAAAGTTTAATATCAGAATGATCCATCAAGCTGCAAAGCCTGATGCCTAATTTATATAAAGTGTTGAGTCCTGTGGTGTAGGTTTCACCTGTGACCACACCCAGGTGGGATGAATGTTTCAATGTATTGCCTTGCTTTTCAGCATTTAAATGCATTCATCTGAATCGGCCAGGTTATATTTCTTTGTTCTTTGCATAGAACATATTTCGACAAGCGGGCCAAACAACCGGCCCTGGTACCCACACAGATTTCCGATCCTGTTGACGCTTTCTGTTTCGTATCCTTTAAAATTCCCCTTGAGATCGTCTCAATTGTGTCATAGGTGACTCCGGGTGTGTAATCCACGTGCAACCTGAGTAAGCAGTTTGGGGAAAAAAGTTCAACCTGGGAAGCCGAAACAAAACAAGAAAATCTTGTTAAGGCCACAATTGACTTCAATCAATCTACCTTTGTGCATTCAGTGATAGGTCCTATTTTCGCTGTTTACTTACTGTGTACTTTATACACGATTCAAGGCAAGTTTAAGCAGGTTCTTCCTTTGTGTCTGCAGACTGAGCACTAGAGTCGCCATAAATAAGACCGCTAGTAGTGACAATGTTTAGTGTCAACACTTTTGGCCAAAGAAATAAGGATGTTACCAGAAAACAACCAAAGAGCAGAAGAAACAAGCAGAACCTTTCCATGTATGACCACAACCTTTAACCGATTTCAGACGTTATGTGCTTGAGGTGTGGAAAAAAGGAATCGTTTAAAAAAATAAATAAAAATCTCACAATTAGGAACATGAAGTGTGCCCCCACCCCATTTTTTTATTCCTATAAATACAATACAATCCGCTTGTGTGTAAGTTAATTTAGGTTTTAATCCTGCTGCTCTTTAAAGGCCTTAAAGGTTTGCTTGAACATCAGCGGTCAAATGGCATCATTCAAGCCGTGTGTCACGCGTTTAAAGTCTCACAGAGCTGGCTCAGCTGCAGACCTACCAACACACAGCCATGCCACTAAACTGACAGGCGAGGCAAGCAGAGCATTTATCGGAGAAGCAGCCCGGAGGTCCGTGGTACCTCTGAAGAAGCGAGATAATTACAAATGCAACAGACGTCTAAAACCGCCTTATCGTGGAGCTTCAAAGCAGTTAAAATAACACTTTTTAGTTTTGTTTCTGGGCATTTTTGGAAAACAAGGAGATAAATGCTTGACTTGTGCACTTTATGCAGAACTATTATGCTGGTCTTATTTTTGAGGATGATTTTTGTTCATTACCAACGACCGTTAATTCCAAATGCTAACAAACCTCAAACAGGAATGTTTAAAACTGGAAAAGTTAAATTTTTGGCTTTCTTGGGAAAATATATGTGCACAGTTAATTGTGCACTTCTGCACAACTCTTGTTGTGCAGAAGTGCACAATAAATGAAAAGCACACATTATCCAATTTTTTTTTTCAATTTCATTTGTTTAGGTGAGAATTATTAACAAACTGCTCAAAACTTTCCAATAAAAATTTCTGACATTAAAAAAAAAAAAACAGCCTCCCAGACATTGTTCAGAGAGCTGGATTCTTTTCCTTCACTGTAAATCTCCCGTTTAAGAACTGGCCACGAGTTTTCAATGGGGTTACGACTGGTCAGGTGAAGAAGGGGCCATGTCGTAAGTTTTTCATCCCTAACGCCTTTACTGGCCAGCGATGCAGAGGGGTGCTTGGATGTGAAGGAGCATTGCCCTGCACTAAAATCCTTGCTTTTTTGAAAGATGCAGACTTCTTCCTGTACCACTGCCTGAAGAAAGTGTCTTCGTAAAACTGGCAGTAGGTTTGGGAGTTGATATTGATCTTCAGCGCGTAAAAATCCAACCAGCTTATCTTTAATAATACCAGCCCATACCAGCACCCCACCCCACCTTGCTGCTCTAGAGCTCTGTGCACCTTTGGTAATTTTTGACTTTTCAGTCAGTTAAACCTCTGGGTTGTTTTGGCCAATTATGCCTAAATAAAAGAAGCTGCCTAATGGTTATGCACACCTTAATGTACAGTTTTGACCTCCTTAGGCCACAGCCTCCGTGAATACACAATAAACATCACCTGCTATGCTTAAATGCTTAAGGATTCAAGTTTATCCAGCTTGGAGTTTAAATTAGCCTAAAAATGATGATATGGCCAAAATACTCACTTCCCTAATAATTGTGTGCACAGTGTAAGTTTGTTCTAGATTGTGTAGGAGAAGAATGTATTTAAGTGCAAATTTTAGATTTAGCTTCAAAGACGATGGTGAGATCACCAAATTTCTGTTTGAGTGATTATAAAAACCTCAATCTTTTTTTTGTTTCATTTAGTATATCGTTGGAAAGTATCTAATCAAACGTGCAGCTCTTCTCATGCACAGTCCCATCTGTGAACTGTTGGACCACATCCACAGTGTAACACGACGGGCTTGAGATTATCTTACACCACAGTAGAAGTGATTTTCTTTTTTTTATAAAAAAGAAAAAAAAATCTGATCTTTTGCTCATGTTACAGCTCTTCACATCCCTAAATCGGTTTTGCACAATCGCAGATGGTGTTGTTTAACCGCATTTAAGATGGAGAAGACGTGACATAATGACACGTTTCCTGGATAAGTGCTTGGATGTACAGTAAATGTGGCTTTGCAATATTTCCACCACAATTCTCAGTACCTCTTACTGTCTCGGATACACACACACACACACGCACGCACACACCCTCCTTTCCTGTTGCCCTGTTTCCCAGGAAACAGCCATTCAAAGACATCTACCCACACACCACACAACAGGCCCCATACACACCCTTATCTTCTTACTGGTAGCTGTGTCCTACATGTCTCAGATGTCGTATTGTTTATCCGTCGGTAGTTACCGTTTGTTTTTGTTGCGTATTTTTGATCTTGATGTGATGTCGGCTGTTTTTGGTGGTCATGATCTAGCTTGTTTTGTTTCGCCGTCAGTTTTCTGTGAAATTGCTGCTCGTCTCTTTCCTCTGTGATTAGATTCACATTGTGACCTTATTTGCTCTGTCAGATTAATTATCAATCTTTTCAGATACTGACACTGTGTCACTCGGCCGTGTTACATCTTGCCTGGCGGCAGTAAGTGTTAATAGTTTGATCGCTTGGAAATCTTGTGGCAGGGGTCCGATTGTTACCTATAAGGGAGAACCAGCCTGTGGACCTCAGAGGTCCTTAGAGTGGAATTCGTTTGATTTATTTTAATTTTTTTGTTGTTGTCATGGCAGTAGCAAAATATCAGCCTGAAAACTGTGGTTCAATTCAATTTTTTATTTTATTTAGTCGATTTTGGTCAAATATGATTTCTTGTGCCACAGGGGTATGAATGAGACACAGCACAGTGGTCCAATTCTCTTGGAAACTCCTCAAAATGGGAAAGACAAGAGAGCATGTTATTCAAAGAATCCAGATGTCTGATGACCGTCACAAGTCAGGAAATGGCTACAAGAAAACAGCTACCTGTTCCAAGTTACCCATATGTTGAGTCAGAGCAATAATTTAGACAATTAACACAACTGGACATTGTGACAAACGAGTTTATGGTACCATCATTGGTACCAACAGGTGAAAGCTGTTGAAGAGGATTTTTAAGCGAGGTAAAAAGGATATTTAAATCACAAGGTTGGAGAACTGCAAACCTTTTTTTCAGTGTGACGACATGCAACCAAGTTAAGGTAAAGAGGAATTTATTTTCAGGTTGTTTTGTTTTGTTTTTTTACAAGGCATATGCCTGTATGCCATTCCCCAATGGGAAAAACATGGACACAAAAGCCCAGTTTCACAGTACCACTGTGGTCACATAAATATTTCAAACAAAGATTGTACAGCATTATCTAATTTCTTTTACGATCAAACTCTTTTTTTATAATTGTGATTTTCTTCGGCCAGAAAATCACAATTATACCTTACCGTAATAAAAGTGGTGGGATGTGCTTCTTTCCGGAACACGGCTGCCTCTATTTAGTGTCCAGAAACATAGGCTGAATGTTAGTATTGCATAAAGTGGCTGGATCACTGTGCATGGCGAACAGCAATTGAAACATTTACACCAGTGTTGGTAATTTTGCTGGAAAGTTTGTTGTTGGTGAGTAATAAACTGTACACACGAAATAATAATAGGGAAAACAAAAATAAAACCTATTCAAATGTTTGGAATAGTAACAGTAATAACAGTAACATTCATCTAATTAGAATTGTAATTATTCAATTTTGTATAATACTAAAGTGAAATTGGTATAAACTGTAACATATAACCAATGGTGGGAACATTAATAACAGTGGTTGAAATGCGATACCAATAATACCAACTATAAAAATAATGATGATAATAAAGGTGATGTCTGCCAGATACATCAGATTTGTATTATCTTGAAAATGGAGGAACTTTTGTAGCACCAAGTTTGTATTTCAAGATCAAGCTGTGTAGATCAGATTTGTTTTCTAGGAATACTTGGCAAAACAAAGTTATTCCTATGGGAAACATTTTATTTCTGATTAAAAACAAGATTTATTATTATTGTTATGATTATCAAAATTCACTTCTACACTTTTCAGACTGCTTACAGGTGATGTTTGGCAACAGGTTGGGGAAGGGCAGCACTGTGTTACTCTATTCATATAGCTGGAAAACCACATGTCTACTTTCTGCACAGCTTTACAACAATTGTTTATACTCTGCAAGGAACGCCGGGTCTTTCAGATTGTATCAGTTCTGCTACAAATAACTGGTCGAAGATGATGGTTGTGTTTCAAGTTTTGGTCAAAACTGATATAGTCTTTTTACCGATGCAGATAAAACATAAATCTGCCGCTTTCAATAGAAGAAGCTGTCACTTTTAAAATCAAACCCTTTAAGATTGAACCAGTTGAAATATTCTGATCTTGTTTCAGTCTTTGTTTTAATCTGTGATAACTCATTTTAATGGACAATGTATTTTTTCATAGGGTAGGGGAGCTGGGAGTTTCTACGATGGCCAGTCCAGAGGAAGTGATCGAGCCAGCGGTTAGGAGTTCAGCCGTACCGCACCTCAGCAGGAGGCGCTTCTCGCATGACCTCAATGATCTTAGTCCAGATGAATTAGACAGTCTAATGAAAAGCAGTGGTAGGGAACAATTTTTCTGAAATAAGACCTAATACATTAGCTGCCTGCTGAGGTAGGCTTTTTGCTAGAGGAGAACACTTTCATAACAATTTTCTACTTATCTATATTCCAGACGGCTGTGCTTTCAGAGTAGTTCATCATCTGCCTGAAATGAAGGAAGCTGGTGTACCTTACTTCATACCGGGTACTCCTATCACATGCAAGGTGGACAACACAGAGAAACACACCACTCGCTCAAAGGTACATCTCTTAATGTTCTTTTTGTCGTATCGGAGAAACCATTTTCCTTTGTTTTTCTCTGCACCTGATAAAATGCTGCGAGGAACGATGCAGGAACAAATATAGGGTTTAAGTGATAGAATGCACATGGCACAAGGTGGTGAAAACATGATGAAATAAAGGGACACATTCTTGAAATTTTAGGATTTAACATATCAAAAAATATCTTGTCTTCATGTAAAATAGTTAAAATTACCCTGAAATATACAAAAGCACACAATAGATTCCACATTAAGGAAAGATTTATCCAAAATTGAAAAGCTATGTCTAAAAAAAACCTGAATCCATTTGCATATTTCATTATCTAGATGAACTACCTGTTGCACCAATAACTACGAGAGGTATGACAGTTTTTCACATCACTGCATAGGACATGTACATCATTGCTTCAGTTTATAGAAGCTTATAGAAGTTTGTAAACCTTAGTTTTGCGTGGTTATTTTATGGTCCCATTACGCTACCTTGAGTCAGGTTAAGGTGTTGGAACTTCACTGGCCTATTGCAGTGTGTTTTTCACGTTTTGCACCATTCTGTTGTGGATTTGTGGCTGTGTTTTAGATCATTGTCCCATTTATTAACTTAATTTAACAAAGCTTTGACTACTGGACAGATTTGTATCAAAAAGGTTTGGTATACATGGTAGTTTATCTTCGGCTCATTTGCTCGAAAGCAGGGGTGTCTAAATTTTGTTGGCAGCGCGGGGTGCCCCCCTTGTTGAGTGGTAGGGTAAACACTGCAATTGAAAATATCAGGTACAACACGAAGTATTCATCGTTTAATAACCACACTTTTTATATTCTTGTTAATTTCACAGTAAATGGGACCACATCTGTGCGATGAGTTTGACTCAAATGCTGACTGTGGTGCACCAAAATCAGCTTTTAAGTCATTTATTAAAATTGGTTAAATACTGCCAGTGTTTTTTAATAACAAAAGTAAAAAAAAAAAATCCTTTTCTTATTGCAGAGAATAGATTTGCATATTCTTTTTTTTTTCCAAAAGAAAAAAAAGAATATGCAAACTGGATAACTATTGTTTAAATGAGACAATGTGATAAACCCTTTTTAATTTTTGTATCTACAAGGAGTTACACATCCCCTTCCTACAGAAAATCGGAATAATGTCTGTAATTAAGATATTGCACGCTAATATTTTGTGGAGCAGGTAAAAATAAAATCCTGGGAGGAAATGCAAAGTCACATAGAACATGTATTTTAAATGCACTACTATGTATATGGATGATGTACAACAGAAGTTGAATAGAGATGATAGAAATTTATTTGGTCTACTTATGGCAGCCAGTGAAAATGGCTGAAAGTAGAACCACCTACCATTGGAGAATGGCTTGCTATTGTGCATGAAATTTGTATAATGGAAAAGATCGCATTTTCTCTCATGTTACAAAAAGACAAATTTTACATAACTTGGTCAAAATGGTCTGAGTATGTAAAGCCTGTAAGGTCGGACTTCATGTAAAATCACATCTTCCCACCCTGCCACTACCCTTATTTTATGATCCACTAATGTGTTTGTACCAAGTTATCTGGTTGTCAAGTAAGCATCTTCACCACCTTTTCAGGTTTTTCTTTGGTTTTTCTCATCGGTATTTTCAGGTTTTTCCATTTGTTGCAACTGGCTTTTTGCTTTTGAATTGTCAGATCACCAGCCAAAGTAATGAAAAGGAAAAAAATCCTAATATAGTTTGTGGTATTCTTTTTAAAAATTACATTATTTGATGGATGGATGGATGGATGGATGGATGGATGGATGGATGGATGAATGGAGATATGGTGGACATATGAATGTATAATTGTGTCAGGATTCTGCAGGCTGTGCTGTACAGTTTTCTGTCAGCACTGCCTGCTCTCTTTCCCTCTCACAGGTGATCGTAGTTGACAGGTGGGCGTGGTGCGCACCTGTGGCTCGTTCGGCAGCTCCGGCCTGGAGCTTAAAAGTGGGTTGCAATCAGCTGAAGGACGCCAGAGTGTTAAACAGTTGTGGTACGCTTTCGTGGCCACTGTCTCTCGACAGTTTCTTGTTCCAGCGCTAACTCGTGTCTCCTGTTTTCTCAGAGATCGCCTTGTGCTCTGGATTACTCTCCAGATGCTCTTTCGAGTGCTGAAGCTTCAAGTCAAGTTCCTGGATCCACTTCGCTCAGATTTTGTTCTGGCATTCCCCTCGAGCCCCCTTGGTATTACCAAGCCAGACAAGAGTTCCCTTCCCTGGATTCACCCTGGTTCCTTCGGCTGTTCTCTGCTCCCTGCTTCCCGCTGTGGTGCTGCTCGGGCTCCCCGCCTCCGTTCCACCTGCCGGCTCACCTGTCATTCGGTCACCTAGTTCCACCTAGAGAAGAGTTCCACTGAACCCGTTCTTCCGCTCCACTCCCCCCGGCTAGGTTACCTGTGCCCGGCGGTAAGCGCACCCACCTTACGGTTAGATTCCCACATCTGCCTTGCTTAACCTGTTCTTTTTCTCCCACAGTGTTTCGATCCCGGCGTCTCGATCACTGTCGGCCGCTCACTCTGTGAGCCTCATTCTCAGTGTATCTCCAAGCCTGAAATAAACATCTTTAAACTGCTCTTGCCTCCCGATTGTGTTCTGCATGTGGGCCAAACACCTAAAAACCATGACAAATGGCAGCTGGAATTGTTTCTCTGGGGTCATTGCTGCTTCTCTTCTATGCTGGTGTTGTTTGGACACAAGTGTATGCTCCAGTGCTGCAAACAGCCTGAACCTTGGTTTTTATGCAGGTCATCCCACCTGATTGTGCCAAAAATATCAAATCTGATTGTATATCAACAGGCTGTAATCTGTGGATGCAGCTAAGGCGTACTTGGTTATTCTATACACAGCTTTTACACATTAGTGATTATGAAACCATGGAATCTGCTGTGTTTGAGGACACGGCAAAGTCTTGATCATTTCATCAGTTTCAATTGGTAAAACTCTGAAAGAGGATGCCCTTTCTAAAATCTGGTTTTGTAGCTCAGGTCTGATTTAGTTTTAATTGAATGACTATAAAAGCTTTCGATATTTTTCTCACAGCTTGGCATCGATGTCCTCTGCTTTCCTTCCTAAGCTCCAAAAGACGTGGGCCTAGGCGGATGGTGTGGTTGAACAAGTGCAAATGATTTTACTACAAGAAATGTATGCATTTCAGATTTGCCTCATGTTTACATTTTGAATGGAGTTAAACCTGGTTTAAAGTTTAAACTCATTTGAAAATGCAGATCAGAGATGCTAAACGGCTTAACATTAATGTATACTGATACAAAAGTGTGTTTATGAATGTTAAGCTGGAAGTCATTTAATATTCAGTGTTCTTTTTTGTTGTTTATTTAGCATGTAATGTCTGTCATTTTATGACCCATTATTCTAATTTACATCATCTGAATAATGTGCCTCCAGGTGCGTGTGGGAACCCTGTACACAGTGCGGTTAACTCATGGACACTTCCACTGGGTAGTGAAGCGGAAGTACAAGCACTTTCAGGAGCTTCACCGGGACCTTTACAAACACAAGATGATGCTTCACTATCTGCCACTTGGAAGGTCTGTGTCTCTGCTGATGTCTGGCATGCAAATCAGCCTCCCACGGGGACGGGCGTTTGAAATCTGAGTGATGTGCTGATTTGAGGTTTTTGATGTCAGACCTCTCAAGCACAGATTACTTTGAATATTCAAATAATTTTTCTTTCCAAAGGCTAGCAAAGGACAGGCAGCAGCTGATGATGATGTCAGAGGAAATGCCCAGCCTACACGGCACAGATCGCACCAGAAGAACCTCAAGCAAATTGGTATCCAAGATTCTCCAAGATTTTTGATTTAACTTCAGCACTTTGCAAAAAGATTCATAATCCTAATTTTCTTTCATTTTTTTCAAACTTTTTGTCATGTTATAACCACAAACTCAGTGTTTTTGTTTTTTCTAAGGATTTTGTAGGTTAGGGGGTCTGTCTGCAAGGCATTTTTGCCCTTTTTCCTTCTAAATACAATTTATCTAGAGCTGAAAAACTTACATGACCCTTCAAAAATGGCCTTATAAACCCCTTCTAAATATTCGTTTGTGGTTAAATCAACCACAATTTGACTGCTATTTTATGTCTTTAGCGGAAAAAAAACAGCACGACTCAGTGGTAGTACTGTGAAATTAAATTATACATGCTTTTTAATTATTTAAAGAAAAAAATCTCAAATGTGTGACATGCCTTTGTATTCAGCCCCCTGTGTCAATAATACAATTTCAGCTGAGTCTTAGGAAGTATGCCTCTACTGGCCCCCGTGCATCTACTGAAGGGCATTTCTGACGATTGCCACAGCTTACCTGCACCATTATGCTAACGCCACCATTTTTACTCGTGGGTATGGGGTATTCAGGGTGTTGGTTTCCTCCAGACATAGCATTTAACATGTAGGTCAAAACGTTTAAGATTGTTCTCATCTAACCAGTGCACCTACTCCCTCATGTTGATGTATCGCACAACTTTCTGTGGCTTTCATCTTCCCACCCTTTGATGAGGGTAGAGTTGTGTGATGTATTGAATTATTATCATTGTTGCAATGTCATTGCAATGATTGGATTACACACAGGCTGAATCTATACATTATATTTTACAGATTAGGTAAATTATGAAGAAAGCTGGTTGTGTGTGCTTTTGTTTAAGCATACCAGAAAAAAAGGGGTCTGGATCCAAAAAAGGAAATGCATGATTCCTCTACTTTCTACTTGGAATTATGTGCTGCTTTTTGTAGGTCTAACACGTGAACTCTTGGTAAATTATATTGACGTTTGTGGTTATAGCAAAATGTATAGGCAATTCGGCTACATATGGCAAGGTACTATAGTTCTTAAACTTAAACACCTAAACGTGCAAGTTTCTATCTTATTCTTGGAAAAAGATCCTGTTATGCTCTGAGTGATTTTAGTAACCGTTACTTTTTAACTACTTTTTTGATGCAGAAATACCTTGAGGAGTACCTGAATGGGCTGCTGGAGAATACATTCTGCAGATCTATTCACAGCATGGTAAATTCCTAAAACAACTTTATTTTGATGTGTTCGGTGGATGCTACAGTCTACAGTCACACTGCATGATTAAATTCCCTTTGTCTTTCTCAGCTTGAGTTCCTCTCTGTCAGTGCCCTCTCTTTTGTCAAGGATCTGGGACCCAAAGGCCTGTAAGAAAAGAAAATATGTGTGAATGAAATAAAGACTGTTAGGGAGATGACTGAATGGGAAAGGCTTATTGTGATGTTTGTGCGCATTTGTCCCAGGGAGGGGCCGATCATGAAAAGGTCTGGTGGTCATCGGGTTCTGGGTCTGAATTGCATCGGTCACCATCGGGTCTGTTTTCGCTGGTCGCACCGCTGGCTAGTGGTCAAAGACTCCTTCCTCTTGTACATGAGCCGAGACAACTCAGAAATCAACTTTGTGCTGCTTTATGACCCGGAGTTTGCCGTAAAAGTGGGCAATGCTCATACAGGGACAGAGTATGGAGTTTGCATTGAGAACTACACACGGTATGCCTGCTTTGCTTCTTTATTATGCCCAGATTTTACAGTATTTTTGCTGGTTTTACTATACTCCATGGATGTTTTTTTTTTTTTATTTTTTTTTTTTTACCAGGAGCTTAGTAATCAAGTGCATCAGCTACAGACAAAGTCAGTGGTGGAGCCATGAAATTGACCGGCTGGCTCATTTGTGTGACTTCCTAAAAGTGAGCCGCTTTGGAGGATTCGCTCCACCACGAGAAGATACTCTTACTAAATGGTCAGGTTCCTGATCCACACATAACTGCAAACAACTCTAGTCTTTCCTCTCAATTAATAATTAAAATTGTGATGGTTTATTTACTTGCATTTAAGGTATGTGAACGGGAAAGACTACTTTGCAGACCTGGCTGATGCCCTTGAACAAGCTAAGGAGGAGATTTTCATCACGGATTGGTGGTAAGAAAATATTTTGATTTACCCAAACATCTGTATTTACAGTGCCTTGTAAAAGTTTTCATATCTCTTTAACTTTTGCACATTTGATCATTTTAAAGCCACAAAATGTCTTTTTTGGGGGGATTTTATACTATAGAGTAACCCAACTTCACATACTGCATAGTTGGGAAGTGGACAGAAATTGATACAGGTTTTCTTTTCAACGTCTTTTGAAATGAAATCCAGTGAAGCCAATGGGGCTCGAAAAGGGCACGTGATTTTGCAATGCATTGTGGGATGCAGTCTCCATTCCGGGGCAAACAGCTTTTTGCCATGCTGTGAGAGATAGAAATGCAAGGTGCTTGAAAAGTGGACTGTACTAAAGAGATAAGCGATGGACTGTACCAAGACAAGCTAGACCCTGTTCTGAAGGTTCGTAATCTCGAAAAAAATCTCTAAAATCCATGGGATTGTTCCATATGAGCATCATAAATGGACAAAGGATTACATGACCTCTCGCCGCCACCCACAGCCCTTCTCAGAAGCTGAGCTTGCTTTATATCTCATCAGTAGAGTTAGGTTTTATACCAGCAAATAATTCCGAAATGTTCATGGACCAAGCAGCTTTGGGAGGGTCCAGGATCTCCCAAATGTTTCGTCTTAAAGAGAAAACTCGTAATTTCACACCCTTCACCTCATTGCTCCGCTGTCTGCCGGACAAATTATTATCCACTTTGCATTTATGTTGGAAATATTTAAAGGCTCATCGGTTAATTTATTTATGAAGCAGGGAATATTCACAAAGGATCTCCTTTACTTTCACTTTGTCTGCTACCCTCAGTAGGCTAGGCTGGCTGGGCTGGCAGCCTGTTTAAAGCTCTGTATGAAACAGCATAACAAGCTTTGAGAAACACTCATTAATTTTAAAATTACTGCAGTTATAATGAAATATCACAGATAACCTCAAAGGAGTGAGGACAATGTATGATGTAAATGAATCTCCTATGTGTGGAGGAAATAGAGGTTCTCCTTTACTCTTACTTTTTTTGCTAGCCTCATCTGGCTAGACCAGCGCTAGCCGCCTGCTAAGCTCAGTGTTAAACAGCACAGCAAGCTTTGATTCAAACTTACCATTCTAATTATGCCCTGAACACACACACATCGGGATATGGCATTGAAAGGGAGGTTTGTTCGTAATACGGCTGCTATCCATTCAGAATCAATGTGTTAGTTCAGAAATCCAAACTTCTTGGCTTTGATTCCTTGTGTGTAAGCTTAAAAATCTCAATCCATCGTTATTTTTCACGAAGCGATCGTGTGAACGAGTGTGACAATTAATGACACGCCACGTTTGCACTGTGTTTTTAATCTTCATGTAAATCCAGTTGCTCTGTTAAGTCCTCAGAGGTTTGATAGAGAGCAAACATCAAGACAGGAAGGGGATAATGTTGTGGAGGTGTTTAAAGCTGGTTCATAATATAAATCAATATCCCAAGCTTTCAAAATCTCATGGGCTACACGATGCTGCAGTGGCCAAAACTGTTGTCTTGCAGGAAAATGTGCCCTGGACTCAGTTCCCAGCCAGGGCTCTTTCTACATGAAGTTTGCATGTTGTCTCTGTTCTAAATAGGGACTCTGTTCTGTTGTCCTACTGTTCTTAAACATGGCTGTTAAGGTAAATTAGTTTATCCAAATTGTCCTTAAGTGTGAGTGTGTGGTCGTCTGGTCACGTGTCCTGTGTTCCCATGTGATGGATTGGTGACCTGTTGGGGGTGTGCCCTGCCTCTCACCCAGTGACGGCTGCAGATATGCACCAGGTGCCACACGACCCTGCACGGAAAAGCAGGTATAGCATCCGTCATCTTTCCATCTGAAAAGTGGAAAGAATACGGCATCACTGTAAAGCTATCGACCCACCTACCTAAACTGACAGCCCAGGCAAGGAGAGTAAAGGATTAATGAAAGAACCAGCCCATGACCCATGATAACCGTCCACCTGAACTGACTAGTAAGGGCAAGGGCAGCATCGATGGAGGAGCTGCAGAGATCCACAGCTCAGGTTGTGGAATCTGTTGACATGACAAACAATTAGTTTTGAACTCCGCAAATTAGACCCTTGTAGAAGAGCTTTAAGATAAGATAAGATAGTCTTTATTGATCTCACAATGGAGAAATTCACTAAGAAGAAATCCATTGTTGAAAGAAAGCCATAAGAGGTCCTGTTGGGAGTTTGCCACTTGCCATATAGGCGACAAAGAATTTGAAAGAAGGTGCTGTAGTCAGATAGGACCAAAACAACTATTTTACCCGACACATATAATGTTAAGTTTTGCAGATAACTATCGCTCATGACCCTAACACACTTTTCAAATGATGAAACTGGCGAGAACTGGTGAAAGCGGCAGCATCATGCTGTGGGTGTGTTTTTCTTCCAAGTCCAAACCTAAATCCATTTGTGAACATATGGCAACAGGATGAATGTATTATATGTTTACATACATTTTCAACTGAGTGAGGTTGAGCCATTTTGCATACCTACAGTAAAAAGTGTTCAGATGAGCAAAGCTGGTTTTTGGTGGTCGTATGCCAAAAAAGGGAACAATTCAAAAAGCTTTTACAAAGCACTGTATTGAAATGTAATGTATTTCCAAAGTCGACAGAATACAATGTGAGTTTTTCTTCTGACCCTTAATTTCCATCAGGCTCAGTCCTGAAATTTTTCTAAAGAGACCTGCCACTGACAACCACTGGAGACTGGACGAGATACTTAAACGGAAAGCAGTAGGGATTCACTTTCTTTTAAAAATGACTTATGTGGTTTTAACGTAAACTCAGCTGTTTTGTTTCTAAACCACATTGCCTCTCTCTAAATCTGCAGGTACTAGGAGTCAAAGTATGTGTCCTGCTTTACAAGGAGGTGGAGATGGCACTTGGTATCAATAGTGACTACAGCAAGAGGACTCTGATGGACACGCACCCAAACATCAAGGTCTGTTGCCCCCCACCCCCAGTTTAAAGTTACATCTATTTGTTGTGCTTGACTAACAGTTGGGTCCCCTGTAATCCGTCAGGTGATGCGACATCCAGACCACGTCTCATCTGCGGTGTACTTTTGGGCTCACCATGAAAAGATGGTGGCTATTGACCAAACAGTGGCGTTTGTAGGGGGACTTGACCTGGCGTTTGGCAGGTGGGATGACAGAGAGTATCGGCTGGCTGACCTGGGTCAGGCAGAGTCGTTAAACGGGGAAACGGAAGAGCATCCAAACACAGATGCAACCGTAAGGATGTGTCCTGCTGGGGTTGTTAATTGGCATGTCATGCATTTGTTTATGGCAGGTTGTATTTTCAGTAAGCTAGTCTCAAAATGCAGCAGAACTTAAATTGTGACTCTGTTTAACAGGACAATGGAGTGGGTGATGGCCAAAACGCAGGTAACCAAGCAGTAAAGGACCAAACTGATCTGACTGGCAACACTAAGCTTTGGCTGGGGAAAGACTACAGCAACTTCATCAACAAAGACTGGACCCTACTGGACCGGCCGTTTGAAGGTACTTTAAGTCTCTTTCGGTGTAATATGCATAGTGACTCTAATGTGTTACCTCACCAAGGTTAAAATGCCAGGTTTTTGTGATGTAAAAAGAATAAGGCCATTAATAAAAAAAAATATTTGACATCTTTTCCTCCATTAATGTGGCAGGTAGTGAATGTATAATTGTAAAAAAGAATCAGATTGATTGAATAGATGAGCACTGTCTTAGGTTAGAATGTTGTTAAAGCACTTTTTAAATCAAAAATACCACTTTTATACAGAGTTTTTCTTTTTTCTTTGTTTTGAAGTCTGTCAACGTCTCACATCCTGACTTGATATTTTCCAACTCTGTTTCGCCAAGACTTTTCAAATTGATCAGATTATGAGAACATCTCTTACCCAGTTTTCCTCAAGCAAATTGATTCTTTTGTTACATTGGCTTCATGTTGCTGTGTGTGTGCTAATAAAAAAAAAACAGATAATGCTCTTGTACTTCGGCTTTCTTGTGGAAACCTGAAGGTTTTGAGTCATCTGTTTGTACCATTTCTGGAACAGTTTGTAATTTCATTGATCTTGACAAATATCAATCAATCAATCAGTTCAGTCCTAAGAAAATCAACCCCAGAGCATAATAGTGCCACCATCATGTGTCACCTTGGGAATTTTGTGTTTTTCTTTCAATGATTTTGTAGTGTTGTTTTAGTGCTATTCTTACGTTTCATAACTGGGTCGCTAAAATGTAATTTGATCCCCAGATCATAACATGTTCTCCCACAAGCTTTTACAAAAAAAGGCGGCCAGTACTTGCCAGAGATTCCTTCAGCTTGTTTAACTGTTGCTGTGATCATTTTCAAACAGATTTGTTTCTTTTTTTAGTTGAGCTGTACAGGATACATGTCACCTTAAGGGTGGATTCATCATGATCTATTTATATTTTTACGTCACAAAGATCTGGGATTTTAACATGGGTGTGACCAGATTTCCACTGTAAAAACAAAGAGGGCACCTGAGCAGGAGGATGACAGGATTGCCCTTAGTTCGGATGTTTGTTTTTTTCCAGATAACATCGACCGCACTAAAGTTCCTCGCATGCCTTGGCGGGACCTGTCTTCAGCTATGCACGGCAAAGCTGCCAGGGATGTTGCCCGACACTTCATCCAGCGCTGGAACTTCACAAAGGTAAAATTTTTAAGGCTTATATCAGTAACAAAGGCCTTCAACCCTGGTCCTCGGGACCCACTGTCCTGCGTCTTTTAGGTGTTTCCCTGTCTCCAAATTCCTGACCTAAATAAATGGGTGATTAACAGGCCTTTGCAGTTGATGGATGCTGAGGAGGGAATCCAGTCATTTGATTCAGTTGTTGTGGAGTAGAAACTCATCTAAAACATGCAGGGCAGTGGGTTGAAGACCCCTGATTTAGAGTTTTATGAACAAATGGAGAGTGCAAAATTCCTTCTATCCCAGTTATTTAAAGGAGCTAGAAGTAATACTGAGACCTTGTGTTTCAAATCGATAAAACAGCTTGCCAATCACAACAATCTTATATGCCGTTTTTAAACGGTGTGTTGCTGTTGTGAATTTTACCTTACACGGGATAGGTACAGTTGTGGTCAAAAGTGTACATACACTTGTAAAAAAATCATAATGTTATGGCTGTCTTGAGTCTTCAATAAGTTCTACAACTCTTATTTTTCTGTGATAGAGTGATCGGAACACATACATGTTTGTCACAAAAAACAGTCATAAAGTTTGGTTCTTTCATAAATTTATTATGGGTCTGCTGAAAATGTCACCAAATCTGCTGGGTCAAAAATATACATACAGCAACATTAGTATTTGGTTACATGTCCCTTGGCCATTTTCACGGCAACTAGGCGCTTTTGGTAGCCATCCACAAGGTCCTGGCAAGCTTCAGGTCGAATGTTTGACCACTCTTCTTGACAGAATTGGTGCAGTTCAGCTAAATGTGATGGTTTTCTTGCATGAACCTGTTTCTTTAGCACTGTCCACATGTTCTCAATGGGGTTTAAGTCAGGACTTTGGGAAGGCCATTCTAAAACCTTAATTCTAGCCTGGTTTAGCCATTCCTTTACCACTTTTGATGTGTGTTTTGGGTCATTGTCTTGTTGGAACACCCAACTGCGCCCAAGACCCAACCTTCGGGCTGATGGTTTTAAGTTTTCCTGCAGAATTTGGAGGTAATCCTCCTTCTTCATTATCCCATTTACTTTCTGCAAAGAACCAGTTCCACTGGCAGCAAAACATCCCCAGAGCATAATACTACCACCACCATGCTTGACAGTAGGCATGGTGTTCCTGGGATTAAAGGCCTCACCTTTTCTCCTCCAAACATATTGCTGGGTGTTGTGGCCAAACAGCTCAATTTTTGTTTCGTCTGACCAGAGAACTTTCCTCCAGAAGGTTTTATCTTTGTCCATGTGATCAGCAGCAAACTTCAGCCGAGTCATAAGGTGCCTTTTCTGGAGCAAGGGCTTCTTTCTTGCACGGCAGCCTCTCAGTCCATGCCGATGTAAAACACGCTTGACTGTGGAGACTGACACCTGTGTTCCATCAGCTTCCAAATCCTTGCAGACCTGCTTCTTGGTGATTCTTGGTTGACTCTTGACCATCCTGACCAATCTCCTCTCGGCAGCATGTGATAGCTTGCGTTTTCTTCCTGATCGTGGCAGTGACACAACTGTTCCATGCACTTTATACTTGCGTATAATTGTCTGCACAGTTGCTCTTGGGACCTGTAGCTGCTTTGAAATGGCTCCAAGTGACTTCCCTGACTTGTTCAAGTCAATAATTCGCTTTTTCAGATCCACACTGAGTTCCTTTGACTTTCCCATTGTAGCTTTTGTAGCTGAGTCTAATCACTGGGTCAAATGAGCCCTATTTAAATGGGCTCATGAGAAGTCAACAGCTGTAGTCAATCAGAATCACTTAGAAGAAGTGAAGAGGCCATGACATGAAGCTAATTGGATTGACACAACTCGCTACATCACCAAAGTTGACAAATTTTGTTGCTGTATGTATATTTTTGACCCAGCAGATTTGGTGACATTTTCAGCAGACCCATAATAAATTTATGAAAGAACCAAACTTTATGACTGTTTTTTGTGACAAACATGTATGTGTTCCGATCACTCTATCACAGAAAAATAAGAGTTGTAGAACTTATTGAAGACTCAAGACAGCCATAACATTATGATTTTTTTACAAGTGTATGTACACTTTTGACCACAACTGTATATGCTGTTGTGTTGTGTTCTATTTCTGGTCTGCTTCTCTTAGGCTAACCCTCCGTCTGATCTACGAAATTTCGCTGTATGCACCATGTATGTATAATGACAAATAAAGCACCTTATCTTATCTTGGGTGTCAGGGGGACTGCTCTGCAGTGGTTTAGGTCCTACCTGTCAGAGAGGTCTTTCTCTGTCAGGCTGAGGGACTCCACGTCATCGTCTGCCCCCCTTTATTGTGGAGTCCCTCAGGGTTCTATCTTAGGACCTTTATTGTTTGTGCTATACCTCCTCCCTCTCAAAGAGATTTTCACTAAATATGGTATAGCGTACCATTTTTATGCAGACGATTGTCAAATTTATTTGCCAATTGCTAAAAAAAAAGCCACTGCCCCCTGACACCCCTACTTGACTGCCTGGGTGACATCAAGGCTTGGCTATCAAAAAAAAATGTCTGAAACTTAATGAGAGCAAGACAAAGGTGATGGTGTTTGGTAGTGCCATCTCTGTCTTGGGACCTTTCAAGGATTTTGTACGTTCCAAAGTAACCAGCCTTGGTGTCACCATAGACAGCGATTAAAAACTGAACGAACAAATAACCAGCGTTTTAAAATCGTGTTTTTATCATCTCCGTTTTTTAGGTAAACCATTTTTATCTTTTAACCTCTTTGAGCAGGTTTTAAACTCTTTTGTTTCTAGCCATCTGGACTACTGCAATGCACTTTATTCAGGCATTAGCCAACGAGCTCTCTTCCGTCTGCAGTTTGTCCAAAATGCAGCGGCTCGTCTTTTAACGGGGACCAGAAAACATCAACACATTACACCAATTCTTGCGTCTCTGCACTGGCTCCCTGTTCGTTTTAGAATTGATTTTAAGATTTTATTGTTTGTGTTTAGAGCCTTGAATGGGATGGCTCCTCAATACATCATCGGCCTCCTCCAGATTTACTCTCCGGCACGTGCTCTGAAGTCTGAGGGCCATCTTCAGCTAATAGTGCCTAAGACGAGGCTTAAAACCAGAGGGGACAGAGCCTTTTCTGTAGTTGGCCCCAGACTTTGGAATACTTTGCCCCTCCATATACGAACAGCCTCCACAGCGGAGTGTTTTAAGTCTCGTCTTAAGACTCACTTTTATTCTTTAGCTTTTAACACCGCGTAGTTGTGTGGTCCTCTGTGTTTCTCTGTTTCTTTTTTTTTTGTTATGTAGAGCACATTGGCAACTTTTTCTGTTGTTAAATGTGCTATATAAATAAATTGGATCTTATTGGCTTCTATGTTAGCAGGCTGCTGATCTTTTGCCAAGATAAAATACCAAATGCTGCGCTCTGTTTTGGGAACTCTGGGAAATCTCGGTTTGAATGGAGAAAAACATGTCTAAGACATTGTTGATGAAGAGGACTGATTGTTTATAGGCAATGTTACTTCCATCCCAGGTGATAAATGAGAATGATTTAGGTTGATTTTACAGTAAATATCTTACTTGTCGCTCCTTTAAGAGAGAGCGCCTATAACAGAAGCTTTAGGGCAGGGTTTCCCAAAGCGCGAGCTGCCACTAGGGGGTGCGCAAGGCAAAAACTGTAATGGCGTCTGACCGTGTTTTTTTCCCCCCACACAATAAAGAAGTGTAAAGAAGCATTTCTTTTGTAAAGCTCAAAAAACTGTTAATTTAATCAATAAATAAAAATGTATTGTACTGATCCTTATTAGACTTTATTGATAAATACTGTTGCACACTTACTGTTCCTTTAAATCAGATTACTTTGGGGTCATAGCGGAAGATATGTGTGGCTTCCGGGGAGAGGAGTCGTTATTCGGTGGAATGCAAGCTGTCCCGTCCTGTTCGTCGTAAAATAAAGTGTTAGCAGCAAAGCCTCGTCTGGTGCTTGGGTGTCATAACGGAACGATACATTATTAACACGAAAATGTTAATAAACTGTATTTATTTAGAAGAAATCTTCTTCTACGCTTCATTTTAAGATGAAAAATCCGCATTGTGCTGTATATGCGCATATGTGGTCTCTGCTTCAATAGTTCTCGCAAATATGCTCAATAGGCTGAAATCAGGGGAACAGGTGAGACATCTAAAGTGAAAGTTAGTCATTTAAGAGGAGAGGAAAAGAGTGAGAGAGAAATTGGAGGCAACAGAGGAGAAAATTGCAACGGATCCGGGAGAAGAAAACGAGCGCATCAGAAAATGTATCTTCCTCTCTCCTGGCTTTACGTCGTTTACGTCAGCAGAGGAAACATTTAATTCGGGCCAAAAGTTTTATTTACGAGATTAAATTGAGTGTCTCGGTCTCTATGGATCGCGCAGCGCCTACAAACAGCGCCGCGCTGCTCAAGGGGCCGCGACTTTGAACCGGTGACAAGCTCTGACTGACGCGCATGACACGCATACCGCTGTCGTTACCGCGGGTCCTGGAAAAAATAAAACGCTGCTCCTGGGGGGATTTTTTGATTATGCTCACGCATATATGTGTAATACTTCTCATTACGATTCAGACAGGCGCAGACTGCGCCGTGCAGATCATTTTAAAGAAGCAGTTTTAGCGCATATTCAGACAGAAACGGACTGGGGGAGCCGAGGTGTGTTGCCGTGGGCGTGTTTACCTGCTGAAGGTAACCGGTGTGAAACAATCAGAAAGATTTCTCTGATTAATAACATCTTTATGGAGCGCTAGACTTATTGTTACTCTGTAATGCTTTACCAGTTCTTTCTCTCTCGCTCGCTCGCTCGTCATCGGACAAAAATCAAACTGCTTCGTGTTTGTATTTTGCGGCGTGAAATTGTGCGTCTTAGAAGCGTTGTTACGACGTTTGAGTTGTAACTGCAACCGTTTTATTTGTTTATACACACACACACACACACACACACACATATATATATATATATATATATATATATATATATATATATATATAAATCTTGGGGGTGCGTCAACCCGGCTGGGACATGGAAGGGGGTGCGCGGCTAAAAAAGTTTGGGAACCCCTGCTTTAGGGAACTACATCCTATGGACTTTCCTGAGCATCTAATAAAGTCAAAGTATGTTTTTTTTTTTTTCCTGTTTTTGTGCTTCATTGATTTTGATGCCATTCACTGAAGGGTAATTTCTTTCTTAGATCTTCAAGACCAAGTACAAGGACAACTTCTACCCCTACCTTCTCCCCAAGTCTCATTCGACGGCAGATTTGCTGCCATTCACTATCCCTAGGTCCCAGAAAGCCAAAGTTCAGGTACTTGATTACACACACACACACACACACACACACACACACACACACACACACACACACACACACACACACACACACACACACACACTCTTTACATGAGGTTGTCACATGTGCAAACCTTGCAAATAAATTTGCCATTATTGGACTCAGACGACAGTTGTTAGTTGTCCTTAAAAAGCATCACGGTGGGTGTAGTTCATTCAGGCTCTGCTAGGGGGTCTACTCCCTGTGGGATGTTCTTGGGAAACCTCCAAAAGACATTGCCCAGAAGGTGTCCTGATCAGATGATTGGAGCCTAAAGAGGAAGGTCAGGTCAACCGGTTGCATTTAAGGTTTTGTTCTTTTAGCCATGATAATCAACATCATCTGCAAAATAGAAAAAAACATGAGACCCTAAGGATCAGAAACTAGATACTCTCTTCTCCATAACTACGCTTGAGATATTCTGTGTGTGTATGAACAAGTAAATGGGGCAGTTCTTTCAAAGTTCAAGCTGCATTACGTTCAAGCTAGATTTTTGTGCCGAGAATTGGGATACAGGTCTTGTGTTGGTCATACATGGACCAGATAGCCATTAAATGCAACCCAGGTATCCTTGTCCTGCTATTCGATTAGTGATTAGACAGTACCAAAGATGGGCCTGTCATGAACCAGAAACTCCCAGAGGCTGTGTGGCTGAGCTACACTGGATGCAAACGGCGCTGCATAATACAATGTAGGAAGGCCATTGAAACTGAGCTCGAATGTCCCTCCTGACGTTGGCTCGAGATCAGATTTACACAGGAAATCAGATGGATCTCTATGCAACAAAGAGACACTGTTCTGGCTTCTGAAGCACAGAAATTCAGTGTTCAGAGTTTTTACGCTGTGGCAGATGGTGGAACAAAAGCAAAGCCTGTAGAGCGAAATTACTTCCAGCATATTTGTCCTCTTCACCAAAGCCAGAGAAAACACTGTCATGGAGCTGGACTGAGTATGAGTAGACGGTGCTTATTTGCCACATTAAACCTGGGGTTCAGATTGGAAGACAGGACCGTGTCCTGATAAACAGTAAAAAAATTATGCTAGAAGTCCAAAGAAATTGTGATAGCATTAGCATGGAAGCATGCTGAGTGGCACAGACCTGACCTATTAAATGGAAGGACACAATTATTTACGATCAGCGTTATGTGCTTCGGTTTTAAATTGTTCAAAAACCGATTACTGGGCATATATGTTCCAAAACCATTAGCCGTTTATGTGTTTGCTTTCTTTTATTACGATGTGGGTGGTGGTCTGTAACTGTAACCCTCGCGGCCCCATTATGTTGTTTTCCTGCTTGCTATTGTGGCCGCTTTATTCAGGTTTCAGGGCTCTCTGGTTACATTCATTGTGTTACGTTCAACTCCACAAGGCAAACATCTTTAAAATTAGTGGCAGTAATATTGGATTATATTTGTTTGATTTAGGTTTCTTTCATTTGAAAAAAAAATCAAACAAAAACAAAACATTTGTCTCCTGGTTGGATTGTAGTTCTCCCTTTCTTTCGGAATAAACCAAAGGAAGAGTATTGAGATAAACAGGAATATTTTCCTGAACAAAAAAAGAGGAAAACATTTACATTTTCTTCCCAAACCCACTATCCGAAAGCTTCTGCCTTCAATCCTCCCTCCTTCTCTTCTTCCTGTCCCTCTCAGGGTTTTTGCATGTTTTATATACAATTGTAGACATTCACTCTGAACCTTTGTATTTATACTTCACAAATTGCCAGAAAAGAACTGAGAACTCTGGAAAAGTATTGATTTTTGCCAACAAGGACTGTGTAGGAACCCTCAATGCGTTGTTTCCTCAGGTTCTGCGCTCTGCTGATCGGTGGTCAACTGGAACAGCTGAGAACTCAATCCTTCAAGCCTACATACACACAATTAAGAACAGCGAGCACTACATCTACATCGAGGTAAAACAGCAGCACATATGTGTTGGCAACGCTGGCAAATGTTCCATTTCAAAATGAAATCATTGCATCTCCAAATAGTTTTATAAATCTGGCCCGGATTATTTGAATTCTCTTTAATCCGATATGATTAATGCTGCTTTTAGAGCTAATAGTGGAATTTGACATGTGGTGCTTTATTAGGTATATGTTTAAAACACATTTAGGTCACGTCTCTGAAAGGTTCAGTTCCTAATTATGAGGTTTCATGCATGCTCTTTGGCAGCTTCCTATCTGCGTTGGCCCTTGCCTCATACCGAGTCACCATCTGCCTTTTCTCTGCCCTTAGAACCAGTTTTTCATCAGCTGTGCTGACGGCAAGGTCGTCCACAATACGATCGGGGATGCAATTGTGGAGCGAATCCTGCGAGCACACAGGTGTGGTTTCTCTCACAGGAGACGATATATATATATATATATATATATATATATATATATATATATATATGGTTTATTCATGTTTTGTTGGCACATCTTTGAAGAACAAAGTTATTTTGTTTGATTAAACTTGTGCTTCAGCAAAAAAAAATATTCGATGTGAGATTTTTATTCATCATTTACTCAGCATCTTGCTGAAATTAGACAATCGGTTCAATTTCAGCCAATTTTAAGATGTATTATAGCTACTTGCCAGATTTTTCTGTACAATTAGTCAGTTAGCTAAGATTTTTGTGTTTAGTCATAATATGTATGGCTGGTGCAAAACATATGAGTTGCAGATTTAAGGAAATTATAGCAACAGTTAAACATAAGGAAGGGGTTAGAAAAGTAACAGAGCCATCTGGAACAACCAGATATGTTTCTCGAAGATCTTCACCGACCAGTCAAGTGAGCAAAATGTACGGAAACCAGTTCAATGGAACAATTCAAACAACAATATCAACGGATTGGTGCGGTTGACCCCTCAATCTCTTGAAATTCAGATATAACTTGAATGCTTCAGAATCTGTAAAAAGTCGCTCATTTGTTTACTAAGTCAGCTGATCAGAGTGATTCTCGTTTCATCCTCCGAAATACACTAGAGGCATGATTAGAAGTGTTTTTTTGTTTGTTTGTTTTTTTTACATCTAAGAGCACCTTTTAAGACATTTTATGAAACTACTTTGGGAATCCATACCTTATTTCCAAGCTGTGTTTTTATTGTCAATATTGCATTTGTTGATGAAAACCAAATCACCACTGAAAAGTACCTTCAAAGTAGAATCTGTGCAACTGTGTTTTGCTGCAGAGAGCAGAAGAAGTACAGGGTGTTTGTGGTGATTCCTTTACTTCCTGGGTTTGAGGGAGACATTACCACGGGAGGTGGAAATGCAATTCAGGCGATTATGCACTTCACTTACAGGTGAGATCCTTCTCCTATTATCATTCTGCACTCTGAATAGAAATAGCACAAGAACTTATAGCAACCGCTGGAAAATTCAGCTTTTGCATCCTTTGGAAGAGCAACAGAGACATGTTTTCAATCATGAGGAAGTTGTGAATACTACATTATATAAATGTGTGAGTATAGATTTATTTATCTTGCTACCCCACCCTATAAAAACAGCTGAATTATATTCATTATTTTATTTGTGTAAGGACTATGTGCCGTGGAGAGTACTCGATTCTGTCGAGGCTTAGTGAAGGTAAGTTTTTCCATCTAACACCACAACTACTGGTTTACTTTCAAAGCTTTCTGTTACTCCTTTATTTCTGTCTGCAAGCCATGAATTTTAATTTTTCTTTTCCTGCTTTATTTTCATTTTAATATTTTAAGGAACTCTCCACACTGCAGGAGTTGTTTCTTCCCAGTAATATTTTCATTGGTTAATAATGTGATTTTGATCTGTCCCCCAAGTAAAGGACCAGTGGACTGAGTACATCACCTTTTGTGGCCTCAGAACGCATTCCCGTCTCTCTGGGTCGCTCGTCACAGAGCTGATCTATGTCCACAGCAAGGCGCTCATTGCTGATGACCGCTGCTATATAATTGGTGAGTCACTACCTGCAAACTCATTCAAGGAACTTAGCTAATCAGTTCTTGAAGAGGTTATATTGTGAATTGTTTTTTATTATTATCATGTATTTTCTCCTTGATTTCTTTCCAAAAAGAAAGCAGAAAAAACAAATGCAGTGAGCATTCCCCATCACTGCTTCTAGTTTGCATTTTATTTCCCTAATAAACTCCTCATGATATTTATTCTTTTATCGTCATAGCTTGTTGGACCAAAAAGGACGGAAGTAGCAAACTTTGACTGCTGTGTTATCCAACAGAGAACAACAGCGGGTGCCGGATTTATTGTTTATTGTTATAATACTTTTTTGCATATGTCAGGATTTTTCATTCTTAAAGGTAGAATTGGCGATTTTTCCGAAACGCAAGTAAGATACGACTGTCCATTTTTGAATAACTGCGCATGCGCAAGACCGTCCTACCTTTCCGCTCCTCAGGGGGAGTGAAATCAATTTTCCAAAGTCTGGTCTTAATTATGTCTACTGAGTCCTTCCTCTTCTTCTCCTAAACTTGTTCGTAGTTTGCTTCTTGCAACTCTCAGCCATGTTCAAAGTATACGGGGAGAGCAGCGGAACTACAATGAACGGCTAACACCAGAGCTAACCGCTAACCCAACCAGATATATAAACACTAGAAGTGCGCATGCGCAGCCAGCAGGCGGAAACTAACAAGGCACTTGCGCACACATTGGCATTACGCGAGCGCGTCAGAATGTGGGACAACCAATACATAAGGCGATACCCCTGAAACCTAAGGGAGAGAGGGGGGTGAGAGCAAGGCGAGACATGAAGCCATCTGATTGGTTCTTTCCATCCACACCGAATGACAGGATTGGTCAGAGTTTTTATAGGCCTGCAGTTTTTACAGAGACCAAATTTTTTAACCTCCTTTTTCTGAATCCATAACGTATTGACTACTGTCAGGATGGAAGGACCATTTCAACCAGTATAACAAAAAGTTTCTCTGAACAGGATTACTACCAACTATAGCTTTAAAGGAGCAATAAGCGGTATTTCACTGTTAGGTGGGCTTGTGAGCACTGTCTGTTGACCAAAACAAGACATGTGACAAGCCACACCTCTCTTCAGCCACTCCAGCTGCAACCCAGGTCTCCCCTCCCCTTCTCACCCGTCACCTCGTATGTGCATATCTGCAAAGGATAAATACACAGCCAAACAGCATCACCTTTCGGAGGGACTAGAGAAGAAGTAACTTCTTTTCTAGTTCCGCTGGGCTTGCTCTCAGTCATTTTGCTCCCAAGCTATACTGCTCTGACGGTGGCATTTTATGGGTAGGGAGGGGCTAAGCCCTGAGTGGCAGCTGTTCATATGGACAACATACATTTTTTTTTACCAATCATCTTTATTGTCATTGCAACATACATTCCAATGTTGTTCTCTGCATTTAACCTATCCCCTGGCCGCTGTGCGGCACCGGGGAGCAATCTGGGGTTAAGAGCCAGAGTGGCAGTCTGTGGGAGTTGAACCCAGAACCTCCGCTTTGTAAACAAGAGACTGAAGAACCACACAGAGAGATGGTGTGTGTGACCTCATACCATAGTCCATCTTAAGATATACCTTCACATCACAGTTTGTTTAGTTCTTTCAATCTAAAATAATGATTTTGCTTTTTGCTCCTTTAAAGAGAAAAATGTCAGTACTAAGAAGGCACTAATTGCTCATGACTAAACGGAAGAAAATCTGAAAATAACTCCTTTTCTAGATACAACCAATATTATTATTTTTACATTTTTTTATTCCTTTAAAAGGCTTCAAACTTGGATAAACCTCTCGTTTCCACGTGTGTTTCAGGATCAGCCAACATCAATGATCGCAGCATGCTGGGCACCCGAGATAGTGAGCTGGCAGTGTTTGTGGAAGATGAAGAGAGGGTCCCATCCATCATGGGAGGACAGGAATACGAGGCAGGACCGCTCGCACTTGCTCTACGCAAAGAGTGCTTCAGGTCAGGACAGAACATTGTTACTCCTAATATAAGGTACTAGTATAGGTATTGTGACTTCCTGTTGGATTAACAAATCTGCCGATTTTGACTGAACACACAACAGGAAATTCTTGCATATGTGCTTTTTGCATGTTGGCTACTGATTTCTTATGGGCACATGGCAAACTCGTTTGTTTATGTATTTGATTTAACAAGCTAAAAAACTAATAAATGTAATGTACAGTGCCATTCAAAAGTATTCATACCCCTTGAATATTTGCATACTTTGTTGCATGTATTTTTTGAGGATTTTTATGTGGGAGACCAACAAAAAGTAATGCATAACAGTGAAATGGAAGGAGAACTACATGTTTTTCAGTCAATTTCTTTTACAGGTAAACCCCCATAAAGGAAATCCTTTTCATCAATTTGCCTTCACAGATCACATAACGGAATCTACGTCAGTGTATTTTCTTTCTCAGTAAAAAGACTAATTAATTTCTCCTAGTCTGCTCTAGTGTCCACATTACTGCAAAGTTTGTGTAATTCCTTCAGCATTTTGTGTGCGCAACACCTATATGTGCTGGTAGGAACAAAGGTTTACGTTCAGTCACTCATTAGAAAATGGAAAGAATATGACAATACTGCAAATGTACCAAGACACAGCTCTGGTGGGGGAATCTGTTTTTATCTGACATTAGTTGTGCACTCCACAAATGTGGCCTTTATGCAAGAGTGGCAAGAAGAAAGCCATTATTAGAGAGAAAGTTAAAGATGTTCTGTTTAGTCTGTTTCAAGCCTTGCAGGGCACACTGCAATCATGAATAAAGAAGCTATTGTGACAAAAGACAAAAAAATAAAACATTTTTCATTCATGCAGAATACTATTTCTGGCAGAAGACTAACACTGCACTCCATCCCCATGGCAAAATATGGCTGGTAGGAGCATGATGCTTTGGGAATGCTTTTCTTCAGCAGGGACAGGGAAGCTGTTCAGAGCTGATTGGAAGATGGATGGTGGCGAATCCAGAAAAATCCTTAAAGAAAACCTGTTGGAGGATGAAAAATTTTGAGTCTAAGGATGAAGGTCCACCTTCAGCAGGTGACTGACCCAAAACCTACAGCCAAAGCTACAATAAAAGCTCAAAGCATAGTCATGTGCTTTGAATTAAAGTCTGGATCTAAACCCAATTGAGAATCACTATTAAGACTTGAAAATGCTTTGGTTTAATTTGGCTGAGCCTAAGCTATTTTAAGAGAAATGGGCAAAATATTAGTTCCTAGATCTGCAAAGATGGCAGAGACATGCTCCTTAAAAAAGGAGGTTGAATACAGTCGTTTGACACACTTTTCAGATGTTTATGTGTAAAAAACAAACTAAAACACATTCAGATCAAGCATCATTTTCATTATACTGTATAACCCCTAAAAAAGAAATGGAAGTCTGTGGTTATAATATGACATATGAAAATACTTTTCAAGGCACTGTAAAAAGTATCTTTTCTCAAAATTTGTCTCGATCGATGTTCAAAAGCATTTATATTTACGTTCTGTGCTTCCACAGTGTCCTGGTTGGAGCAGTATCAGACCCCAGCATCAACATCGACGATCCAATCAGTGACGACTTCTTCTTCCTGACCTGGAATGAAACGGCTAAACTTAACACGGAGATCTACGCTAAGGTAGAGAGGAACGCAACGGTCACATTACACTTTTTGTTACCACCTCTTTGATGCTGATCACCCGTCTGCTTTACCCGCCAGGTTTTCAGATGCCTTCCCTGCAACAGTGTTCACAACATGCAGCGCCTGAGTGAGCACAACTGCGAAGAACGCCTCTGCGACACTGACCCCGAGCGGGCAGCGGAGGAGCTGAAGGCCGTCAGAGGGGTGCTGGTCCACTTTCCGCTGAAATACATGTGTGAGGAAAACCTGCTGCCGCCTCTGAACTGTAAAGAAGGCATGGCTCCTACAGACCTTTGGACATAATCACAGGTCTGCCCGGATCTGGCCAATGCAACACGACACGGTCGTTGCTAGCCTGTACCTAAAACCCAGCACTCGTGAACGAGCAATGACACCAGCCCATACGTTGAGACAGTTTGTGTGTCAATCCTAAATCTCGTCTGGCTCATAACACTGAATGTTTTATCATCTGTTAGAACAATAGACCAACCTTTACCGGCCAGTTTGTCCAGTGGTGTAACTTTTGCGGTGCAATCTGATCTGAGGGGCCGACGATAGTGTAAACACATGCAAATGAATGTATGACTCAGTAGAGGGCTGCAAGGTTGTACTGGAAATCAAGCATCTCCCATGATCTGGGAACACAGTGTACAATTACTGGTGCAAGATTATTCTTTTTTGTGTGTGTGTGTGTGTGTGTGTGTGTGTGTGTGTGTGTGTGTGTGTGTGTGGTCGGGTGGGTGGCTCTGTCTCTTTCTCTCTCACGTTCTCTCACTCGCTCCCTCTGAGGCTTCACCTCTCACTGCAGTGCCAGGAAACCTGTCAGAACATTTGTGGTTGTTATGGTGACGGATATAAAGGGATGACTGGATCGCAGCTGAAATAAAGGCTCGATAGGGCAGAATAGGAGAGCGCTGATAGGAGGGATGGCTTACTAAATCGAGAGGGTGCGCCGGTGAAAAGGAAAGCGATAATGCTGATGGGGGGGGGGGGGGGGGGGGTGCGAGGACTTGTTACTTCTGTCATATTTATATGTTGATGTGGAAGAAATGCAAGTGGAAAAACACAACTAGCAGATGCGTTATTGGAATCCTGGTGAAATTTGGATTTCTTTACACCACCCTTACATCCGAGTGGATTGCCTGCAGTCCAGCACAGAACACTCCACACTTTATTGGCATCTTGCAGCTACTTGCGTGTTGTGTCTAGAAGCCATGAAGAGTCTTGCGTGTCTACCTTATGTTATATTTGCTCACAGGCAAGAGGCATTTGTTGAGGTCCAGCTGAGAAGTTACATAAAGCGTCTGACACACTTCCTTCTCCCCGACTGCTCAGATTGATCACTTCTTGAGCAATATGCAAATCTGTTGCACTGGACTTTCTTTTTTTATTTTGTTTAGTAAATAGAGGAAAAACAGTATTTGCTGTACAGTTTCTTGCAAAGGGTTTCATAACCTCTAAAGTTTGTCACACTTTTATTACCACCAACTTCAATGTATTTCCTTAGTATTAGGATTTCATTTGATAGGCCAAGACAAGTTCGTTTCTCCCATGAAAAGGAAGGAAACTGATAAAAGTTTTTTAACATGCTTTCCCAAAAAGATCTGAAAGTTATTCATGCAGTGGTGTTGAGCCCCCTGGACTCTGATACCCTTAAATCAAATCCAGTTCAACCACAATTAGCTTAGAAAATGACCTGATTAGTAAATGTCAATAGTTTTGCAAGGCACAGTAGATTAGCTGATTGAAAACGGCTTGGGTAGTGTGAGATCTATTGGCACCTCTTTTTTATTCTGTTTTATATTCCTAATAGTGTGATAAAGTTTGCATTGTATTTTTTTTAGGATTTACTAATAGTCATGTTCAATAAATTAGAATATTATTGAAAAGTTAATAGAATTTAGTGACTCAGTCACTAAGAGAAACACATTATATAGATTAACACAGACGGATGATGTTTTAAAGCCTGTTCATTATATTAAAAATTCCACCTCCAGCTAATAAAAACACAGCATTTCAGATTACAATATTGCATCAGACCAAGAAAAAAAAGTTTCATGCAGAAATTGGGGCTTAATAAAAAGTATTTTTAATACTTAATGTTTTTTTTTTAAAAGGTACCTTTTAATCTGACAAACCTCTTAGAAATGCATATTCTAATCCATTGAATATGACTGTATACACAATTCTGCAAGCTTGTTCAAAGTCAAAGTTAAGTTGTACAAACTGTCAAATAAGCTTTGACACTCGTCCACAGGTCAGTTGCACTACTTTGGTGGTTTCAAACTGGTGTGAAAAATTCGACTGACAGATGCTTTGTGTGAACTCTCTCTACACAATGCTCCTTTTACAGGGGAGCTAGAAAAAAAAAACATCTGTGTTTAGACACTGTGCTCTGCTGGTTTCAAAAATAGTCACACCATGAAGAAAGAAAAACCTACTCACTCTTTGCACAGTAGAAGGTGGATTTTTTTTTAAACTGTTTTGTGTAAGAAAAAAATAAATGTATAAAGTGCTAATCTTTGTAATGGGTAAGCAGAAATGCCTTTAACTGACTAATAAGTGATCTTACAGAATTTCTGTTTTTATCAAACTGATAACCAGCCTTAGAAACACGTTTATGAATGTACTACTATGAATATTTTTCACTGCATAATATCTAAATCTATATTTACAATTTAAAGTCATTGTATATGTAGATCTGTAGGTATAATAAATGGGGCACTAACACTCAGGGTAGAAACCTTTTAACTGTTCTTCCTAAAATACTTTGATAAGGTTGTAAGAAACATTTACTGTAAGCTGTGTTGTTTTTCTTATTTCCTCATACTTGTTTTTAGTGAAAGTTGGATCAATATCAGCTCATCTATTTTTGTAACTACTATAATTGTTTAATTCTCTGTGATAACCTTCACATTTGCTGTTATTTAGTACTTCACAGTCCATTTATTTTTTACCTACAATAAAAAAATATTTTATGTAATATCTTGTTGACATGTATTAGTATAAAATGAATCTATTAAGAGTTGATGACTGTCTAGAAAACGGAATGCTGTCAAAATTAAAGATGAGGATGAAAGGTTTCTTTCCATTCCCTAAAACATAATAAAGAAGTAACGGGGGGAAAAAAGACAATTACCCAACTTCGGAGTAGACATTTTGACTTTATTAGATAGTACAGGATCTATTAAATAGATATAAGCTGCTAATATCTTACCTGTTATAGATGAACCTTCACCATGTGTAAATTCAAAGGATCTGATCCTGAAGGCTGAAGTGAATCGTCCACGAAAACGTCTTAAAGTAACTCAAATTTCAAAAACAGAATTTCATGTTGATGCTGTTTTAGGACCATTTAAACAGTTGTCATATATACATTAAGGGGTTATATAGATAAAAAAAAAAATATGTTAACAAGAATTGGAGGTTGAAGGCAGTATGCCAACAGTAATTTTCTGTGAAACATCCAGAAAACAGACCAGAAAGTAAAAAAAAAAAATCACTAAAAATACATTGACCTGCCAGATGCTATAGATGACAATTGTCCTAATGACTAAATCCAGCACTTTTACTATTGTTATTCATGTTCATTATGTTAAATATAAATTAATTAATTTACACTACTGTAGTATTTTTGCTTTTTCCACCTTAGTATTTGTTATGATGTTACAAGAAAAACACCTCTGATTGGGATTGCTTTACATGTTCTGTTTTCAGTGTTTCACACTGGAGGATTAATAGTAGAGCACCCCTTTCTACCTCAATTCCTCTTACATAATTATAATAATCCGGTGATCAATTTTAAACAACCACACTATGCAAACATAACAATGGTTTAAAATCTCAAAACTTAGTTTGTGTAAACTGACGATTACACTCGAGTTGTTTTAAATTAATAGAAGTCTGCTAATTAGCTGTCAGTTTCAGCTTCTTAGACCAACTTATTTGGATTTATACCTAATAAGATGCCAAAAAAGTTATCTGCTCCAGATATCACCAGATGTGTCTACCTTTTAACAGAACCTCAATATAATAGTTCTGAATGAAACAAGCAACTGCACAGATGCAGTGAAATGCAACCCTTGTTAACACACCCGTGTTTCCATTCCCAACTATTTACAGTTAAAATGTTTGCTGTGAAATGGGAACATTTCAGCTGAAATCAGCAGATATCTACTTACTCTACCTACCTTCAAGTTTTACTGGCTAATTTAAACTTTTACCTTCTGTTTGAATGCTGAAATGGTTAGAAAATTGCCAAGGCAATCCGCAGGTTGGAGCTACTGAATATAGTCTCAATTATGCATGCGCCAGATTGAACTCTTTAGAGGTGAATCATGCATTATTGAAGACAATGAGGATCTGCTGAAAACAAAGTAGATCTGCCCTAATGGAAAGGAAAATGTAGCAATCATAAGCTGCCCGGTGGCGTGTTTTTAAATAACAAATGTACAGTGACAAAAAAAGCAGCTGGGTGATTACGTACTGTATGATTTCATGAAATACAGCTTTAAAAAAATTGATTCTGGTTTGTGTGTGTTTGGGTCGATGACGTCACAATGCAAGCAGGAATATAGCTTATTGGCAGACATTAGTGAACAAGTTATTTTTGACAGATTTCTCCCATACAAGAACCATCAGCACCGGGACCCCCCCAGGGGTGCATTCCCTCTTCAGTGCTCTTCTCTATAAACAAATGACTGGAACTCAGCGGACCCGTCTGTGAAACTCCTGATGTCTGCTGATGACACCACTCTCATTGGTCAGATCCAGGACAATGATGAGTCTTCATACAGTCAGGAGGTGGATCTGCTGCTCCACTGCTTTGGTCAGAACCACCTGGAGCTCAACCCGCTCAAGAAAAGGGAGATGACAGTGGACTTCCGGAGAACAGCCCCCCCCCCCCCCCCCCCCCCCCCCACCCCCCCACCCATCCTTAATAACAGTGTGTCTACTGTGGATCACTTCTGGTCCCTAGGGACCTGAGATGGAACTCACACATAGACATGTTAGGAAGAAGACCCAGCGGAGACTGTACTTCCTGTGGCAACTCACGAGGTACGACCTTCCACAGGATCTTCTTCATCTTCTACAGCGCCATCATTCAGCATCTCCCGTGTCCATCCATTGCAGTGTGAATTGGCTCGTATACAAAACAGGACAGGTTTAAACTACACCGAACAATTAGGTCTACAAAGAGGATAATCAGGGCTGACCTTCCCTCCATCTAGGACAGGAAATACATGTATACATATTTACAAAAAAAAAAAAATCCCTTTTCATATATTTATAATTAAAATGTCTTTGTTGAGAGCAAAGTGGAACCAAAGTCAAATTCCTTGTGTGCACAAATTTGGTGATTAAAGCTGCTACATAGTTTTGAGTTTAGAGAGATTTAGCCTTACGTTTTTTTTTCCATTGGTGACTCCCAAATCCTTGATGGATACTGCTGTGGGTGGTGAAGCTGAAGCAAAGGGTGACGATGGCAATGGCCATCCAGAACTCTAACTATTACAGATCCTGTTAGAATTTAGTGCATATTCTCCACTCATCAAATAAGTAAAAACTGTATTCTTTTTATGTCACTGTAAATTGTTTATGATACTACAGTGGCGCCTCTTTCAGCCAGAATTCATTCATATTTTTCGATTACCTTCAAAACCCTCTGAATGCCAAACAGTGGGAATTGTTTTTCTTCCTTTTTATCACTGCTGCCGACTGGAATAATGGGGATAGTAAAGGCTGGACTGTGGTTGTATGCATTTAAGGGCTAGCTCGGAGGATTTGGCTCATTTTAAGTCTGTTTGTATTCTGATAGTTTTAGTCAAATGTATTTATGGACAACAACAAAAAACAGAACAAGCAAGGTTATTTGATTTTGCTTTTGAAATACAACATATTAAACTACCAGCCACCTTTTTTGCAGTTAAAACTAATTTAAAGTAATAATAAAGTCTCAGCCACCTGCAGATTTCTTTTAAAAATGGCACATTTTTAACAAATATTTGTTTTATGTTTTTGTTCGTCAATATTTGTTTATGTTGAAAAACAATATTTGGGACAACGCCTTTGAGATGTACGGGAGAAAAGGCCCCAACGAGTCACGACATGATGATGCCTGTCTAGGAATATGAAAAGAATATGAAAAAAAAGGAGATTTTCCCTTTGTTTAGCCTGTCAACATGTTACACATGAAAAGGGTATCAAAACAAATGTTTATTTCTTCTCTTTTTGCCAACAAAAATGTGACACAACCTGTGTTTATATATATATATATACACTACTGTTCAAAAGTTTGGGGTCACCCAAACAATTTTGTGTTTTCCATGAAAAGTCACACTTATTCACCACCATACGTTGTGAAATGAATAGAAAATAGAGTCAAGACATTAACAAGGTTAGAAATAATGATTTGTATTTGAAATAAGATTTTTTTTTTTACATCAAACTTGGCTTTCGTCAAAGAATCCTCCATTTGCAGCAATTACAGCATTGCAGACCTTTGGCATTCTAGCTGTTAGTTTGTTGAGGTAATCTGGAGAAATTGCACCCCACGCTTCCAGAAGCAGCTCCCACAAGTTGGATTGGTTGGATGGGCACTTCTTGCGTACCATACGGTCAAGCTGCTCCCACAACAGCTCAATGGGGTTCAGATCTGGTGACTACGCTGGCCACTCCATTACCGATAGAATACCAGCTGCCTGCTTCTGCTCTAAATAGTTCTTGCACAATTTGGAGGTGTGTTTAGGGTCATTGTCCTGTTGTAGGATGAAATTGGCTCCAATCAAGCTCTGTCCACTGGGTATGGCATGGCGTTGCAAAATGGAGTGATAGCCTTCCTTATTCAGAATCCCTTTTACCCTGTACAAATCTCCCACCTTACCAGCACCAAAGCAACCCCAGACCATCACATTACCTCCAACATGCTTAACAGATGGCGTCAGGCATTCTTCCAGCATCTTTTCATTTGTTCTGCGTCTCACAAGCGTTCTTCTTTGTGATCCAAACACCTCAAACTTGGATTCATCTGTCCACAACACTTTTTTCCAGTCTTCCTCTGTCCAATGTCTGTGTTCTTTTGCCCATCTTAATCTTTTTCTTTTATTGGCCAGTCTCAGATATGGCTTTTTTTTTGCCACTCTGCCGTGAAGCCCAGAATCCCGCAGCCGCCTCTTCACTGTAGATGTTGACACTGGTGTTTTGTGGGTACTATTTAATGAAGATACCAGTTGGGGACCTGTGAGGCGTCTGTTTCTCAAACTAGAGACTCTAGTGTACTTATCTCCTTGCTCAGTTGTGCAACGCGGCCTCCCACTTCTTTTTCTACTCTGGTTAGAGCCTGTTTGTGCTGTCCTCTGAAGGGAGTAGTACACACCGTTGTAGGAAATCTTCAATTTCTTAGCAATTTCTCGCATGGAATAGCCTTCATTTCTAAGAACAAGAATAGACTGTCGAGTTTCAGATGAAAGTTCTTCTTCTTCTTCTTCTTCTTCTTGTTTTATGGCGGTTGGCAAGCAACTTAATGATGTGCATTACCGCCATCTACTAGAGTGGAGTGTGAATCGGGATGCTATGTATATATATTCTCCCACAAAAAATAAATAACTAGATAAATAATTAAATATAATGATAATAATAATTACATAAATATACTTATATCCTTTCTATCAATTTTGTTTTCTTAAGGTAGCTTATCAAATAACCAAAATACTCAGAATTAGAAATTTTTCCCAAAATATCTTTTAAATTTAACTGTAATTTATTTTCTTGTAATTGACATAATAATTCTCTTCTCTCCATAGAATATTTATAACAAACCAACAAAACATGCTCCACCGTCTCCTCTTGATAACAAAAGTCACAAACTCCTGTTGGATGTTTTCTCATTTTAAATAGATTTCCATTTAACCCTGTATGTCCGAAACGTAATCTCGATATAATTGTTTCCTCTTTTCTATTCCTTCCTGTTATCCTCATTGCACCAACTTTCCTTTGAATACTATAAAGCCATCTTCCGGTTCTATCTTCTTCCCACAGCTTCTGCCATCTTTCCTTAACCTTTTGTTTAATAATAGATTTAATTTCTTCCTTACTAAATGTTACCACTATATCAATATTAATATTTTTTGTAGCTTTTTTTGCATATTTGTCTGCTAATTCATTTCCTTTTATTCCTATATGGGATGGTATCCATGTAAAAATAACTACTAAACCCATTGCCTGAATTCTATACCTTAATAACTGAATCTCTAATAAAAGGTCTGATCTACTAGTAGAATGATTATTTTTTATTGAATATAATGATGAACTTGAATCGGAACAAATTATGCTTCTCAAAGGACGAACTTCCTCAATCCATTCTAAAGCTACAATGATTCCCATCATCTCTCCTGTATAAACTGATACTCCATCAGAAATTCTTTTACATTTCTTAATATTAAATTCTGGAACAATGAATGACACCCCATTATTGTTATTTGAGTTTTTTGAAGCATCTGTAAAAACTTGAATATATCCATAATAGTTATTGTCTAAATATGATTGTATTGAACTAAAATCTAAATATTTTCCTTTTTCCCTTTCCTTCAACAAGGTTAAATCAACAATACTATTAGAAAATAAAGATGGATGAACTGGTGAAAGAGGGACTGTTTGGCTAATATTTATATAATCTAAATCAAATTCTTTTATAATATTTTCAATATCCCAACCAAAAGATTTTAAATTCTTTTTTCCTTTTTCCCAACTAGGATTTAAAATTTTTTGACATGGATGATTTCCCTTATGTCCCTTTAATTGACACCAATAAGAAATCTTTAACTGTAGTCTTCTAAGATGAAGTGGTAACTCTCCCATTTCTACCAGTAAAGCTGATGTTGGAGTTGTTCTTATAGCTCCTGTACATAACCTCAAGGCTTGATACTGAATATTATCTAATTTTTTGAGTAGTGTTTCTGATGCTGATTCTAAAGCTATACTTCCATAATCAAATACCGACCTTATTAAACCAGTATATATTGCTTTCAATGCCTTTCTCTCAGCACCCCACTCACTCCCCACCAAACACCTCATTACATTTAAAACTCTCTTACACTTATCCACAACTTTTTGAATATGAATTTTCCAACTAAGCTTTTCATCCAACCATAAGCCCAAAAACTTAAATTCCTTAACTCTCTCTAATTCATGATTATATATTTGTAATTTTAAATTTTCAGATACTTTCTTCCTTGTAAAAAATAAAGTTTTTGTTTTGTCTATAGAAATTTTAAATCCCCATTTAAAAGACCAATCTTCTATATTATTAATTGCTTCTTGTATCTTTTTAACAATGAAATTTAAATTTTTCCCCCTCTTCCAAATTGCTCCGTCATCAGCAAATAAAGAAAATCCCATTCCACTCTCCAAATTGTCAAACATATCATTAATCATAATAGAAAAAAACAAAGGACTCACTATACTTCCCTGTGGTGTACCATTTTCAACAAGAAACTTTTCTGACAAATGTTGTCCTACTCTCACTTGTATTGATCTATTTTGTAAAAAATCTTTTATCCAATAAAACATTGATCCACTAATTCCCATTTTTCTCAATTTAATTAAAAAACCCTCTTTCCACATCATGTCATAGGCTTTCTCTATATCAAAGAAAACAGCCACCACACTCTCCCTATTAACTTGTCCTTTTCTAATTTCATGCTCTAAACATAGAATAGGGTCCATAGTACTTCTACCTTTCCTAAATCCACTTTGAAATGTTGATAAGTATCCCCTCTTCTCTATGAAATAACTTAATCTTTCATTTATCATTCTCTCCATTATTTTACATATGTGTGAAGTTAAAGCAATAGGCCTGTAACTAGCTGGATTTGACCTCTCTTTACCTGGCTTTAGGATTGGAACTACAATTGCTTCTTTCCATGCCTTAGGTAAAAAACCTACTTCCCATATCTTATTATAAAATTCTAACAACATCATTTTAGATTCATTACTAAACTTACTAACCATAATATAAGTAATATTATCTTTCCCTGGAGATGAATTTTTTGATTTCCTTAAAGCATTATTTAACTCAAATAAAGAAAAAGGACCATTTAATAAATCATTATATCCTATATTTCCTTCTAATAAATTAACATTTTCATTAATTGTACAAACTCTTCTACGTTTCTCTTCTATACTTAAATTATTACTACTATGAACTTTAACAAAATTTTGAACCAGCATGTTTGCCTTCTCCTCCTCAGTCACAGCCATAACATTTCCCTCTTTCAGAACTGGATATCCATATTCAGGTTTAATTCCATTCATTCGCTTTATCATTCCCCAAATTTTGGAAATTTTTGTTTCCCTACCTACCGAATTACAAAAATTTCCCCAATAAACTTTTTTTGCATTTTTCACAGTTCTTTTAACAAGAGCTTGGAACCTTTTATATTCAATAAAGTTCTGATAATTCTGATTTCTCTTTAACAACCTAAAAGCTTTATTTCGATATTTAATCGCAGCATCACAGTCCTTTGTCCACCATGGAACTATTTTCTTCTTATATTTGCCTTTTTTCCTTTGTATTGTTTCACGTGCAGCACCTACAATGGCTTCACAAATAGAAAAATTCACCTTGTCAATATCCAAATTTACATCAACCTTTTGCATTTCTTTATCAATGAGTATTTTATATTTTTCCCAATCAACATTTCCAAATATCCATCTTTCTATACCTCCATATTCACTTTTTCCAACTTCTAAACCAATTTCAATACGTATAGGATAATGGTCACTTCCTATAGTTGATTCTCTTAATATTTTCCAATCACTAATTCCAGCAAGTTTTTCTGATACTAAAGTTAAATCTAACGCAGATTCACAGATGAAAGTTCTCTTTTTCTGGCCATTTTGAGCGTTTAATTGACCCCACAAATGTGATGCTCCAGACATTCAATCTGCTCAAAGGAAGGTCAGTTTTGTAGCTTCTGTAACGAGCTAAACTGTTTTCAGATGTGTGAACATGATTGCACAAGGGTTTTCTAATCATCAATTAGCCTTCTGAGCCAATGAGCAAACACATTGTACCATTAGAACACTGGAGTGATAGTTGCTGGAAATGGGCCTCTATACACCTATGTAGATATTGCACCAAAAACCAGACATTTGCAGCTAGAATAGTCATTTACCACATTAGCAATGTATAGAGTGTATTTCTGTAAAGTTAAGACTAGTTTAAAGTTATCTTCATTGAAAAGTACAGTGCTTTTCCTTCAAAAATAATGACATTTCAATGTGACCCCAAACTTTTGAACGGTAGTGTATATATATATATATATATATATATATATATATATATATATATATATATACACACACACACACACTAGAGAGAGAGAGAGAGAGAGAGAGAGAGAGAGAGAGAGAGAGAGAGAGAGAGAGAGAGAGAGAGAGAGAGAGAGAGAGAGAGAGAGAGAGAGAGAGAGAGAGAGAGAGAGAGAGAGAGAGAGAAGGTTTTCCAGAAATGGAAATCTTTTTTGTATTGGTCTTAAGTGCTATTCTAATTTTCTGAGATACTGAATTTGGGGTTTTCATTAGTTCTCAGGTATAGTCATCAAAATTAAAAGAAATAAACACTTGAAATATGTCAGTCTGTGTGTAATGAATTAATATAATATACAAGTTTTACTTTTTGAATGGAATTCCTGGAAAATATTATATAATTATATGACCAGTACCTGTACATGTACCATGAGGTTCACAGACCACATGTGACGTCACCAGGAACGTTTGCACAGAAGGCTATTTTTCTAGGATGGTAGCTTTAATCTTCAGTATCAAATGATTTATAACAAAACGAGCAGAAAAGCTAATACTTGCACAATGTTCTAGCTGACACACTGCATTGAGAGTGAATTTGTTAACTGACGTTTGGTAAGTAGCTTTAACTTGACAGAGCAGGGCTGAGTGATCTCTGCGCACTTAGTTATTAATGCCGAACACGGAAAGCATATTAACTTTTCAGGGTGTGTCCATGTATGTTTGAATGAATCATACCGACTGCGCAGCTCACAGAGGACACGTTTCTGAGGTTAAGGTCCACTCCTGTGATTTTTTCTTTTTTTTCCCATACTAATTTGTCCCTGCTGTAGCTCCGTAGTCCTTTTCAGGAGCAGGAAAAAAACACTTGAGGAGTGCTGTGTGCAGCCAATCGTCATTACATTAAACGCTGGAAGTAGGAGGCTGGACCTGAGAGCCAAAACATGGCGAAATAACAAGTTTCGCAGGTAGAAGCCGCGACGTACCTGGCACCGTTGGACTGCAGTTTCGATAGAGCTGGACGCCGGCGGAGACGACGACAACCATTAACTTTACCGAGCGGATAGCTGCAGCCTTTTTAAGTGTTGCGAACATAGAGCCTGTCTGTGTTTCCTCCGGAAGGTTGGCAGTGCTAGGCGCGACTGTCAACACGGGAAAAAATGGACTGAGAGGGAAAGTTTATCCTGGGGGAAGGAGGACAGTTTAGCCTGCTAGCTCGGTTACGTTAGCCACGGGCTGGTTGAAGGCACACACCTGGATCGGTACTCTGATTACTTTGCGGTCTGCTTGAAAAAGTGGGAGATTTGATTTTTTTTTCTCTTTGGAGTCGTCGTTTAAAGTTTGACGAGAAGGAGCTGTGTTTTTTTTTTTCTACGAGTCTTTTATTTGAATTGCTCCGCTTGGATTTAACAGCAGTAAGGCGGCTGTGTTGCCAGTTTGACGTTCGGTTCTGGTGCGGACGGATCCGGACGCCATCACATCACAGGCGTTGCGTTCTTCTTAAAAAAACACTGCGCTAAATAGCCATTAATGTGTATTTTTTATAGATATATTGTCAGCACAGTTTAATAGTGTTATCCCGTGAAATCTGGTAGGAGGTGCTTTTCCTCTTATTTATCCGTGCTTTTTTTATCAGATGTGTTTTTAGCAGCTGGGATGCTTTACAGCAGCGGAGACGCGGCGTCTTCTTGTCAAAATGAACGCAGCAAGGTGTTCAACAACAGCGGAGGTGCGCTGCGTTTAAAGACGACCAGTTGTTAGCTCGCTGCCGGCGAAACCGGGACGGTGCCATTTTGTTCTAAAATCTTATTTTACACTCGTGTTTCCGTCAGAATTTCTTGCAGACATTTTCCCCCACCATTCTTCTTTATAAACCAACTGCGGATAACACCACAGCCCTCGGCCAGAGTTGACTAGAGCTAGCCTGCTGGGTGCGTCTGAGGCAGCCCCCCCCCACCTGCGATGGGCTCGCGACACTAAAGTGTTGTTCCGCATTAATATACAAAATCAGTTTTGCTGTATGGTCTCGTTAGAATAGGCTCGTGAGCAGCCACTTGTTTTTATTTTTTCCCTGCTGTCAAAGTTCTTCTTGCCTAATAAGTGGCTAACCTGTTAGCCATCGTCATAAGTTTGGCCAGCTATGTCTGAAAACGCCCCCACAAGAAGCCTGGATGACATAGACCTCGCAGCTCTGAGGGTGAGTATTATTACCCCCGTTACTGCAATTGTTGCAAGGTGCAGTCGTTTAGCCGCGCTACAGTGGCAGCCAACAGGCTCTCTGCATGTTATGTCATTTTTGAGTTTTCCTCTGACACAAGCACAATCATGTTAACACCCACGCCAACAAAGTTAAGGTGAAACCACCCCTCCCCGGGCTGTGGGCAGCTGGGCTCTCTACAACCACAAATCACAGCAAATGATTTCTTTTTTTCACCTAAAGAACAAAATCTGATACACTTTTTGTTATTATCCCAGGCCTACTTCTCAATACTTTGAACAACAATTCTTGAAATGGTTTTGGAGGGCATGTTTTCCTCTATAATTACAGTGTCAGTGCTCAATATTGCACCCATGTTCTTTTGTAGACATTGTCGAGGACATTGTAAGGGGTTCACAGTCAACTTGACCCTGAGACTGGGAAATTTACCTGTTTTTTTTTGTGTTATTGTCAATATTTCTTGCTTCTGGCAGATTATGACCAATGTCATATAAGCAAAGCTTCTTGAATTACACCGTCACCTGGCGGCATATAGAATTTTTTTTTTTTGCAGTAAATATTGCATTTGAATAGTTCTTATTTCAGGGACTGATAAACGTAACAAAAATCA
Source organism: Fundulus diaphanus (assembly GCA_037039145.1). Classification (NCBI taxonomy): domain Eukaryota; kingdom Metazoa; phylum Chordata; class Actinopteri; order Cyprinodontiformes; family Fundulidae; genus Fundulus; species Fundulus diaphanus. The sequence continues at coordinate 24,384,500 of CM073136.1, forward strand.
AATGATATTTAAAAACAAGAGCTGTGAGCACAAGTTTGACTTTGTCGATTCCTAAAGATGTACGGATAAACTTCCCTTAGCAACATGAAGCTCAACTGCATCCTTTTTTGTGTCAATCGAACAACGTCCTGGCGTATTTACGGCCTGATGTTTGACCACTCTTCTTGGCAGATTCACTAGTTTGTTTAACCAGCTGGTTTCCCAACACAGTCCTTTCTTCACACGTCATAATCTACACATTTCTGATAGGTTTGACATGGAAGCCATTACAGGAGTTTAGCGCCGGCCTGCTTTATCCATTCAAAAAACAGTTTTGATGTTTTATTCTGTTGAAACAGCCAGTTGTGTTCACGTCGATTTGAGGTGAAGTTAAAGGATTCGGAAGCAATCATCTGTTTCATTATTCCATCCACTTCGGCGCTGTGCATCGACATCAAAACACACTCTAAGCAGCATGCTGCCTTGCTGGTGCAGTATTCGGAGGTTTGTAAGCCTCATCTGAACTCTGCTAAACGGTTGTGTTGGTCGTTTTCCCAGCTGATTATCAAATCTTTCTTCAGAAGCCACTTTGTCCATGTGGGCAGCAGCTAATTTCAGTCAAGTTCATAGGTGCTCATTCTGGAGCAGATGCTTATTTCTTGCTCTGTTCCCCCCTCAGTCCATGTTGCTGTAAAACTCGTTTCACAAGGAGAGTCTGGTGTTGCAGCATTTGCTCATCTTTGTATTAGTGAAATCAGTCTAGAGGCAGATTGTCCGATATTGGCTTTTAGGACGCCGCAAACTAGCAGATTTAAGGTTATTTGCCAAAATGTAAGTAATTTCTAAGTATGACACTGATGATTGTTCAACTTCCCTCTTTATTACGTTTCAGTGTATATGTACAGGAATCTGCATACTCAAAAACCTTTGAGGAAATGTGAGGGATGAGTTTTAACTGAAATTATCAAAATATAATCGAAAATTTGATATGTCAATAATAATAATAATTAAAAAAAAAATTAAAGATACTTGTTTGTGTCAAAATTGACATAAACCTACACATCCCAGGCCAGATGGGATATATGGTCCTCTTCACCGATAATAATTGCACAGGCTGATGGTAGAAAAAAGCGGGAACTCGTATCAGCCTACCAGCCGGCATAGTCGATTTCTAAAGAAAATATAATGCAAAATTACCAGAAAGACAGAAATTGTACAGGGCTGCTGGTGATTACATTTGCGTGAACCAGATTCTTGTTTACGCTGCACAAAGAAAGAAAAAGTTTTGTATGCGTCAGGTCCACGTTTGTTTTGAAACAATTTATTTTAGTTTAGAACGGTTCTTTATCTGTCCCACTTAATGGTATCAGCAGCAGATTAACAGGCAAATTGGAAGCACGGTGGCACACCAAAAATAACCCAGTATGATAAAATAAAACCGATGCACAACTGACTCAAAGGTACATACTTCCAGAAAGGATATTAACATTTGCCTGCAGCTTTGCCGTACAGAGGAGTTATACTTTGTATATTTTTCTAAACGGGGTCTGATTTTTCCCCAACTTGGTGTTGCTGTAACTGAGGAGGTTAAAATGTGGTCGTATTGCAATTGATCATATTCTCTGGTCTTGACTAAAAAGAACCCCGTTTCCATGTTATTGAAAAGGTTGTATTAAGTAGTGAGGATTTTATTTTATTTTTTTATTGTTTTGTCAGTAGTGGTGTTGAGTTTTGATTTTTAGCATCGTGACAACCGTAGTTTTAACATCCTCGCACACGGATAGGAGTACTTTTCGTCACGCCAAATCATTTAAAATAGGGACTTTTTTTTTTTTATCCATTCCTCTTGCGTTCAGTGGTGCCAAGGCACAAAGTGGCAGCATATTCCATTAGAGGCGAGCTTAATGGACAAATGAGAGTAAGTCCTTGCCCCCTGCTTCTCAGATCTGGGAATGAATTTCCTTTTTCTTTTTGGCTGTGATTTCAGCAAACGCAACTGGTTCTTTTAGACATTATTATTATTATTATTATTATTATTATTATTGTTGGTAACAAGGTGCTTATGTCGACCAATTGCCTCACAGTCACTTGTTGTTCTAAATTACTGTTTGAACGGCGTCAGTTCTGTTTGCTGCTATTTTTGTTAACGTTTCATCACCAAAATCTACTTGGCCAGCAGCACCCACCGCAGACAAGTGTGAAAGTGTTCTTGTGATTTTTGGAGATTGGCCGTTTTTTAAAGGGGCCATGTTGGGTTTAATCAGGACCAAAAGTGAGGCAGCATCCTCTAGCACGCTCCTCTTCAGCTGCATTTGTTGGCGCTTGGCAGTGTTTTGTGGGTGTTGCCATCAGCTGTTGGATATTGGAACATCATGCGATCACACGCAGCACACGACTCCATTATCCTCCACTGTGCTCGCTTGTGCTTTCTGTTTGCTAACATGATTACAAAACTCCAGGGAAGGGAACGTCGTTAAAGTACGTCAACCATAGGAAAAAACGTCTGTGGCTCAGTCATTATATTTGAAAAATCTCGCACAAGCTTTTCAAAATTACCTAGCATCTTAGTTCACACTTTCATTAACAACTAATTAGGACAGGATTACGTGTTTAAATTTACAAAGCGCACAACAAAGAGGGATTTATCTGCTGGCTTTTGAGGAGTGCGACAATATGATGGGACACAAATCTGAATTTGGACATTCAAGCATTTCTTTAGTGCCTTTTGAGTTTTGGATCTAAAAATGGAGCCAAAGTCGTTTTTAAGAGGGCAGCTGTAACATAAAATAAAGTTTGGCTGTTTTACTCTTTATTTTTGTTGTATGATCTGTAAAGATTGTGTTTTACTTTGTGCGTTTCCTTTTCCTGAAACGGTTTCCTCGCAGGAAATCTGATCTCTACATCCCCTAAAAACCGTCTTTTAAACAGTTTCTCCTAGCAGCTCATCAAACCCCAGTGTTACAGCAGATTATTATGACTCGTTTCATTCATTCCCTTTATTTTAACATGGAACAAAACAAAATCATGTGCCAAGAAGAGTTGGTATTTATCTGTAGGCGCCCCAGCTTCGCCGACTTCTCTCCCTGTTATCTTGTAGTTGTGGCTCCTTCTTTCTCCATTTTCAGAGCGGATTTGCTGACGCTGATGTTTGAATATAACTGTACCCTTCCCCTCCTTTCAACTCGGTCGTCTCATCCCACTCTCCGCGCTGGATGTGGGCGAAGCTACCACCTCTGCCTCGCCGCCCACTCCTGTCATTACATTATCCCTTTTTCCATACCATCATTCTCTTCCCTCCCGCTTTACGTCACATTTCCTCCTCTTTTGTGCCCCTATTCATAACGCGCTTAAGAATCTGCGCAGCGTGTTCGACATCAGATGAGCTATCTGCTTTTACGCTAGATGTGCGATCATTTTACCCCCTAGATTTCTCACCAAACTGTGATTTTTGGGTTTTTTCGCATCTGTGTCTGATCCTGAAGTAAAAAAAAAAAAATCTTCATTTTGAAGGTCGAAGGCCCCTGACTGGAGCTAGATGAAAGCAGCGTAGGTCATGGTGTACGTTTTAAACCCAAGGCAGCAGTCTCACCACCCACACATCTTCTTAAAGCCATATTGAAATTACATGAAAGTGGAACTGCTTGTCATTTTCGCTCGTCTCTGGGGAGGGGGTTGCATAATTTAGTCAAAGCAACCTACTCATTATTAGCGTCAGTGAGATGTGTGCGCACAATGCAGGAATGTAAAATGATCAAATCCACGAAAGGAAGAAAGTTTTGTCTGAGTTTTCAGATTGTAGATCTGCAAATGTTTAATGCAGCCTTTGTTTTTAAATGCGTTTTCTCTATTTCCAGTCTTGTGGGTGGGAAGGGTTAGATTATCTCTTTGCTTAAGAATGATTGATTTTTAATTGGCTTTAGTGTACAGAGCAGAGATCACTCTGACTCCCTTTCTTGTTTTAATGTCGGGTTTATTCTACTAAAAGGGTTCGTGTTGACATGACGGATCTATGTCAAAGCTTACTTTGATACTCACAGATCAGAAGATTCATATCGTGTACTTGTTAACAGGTCCTCTGCCTTGTTTTATCAGTCCTTTGGCAGTCCTATCGCCAGGTTTGTTTTCATTAAGACTTTATGGCGCTATAACAGCAGCCGGCTTTCAGCATTTACAAGAACAGGTGGAGTTTTCTTTTATGAGGGAGGCTCTCATTTGCTGAAGAAACTTTAAGTGTAACAAGGTAGCGCTCAGCCTCCATTTAAGGTCAGCATTGATGTGTAGGACTTGGAGAAAAACAAAGCGTCACCCACTTAAAAACTAAAATTAACACGGTTTGCTTTGTGTTAATTTGCTTTAATTGAACGCTTGCTTTAGTATGTAAAACCAAAAGTGTAAGCTGGTTTGGCTTTAGTCATAAAGTGAGAATTTTTTTTTCATGTCTGACTTTTTTTGTATTCTGAGTTTTTTTTTCTGTATGTTTTGTGTGAAATTCATCTGTTTTTCTTTCAAAGGATCCAGCAGGAATCTTTGAGCTGGTCGAGGTTGTCGGCAATGGGACATATGGGCAAGTGTACAAGGTGAGTACATACATGGAGCAGTTTATGGGCAACCATTGTGTAAAGAGTTATTTCTTTTTAAATGTGTGAAAAGTTATTTCCGTTTAAATTAAATAATCAGAATGATGCACAATTATTGAGACAAAAAAATTTAACAGGAGCATATTTTAATGTTTACTGATCAGGAAATTCCCTGAGCTTGAAAAAACGGACTTTTATTAATATATATGTTACACAGACCTTTTTTTTTTTTTTTTTGGTTAGTGATCACCAGGTTAGATGAGGATTTATTTTGCCCCCAGGCGCATTAAGCAGCATGATGGGCTGTTGGAGAACAGAGAGAGTGGCATTTTGGGGTCAGCAAGTCTCCATTACGTCTCTTAGACAGTATCTACATGCCAGACAGAGGAGACGTGTCAGGAAAATGCCATTTCTGTTCTACCATCATAAGTTGAAATGTGGAGTTTAGATTTACTCTCCTTGGACTTTAACTTGAGCCGCGTGCTGTGGGCAAATAAGACAAAAAACAAGTTTTTAGGCAATAAAACCTCTACGTGGATCTGGCTGGAGGCAAATCTTTAAGCAGCGGGATGGTAGAAATGTTTTCCCTGCTCTACTGAATAAATGTACTTGAGGTTAGGCTACTGTAAAGAAATTTTACTCATCTTTTTCTGGGGTGCCAACATGTTTGGCTGCATCTGCATCTACTGTACCTGAAGAAAGTGTTTTATTTGTGCAACTCTGCTTTTCTGAAGTAGCTGTACAAAATTACTTTTTCCGTCTTTGTTGAATGTTCTGCATATTAACTTCTTAGATTACAGAACGTTTCGCTCTGTGATTAGATTAATTTCAGCGAGCTGAGTGATTAGTTGAAAGTAGTCTAGATATAGGAGACTCCAGAAAAGCAGAATAAGAACAGCACAATGACCTAAAGAAGCAGCAGGCAGTACGTAATGAGTCAAAGTTTTAGATTTATGGAAACTGGAGCGGAAGCTTCATTTAAAACACCGTTGTTGTTGTTTTGTGTTTTTTTTAATCAGGGCCGTCATGTGAAGACAGGCCAGCTGGCTGCCATCAAAGTGATGGATGTTACAGAGGAGGAGGAAGAAGAGATCAAAGCAGAGATCAACATGCTAAAAAAGTACAGCCACCACCGCAACATAGCCACGTACTATGGTGCCTTTGTGAAGAAGAGCCCACCAGGACAGGACGATCAACTCTGGGTCTGTCTGCATTTGCATCTGGTCTAATGAGATTATCGGAGCTCTTTTCATTAATCATGCTCTTGCTAAGTGTGTGTCTGCCTTTGCGCAGCTGGTGATGGAGTTCTGTGGAGCCGGGTCCGTCACCGACTTGGTGAAAAACACGAAAGGCAGCACTCTGAAGGAAGACTGGATTGCTTACATCTGCAGAGAGATCCTAAGGGTGGGAAACTGTATTTTAGCCTGATAGATCAATTATGCAGCAGCCTTTTGCGCTCACTGACCATGGTTGACTTCCTTGTCGGTAACCAGGGCCTTTCTCACCTGCACGCCCATAAAGTTATCCACCGAGACATCAAAGGCCAGAACGTGCTGCTAACGGAGAATGCAGAGGTCAAGCTAGGTGGGCTGAAAAAAAAAGATGCCGTTTAGCTTTAGGTGGTTTGATTTAAGCCCTCCTGAGGGGTCTCACACTTTTTCTCGTCTCAACCCTCATATTGCAGTCGATTTTGGGGTGAGTGCTCAGCTCGACAGGACCGTTGGACGTAGGAACACCTTCATCGGCACTCCTTACTGGATGGCACCTGAGGTCATCGCCTGCGATGAGAATCCTGACTCCACTTACGACTATAGGGTAACCGCAGAGGAGCTTGATTTATTACATGTGCTGTGAGAATAAAACATTAACACGGGCGCTGTGCTGCATCTGTTTTACAGAGCGATATTTGGTCTTTGGGGATTACGGCCATCGAGATGGCAGAGGGAGCTCCTCGTAAGTGTATAATCTTCTTTGACTTGATTTTTATTTTACTTCATTGCACATGGATCTACCGGTCATTAGATAATTTCTCATAATCTCAGAGGCAGTTCTAAAGACCTCATGAATGAGTGTGTCTTGTGTATGCAGCCCTGTTGTCTGTGTCTTCAGATGGACAGATGACTCACTGTAATTAAGGTAGTGGAGTTGTGAGCTGGCAGTTGGCCTGTGGAGGCTGATGGCCCAGATCTCTCCCTGGTTTATGAGGAGATCTCTGCTTGAAATTTGGTGCAGAACCAAAGACCGAGAGAATATCTGAGTGAAGTGAGGCTGATCTGCTTGGGTTAAACATTGGCTCATGCCTGGTTGCTTGTATTGCTGAGTTTTGTGCTGCATTTGACCAGTGACTGCTTGTTTTCAGATTGATTTGTGTGTTTTTACACATCTTTTTAACTCTGGGCTTAATGGGTTTAACTCGTGACTTTGATTTTGTTTTGAAATGGCACAACTAATCTGAAACTCAAACTAAGTAATCAAACTAAACAATCACAAGACTGATGTGGAAACCTGAGCCTGCCCATGCCTGTGGTGGGCATGGAATGTGCCGGGCATGGGATGATACGAGGTTCTGATGGTGTGATAACCTTGAGCAGAACGACTTTGGTTCCAGGCACAATTTTGGTTTTGGTTATGATTTTGAAATTATGATTTTAAATGGTATCACATTATAAAATTGATATTATAGCTATATTATTAGGTACGGCCGGCACTGAAGGGAGTTTAAAACGGTCCTATCTTGCAAAATTCACTTTCTTAGCCCTTAAATACATTTCGTTGTTTACTTTGAGTGTCTGAGTGCAGAAAATCTGAATGTAGTCTGTGCAGGAGCTTTTTGGGTCATATTTTTAATTTCCTCAACTTTCTATTACATTTTTTAACAATTATGTCACAGTATTTGCTGCAGAGCTGCACAAATTAGTTTCTTTAATTATGCTTTCTGCAAATCTTCTGACAAATATTGTCAGAATATTTGCCTCTGTGGACTGTTTATTATACCAGTAGACATGGCAACTCTTGCAGTTTATTGCAGATGTTTAAAGTGTTACCATGAGTTTTTTTTTATTATTATATTGGAACAGTTCCCAAAATACGACTTTGCTTATTTGTTAGGGGGAAGTTGAATGGAGTCATCTCTGTTAGCCATCACGCCAAATTTGCAGCAACACATCAGAGAGGGACTAGTATATATTTAGAGAATGCTAGAAAACCCAATACTGGGTTTGGGCAATTATTGTACTGTTTAACGTAATTAGGATTGTTATCATTACCGAAATTTGGATTTTGAATGACAATGATAAACTACAAATGATGACGTTTCCACTCCAAAGCCTAAAATTATCTTTGGAGTTGTAACTTTTTTTTTAAATTTTCCACTTTTTGTTCCATGATGGCAGAATTATATATGAATATCAGAGCTCCATACAATAAGTATCTGAGCAGTACTTGTCAGTTTTTGATTGTAGCGACATGCTGTCGCAGCCGTAGAATTTATTGCCAAAAAAACTACAATGAATTCTAAAATAGTTTTTGCCATCACCTTTGTTTTTATTACAATAAATATCATAAAATGCCTTAATACATCTTAAAATTCCATGTATCATTTATTGAGAAATCATTCAATTCCAAGTAATTCCATTACTGCCATTAAAACTAGTTTCAATCAAAGGAACCATATGGAACAAATAAAAATAAAAAAATGGGATTTAGAACGATACCTAATTTAATATGGTCAAATGCTTGCAGCTTTTGAATTAAAAAAGGAGTTTCCAGTTTATCCCAATTTGTCAAAGCACGTCTCTAAAAACAACATTTTTGAAAAAAACAACAGTTTGGATAAATGTCTGTGTGGATTCTGCAGAATGCACTTCGCTGAACCTGGTGCCTTTTAAAGGGTCAGATACTTTTGATACTGTTGATCATAATATTTGAACCATAAACTCTGAGATGTGGTTGGGCTCTGATTTATTATAAGTATTATAAGCCAGGTGGGGCCACCAGTAGTAACTATTTCAGCAGTAGTAACGGATTGTTGATGATCACGTGACTCGTGTGATGCAAAAAAAACTTTCCTTTGCATTTTTGTGAAATATACCAGTTTCGATATGGCTGAAATACCACCTCATCCTAGCGCAAAAACTTTTTATCGAAAAATAGGAGTGTTTTCGAAATTGCCGCGTTTCCATTAACCAAATTTATTTTCGTAATTGGAATTTGCGCAATTTGTTGGTCAATGGAAATGTGACTATTGTTGCACAAGCCTCACAATAAATAAATAATATTAATGTTGAACTGTTTTGTCTTTATTGCAGTCGCAGACTCCAGATAGCGTATGCATGGCATATAAATATTGTGCAGACTGTTACTGCGATAAAGCCCCACTTACAATACAGTTGAAGTAAGAGTTAAATTCGAGAGTTACCAAATAATCATAAAACATAAAGGAATTTTCCCAATATTGTAGTGTAGTAAGCAAAAAAAGGTCATATTTCATTTGCTTTTTTTTCTATCATTAGTTACATGGGGATGCGTGCTTTTGTTTTTTTTAATCTACAGCAGGGGAAATGCACACCATTGTGCTGCTGTTGCAGGATTATCTAACTTTCATCTTCCTGAAAAGTGGAGATTAACAGCTGCACTGGCTTTTAAAGATCTTTTTCTCAAATGTTTAGCTGCTGTTTTTCGCTTTGATTATGAATAATAGTTGTTGTGAACCATTTACATTTGGCCTTCAAATCATTTCTGTACAGTAGATTTAGTCAGTAATATCTCTGTGACCGGAGTAGTGCTCCTCCCAAAGGCTGATCTGAAAGAGGAGCCTCTTTATGATTTTATTCACCACTTTTTGGATTTTTCGTAATGAAAAAGTTTGCCCATAGCTTTTTATTGAAGCATTTGTCTGAGTTAGGAAAAAAAGTGGAACTCATTGAAGGAGGCCTGGATTACTCATACCTGCAGAGAGTCTAAGAGTGGGGAAATGTAGTAAGTGTAAAGAGTTTTATTTCATTAAATCTTAAACTAAAGTTAAGACTATGCACTGCGCATTTGCTTTTAGTAGACTGTTGAACCTAGTTAAGATTTTGGTAAATAATGAAGGGTTTCTAGTGTCTATGTTAGAGTAAGTCATGTAGATCTGGGAGGCATCTTTACACTCAGTTACTCTCTTTGGGAATTTCTTTCTTTTTCATGAGAAATTCTGAATGTATTTCTGGCTTTTTTCCCTCATCACTGATGGAGTCCACACTGCTCCTACTGACTACTAAGAGTTAGATGCAGTAAGGTATACAGGCCAACTGTAGAGCTGGTGTTGGTGTACAGTTATAAATTATGCAGCATATCGCTTCAGTGACTGAAGTAGAATATTCCCTTCTTTGAAATTCCTTTTTTTTTTAATTATTATAGTTGCCGAAACCATGCTGAGCTCCTTAGTTCACCGTTCAGAGGAAAAAGTCTCATCTGTGTTTGTGGCTCTAAACTTCCCCGGGTAATAAAAAGAATAAACTTTGTCTGTGCGTCAGATCACAAATTGAATTGTTTCTTTTCTCTTTTTTTTTTATAAAGCTGTAGGAGTTAAACTTTGGAAAAGATTAAATTTTTCCATGCAAGCCTAAGTACTGTTAAAGTTTTTTGCTTATTTCTGACCACAAAGTAATTCACAAAATTAGTTTTAGTGTATAAACAGTGTTTAACTGAGATGGATCCTTGTAGCAATTTTGCTAAGAGACTTACAGGAGAGAAATAATGACTAATAATGCAATAAAGACTCAAGTACAATTTCCTTTCCTCGCAAAAGTATTCATATCCCTTACATGTATTATTTTGACAATTCACAACCACAGACATAAGCATATTTTATTGAGATTTTATCTGATGGCTCTGCTGAAAGTAGGCCAAATGGGTCAAGCTCAGTCAGATTGTGTGGAAAGCTCCTGTGATTATCGATTCTTACGGCTCGTTTCTCAGGCTACAGTTCCTTATTGCATCTCAGCATGGACTTTGACTAGACCTTTCTAACACATAGATCGGCTTCTCTCTAAACACTGTGGCTGTGGCTATATGCTTATGTTTAGTCTGAGGTGTTTGTGGCCTCTAACAGGTTCTTCTCCATGTTCAGCCTCTATTTAGCTCCATCAATGCTCCCGTCAACTTTACACAGCTTGTCCAACCTGAAGAAAAAGTCCCTTACATTTTTCTACATGAGAATGGCGTGTTCGGGATGACGTGAATTGTTAGTCATCTGCAGAACATTGTGTTTTGAACGTAGACCAGAAACTTTATTTTTGGTTTCATTTAGCCAGCGCACCTTCTTCCACGTGTTTGCTCTGTCCCCTGAATGGACTGCAGACGGGTCTTCTTACGGCTTTTCTTTCGACAATGGCTTTCTTCTCGCCACTCTCCCATGAAGACCAGCTTTGTTGAATAATAGTTGTTCTGTTAGATTATCCAACCTCAGCTGAGGATCTCTGCAGCTCCTCCAGATTTCCTCGTGGCCTCTTGTCTACCTCCCTGTTTAATGCCGACAGTCCTTTCGTTCAGCTGGATGGGCATGTTTTGGCAGGTGTGCTGCTGAACCATTACACTGCGTTGCTCCTTGGGGTTTTCTACCATAATTGATCTTACCTTGCTTTTAACTTTTAGATTTTTGTTTGTAAATAAAATTTGGAAACCATGGATGATTTTCTTTCAACTGCAGATGATGTGATATTCAACATTGGCTTATTGTATAAAATCGTTTTTTTTTTTTTTTTTTTTTTTTTTTTTGTCAGTGATCAAACCCCCCCCCCCCCCCCCCCCTCCACCGAGTTGTCATTAAGGTGAACGTAATAATTTTAAATTGAGTTTTTAAATTGTCTGTACGCTCAATCGGCTAGAGTCCTAAAAACCAGCAGTTGACTCTCGGTCTGTATTAAAACTCCTTCAGCTTGTATCTCTGTACGAGGCTCCTTTCCACTGTAAGGAAATTGCTGCAGTCAGTGGGTGATCCATCCTTAAAAATGTTATATGAAGCCCCTATTAAGTTAGCTGTGATTCCTCTGGATTATTGTGGCCCTTCAAAAACTGAAAGGAGAAAAAAAAATCCCATTGCCTTGGGTTGTTACGGTCACGTTGCTCGTCTCCGAAAGGGTGCAAAATATTTTTTTTTTTAAAAAAAGCCTATTTACTGTGAAACTCTGAAACCAACCAGTCGGGTTTAGCTGCCTACCTACACTGGGAACGCAGTGACTCAGTCCTTGCTCTTACATTCAGTGTAACGGTAAGCCTGAGGCACCCGGAAAGATTGGGTAACAACAGCTGTAACCTTGTTTCAGCATAGTAAGAAGCATCTATAACGGTGTTTAAGATTATTTACAAACTACGTGCTCAGGGAATAGTTGAATATGAAATGTATTCCCTTTTGTGCTTTTGCTTGTGTTTTCTTTTGTTCCTTAGCTCTCAGTATAGTTAAGGGGATTTAACTCTGATAATCTTCTTTATTTCTGTAGCTTTGTGTGACATGCACCCAATGAGGGCCCTCTTTCTGATTCCAAGGAACCCCCCTCCAAAGCTTAAGTCCAAGAAATGGTGAGTGTAAATGGCTTCCTTTTCCAGATTCCTTGGAATACTGTTTCTTTGTAGACAAGAGAGCTCAGATCTGCTTAGATAAATCAGACAAGATAGTTTCAGGTTTCTTCACTGTATACTTGTGGTGTTTCTCGGGTTCTATTCTATTTGAACTGAAATTAATCCAACAAATAAATTATGCTGTAATAATGGGTAAGTGGAGAAAGGCGTTATGGCAGGACGATATAATAAAAGGCAGTTCTGCATTGTAATTACTGAGCAGAGCAGCAATAAACTGGCTTAAACTCATTAAAAGAGAAGGACACTAAATGGAAACTATGCGGAGTTGCAAAACAGCTGCATCATTTACAGAAAGTCTTTTGAGACAACTGAGTGTGAGAGGGAGCTGAGATATTCAAAACTAATTTGTCTCATTGTCAGTCTGTTGTATGCAGCAAGTGAACCATGTCCCTACAAGAGTTACACTTCAGTGTTTCCCCTTTTGTTCTGCCCCCTAAAGTCTGATGAGATATGGTGATTATTGGGTTATGAACTATCGTGAAAACACAGAATGGCAGAAAACCGACCCGTTTATATGATCAGTTTAATGAAAAAAAAACATGTGATGAACCTTTCAGTCACAATTTATTTTATGTGTAATCATCCCAAGGTTTTAGTTGGTTAGTTTTTATTGTGATTAAGACTTGGGTCGCAGCTCTTGGGGTGAAAAGTGTCAATATGAAAAAATAACAGTTAATTACAGCCACTTGATCTCCTGAATTTGAATTTCCCAATAAACAAAGATTATTTCAATCCTGTTTTAGCAGCATATATACACTTTTAATATTCCTAGTAGTTAAATAGATTTGTCCAGTGAGGAGTAGAAAGTCAGGAAAAATGTTTGGAGAGCTAACAAACTGGAACCCTGTGGAGGAATTTAAAAGACTCTGGCTTGAGTCCAGTCTCTGTAATTTAAAACTATCAGTCTGAGCCTTTGCAGCAATAAAACCTAATTTACAACATTCTGGCAGTATTCATTTACATAATTTCTACTCAGGTTCTGGATAGCATTGTTGATTTAATGAGCACAATCGTAGGAAAGTTCCTCCCACCATCACCAGAATATCCTACTTTATAGCTGTTTCCAAATGCAGGGACTTCGTCCTCCGAGGGTCACATTTGTGAGCTGATCACGTCACAGCGAGGCGACGAAGGCTTCCAATGCATTCTTCTTTTCCCCAGATTTGAAGGATGGGTCCGGTGTATCTTTCATTGCCACCCTATCCCAAGATTCATTGCGGGCTCAAGCTGTTCAAAAAGAAGCGCTATGGCAGAAGATGGAAGCAAAAACTGATTAAAGCTCAATATGTTACACTTTCTGTGACACAAAATAAACTCTTAAGTTGTTTTTAGGTGACAATGTAGCTGTGTCAAACTCAGCCATCTCGTCTCGATAGCTGTCAGCTGACCATGTGGTCAAGGCTCGCCCCACCCAGAGAAAACGGCGGACGCCTCGTTTTCTAACTCCTGCTGCTACTAAGTGGAAGTTAAACACAGTCAGACGATATCTAGGGGTTTATGTTTGGTTTATTTCCGCGCGTCAACTGTTACTGAGCCAATCTGTTTGGCTAAGATTAAAATCAAGGTTCATAACAGGATAATTTTACTAGAGAACCACAGAGTAAATTAGACAACGAGTAGTTTGCTCATCTTTGACGAATACCTGCAAATAAGATACAACTGCTGGAGTTCCTCAAGGATTACATGAACAAAAAAAGCAACAGAAAATAGTGCAAAAATTGTGCTACATAAATGCATACAACTGTATGAAATTTGGCTTCAATACTGTGGATTCAAAATTGGAGTTTATGATTAACAACCTGATAATTTTTGCCAAATATTTTCTATACAGATGCAAATTTTTGAATGTTCCCCCTAACCTTAGAAAACAAAAAGAAAATGATCACAGCAAATAATGCTGATCTTCTGTGACATGTTATAATGAAAATTAAGACGCCTTATCTTAATCTTAAATGTTGATTTTACTTCTATAAGGTTTTGCAATCATCTTTTGTTAGGTGCTACTCGTGGTTTCTGCTATAAATTCCACATAATAGCATAAAACTCTGTCAGCTTGTAAGATTTGTTTGTTCCTACAACAACGTGTATATATATATATATATATATATATATATATATATATATATATATATATATATATATATATATATATATATATAGTTTTTTTTTTTTTTTTTTTTTTTTTTTTTTTACTTAATTTTTATGGCTTCACAGCTCACTCTGTCACGGTTGCTAGGCAACAGCACTTGTGCTGAAGGGTGACAACAGCCGGCGAAGGCTAGACGGTCCAGTTCCACAGCTGCTCACCTCCGCCCTTCGTGTTCTCCGCGTCCTTCCAAGGACCCGGCTGACGTAGACGGGGTCCTTCAAAGGACACGGCCCCTGAATTTGGCCAGATCTTATGTTAGTAAACAATGATCTGGCTGCGCTAACCTCGCTTTTCGCTTCATAATTGGTATTTTACTATGGAGGGTTGGAGTACATTTTCTGATGGATAACACGTTTCCTGTGTTATCCTGAGGACACTGTCTTTGTGTTGTTTGGCCTTAAAAAGTAACTTCAAGATAATGATGTAGTGGATTGAAGGGAAGTTAAAATGCTGCCGTATAATGCGACTGCAGATGCCGTCAAACTCGTTCTCCTTCGTTTGGCTCAGGCACAGCGAAAGAAAAAGTTAGGTTGCTCCAGCTAATTATCAAAACTAAATATGCAGGAGAATTGTTTGGAAGGTGTGGCTTTAGCAGGTGTTTGCTACTGAAGTTGGACGCAAAGTAAAAAACAAAGGCTGTAAAAGAAAGCATCCTCTTGTCTGATAAATGTGATGTATCAAAAAACGGCAGTGGCTGCTTTGGTGGTCTAGCTGTTTATTCCCTGCTTGAGCCATGTCTCGTAATACCTACATATTCCCACATATTCTTGTTCAAGAGTAATTTTTTTAATAACAATTAAACAAATCCATATCCTGCATAATACAGTCATGCATCTCATATAGCAGATCCAAATGACACAACATCATGCATTTATGATGCTCATTATCTTGTTTTAAAAGAAGCATGGCCACAAATGTTAGCAACAATTGCTCTTCTGCATCAAAAAACCGATTCAAGTTTTAAACTTTCAACATTTATGATTTTATAGGTCTAAAATATATTTGCCCCTTTTAGTTTTTGTGCAAAGAGATTTTGGCTTTACTTGAGTAATCAAATATTTCCAGTTCTAACACGTTCCCTGACAATCCTAGATGGGTTAGAAAACCAGCTCTTCCCCTGTTGAAGTCCCTTTTTTATTCCCCTAGCAGGAAAAGGTGGTCATCCTTTTAATATTGCGCTTTCTCCCAGGTCAAAGAAATTTATCGAATTTATAGAAGGCTGTCTCGTCAAGACCTACCACAGCCGGCCAAGCACAGAGCAGCTGCTCAAGCATTCGTTCATTAGAGACCAGCCCACCGAACGGCAGGTCCGAATCCAGCTCAAAGACCACATTGACCGCACGCGCAAAAAGAGGGGAGAGAAAGGTAAAGAGTGCACCATCAGTTGGTTTTCAGAGGCGATTCTGCGTGATCCGATATCATTCAGGTAATATTTAGTCTTTATGCATTCCCACCTGCAGAAGAGACTGAGTATGAGTACAGCGGCAGTGATGAGGAGGATGAAAATCGTGGCGACGATAGAGAATCAAGGTGATTTGATCATTTCTTTTCAGGGGACATTAATACCTATCTGCGGGTCATGTTTTGTAAATGATCCCCGTCCATAATTCTAACTTTGATCCTCAGTTCCATTCTCAACGTGCCCGGTGAGTCCACCCTGAGGCGGGACTTCCAGCGGCTGCAGCAGGAGAACAAGGAGCGCACAGAGGCTCTCAAGAGGCAGCAGGCCCAACTGGCTGCCCAGCGCCGCGACCCCGAGGAACACAAGCGGCAGCTGCTGCACGACCGACAGAAACGCATTGAAGAGCAGAAGGAACAACGGCGCCGACTTGAAGAGGTAATGGTCAGCTTTTCATTTTAAGAGACTTTAATTTCTTAACCACTAAAGCAATGTTCTGTCTTTAGATCCTTTCTGAGACTTTCCAGTGTGAACTTTAGTTGAAAACAAAAATCTGAATTGTTTTTGCCCAGTACTGAGATTTGAGGTCTGTTTTCAAGATTAAATAATACAAGCTAAGATCTTCGTGGTCAACAAAATTGATTATTTTCAAATGAGTTTAATCTGGAGTGCTTCACATTAATAACGTGAGGTTCTTTAGTATGTCTGCACTTGCTGTTATTTACTACTCACTTCTTCTTTATTGGGTCTCATCATGACATCAGCATCCTGTTTGCCAGTACCCTTTTCTTTTTTTGACATGTTTGCCATGAATAAGTTGCTTATCAGTAGTAACATTTCACATGTTGAATTTATGAGCTATAAACGCGTGTTAGTAAAGTAGTAGGAAAAAATTTCTCGTCAAGCTTAAGAGGGTTTAACTAACCTAGACCTCAAGAATTCAGAAAGCCTCCATTATTAAATTACTAGTTAGTATAGTCAGAAGTGGTCATTAACATTTTGACACCTTAATACCACAAACTAATTTTATGTGACAAACACAAATGCATAGATAATTATTAACTTTAAAGGAAATGATGCATATTTTGCAAGCTTTATTTGAAGACTCTAAAATGTACGACATGCATATGTCCCCCCCCTCCCGCCGTCTCAATGAAGAACCGCCCTTTGCTGCAAGTTCTGCACGTGTCTTCAGTTTTGCAGAATTTTTTGTCCATTCCACTTTAGAAAACAATTGAAGCTCAGTCAGATTGGATGAAAAGCATTGTCAAAAAAAATCTTCTTTTCAAGTCTTGCCACAGAATCTCAATTAGATTTAGGTCTGAATTTTGACTGGGCCATTCTAACACCACCTTAATCTTTGATCTAAACTATTCTATTGTTGCTCTGGCTTTATTTTTAGGGTTGTTGTTCTGCTCGATGGTGAACCACTCAAAGCTTCTCTTCTCCAAGGTTTTCCTTTATTATTGTCTCGTCATCTGTCTTCCCATCAGCTCCAACCAGCTTTCCTTTTACTGCTAAAGTAAAGCCTTTCTAAATAGGATTCAGGGTGATGTGCAGTGTTAGAGCTCCTCCCCACAAAGTGTTTTACACATCGACCAAAAAGTTAGGGTGCTTGATTGGACAGTAAACTGGTGTGACCTGAACACCACATGAACCTATGGGGTTCATTTGGTGAAGAATTTTGGTGTTTTTTAATTATCTGTAAGTAGGCCTGTCAAGCTAACAAATTTTGCTGGACGATACATTTTTCTAAAGATTATTGCGATAAATCATATTGTCATTTGGAGACCTTTTTCAACTAATATGATAACGGCATAGTAACACAATTATATCCTCTCGACCTACCAGCTCAGATATTAAGCGCCGTCATTTGGTTTAAATCCAAAAAGCTCCCACCTTGCAGTGGTCTTGTTCAGCTAAGCATTATTTGTTTATATTAAATGCTTTGATGTTTGAGAGCAACATAAAACGGTCAGTAAAGTTCCCGTCTAGAAGAAAACCTCCCTGTCACCTAACCTAACGCGCTAGCTGTCATTAGCACATTACAGCACCCGGTTAAGGGCTCCACCCCTGCGTCGCACACAACACTCCTCGCACTTCCAATTCCCCGTTCCGCGGGCACCTCCCACACCCCACCAGACCACTACCACCAGGATTACCCCATTTTCTGTGGGAACTCCCTCCTACACTCAGGAAATGAGAAGGAAGGAAGCAAGCAATTTTTTGCGCTTATTTTAATTAATCGTGTGATTAAATTTTATCGCGACAGGCCCATCCGTAAGCCGTAATCATTGTGAGAAATAAAGGCTGGAAGTTTTTCATTCTGTAATGAAACTAGGTGGACAGCTAAAACAATTAACACCTCAAAAACACATCTGATCCCCAAATAAAAAAAAAAAAAAAATCCTGCTGGATATTCATACTGATATGGAATAAACCCACAGAGGGCTTAATCAGAAGTCACAGAGAAAGTGAAACTGGAAAACTGATGCAGGAGGCTAAACCAGTTTGCTGAAATGTCCATACAGCAACACAGTAGTCTCTGTGGCCCCTACGTGCTTGTATGCATGCCTGACAGCATCGCCATGCTCCTTATGAGAT
This sequence comes from Fundulus diaphanus, assembly GCA_037039145.1. Classification (NCBI taxonomy): domain Eukaryota; kingdom Metazoa; phylum Chordata; class Actinopteri; order Cyprinodontiformes; family Fundulidae; genus Fundulus; species Fundulus diaphanus. Next base: position 24,402,825 of record CM073136.1, read on the forward strand.
GTCGGATGGTGTCCTGGGGTATCTTCTCCCAGATCCTGACCCGGGCGTCTCTGAGCTCCCTGAAAGTCTGAAGTGCAACCTGGTGGCGTCGGATGGACCTAAACACGATGTCCCAGAAATTTCTGTTGGATTTAGGTCAGAGGAGCCTGGGGGCCAGTTAATGCTATCAAGTCCTTCCTCCTCCAGGAACTGCCTGCATACTGTTACCACATGTCTGAGGCCTCCACCTACCAAACCTGTTTCTCAGGTCGTCTCATTGGACTACCTGTTGATTTCATTAACACCAAAACAGCAGAGACTGGTCAACACCGCCCTCCACTGCTGAACTGACCAGATCAATAATCCAGAAGTTTCACTGATTTAAATTTTATGCTCTGACTTAAAAGGTGTTTTTTTTTTTTTTTTTTTTTGTCCCTTAATGAAATGAGCGACAAAAGATATTGAAGTTTTTTTTATTTGTTAGCTAAGGCAAGTATATTTGTATAGCACATTTTATTAACAAAACAGCTCAAAGGTCTGTACATGAACAGAACATAAAATAAAACATACAAAGGAAAGTACGTAGCGGTGGAATAGTAGCAGAAGGTCACAAGAAGTTGGGCTACACACTTAATCTACTGAAGTTTCAGTGAACTACAGCAGTTTAAATAGATCATTAACATTCAAAGACAAAGCTAAACAAATTAACCATACACACACACACAATCCGTTTAAATGCATTTAAATATTTGGCTACATCCTGAAAGAGTTCAAATGGTATGAACTCTTTTTAAAAGCATGATCATTGAGATAAGCTTTGTAGGATTGGTTTGATTAAACTTTCATTGAAGAAATTTAAAGTCAGAGGGTCCAGAAGATAAGTATGAAATATTTACTACTTTAAAAACTGTAATGAGAAAGATTTTTGCAATCTAAAATGGGCTGTTGGAAAAAGAATGAGATCTGTAGCTTTTAAACATGGTTTTTGCCTTCAGGAACTGAATATTATCAAACAGTATTGGTCCAAGATTGACATCTGCTTCGGTTAATTTGTGTCTGAGCAAACCCTGGAGGTTGTGTTAACCTTATACATAGTATTTTTCCACATTTACTTTTGTGTACAACCATCTTAGACTGACAATGGTTTGAGATTTGTAGGTCAAAAAGTTCCTTCTGGAAAAAGCAACAAATGCTGATCTTGATCACTTGTGAAATTGAATCCTCTTTTCCTTTTTTTGTGAAGGATTTCAGTGTCTTCACTGTCATCACTTTCCCTGTTGCTTCACACGGTGCACATAGTATTAAGAACTACATGTATTATACACTATATTTGAAGAAATGTATGAAATGCGACTCAAATCGGATCTTTTTGTCCAAATGCAACCTATATCCGTCTTTTTCAGGGCAGCGTGAACAGCCCAATCTTTTCATCCTCCCCAAAAAAATCAATTTGTGCCACTTCTCTATGTGGTACTAATTTGGATACGTATCAGATATTTTTCGAAGCATCCGCAGTCTGAACGATGATGTCGCATTTTATCCTTCTTTTACGTCACTGTCCTGGCTCTCACTGCACATCCACACACAGCAGTAACAATTAGTGCTCCATAAAGACCATTAATAGCTGTGCTGCTTTCTTCTTACCTTACTTCATCTCACTATGAGGTGGTCTTAATATCGTAGGCTCCCATTGCTCAGCAGCTTTCTAATAATAACAAAGAGAGATGCCGGCCGGTATCCACATGTTTTTTACACACACATTTATTGAACACTTTTAGGAACAGTTACATTCCCCATTACCTCTGTAAACAGTGCGCTGCTGTGTGACGTCTCCTTCTGTTATCTGCGCATGCGGGTCGCTTTGAGGTCTTGAACTGTTCAGACAGCAGAATGATGGCAGCCGCATTTTAATAGTAGTATGAACGGCTACCTTGAAAAAAAAAATCTGATTTCAGCAAAAAATTGGAATTGAGCATCAAGACCTGCAGTGTGAACGTAGCCATAATGTAACTGGTGTCCTGAAGTAGCTTGTTTAATATTTGGTAGGTTACTCGTTTTGCTTTTAAGAGCAATGTTTGTAGGGCTTTGACTGCAGTAACATGTAGTTCCATACAATCTATTGGCAACAAAGACCGCAGTGGATTTCTAAATACTTTTTATCAACATTTTTTATAAATACCACAATATGTCTTGATAAAGTTACCATCCCTAATTTTAAGATTAAATGTAGTTTTTGAGTTGACAGATTATGTTAGACTTTGATTTATCACTAATAAAAAATTAAATGTTGCTGAAGAATTTGAGACATCCCTACATAACTCAGCTATGTGGTCGGCCGCCAACAAAATGTCAGCAGCTGACAAAACCTTGAGGGTATGTGGACCATATAATTATGTTCTGGAATTACTGTCAAACAAAACAATTTTAAGTACTACAGTCTTTTCCTGTTTTCATCTGCTCTGTTATTTGCTTCTGTTATTCAACATTACAGGTGGATCTCAATAAATGGCATCATCATCAAAAAGTTGATTTAGTTCAATAATTCAAAAAGTCAAATCTAATATCCAGGTTGATTACGCGGTAATATATTTAAATATTTTCTTTATGCACAGTTTGATTGTGGATTACAGGTAAAATGGAAATAATTTTTAGAACTTAACATTAAATCTATTGATCTTTTAACTTGACTGTCGTCTAGCCGACAATAACTGAAGCCTCTGATCAAGGAGGACACTCCTTTCTTTTCTCCAGCTCTTTACAGTAGAGAATATTTTTTTCCCATAAGCTTCAGTTCTCATTTCTCTCTTTCCTGTCACCTCTCTCTCCCAGCAACAGCGAAAAGAGCGAGAGATGGTGAGGCAGCAAGAAAAAGGTCCCCATCGGAGACTCGACGATATGAGACGAGAGGAAGATAGGAGGATGGCAGAGAGGGAGCAGGTAACCAACCACAGGAGAAGCAGAGCTGCTCTCGGCCAATCAGGGAAGGGTGGGCGTGTCCGCCAGCACCACAGTGCAAGTAACACTGCTGGTGAAATTCCGTGAGAGGGTTGCCATAGCAGCAAGGATCTAAATTAGTGTATTTACTTAGAGATGAGTTTTCTGTGGGTGAGCTCTCTGCGTCTCTCCATTTCCAGTCTATCCTCAGCGGCATCAGAGTCTGGCATCAACGCAACAGCATCTTTTAGTGCCACAGACTTCACAAAATTCACACTGTGCTCCTAGATATTTGAATGATTAAATGCCTTGAAATGTGTCACGTTGTCTGTGTATTGCTCACGGTTTCATATTTGATATCATCTGTGCATCTTAATTCCCTTTTATTCACAAAGCCTCAGCAGTTGCTTTCCTACTAAAATTAATCAGCAGAATCTTTTGACTTTTGTCAAAACATCCTTTGCTTGCTGGAATGATATTACATAACCCTTTATCTGTGTTTATCTTCCACCCCTCTCCCACATCATTTCCTTTCTCTTGTGCCACCACCTTTCCTCTGTGCCTTCTTACCTCGCTGCAGGAGTTTATCAGGCACAAGTTAGAAGAAGAGCAGCGGCAGTTAGAAATCCTTCAGCAGCAGTTGCTTCAGGAGCAGGCGCTGCTTATGGTAACTAGTCCTCACCAATGCTTCATTGATTCTCAGTTCGCTCGCCGACACTTTCTTCTCTACCACTTAGTAATGATTCCTCATCAATAAAGGGGATTTAAGTTATCAAACTGATCTGCACTTCCTGTGTGGGTGTGGTCGGCTTCTATTTTTGTAGAAACAAATTGTTTTAAATTCTTTCAAGTGATAAATGTAAGTAAAAGTAATGCTCTAATCTCTATCTGGATGTTCTAAGACACAAACACGTCTCTCATAATACACATAATACGCAGTCACATAATGCAGTGACCTATATTTTCTGGGGAGATTTGTATGTTTTCAGTTTTTAGTTATTTCCAGCTTCATTTGGAGGCCAGAATTGCCACCCTCTTGGCATCTTTGTCTTCAGCTTGCGCTTGTGCGTAGGAGTTGCTGTCATTAAAATTGAATCTTTGTTTCAGTTTAGAAAGAACAATAGCCAAAAGCGCCTGTATGCATGAGGCAGATCAGAAATCTATTCAGTTGCATCTAAAATTGTTTACCCCCTCTACAAACTTATTTATTGCCAAAAGTGTTTTGCAATGAACAGATTACAATAAAACTAGTATTGCCAGAATGTCATCTAAATTCAACACCAAATCCTACCTCCAATCACCCCTGCAATCCCAAAACTATTCAGCCTCTGGAACAGACATCAGGTGTGGGTTTAGGCACAGCCTGATGGAGGCTCAGTGATAATCTGGGACTGATTTGCTTCCTCAGCAACTGGAAACTGGTCAGTGGAGGGCAAGATGGAGTCTGTCAACTACCAGGAAACCCTGAAAGCAAATGTATCTAGTCTGTGAGGAAGCTGAGGTTTAGGCGTAGGGCTGCACAATTTTGCCAAAAATCAAAATTGCGATATGTTTAAATCATAATTGCGATTGCACTTTGATTTTGACTTTTCTCTGCAATAACCACAAGCAACAAAAATGGCCTGTAGATAAAGATGCTTGTAAACAAGGACTATTTAAAACAATAAATTTCCATGTTCTTATCAATTAGAATATTATTTTTCAAGAGAATATCTTGTTGAGTTGGACATCAATCCATGTTGAACATAAAGTACAACCAACAAACAAATCTATCCATTAAACAGTTTGACCAGAACTTAATGCTATGAGATTCCTGAAATTCTTTGATAAAAAATAAGTATGATTATATTAACTCTAAAACAAGTAATACAATTATGTTATCTCACTGTTCAACTCTTTTGGAGGCAAACCCACTTTAAACATCTCATCCATTAATTGTTACATAGCCAATAATTGCAGACCTCTGCGATTTGGAAATGGTGTTTTTTAAAATTGCGATTATATTTGTTGTTCAGCCCTATTTAGGTCCACCAACGTTTGCTTTCAGAAGATTCACAGAAAAATACTGAAGTGTCATTCCTTGTCGCCTGACTAGAACTCTATTCACAATCTCTTTTGGGATTTAAAAAAGGTGGCTGCAGCACATAAACCCAAGAATATTAATGAAGTGGAGGCCTTTGCCCCCAAATAGTGGGCTAACGTTCAATAACGCCTTTAAAAGCTGATGTCTGGCTATAAATAATGTATGCAGAGGGTTATAACATAAAAAGTGCTCTTCTAAGTACTAAAGATGCTAGTCACTAGAAGTTAAATCATTTTGAGACGGCAGTAATCATTAAAATTGGCCTTTTTGTGTTGAATTAAAACGACAAATAAGCCAAAGAGGGCGTACTGAACACATTTTATCTTTGCTTATAATGTAACACATTATAAGCAATATTCTCTTCACGTTAACTATTTGTTGCAGTAAAATGGGAGTTATCATATACTTGATATCAGATGTGCAAAACCTTAGTCTGCGCTTCAGTTTGATGAAAGCATGAGGTGCAGGTGGATGTTAGAAGTATGCTGTGTTTTCACTTCTGTGCCTTTGTTTCCTCAGGAGTACAAGCGAAAGCAGCTGGAGGAGCAGCGCCAGTCAGAGAGGCTGCAGAGGCAGCTTCAGCAGGAGCATGCCTACCTAGTGTCTCTGCAGCAGCAGCAGGAAAAGAAGCCCCAGCTTTACCACTATAACAAAAACCTCGAGCCCAACAACAAACCTACCTGGGCCCGTGAGGTAAGCGTTTTTAAAACATGAAAATGCCCCAGGAAACGTGATGTACTCAAAGATAAATCTTCTTGTTCCAGGTGGAGGAGCGGACTAAACTAAACAGGCAGGGGTCACCCAAAATCTGCACCACAGTGTCTGACACTGCCATCCAGTCGCGCTCAGACTCCATCAGTCAATCGGGAATGGTCCAGTCTGCACAAACGCCACCGATGCAGAGGCCCGTTGAACCCCAAGGGGGTCAGGGAAAGGTGTGTGTGTGTGTGTGTGTGTGTGGGGCTTAAATATTTGGTTCAGTAAAACCTTGCAGAAAACTAGCTGCTGATATTTTATGGCTTTAATTCTTGACCTGCCTTACACTTGAAATCTCTGCTGCTTTATTCACGCCTTCCTTTCTTTACTGTCTTTTCCCTTCACATCTTTCTGTTTCCCCATTTAAATTAATACCATCTACCTAAACCATCTGTGCATTTCTCTTCACTTTGCCCTACATCTTGGACTGTCTTGGGTGCTCCTCCTTCTGTTTGGCTGCCGTCCCGCCTGGTGTTCTCCTGCTCCTGGCCTCTGCAGTTCCAGATGGCTCACTTGGTTCCACTGAAGCCTTACGCTGCCCCTGTCCCTCGCTCCCAGTCCCTCTGTGACCAGCCCACTAAGAACATGTCCGCCTTCCCCACCCAGGATCCTTCCCCCACACCCCGCCCCATCCATTCCAGGGAGCTTGTCCGTCAGAACTCAGATCCCACCTCTGAAACCCCGGGGCCGCAGTTGCATCAGATTAGGGAGGATCGTGGCCCCTGGATCCGCCTGCCGGACGTAGAACTCCCACCCAAGGTAAAATCCAGTAGCTGATCTTGACGGAGCATTGTATACGGCAAAATAATACTTGATCTATCTGTAACGAAATTTCTGCAATACAAAAATCAACAAAAAGGAAAATCAAAAGATGTCTAAGATTTTTGGTGTCGCTATCAGATTCCCCAGAGAACTGCGTCCATTGCCACAGCTCTTAACACCAACCTTACCTCTGGCATTAGGCATCCTGTAAGAGCCAGGTACTGAAGACAACCGTATGTTTTGAATAGTTTAGTAAACTGCATAATTGTAAAGTATGGTTGGTAGCATGATTAACTTTAGATGATTGTACCTTCATGCCAGTAATCCAGATCTCAGCCGCAATGATCGCTGGGAGAGAGGAGACAGTATGAGCATCATATCCGGTCTGCCCCAGACGGGCTCTCTAGAGAGGCATCGCATCCTCAGTGAGTCCCCACCTCCCCAATGCTGCTTGCAACAAGTTTTATTTCGAAAATACAGTCCCTTACAAAAGTATTCATATCCCTGGAACTTTTTCAGTTTGTCACATTACAACTGCAAACCTCAAATTATTAATTGGGATTTTATGTGACAGACCAGTGCAAAGTAGGGCTTAATTGTTGTCTAAGGAAAACGATGCATGGTTTCAAAACATTTTACAAATAAAAGTCTGAATGTTTTTTTTGTATTTAGTTCCTTTCACTCCAATTGCTTTCAGATGTCACCTATTTCGTAAATGGAGTCTGTTATTTAATTTCAACATACAGGACTGTCTCAGAAAATTAGAATATTGTGATGAAGTTCTTTATTTTCTGTAATGCAATTAAAAAACATTAAATGTCATACATTCTGGATTCATTACAAATCAACTGAAATATCGCAAGCCTTTTATTGTTTTAATATCGCTGATTATGGCGTACAGCTGAAGAAAACTCAAAAATCCTATCTCAAAATATTAGAATATTTCCTCAGACCAAGTAAAAAAAAATTATAACAGCAAAACAAAATCAAACATTTGAAAATGTCCATTAATGCACTCAGTACTTGGTTGGGAATCCTTTTGCACAGATTACTGCATCAATGCGGCGTGGCATGGAGGCAATCAGCCTGTGGCATTGCTGAGGTGTTATGGATGCCCAGGATGCTTCAATAGCGGCCTTTAGCTCATTTGCATTGTTGGGTCTGGTGTCTTTCAGCTTCTTCTTCACAATACCCCACAAATTCTCGATGGGGTTCAGGTCAGGGGAATTGGCAGGCCAATCAAGGACAGTAATGCCATGGTCAGTACACCAGGTACTGGTGGTTTTGGCACTGTGGGCAGGTGCCAGATCTTGGTTGTGCAGCGTTTCCTGCCACATTTCCCCCTTCCAACACACTTTTTGTGAATGTGCTTTGAAACTGCACTCTGTGAACAGCCTGCTCTTTGAGAAATTTATTTTTGTGTCTTACCCTCCTGATGGAGGGTGTCAATGATGGTCTTCTGGACAGCAGTCAGATCAGCAGTCTTCCCCATACTCGTGATTTAGTTTACTGAACCAAGCTGAGTGTTTTTCAAGGCTCAGGAAACCCTTGCAGGTGTTTCGAGTTAATTAGACGATTCAAGTGATTAGTTGAATAGCCTACTAGTATACTTTTTCACGATATTCTAATTTTCTGAGACAGTCCTGTAAATCCTGCAGTTCTGTGAAGGCCTCAGTTTTGTTAGAGAACGTCAGTGAACAAACGGCGCCATGAAGACCAAGGGACACAGCAGAGAGGTCAGAGATAAAGTCGGGGAAAGGTTTAAAGGAGCGATCGTTGATAAAACAATACCCTGAACTTTAAAGATCTCACAGAGCTCTGCTCAATCCATCATTTGAAAATGGAAAGAGTGTGATGCAAATACCACCTTCCCAAGACATAGACCCAAGTCATGGACATAAGCTTAAACAGACAGATAAGGTTAGGCAAATTTATATAGCACATTTCAGTACAAAGACAATGCAAAGTGCTTTACATGATTAAAATATAGGAAAATAAAACAGAATAAAAGCAATTTGGAATAAAATGTAGAAACAAAATAAAATAAGGGAGAATAGAAACTAAAAGAAAATATTAAAAACGGTTGGACTGCAAAGTTGAACTAATTATGTTTAAACCAGTTTAACTAGAGCAATCCTAAACAAATCTTTTTAATCTTGATTTAAAGGAACTCAGGCTTTCAGCACTTTTACAGTTTTCTGGAAGTTTTTTCCAGATAAGTGGAGCATAGGAACTAAATGCTGGTTCTCTGTGTTTGGTTCTGGTTCTAGGTATGCAGAGTAGGCTGGAGCCAGAAGACCTGAGTGGTCTGGAAAGTTGATACACTGATAACAAGTCTGTGATGTATTTAGGTGCTAAGCCATTCAGGGATTTATAGACTAACAGAAGTATTTTAAAGTCTATTCTCTGAGATACAGGGAGCCAGTGGAAGGACTTTAGAACTGGGGTGATGTGCTCTACTTTCTTAGTCTTAGTGAGGACACGGGCAGCAGCGTTCTGGATCAGCTAACAGATGTAGAGCTGCTCAGGTGAGAAAATCAGTGGACAGGACAGCTGGTAATCATACACTTAACAAATCGGGCCTCGATGGAAGAGTGACTAAAAAAAAGTTTGTTAAAAGAAAACCAGAAAAGTTCCCACGCAGGGGGGCGTAGCAAACATGGATGAAGCTGCCTCAGTCAGATAATACCAATACTTTTTGCCTACAAGGAAAAGGCTACGTATGGTGGAAAACTTACTCTGGACATTATCCTGAACACACTGCGGCCACTATAACACATGGTGGCAGCATCATGCAGTGAGGAATCTTTTGTCCGGCAGGGCCAGGAAAGCAGGTCAAAGTTGATGGGAAGATGCAAAATGCAGCGAATTCCTGAAAGAAAACTTGTAAGACTGCAAAAGACTTGAGACTGGGCAGAGGTTTGACCCTCCAGCAGGACATAGACCCTAAACTTACAGCCAGATATACAATGAAATGACTTTAACTGAAGCACATTCATGTGTCAGAATAGGCCCTCTGCAAAAATGCCTCTGGTTTCCAGAGCTTGATTTAAGTTTTAGATTCTGTAGCGAGTCTTGAAAATAACTGTGCAGACACTCTGCATCCAGTCTGAAGTTGAGCTATTTTGCAAATGAAAATGGAGACATATTTCTATTGACCTGCAAAGCTGGTACAGACATATCCCCAAACGCCTGCTAGCTGTAGGTCTGTAGTGAATGCTGGTTGTTGAAAATATTGGCTGCAGGGACAGAATACAAGAGTCCCACACTTTTCAAAATTGTATCTATAAAATGAAACCAAAACCATGTATGCTTTTCCTTCCTCTACATATATATACCCTACAATGTGTTTATCACATAAAATCAATCACAGTTGAAATGTGACAAGACATGTCACAGTTCAAGTTGCATGGATACTTTTTCAAGGCACCCTGACACTTTTTTATTTCATTGTCAGGTACCTCCAAAATGGATTCACCAATGCTCTCCCATGAAAGTCGCCATAAACCAGGGGAATCCCGTACATCCTCTCGTCCTGGGCGACCTGCTGTATGTCTTTTATTTTTTTATTTTTACCCCAGCTGCATCATATTCACTGTTTTGCAACTTCCTTATTACACTGTTAATTAGGGGTGTACCGGTACACAGACATCACATTTTGTTATGTACTTTGGTCTTAAAGTCACGGTATGGTGGGTTTTTGGTTCACTTCAATAAGATAAACAAATATACAACTGTAGAACCGACTGGAGATTTTTTATTTTTTTTTCTATAACTAAAGGATAAGTGGGTATATAGGGTGAATGGATGGACTATAGAACAATAAAACCCCTTGAAATGTTTAGGAGTTTCTTAATAAGACTATGCAGAGACATTTGTGAATAAAAAGGTTTGTCACTTTGAAGTGGTTTATTTTGACAATGCACCATAAAAGGGTAGCTGTTGGGCTCTGGTCAGAGGGACTCACAAGCTGGGCAGCGTTTTGGACTGGTTGGATGTTGCAGGCAGCTGGATTTGGCCTTTAGCTGATTTTCTCCAGTATCCGTGATGTTTACATTAAGCTTTACATTGTTTCAGGTGATTGATACAGTTAAGCGCAGAGCGAGCTGCATATTGTATTGCTGTTAAAAAATGCAAACGCTGACATAAAGTTTTGATTCCGTCCACCTTTCTTTCTCCTCTGTGGCTGCATGGGAGACCTCAATGTTCCCAAATTGCAGAATTTATTGATAGCTGAGAGTCCTCTCTGTTTAGTTTTGCCGTCACTTTTTAAAGTTGCAGTGAAAAAATGCTGCATTTAGCGTTTAGCATGCTACATGTGTTCAGGCATAAAGCAGCACTGTATTTGGTGTGTGTGTGTGTGTGTGTGCCTGTTACACCCCTAGAGTTAATGTAACACAAATGGCACAAATTACAGATTTTTTTTTTTTACCTACATTGTAAATTCACCAGGTGCATAAAGTGAGTTAAAGTGAAATTACTGAAACGCTATTCCCCGTTATAAATACCCTTTAGGAACAAAACTCATTTCCATTAATTTGACCCAATGCCAGTATTAAAAGGTTTACGTTGCCAATATTTAAACATAAGTTTTAAATCTAGGAACAAGTAGGTAAATGCTTTGTTTTTGGCAAGTGTTAAAATGTTATCTTTTCTAAATTACCACTTGGTTAAGGAACTAAATACATGTACATTAAAATACTCTTCAGGAAATCTAGCTCCAGTGTACATTCGGTGCAACGTTCATGTTTGATGGTACAAGAAGAGGCTTTGAATAAGCCTATTAAACAAGGGCTTCATGTCATTGAGCCCATCAGTGCTCCCATGATGCATGTATGAAAGAAGTGCTTACTCTGGCACCTTTGCTACCACTGCTCATGTTTCTTCTCTTCTTAACTCCCTGGTTGTTGACTTTGCTTCAAATGTGCAGAGCTACAAGAGGGCTATAGGGGAGGTTAGTAACACTGTGTCCATGTGTTGAGCAAGGCCTTGCAATTATGCATGCATTTGCTTTCCTTTCCTTCTTGATGTTCATGTAGATTTGATTTAACGGTAGACACCGACTATATTCTTTGGGTTTATCGTGTATTTTGTTCATCAACTGAAATGTTGCAATCCCGGTGGCATTTTACTCTTTCATTTAATAACTGTTTCTAAACTTTTCTTTTGATGACCCTGTAATGTCCATGTTCTTTTGACTGTCATTAGTGTTGGCTGCACATTGATCACTGTTGTGTGAGCATGTGTATGTATTGTTTTCCTGTTTGTGTTTGCTTATAGCTTTAATTGCTCTAAGCGATTTATGGAAGTAAATGGTGACGCATGTGTGTGCAGGACCATGGCCTCTACGCTAAGGAGCGTGCCGAGGAGCCTCCCCGGCCCCCTGTCAAAGCCAACGATTACTCCTCATCTTCAGAGAGCAGCGAGAGTAGTGAAGAAAGCGAGAGTGGCGAGGGACCAGAGGAGGAGGAAAGCCCGACAGATCGGTAATATAAGCCTTAACAAAAACAATGCCGATCATTCAGGAAACTTAAAAACCTCTTGGGATTTTCTGATCTCATCCCAGGTATCCTCTCCAGCTCCTGCTCAAGGTTTATTTTTAAACTATCTGTTGATGTCCCTGACTAAGCCCCAGTTTTACCAGAGAGACCTGCAGCAAGCCATGTCATCCTTTTTTTAAACTGACGTTGGTGGAAGAAAGTTGGTTGCAGGGTCCCAGTCTGCATCGTGTGACCTGCTCTGCAAGCTGTGCTTTAATCTCCCCAGAGAGCCATTAGTGTAAGACAGATCTTTGCAGAAAGTGCTTAAAATGCCAAGTAATTAGATTTTAAAACAAAGTTCTAAATTCATGGAGCAGAAGAATGACAGTTCAATTCAATTTTATTTATATAGCACCAATTCATGAAACATGTCATCTCACGGCACTTTACAAAGTCAAATTCAATAGATTATACAGATTGGTCAAAAATGTTCCTATATAAGGAAACCAGTTGATTGCATCAAAGTCCCGACAAGCAGCATTCACTCCTGGAGAAGCGTAGAGCTACAGGGAGAGTCGTCTGCATTGTCCATGGCTTTGCAGCAATCCCTCATACTGAGCAAGCATAAAGCGACAGTGGAAAGAAAAACCACCCATTAACAGGAAGGAAAAACCTCCAGCAGAACCGGGCTCAGTATGAACGGTCATCTGCCTCGACCAACTGGGGGTTACAGAAGACAGAGCAGAGACACAACAAGAGAGACAAAAAGCACAGAAGCACACATTGATCCAGTAATCTGTTCTACATTAGATGGTAATAGCAGGTGATCTGTCTTCCCTGGATGACGTCACAGCTAACAGAACGCCAGTTAATCATGTGCCAACGTTTTGGTCCACACAAGATTAACTGGAATCACACTGAAATTTGTTACAAACCGAATAATCCGGTATAATCAAAACTGACAAAAAATGTCCTGATTAAAAAATTAAAATCTGCAGCAGCAATAGATGAGCTTAGTCAAGACTGTGGCTGTGTATTCAAGCCAAATCTATCTTCACAAACAAACAATAAAGAAATGCATGTTAGAAAGATGAGTTATTAGAACATTGTAATGGCTCTCTTAGCAGAGGTAATGCTGTGTTGGAGCACCATGTCCTGCTGAAACTCCTGTTGGGGCAAAATATGTGTTTCTGTTGAGGACAAATTAGTAAGAAGGACTGTAGTATCCATGACCTCATTGGTGAGGGGGTCAAGTAGGAGACAATTACAATAGTAACGTAAACCAAGATGTACTGGAACCTTTACGGGCAATTGTCTCTCCTTAAATTACTCTGAACAGTGTGGAGGACAAACCCTCCTGATCAGGACACGTCTATCTTATGTTGTCTTATGTTGATCATCGTCACTCAGCTTCTGACCGTGTTTCCTCTTTTATTCAGCCACAGAGATGCAGACAGTGATTCAGTCAACACCATGGTGGTTCATGAAGATGAGGGCGAGGTGGGAGAGGGAGAGCAAGCTGGAGGATATGGGGATCAGACCATGCTGGTTCAGAGAGTGAGTCACTTGTATATGCAACAGAGTTTAAAATGCATTGTTACTTCTTTATGAAAACTGATGCAGTGCAAAGCCAACTATATTTATGATCAGTAAGGAAATTCACAAGCTCTATTTTTCTTGTGATGTGCTTTTAAATTGGCATTTTAAACGTTTGTCAAGCGCCTTCATATTGCCTTCTCCTCACTGTCAGGACTATAAAAAGGCTTTAGGTCTTTTGGGGGATAGTTTTTTTTTTTTTTTCGTGTGTGTGTGTGTGTCATATTCAGTTGCAGCATGTTAGCCCAGATTTAACTGTGTCGTCATCATTACATAATGACGCGTTTGTATGTTTGTTTTACCTGGAAGACCCCAGAGAAGAGGAGCCATAATGGATACACTAACTTGCCAGATGTGGTGCAGCCCTCCCATTCTCCCACTGAATCAACGTCTCACTCCTCTCCAGGAAAAGACTCTGTTTATGATGCAAGTTTCACTGATTCTAAGTATATCAGTCCTCAATATGCGGGTTATTTTTATGTCTGCTATGTATGCCATCCTTTCAGGCATGAAACACTCTTTAAACATCATTAGTTCTGTACTTTACTATTAGGAGTTGTGTATTTGTAATGTGACAAAGAAAAGGATATTAGATTTATTTATTTATTGTAATAAATTAATTAATGAAATTAACATTAACCTGATGTGGAGTTAAGACTGTAACATTTTGCACTTCACCAGTATCAATCCAGGGGTTTGGTGAAGGCATCTGGCAAGTCTTCCTTCACCACCTTCGTGGATCTCGGCATGTACCAGTCACCAGGTGGCACAGGGGACAACATTTCAATCAGTGGTGAGTCAGAAGCTTTTTAAAGGTCCCACAGCTTCTGCTCGGTTTAAATAATAACCCATTAAGAGCAGTCGAAGGAGTTTAAAACGGAGCAGTAGCTAGCATCTGTTTAAGGTCTGTATACATTTGATGGATCTGTGAATAACATGGTGGCTACAAGTATTTGTAGCATTATTTAACCATAATTTCTTGTGCAGCGAAAAATATTCTTATAGGGTAGAAAACCAAACCACATAACGTATAATTACATTAGTTCTATGCAAATGTCATTGGAAAAATACATACAATCCCTTCTGAATTGTTTGTTTTACAGGCTCCAGATTTGAGCAACTGAAGATGGAAGTGCGGAAAGGCTCCATGGTAAATGTGAATCCTACCAACACGCGCCCTCCTAACGACACCCCTGAGATCCGCAAGTACAAGAAGAGGTTCAACTCTGAGATCCTGTGTGCTGCACTTTGGGGTGAGGATAAAGATGAATTTGCTTCTTTGGAAAAGGTGCCAAACAACCAAACAAATGCATTTGATTAAATTAGAAGATAGTTAACCATGTTTGCTCAACTTGTTGTTTTGTGTTGGAAGCCACTAAGAGCCACAACTAAAATAAAATATGTAAACATGTAGTTTGTGATGCTGTGGCTACGAGGAAGTTAGTATTAGAATATTTTTCACACCAAACCTCAGTTATTTATAGATGCGTGTGTTTGTCTGTAGGTGTGAACCTGTTGGTGGGCACGGAGAACGGCTTAAAGCTGCTGGACCGTAGTGGTCAAGGGAAAGTTTACCCACTCATTAACTCCCGCCGGTTCCAACAAATGGACGTTCTGGAGGGCCTCAACTTGCTCATCACCATATCAGGTAGAAGAGCTGCTGATCATCTTCAGCTGGCTTTCTCATCACTTTATTTAAATATTTCGATTTTATTATTTTAAAGTTGGGGAAAAACCGAAAACACCAAAAGTTGTTTATTTTCAGAACTGGAACTGAAAATGCTTGGATAAAATAATTTGTGTTAAATGTTTTTTATCTGCTCTTTTTTTTGTCGCTCTTTGGAAAACAAATCACGAAAAGGTTGCGTTAGTTTTAGGTTAAATATTAAAAATATATTACATATAATAAAACAATAGTTAAATATTCTATTGCATATTGTCCAAATAAATCAACCAGGTTTTTGTTTTTCATTACTTATTTGTTATAATAATTATTTGTGGGGTTTCTCTAATAGAATCCATCACAGACAATATTTTGCTTTGGCATTTGTCTCCGTTATTATCTTATAATGACACAATCAAGCATCCTCACATTTTCAGCAAAGAAGGGAACAAATACCACTGACTGGCCTCTGTCTGGGTGCACAAGCATGCAAGCAGGGTTGTCGGTAGCACAATCCGTACCATCAGCTCCTTGGCGCACGCGCAAACAGGATAACTCCCGGGATGCCGTTGCATGCTCTTATTAGTTCAACAAGGACCGTAAAAAAAGTATTTCCATCCTTACCTACCAAATGCTATGGTTCACTTTATAACAACTGTCATTATTTTGTATGAGAAATATATTGTATTAGAAAATTGTTTATTAAACTTAAGTGTAACGCATTTGTGTTGCCAATGCGCCCTCTGGTGGACCCACCACAGCCGATAGAAGACCTTGTTATGGCAGCCACATCGTTTATTTCTTGCTAAAACTGCGGGTGGCGAAAGACTGTAAACGGACCCGTTCTTTGATCAACACAGTTGAGTTCAGAGAAAATAAAACATTCAAATGAATTAAAAATTTCGCTCTGTGTGACGTGATCATTGCGCATGCTCAAGAGTCAAAGCATCCATTGAAATGTGATTTTCCCCCCCCAACCCGTAAAGTAGAGCCTCATTCTCAGAGTAATCCTGAAACAATAGTTTAAACACTATAGCATTTTCTGTCATTGGGGCAAGCAGCAATATTTCTTTATCTTTCAGTATGTACGTACGCCAGATTTCACTAGTATGTTTCACTATAAACAGATTTAGTGCCAAAATGGGCCATTATAGCTTCAGTAGTGGTTGGCTTTGACATTGTTTAATGTTTAACCTGAGATCTTGTCTTCAGCAGTTGGATTCATCTTTAGTCTCCATATCTGTAGTTGGGGATTACTCAAAAAAATAGTGTCAAATAATACATTTTATTAAAAGGGACACAGAGCAAGCAGCTTTTCTTTGTGCGGTGCTTAGTTTCCCACAATTACAACTTTAACATCCAGGTTCTTGACTCTGTCCACAACTTCTCGTCCTGGATGAGCATTTAGCCACATTTGTCAGCTCTTTGATCAAGTTCCCCCGTCGTTCAAGGCAAGAAGAACAAGGTACGCGTCTACTACCTGGCATGGCTGAGGAATAAGATCCTCCACAACGACCCGGAGGTGGAAAAGAAGCAAGGTTGGACCACTGTGGGGGAAATGGAGGGCTGTGTACACTACAAAGTGGGTAAGTTTCAGATGGTTGTCAGCCATCATGCCTTCTCCTGAGAAAATCTAGTGACTACATGTGGGGCGCAGTGAATTATTGATTGCCTGTCTAATGTCAGAGGGCCTTGCTGTTGTTCTGTCTAGTGAAATACGAGAGGATAAAGTTCCTGGTGATTGCTTTAAAGAATGCGGTGGAGGTTTATGCTTGGGCGCCCAAACCTTATCACAAATTCATGGCCTTCAAGGTAAGGCTCTTATTTCCTATGAGATTAAATTCTCAGGTCAATCAGCCAGTACAGCATTGTACTTAATTATCTTCTTATGAATTTGTTTGTGCTTCCAATGCCCTTTGCCCTTTTACACCAGTCCTTCGCAGACCTGCCACACAGGCCTGTGCTGGTTGACCTGACGGTAGAAGAGGGCCAGAGGTTGAAGGTCATCTACGGTTCCTGTGCTGGGTTCCATGCCATCGATGTGGACTCTGGAAATAACTATGACATTTACATCCCTGTTCATGTGAGTTGTGCAGCTTTTAGTGCGCAGTATTCAAGCAGTAGTCAAACCTCCTGGCAGCTTATACCTTGGTCGTCCATTTCAAGCAGATCCAAAGCCAAGTGACCCCGCACGCCATTGTGTTCCTGCCCAACTCTGATGGCATGGAGATGCTGCTTTGCTATGAGGACGAAGGCGTTTACGTCAACACCTACGGACGTATCATAAAGGACGTGGTCCTGCAGTGGGGAGAGATGCCCACATCTGTCGGTACGGCTCATTCCCAACCTCCTGTGAAACCGTGTGTTTATGTAAACCCGAGTTGAATCGTTCCCTGCTAATGTTATAATGTGCTTTGTAGCTCATATCTGCTCAAACCAGATTATGGGCTGGGGTGAAAAGGCCATTGAGATTCGCTCTGTAGAGACCGGTCACCTGGACGGGGTCTTCATGCACAAGAGGGCTCAGAGACTGAAGTTCCTTTGTGAAAGAAATGACAAGGTAAGAGAAATATTTGTATGCCAAAGATAAATTGTATTGCAACGTTCAGAAATGATGATGGTAAACTAGGCATTGGTATTACAGTAACTTGAAATAGTTGTAATACCCCTTGAAGTTTTCTCTCTCCGGCTCAGGGCTGGTATTATGCTTCCACCTCCATGTTTCAGCTTGGTTTGTACTGTATAAAGTGCATTGTTAGGTTTCCAGCTCACGTAATGTTTCATGTTGGACAAAAAGATCAAATTTGGTCTGATTTGACAAGGGCACCTACCTTCACATGTTGCTGTGTCCTCTGCGTGGCTCGTGGAAAACTGCAAGTTGGACTTCCAATGGCTTTCTTTCAACGATGACTTGGCCGCAATATGATAAGGTTGCATAACTAGTAGTTGCTCCTCTAGGGGTTGCTGTTCCTTTATTAATGCTCTTTTCATCAGGCTTATCAATTTAAATGGACATCTGTGTCTTGGGAGGTTCACAATTGTGTCATAGCCTTTCCATTTTCAATTGGTTGCTTAAACATTGCTCATTTAGATCTTCTAAAGCTTAAAACACTGCTTTGTCACCTAATTCTGCTTTAAACTTCTCTACAAATTTATCCGTGGCTTTTCTGAAGAGTTCCTTGGGTTTTCTTAATGCTTTTTGTTCACTCTGCTTACTAAATGGAAGACTTGGACTGCAATTAATCAGAGGTATCCAAGTACAAGACTCTAAATACAAATGCATGCCACACTTGTCAGAAATTGATTTGAAATTTTGCAAGTAATTGCATTTTCTTCCCACTTAGAACAACACAGTCGTGCTTAACTGCTATAACATAAACTCCACTAAAACATTGTAGTTTGTAGTTGTAAAGTGACAGTGTGGTAAATTTCAGGGGGTAAAAAGAATTTAAGAAAGTTGTAGTTGCAAAAAAAAAAAAAAAAGCTTTACATAAGGGACACGGTCCACAAGACATTTTTTAATAGCTATATTGGTCCCAACGCTGAAAAGTCCAACTAATCATTGTCTGAATTTTCTGACACGAGCGTCGCGTCCGTTGTCCCTTTTCATGAAAAGATGTATGAAATAAAAATCTCCCACAGTAATCCTCCTTGTTCTGTTAAAGATGCAGGGTTTAATCATGGCCTTTGTGTCTGTGCTGCTCCCCAGGTGTTCTTTGCTTCGGTGCGTTCTGGAGGCAGCAGCCAGGTGTACTTCATGACTCTGAACAGAAACTGCATCATGAACTGGTGAAGCGGCAGCTGCTTCGGTCCGTGCGTAGAACCCAGCCGGGTCCGGAGAGCCGAGTGCAGCCGACATTCTCGCTAGCGCATGCACACAATTCCAAGCACTACTCTCTGTTACCCTAAAGCTCCTGCTTACTTACGTGCTCCTACTGCAAAAAATGTAATAAAAAAAAAATAAAAAAACCGAAGACGTCCACACCTGCCAGAAAAAACCCCACCACAGACACAAACTCTAAATCCATTCCAGCCTACACACCTTAAGATGCAGTTTCTACTGAGACCCCCTGATGACAGTCCCCTTGGAATCATCATCATCATGAAAAAGCGCTGAGATTGAAATGTCAGCATCCTCGATTAATTTGGACTGTGTATATAAAACCTAGCTTGATTTTTGTTTTGTTTGTGAAGCCGTCTGCTTTAGTTTTAACTATTTAGTTTCTAATTGTGACGTATGTTAACATTCCTACGTCTTAAGGAAGGCATCATTTTTCAAAAACTGTGTTCAAAATCAATAATTTTGCGCTGGAGACTTGGACCAGAATCAGTTTCAAACCTAAATTGAAACGCTGAGGAGTCCTTGTACTGTGGTGCAGCAACCTTTATCTGTTTAGAGGTTCAACGTTTTGAAATGAAGTTCTTGCTCCATATAAGGATTAACCGTGAATTATTGATATATTACAAAACTAGCAAAGTCTAGGTCAATAGGCCTGTTTAAATACTTTATTTGTGAACTCTGTTTTCTGTCACAGCAATTAGGCCTTGAATCTTTTAAATGTAAAAAATAAATTTCAGTTCATTATTATTAAATGATAAATCTAACTCAAAGTCTCTGTTTTACAACGCAAACAAAACCAGAACAGAAAAACTTCCCACTTTAGGTTTCATCTCTGGCTTTGGTAGAAGAAAAAAAACAACTTCATTCAACTTGTATCCATCTTTCATAGGTTTACAAAGTACGCAAAATTAACTATTTATATGTAGTGGTTCTGTAATAGTACTAGGCTACTCGTTTTCTTAATTTTTACTGTACTTCTAATGCCATATTATTGCAATATATTCTACTTTTGTGGAGTCTTTTTAGGGGGGAGTTTGTATGTGGGGCAGCATGACGAGAGCTTCAGAAGGAGGGGAAAGGACCAGGAAACGAGGGCGATCAGTGAACTACTCCGCTGTATCGCGTTTTAGTCCTTAAAGCGTTTTGTTTGCGTGAATCTGTGTGTGAGCAGAAGAGCAGCTCTTTGTGAAGTAGTTCAGATCTGTCTTAGGCCAGCAGAACAATTGATCTTAAAGGAGACTCTGCAGTTCAGCAGGGTGCTCCAGCTTATCAGGCACTTTGGAAAACATGGGGGGGACTCTTGAAACATAATATATTTTCCAGATTTGCATTCTGCCAAAGTTCACAGTGCATGTTGGAATATTGGGCGAATCGAGGCCAAAGAAAGCAGAACCTAAATGGAAGCTGTGAATAGAGGAGAAACAACGTTCCCATAGATCACTAACCAATGTTTTCCTCCTAAAATATATAATCATTAGTTTGTTTTTTATATATATCTATAAATACAGTGTTTGTCAGAGGTTTAGATGCACATAGAAATTCAAGGCTTTTAATTATGCATCTGAACTGTCCGTTTTTCCAGACTGGAGTAATGGTACAAGATGCAACTGCAAAATTATACACAGCGGCTCAAATGTGGACATGCAGCCCTACCGGTACTTGGTGAATCGTCTTGACTACATGCTTTTTGTAACCCTCACCCGTCCTCTGACTGGATATTTGACCACTCTCCTTGGCAGAATCAGTAGGCTTCATTTAAACAGGCTGGTTTCCCAATAAGGAGCTAAATGTTAGCCATAGTTCACAAAGTTTCATTTAAGTTGAGGTCTGTCGGCCTGTTTAATCAACCCCAAAGCCAGCTTGGCTCTGTTTGGGATCCCGGTCCTGTTGGAAGACCCGATGTTATCACTTTAACTCCATCCAGCTGTTGGTCTGAGATAAAGTTAAGGACTGTGAAGAATCCAGTTTTAGCAATGCGCTAGTGCTCGCATCCAAATCAGCTAATTTAAATGAATTTTGCTAATTATTATGAGGAAATATAGTCAAATATCCAGCCAGAATAATGCCAGAGCTTATGTTCTCTGATGACTCCAAGGAGAACAGTCTGCTCATCGTTTGCTTAACTGTACTGTATGAGCGATTCGGTAGGTTTCAAGTAGACATGTTAAAATACCTGTTATCAAGACAAAGCAGAGAGCTTTTGGGAGGGGGCTTCTGTTCTGCACCAGTTTGAAAACCTTTGGGAAATTGTGAAGGAAGCCTGATTAGTAATCAGTGGGAAACTTCTGCTAAAGCTTTGCCCTTCAGGCTCAGATGTACTGTTATTAAGAAAGCTATAAAGACTGCAGGACTTGTTTGACTTAAAGTTAAGATTAATATTATATAAATAGATGATTTATTGTACAGGAAGAATTTTAGAATGGACACGCGGAGCACTTTCTCTTCAGTTTGCAAACAGATATTTATATATCTAGCACACATACTTCAGTGTGCATGTAAGCCATTGCAATAGATTGTATAGAACTGTATGAAACTTGTCCTCCCCCGAACCCTGACCCCATCTCTTATGTGCCATGGCCTGCACTGCAAATTTACAATACACAAAGAGCTCTGGCACTTTTTGTTTTCTGCTTTCAATCAGTCTGCCATCGTGTTTACAGTTAAAGCAGTGCCTTGGAGTAGGGAAAGTGAGATGTTTAAGAAAAAATAAATTAGCCCAGTCCCTTGTCTATTACTTGAAAATCCAAAAAGCAGAGAGACAATACTTTATGATTAATATCCGGTGCCAGTTAAGTGCACTTAAATAAAAAACATCGACGACAACAAAGAATATCAAGAATATCCCCTAGGTGAACTTGACTTGCCTTCTTGGCACCAAAATCACCTCCAAATGACACATAGCGTGTCCAATCAGAAAGTGGCAATAACAAATGGGTTATCACACGTTCATTAAGCCTGATGCAACGTGTGGTGGATTCCCCCTCCCCCCCGGCAGTGGGAGCCAGCATAGATAATAGCCATGTGTATGAAACCAGTTTGTAGAGGAAACCCTTGGTTTTTGCACACTCATCAAATGAGACTGTGTGTGTGTGTGTGTGTGTGTGTGTGTGTGTGTGTGTGTGTGTGTGTGTGTGTGTGTGTGTGTGTGTGTGTGTGTGTGTGTCCTCAGATGATAATTTAGGTTCATGCTGCACAGATCAAATGACTGCTTATTCATCGGTGATGTTGATTGTGTAACCTTGTAGTGGGAAGAGTAGCTTGTTATATTCTGAGAAACCTATTTTATAAAATTTGTAAATTAGTATTATAATTATTATTAAGAAATAATGGTGAATGTACATCTATACCGCAGGTTTGTATTTGTATAAAAATGTGTTTCTCATTATTATTCTAAGCACAATATATTTTAAGACGGAGGGATAATTGTGCAATTTAGCTTAACAAAAATGGAGACTAATACCCCCCCCCCCCCCCACCCCACCCCTCCCTCCTTCTCTGCCATAGGGTTTGTCAGCATGAAATCAAATAAAATACTTGGTAACGATTGAAAAAGGTTTCAGCTGTTGCACCACGTCAGCTCTCAAAGCGACGTACATGTAATATGGCCCCTAGTTGTTAATAAGCCGCGCGGGGCTGACAGGCTGTTAATATTCTCAGGTGATCGTCATAAAGGAAGAGCAGCGGTGACTTTAGCCTCTTAACAGGAACTGCAATCAATAGGGAACGGTGCATTAAGCCACTTGCTAGAGAATTATTCTTGTATAAGTTTTACTCATCAAAAATCTGTGAAAACAATAAGGCCAGTTCAGTCCAATAAACTGTGATGCGATGTCTCTTGAGTCGGTTAATGCTAGTCTGAAAACATGGCAAGAAACCGTGGAACTCCCAAGTAAACAGGATCTCAGACCAAAACCTCTGTCGGACCTTCAGTAGTGCAGGTTTCATTGAATGGAAGCTCCTTTGAGGCAAAAGTCTTACCATTAAAAAAAAAATCTGTATTTGGTTAAAAATTCAAATAAAACCTTTCCATTTAATCAGAACTGCATGTGTAATATTTGCAAACGGTGAACGTTTGTTATTGAGGTCTATAAAAGTAGGGTCCGGTGTTTTTAAAGCAAGACGACGGCATTGAAAAACCCAAGTGGCTCAACATCAAATAAATCCAAAGGCTGGCTTAATACATTATAGCTAGAGATGCACTGATCAGTTTTCCTGGCTCATGCTGATTTTGGAATCTTTTTTTTCTTGTTTTTGCCTGCCGATGATCATTTTTGACATATTCTGTAGATATGTTTCGATTTTAATGACTATTAAAATGTAGTGGAAGTTCGCAATAGAAATGGTAGTCTTGAAGTACAAATTGAAGGCATTCAAAGCATTTGTCCTTTAGCTTTATTTCTATTTTCTCACCTAAAAATGTAAATCAAAAGTAGATACTGTCAAATCATTTTTAGTTTAGATGCATTTAGTGATTGGGGGGGAGAAAAAAATGGATTTTTAGTATTTTTCTGCCGATCACCCAACAGAGGCGACGAAGGGAAAATTAACAGATTCTGATCTTTGGCAGGTTAATTGGTGTATCTCTAACTATGAAAAACTATCTTTGTAATAGTAATTCCTGAACGGCTTTCATTAAAAAAAAAAAGCACCTTATCGTGTGAAAGTCAGGTTTTCATCAAGCGCCAATCAAACACCTGAACAGAAACAGACAAACCTGTGAGAAGATTCACTTCGCTGTTTAGGTTTCATCTGTTTTGTTCCCGAAACTGCGTGACTGCCTGGATTCTATGCCAGAATGCGTAGAACCCTGCAGGGTCTAGAGAGGCACCAAGGAGTTATAAAAAAACAACTAAAGTAAAAGAGCTGTATGGAGAGACGGTGATGCCTCTGCTTGATGAGCAATATCTCTACAAATCAAAACACTGACTGTCCGTCTTAGTTTGGCTTGCAGGTTGTAAGTCTTCAGTGGCCTTTGGCAGAATAAATGTAGACTAGGTTGTTTTTTTGTTGTTGTTATAAAACCATTTATCTCATATATATAAGTGCTAGAAACAACAGCTCCTCTCTGTCAGCTGAACACAAATCACATTCTGGGAAACTTAAGATGCTGAAATGTTAAACTGCCTTTATGGTCAGGTAGGAAATGATGCATAGAAACCTAGTAATAATCTAATGAGACACTTCTAATTTTTTTGTTTTTTTTGGTGTGGCGTGTATGAATGGTATTGCCAGATCATAATCAGGATCTTTAGAAAGAACTATAATATCATTATTCTTTGTCAATAACTTGATTTTTAACATTTTTGCAACGTTTTAATGTGCCCACATCTGTGTTACTTGTGAGAGGTTAACTTCAGATTGTATTTCATAGACTTATAAACTTTAAACTTTCAAGAGATTGTGCTGATTGAATTTATGTCTTAATACAGGTTGTTTGAAAAATAAAATCTTGATCTCACTTTGGTCTGTTGTTGCCATCTTTTTCTTGTGCGCGTGTCGTGCATGCTGGTTAGATTTGCCATGAAAGGAAAAAGTTACGGAGGCGGGGAGCATTGTTTCCAGTGGTAAGTGATTCAGGCTTGCATGTACAGCGCCAGCCTCGTTTGTCGGCACTCCTGGCAAAGAAGTCGTCCTTACACCCCAAAGGAGACATCATTAAAGTCCTGGATTCCTTATTAGAAGTTCCTTGAAACATTAAAGACATAAAGCAGAAATGTGGCAATTTTTTCTTCTTTTTTTTTTTTGGGTCCCCTTCACAATCCCTTCAAAATAAAAGTGAACTGAAGCTTTTTTTTTTTTTTTTTTATCTATTGAAGCTATCAGCTACTGAAGATGCATCAATAATTTTTTTTTAATTCTACACATCTTTACCAGCGGGCTGTGTGCCCGGTAGGACATTTGATTTGATTTTCCAGGTCTGGAAAAAGGAAATGGAAGTATGGAAATCTACATTCTTGTCCAGATTTGTCCCCCCTTTGTTCCTTCCTCGTACACTTGTCATTTTTCATTACTTGTGTGCTCTTTTCTTTCTGCCTTATTATGTCTTCATTTCAGTTTTTCCTCTTTCCTTCCTCTTATGCATCCTTCCTTCCTTCGTCTCCTTCCATCTTTGTTCTCTATCTCCCTTCTTTCTGCCTCCCCTCATAACATGCGCTCTTCCTCCTTTCCTCTGTCCTTCCTTTGCATATTTACTTCCTCCATTGTGTCCTTGTTTCCCCTTTTTCTTCCGGCTTGTGTCCTTTCTTCAGCTCGTCTTTTTTTTTCAGATTGTATATTTAAAACCGGCCCGCCATACTTTCTGCCATAAATTCATCGTGTCCGTTGCCATATTTTTTAATTAATTTCAAGCACTGAAAACTCTGGAAAGTTGTCTATCCATGGAAATGAGTAGGAACCCTGTCAGGGTCTTGTGACTGATCACTTCCTATAAGTCTCATTCAGACTGGACTGCAGCACCCCTTATAGGCTGGAGACGACAATAACAGTCCAGAATTTATTTATTTATATATCTAAATGCATGAAATATCTAGCTTTCAATACAGTAGGTACCACACATAGTTACAAAAAAAAACACACCACAGTAGCTGTCAGGCGAGGCTATTATTTATTAGTATTATGTACATTTATGCCACGGTAATTTCCAAATAATCAATGACAGTCAAAATTAACGCTGGCTTCTGCCGCTGTAGACGTGTTCCTGTATTCTGTAATTTATCCCGCCGCCATTTAAGATCATTTGGAGTTACCTGATTATGAATTAGCTAATTTTCAGTGTATCTGAGGCACACGGGGAGAACATGAATAAAACACATAAAAAAAGAGGAGCAAAGTTCAACTAAAAACTAGTATGTGGGGCGTACATATCTATAAAACATGACCCGAACAGCATGTCAGTGAAGCGTTTATGCACTTGTGTGATTCGTCCTTCACACCGTCGTTGCTGAAGTCGTACGATACTGACACGGAAACGGTAAAGAATATGAAACGTGTGCTGACCTACGCCGTGAACAAAGGCAGAATCGTTCGCCGGGAGCTTCTCCCAGCACCTTTTCTGGAGGAGCGGTGTCTCTCGAGTGAAATGTCTGTGAATTTAAGTGTGTTCGATGTGTTTAAAAGGCTTTAGGTAACGGTGATTCTTGTGTTTGTTTTTTGTTGTGTTTTTTTTTTTTTTATTCGAGCAGCTGAAGTGTCAGCTGTATTTGGTCACATTTGATATAAATCGATTTGCACTTAAGTCTGCAGTGAGTAATATAGGCATGTGTTCAGATTAGATTATTTTTTTGTTGTATTCAAATCATTGTGGGTCAGGATATGTGTATCTGTGTGGGTAAACTCGCACCTACGTTGTTTATAATATGTACAGTAAAATGTTGCAGTTTGGCTGTTAAATCTTAAATACAGTATCAGGGGAGGAGAGGAGGGGGGGGGGGCAAACTGTCCCAATACAGGAGCTGTGTGTGTGCAGGGATGCTAGACGTGCTCGTGTTTCCTCTTGGCGTGCGTGGCTTAGTTCCAGATCTTAAGGAAGCTGTCCCAGGACCCGGTGCACGCCGCCATGCCGTCGTCCGTCACACCCAGACAGCTCACGCGATTGTCATGGCCTGCCAGGACTCCTACAGGGTGGACACACACACAAATCTTCAAGGTAAGAGGTGTGTAAAGTAGTGACTAACCATTTAATAACAACCAATATCTGCCAAGAATGTAATAACTTTACAATATCGTAATCAACTTTTTTTTGGCAGTAGTGTAATAATATCAGCATAGCATAAAAAATAATCCTTTTTAAACATAACTGTGCAACACGTAGATCACATGACCACTAGCTACCAACTGCAGTTAAATGTCCCTCTATACATGTTATGAATTTAAATGTCTTTGCAAATAAATATTTTCAATAAAATTTTATGCAACAGGAAATTCTCAGATTTTTCTCTTAGACCTATAATCAAGGAGAATTCTGCATTTATGCATGTAAATGAGGACTATGACTTCTATATCTATTTGATCAGCTCAATGCACAAAGTTGTAGTCCTGAGGAACTCTTATTAGCTACAGTTAGCGGAATCGGTTATTACATTACTTGCAAATTATTACATTATTGCCTTTATTACATTTATAAAGGGCCAAAATAATGTTATTAAACGGCATTTACTTGTGTTATTTTAATGCTCAGTTTGCAGCTGTTTCCACACAACCATATATTCTTAAAAGTTAACAACGGTGATAAACAGGACCGTTCATGTTGTAGCTGGGAGGTTTTGCGGATACGCATCGATTTGCCAATCATAGCTGTGTGCAGATTATTAAATATGCATTGGTCTGATGCTGCCTCCTCTCAGCAGCAGGGTTTGACAGCTTTGTGTGTTTTATATTAAAGTCCTGGCAGGCTGGTAAATAAAATGGGAAATTGCAGTCTTGCCAACATTTGTTAGCACCTCTTTAAAAGATGTAAAAAAAAAAAAAAAAAAAAAGCATTGAAATGTGGCAGCAGAACGTCACCCTGAAAAAATGGAGGAAAAATCATTTGAAGAATATAATTTGTCTGTTCATTCTTATTAAGAAATAATCTTTTTTTTAATCCGTTTTTACAACAGGATAGCACTTGTTTTCCAGTCCCATTTTCTAATGATATAGAAGATAAAGAAAGACAGGAAGTAGAGAGCTCATAATCGCTCTAGATCGTCGCCTTTTATGCTCTCATCTCTTCAATTTACCCAGATTTTCTAGAGGATTTAGATCTGTGAACTGAGATGGGTCATGGAAGAAGGTCGGTGATTTATTTTGTCTAATGAACCATTTCTGTGCTAATTTGGCCGCTTCTGTTGTAATTTTTCTTCCTAAAACCCCCCCCCCAGTGACCTGTTTTTGGTTTTACCAGATTTTTCTTAAAATTGTCCTGCCATTTCAAAGCAGCCATCGTAGCATTGGGCTCTATTAAGCTAAGGGCCTTTGGAAAGAAATGGGGCCCACAGCATCACAGCTCCTTCACCAGACTTAACGGCAGGAAAAGGCTTTTTTTTCCCTGGCATGCCCTCCAAGCAAAGAGTTTGGATCTAGACAGAATCTAATGGTTGTTTTGCTTTGCTGCAGCCTCTCACGCTGATATTTTTGTTGAACTTATTTTTTTGGCTCTCTGTTTTCTGTGGATCCTGGCAAATCCTCATCCACCCCATTGACTGCAAGAAATGTCATATTTATGCCCAAGGGTAACAGAAAGTCATGGTTCCCCAGTTAGAAGTTTCTAGAAACTCTGATCAACCTAAAAAATAGTATAAATCAAATATATACACCTTTATAAGCGGTGCTAATGATTTGCCACCATGTGCAACTTGCTCATGCATGCACCCCGTTCCAATAAATAAGGCTGCATTTTTTTCAGTCGCCAGCCTCTCTTTGAGCATCAACGCCTGACCTTTAAGCTGCACCCTGTGTCCGTTGGCATTGCACTGTGCAGCAGTTTTATCTGTGGCCCACCTGCTCGGTCTCCCTTCATGGCGTCCCAAATGTTGCAGTTGAAGTCGTCGTAGCCGGCCAGGAGCAAACGGCCGGAGCGAGAGAATGCCACGGAGGTGATTCCACAGATGATGTTGTCGTGGCAGTAGACACTGAGCTCCTGGTCCGCGCGCAGGTCAAACAGCCTGCAGGTGGCGTCGTCGGAGCCTGTGGCGAAAGCGCTTCCGTTGGGAAAGAACTGGAGAAACAAATGAGGGTGAATAAGGTGACAAATATTTGCATTAGACACAAAAGCTTTCGGCGTGCAGGAATAACTAGGCTCCAGTATTTACAACACGCTCTTATAGGAAACTGTTATTGTGATGGTGGTCAGATTGGAACACTGCATTGTTTTTAATTTAACACATCTGAAAATACAGATGATCAGGCATGGTGTTAATCTGCAATATGCAGTAGCGGTAATCCCCAAATGTATGAGATCAACTGCACATGCTCGGTTTACAGTGTATTAGTTGTTGAGAAGTAGAAAACGGTCTAACTGAGTTTTGAAAATGTGGAAAGTGTCGTTTGAAATTTTCTCCAGCCTGCCTGAGTCAGAGCGTTATAAAAAAAAAAAAAACTCACTGCAATTACAACTCTTAGTCTTTTTCTACCCGCTTTTCATTAAGGCTGACATTTCAGCCCCTATTTCTTTGCAAAATAGCTCCAGCTCAATCAGTTTGGAGAGTGAATATGTGCAGGAAATCAATAGTGAAAATTATGGTGCAGACTTCGGTTCCGCTACGTCCAACGCGGCCGAAAAGGCATGAACACCACACTTTTCAGATTTCTTTCTGTGAAGAACCTAAAAACGATCTTTCATTTTTATTCCACTTGAAAATTCCTTGTTACTTTGTGTTTATCTGTCACACAAATTCCCAATAAAATGTGAACAGTTGCGGCTGTAATGTGGCGAAAATGCTAGAAATGTCAAGGGGTGAACGCGTTCCATGTTACTGTACGAATGATTTTTAGCATATAGTGGTAGAAAATGTCTGAAGTGACACCATGAGTGTCTTGCCTACGGTGAACAAACTTTTTTTTTGAGGTGGGGGGGGGGAGTTTCATGAAAGGTGTCCCACTATAGATCCATACAGGCAGAAGAGGAACGACAGAACCAGAAGCCGTGCTACTTTCCGTTTGGTGAGCGCACTCACACAGCTGGCGTTGATGTCCGACTCGTGGCCCGTGAAGGTCTGTCTGCACATGCTGTCCCTGATGTCCCACAGTTTGGCTGAAGCGTCGCAGGCTCCTGAGATAAAGGTACGGAGGTCGGGCGACAGCGACAGACTCATGACGTCGCCGGTGTGGCCCGAGAAAACCGTGGTCTGCTGACTCGTCTCGATGTCCCACAGTGCGCTGGGGGCAAAGAGCAAAGCGTCTGTCAACAGCGAGCAGCTCCGGAGGCCTTGTTTGCGCTGCGCGTTCGTGCTTTTGAGCTGTGCGACTCACCAGGTGGTGTCTCCTGAACTTGTGATGATTTGATTGTCATCAATGAAACGGCAACATGAAAGATAACCTGAGGTTAAAGAAAGAAGAGATGGTTGTCATTTTTCTGATGCTTAAACCATGTTCGCTCGTCCTTAAGGTCACAAACGGGTGGCCGGACATTCTCCTTCCACATTTTCTGGTAGTGAGCAGAATTCATGGTTCTGGCAGCTTAAACCATCACACCACCACCGTGTTTGGCTGGCAGGGTGTAGTTCGTTTTCAGAAATGTCTAAGTTTTAAGCCAGATAGAGAACTAAACGCACTTTCCACTTTAGGCTCATCAGTCCTTGAATTTCTTCCCCGAGAGTCACCGGGATCATAAAGATGTTTTTTGAGGAATGTGAGATGGGTCCCTTATGTTATTTTTGTTCAGCAGTGGTTCAGGCCTCTGAACTCTCCCATGGACGCCATTTTTGCCAGTCGCTGACCCCTGACCCCCAACTAAGCCTGCAACTACCATTAAAGTCCTCTTGGAGCAACTGTGGTAGGCCTGCCACTTCTGTCAAGGTTCACCACTTTTCCATTTTCCAGACTGATGCGGTTCAGTCGAAAAGTATTCATACCCCTGGCAGATTTAGGAGGAGAATTATTTACATTGAACCAAGACCTTTCTTTCTGATTGGAAATGAGGCAGGCACATCTGAAAAGGGAAGAAACAATCAGTGGGAAAGGAGTTTCAATTTTCTGAAAAATTCTATTTGTATTTCTGCATGTTATTAAAAAGTCTGTCTTAAATTATCTATAGAAAAATTATCGGTATTATAGCTGCCTACCGTTTTACATGTACCCACTGGTATCTTGATCTTTTATCTTTCGGTGGCGAGCTGCAAGTCGCTGAGGTTGGAAGGTTTTCTTTCAGTCACCCTCCACCAATTCTCTATCA
Source organism: Fundulus diaphanus (assembly GCA_037039145.1). Classification (NCBI taxonomy): domain Eukaryota; kingdom Metazoa; phylum Chordata; class Actinopteri; order Cyprinodontiformes; family Fundulidae; genus Fundulus; species Fundulus diaphanus. The sequence continues at coordinate 24,433,788 of CM073136.1, forward strand.
GAGTAAAGCACGGACTCTGGCATGGCAACTTCAAAACATTCGCATGTGGGTAAAGTATCGCTTTAAACCTACATCTGCATAATTCCTTTAGAACGTGGCACGGCGCGTTGCTCCTTGGGATCTTCTATGGGTTTTGTTTCCTTTAGCAAATGAGATCAATACAAAAACGGCTTTTTGTATCCACCCAGGTTATCCCGACATTTGACTGGAGGAAATGTTGCCCCTTAAACACTAAAGTACTCAGCTGTGGCAGGACTGATAAAATCCTAATATCTAATGTATTAACTGAGCCATTTTGTCGATTCGCAGTTAAAACGGTCTGGCCTGCGTTCAATAGACGCATGAAAACGAATAACTCAAAGGAAGCCAAGTCAGACCAGATGTGGCTGCGAGACGATCCTTGACGCCGTCTCACCTGTGTGGCCAGGTAGCTCTCTGCTGACCCTCACGTTGCCTTCGCGTGTTTTTAAGCAGTAGATGGAGCAGATGTTGTCCAAGCCTCCGCAGGCCACGTAGTTCCCAGAGGGGGCGTACGCGCAGGTCATCACCCAGGAGGAGCGCAGGGGGATGGCGTGTATCTAAAGAAGGGGAAAGCGTGGCGTGATGAAATGCAAACTGTCGACACGGTTGCAGAGAGCAGTCAGTATAAAGGAGGGGTTTTCACAGGTGCATGACTTGCGTTGTGTTGCAACATTTATAGTGTCCTGCAAAGATATTCATAACCCTTGGACTTTGTAACATTTTGTCTCATTGCAGCCCAAAAAGCCTCACCGTCTTTTACTGGAAATGTAGGTGATGGGCCAACATCAAGCAGTAATTGTGTAATTGAGGGAAATGATACACATTTTTCTCAATTTTGTACAGATAAACATCTCGAAGGTGTGGTATATTTATATGTACTCAGCCCCTTTTTAATCTAATTCCCTGAAATAAAATTCCATCATGAAGCATCATGAAGACTAAGGAACACAGCAGACAGGTCCGGGAGCAAGTTGTCAGGGTCAGGGAGCGGCTTTGAGAAGGGTTCTCAAACTCTCCCACAGAGCAGCGCTTAAACCAATGTCTGAAAATAGAGTACGGCACAACAGCAAACCTAAGGAGACATGGCTGCCGGGCTGGGCAAGCCGAACATTTGTCAGGGAAGAAGACCCATGGTAGCTCTAGGAGATCTGCAACGCAGGTGTGAGAGTCCGTCAATAGGAAAACTATTGGTCCACAATCTGACCTTTACGGAAGAACGTCAAGGAGATCGGCACAAATGAAAAATGTTTAATTTTTGCATTTAGCGGTACAATAAACAAGTAGAAGAAGGCTCTCTGGTTAGATGAGACCAAAATGATGGGTTTTGTCCTTCATCCAAAACACTATCTGTATAGGAAAACCTACACTGCCCATCCACCTCCACACGCCATCCCTATGGTTAAACGCGGTGGTGGCAGCATCATGCTGTTGGATGTTTGAATTTCTGTTTTTCAGAAGGGACGGGGAGGCTGATCAGTCGATGGATCGAGCTAAAAATGGATCAAACCAACAAGAAAAACTTTCGGAGGCAACAAAAGAACTTTAAGCATGCAGCCAGAGCTAAGATATCGTGGTTGAAATCCAAGGCTCTGGGGGCTGACTGCATGTGCATTTCACACCTTTTAGGTTATTTTCCTCAAAAGCTTTCAGAACCATGTGTTTCCAAGTTTGGGACTGTCATTTGAGTAAAAACTGAAGAAGTGCAAAGGGGCATGAAAACTGTTGCAAACACTATAGGCTTTACAAAACAGTTTTTTCTGTGTGAAATATTCACTATACTCAGTCTCTTTAAGAGCCCCCTCCCAAAAAGCAGGTCAGAGGTCAATGGGATGGTACAAAAAAAAACGGGAAAAAATGTATGAGAGACTTGAGTTTAGCTTAAAGTGTCCTGAAGCAGATTTTTCTATACGTAAAAGTGTCCCATGAGGACATTTCATAGGAAACTTTTACATAGCAACAAGGCTATGCAGTGCCGGGCTTTTTAACGGGGGAAAACGAATAAAACACTCTCTTTAACAGCAGGAAAATCACCTCTGAAGCAACTGTTAATGCTACATTAGACCTTTCCAGTTGCTGCCTGGAAGCCGCGGTGAGTCACTCAAGTCAACTTCTAGTTCAGACAAGTTATAACCTCACGAGAAAAAGGTTTTTCACTGACTTTACCTTGTTAGTGGTGTGGCTGTCCCAGACGATCAGTTTCCCATCCTGAGAGGCACTGACCAGAAGCCTGCCGAGACAAAAGCAGGCAAAGGTTTGGAAAAGGTTTTGGCTTTTCCGCAAAAATCAAGGTAAATTCCAGGTGAACTCCAGGCTACACGTTGGATCACAATTATCCCAAACATTTAGTCCTGACTAGATCAGACCTAACAGTTTTAAAACATCAACTCTTTAATTACACACGCGCTTTATCTCCTACATAAGATTGTGCAGTATTTTGCACACTTAAAGATTTATTCTGTTTTTTGCTTGTTGTCTCACAGCAAAATGTTTCAGATTGTCAAACCAGTTTTAAGGACAATCCAAATAAATGCAAAACGCCGTTTTCCATTGACGGTTTTATTTATTTAAACACCGTTGCGCTAACCGTAAAGGTAACTTTTGGCCAGTAAAAAACTGTCATGAATTAGCCAAGCCTGATTCTCGCAAGATCCACACAGCCACAAAAAAAAAAAAAAAACAGCTCAACCCTAAGCACAAGCATCCATTGGTTTGGCAGCAGGACAACTATCCTGCAGCATAACTCACTGGCTTGCATACCAGCAGGTCTACGTCTGAATGACTAAGAAAAGGAGCAAAAATGAATGTTTGGAAGTCGTCTAGGCCAGGGGTTCCCAAAGTGGGGGACGGGACCCCCTGTGGGGTCACAAGACACTTCTTGGGGGTTGCAAGATGATTTGAGGCTGATGGACTAAAAAGATTTTGTATTCTTTTACTTGTGAAACAACTGTTAACATTTAACACAGTAGGAAAGCTGCCCTTTTTTGTAAAGTTGCTATAGAAATGCTACTTTATTCTCGTAATTTTACGACTTTACTATAACTTTGTTCTCACCCCCACCAAAAAATAAATAAAATTTCTAAAAAATATCTAAAAAATTAAAGGTGTCAGACCCACCTTGAGTCTGAACCCCAGTGCATGGCATAGATCTTGGCAAGGTGGCCGCGGAGGGTGCGCCTTGTCCGCATCTGGATACGGCCGACGGGATCCAAACCAGCAGCCATCTAAATGAGAACGAAGATTTTATCCAAAGTACAATTTTTCTTTTTTTCTTCCATAGTGATTGCATTTTTTTTTCTTTTAAGTCAACGTTCTCATCAATATTTAAACAAATACAGCGTTTCACGCAGATACAGTCAGAGTGGCAGCGACTGTGACTCAGGGGAAAGGTGCAGTTTTCTTGCAATCTGAAAGTCGTAGGTTCAATTCCAGCATCCTCTTGCATGTCGAAGGCACTTACCTCCCAGGTTACTCACCGTATTGGGTAGTCAATGTGGAAAGAAAAGTGTTAAATAAATTCATTACATTTACCATTTAGTGTGGCATTTTTGAGTGCCATTTACCTGGGTGAGTGTTGAATCGCCACAAGCTTTCCTGGCATCCTAATGAGCAGGGCGTCACAGGCAGGGCAAAGACAGAACACCACTTTTTAGAAAAACTGAAATTTAACATTATGGATAAATGTATTCATTATAAAAACAACTTACTCGTATTTGGTTCCTCAGCTGCTCGGCCTCCTGACGAAGCTGCTCCAGCTCACTCATTTTGGAAGTTGTCCTAGCTTTAACCTGTTGTTTAGAGAACTATTTCAATTTCATGAAGCATCACTTAAATACAGTAAAATGTGTTTCAGGGTTGTGACATTGGATGACCGTTTGCCTTATTTGTCTCTCTACTAGCCATTGACAGATGATATGTCCATGAAGCTTCCTGCCCGGAGACAGCCAAGGCTGGTTCCAGCCCTCTCTGTTCCACCCCATATAAGCAGGTATACTGTGACCATGCATTCAGTATAATCCCATCTGGGATAATCATAGTTCGATGCTCTCTCATAATCCAGTAATCCAGTAGTCATCTTAATCAAATGTCATACAATTAAAAAAAAAAAAATGTGTTTACTTGAAGCACTTTTTCACCTGATTTGTAAACATTAATGCTTAAATCAAAGCGCGCACTTTAATCTCTGAGGTTTACTGAAGCCTCTGTGAGAAAAAAACCCCACTTGTAATCTGTTTATGACTGCAAAACCATCTTCGGTTTTAACAGGGGAGAATAATCTGTAATGACTAAGCTACTTCTCGGTTGCCAGTTTCATTACCAGGCAGCAGATAAATGGTGAATATTCCCTTTAAAGCCGGATTCATACAGTTCAGTCAGACCTCATGATAATCCTGGGGACAGTCATCTTTATCGACAGTCTCCTGCCAGAGGACAGATCCTCTAACTACATGTGAATATGCCACATCACCCTTTCAGCAACAGTCTCCTGTTCTTGATTGAAGCATGGTTAGATTTTGAAACCCTGACAGAGCCGGACCAAGGCAAAGCAAATTTAGCTGCTGTTTATGTCCTCCAGGCCAGCAGAGGGCCAGCTAAGAAGATAAAATGGACCTTTAAAACTTCAAATTTGTAGTTACATGTATTATAATTGAGTTTTAAACTCTATTGACATATTTAAAGGAATTAAAAATTATTTTGTGAGATTTAACTCAGAACTAAATTAGATTAAGAAAACAACACAGGACAATATTTCGGTGTTTTAGGGAAAACCAAGAAAACAGTTTTTACAACTATTGTCAAGTCCTGTTTTTTTTTTTTTTCATATGAAGGGCCCCAAATGTTTCCATGTGATGTTTCAATAACTTCCCAATTCTGGGATCAATAAGGTACACTATTGTAAAAGTATTGTAAAAGTGGCAAAGTCATTTTCCTGGATGGGAAGTCTTTATTTTGCCAGCCAAATCAACAGGCATCTCAAAAATCCTTTATTGCCTCAAAATGCATCAAAGTGTCAAACGGAGACACTAGGGAACAAGCAGGATTAAAAGCTACAGAAACTAGCTGATGCTTCACAAAGCACACCTGACTTTGACGGGGGAGTATTGTGGCATTTAGATATAAGATTTTGTGGCCCACCTAAGACACCGCACTAGATATGTCCGTCTGACCAGATGAGTGAGTTTTAGAGTTTACATTTGGTCCATAATTTATTCACTGCTATTTTATTTCATAAATACTGTGAATTGAATACTGTGAGGGTGAAGCTAAACACAGTGATATGTCCAGTTAAAATGGTGGCTTAAAAACAAAGAATGAAACCTGGAGCATATAAATGCAAACAATCAAGTTCAGACGGTTAAAAAGATTTGTTACTGGTGCTTGGTTCCAAAAGGGTTATGGGCTTCACTTGAGAGGGGGGGTCTCCTATTCATTTTACCAGAGGGCCTCATGACTAGGGCCAGGTCATTGGTTGAACTAAGTTTGCCCAAAAATATATTTCATTAGAACAAAACAAACAACCCCTGTTTAATCAGCTGGTGGTAAAAGTAGACATTGCCACTGAACGATAAAACGTGACATGCCATGACGTTATCTTCCTGTAATAATTGGGTTTTTAGCTGAACTGTCAGGTGTTGGCATCTACTGCAGTGAGACTCCACCCGACAGACTGAATATCTCTTCGACATCCAAAATGTTGCATTTATCGGAAAAAATAAACCCCCAAAATATTGCATTCCAAACCACTCAACGTTAATATCTTGCACACGGATATTACAGTGATGACGTGTGGTGCAGCTCTTACCTGGAACTAAATTTAATGTTAAAACCTTTCAGTATGTTTCTTGTTCCAAAAAGCTAACATTGGCACGCCTGTGAGGGTACTATACATAATTTACAGGCATGTCAATGCAGTTGGTGTTTAAGGTTAGCTTTATGCATCAGGGCATTAGAGATGTACCAAATGGATAAAGGGCTGAGAGTGAAGGGCCTGGGAACCTTGCGGCTGGAAAACAACCTCAAGTGAACACTTTGCATGTCAGGTTTTAGATTTTCTATTGATCGCAAGTCAGCAGGTCGGTCCTGGACACCTCAACGCTCAGATGAGGGCAGAAAATGCACAAGTCTGGCTAAACTGGAAGAAGGGCCCCAAATAAAGCACTACTGAGGGCCCCATTACCCTTTCGGTCCAGCTCTGGTCTCCGTCTTTGTGTATATGCAACCGTTCGGATGATGAGAGCCCTTCGCAGCTAACACAGTACCAACACTGCAAGGAGGAACATTTAGCTGTAGTAGGCTACATCTCCCTGGAGGGGCCCTTCGACCAGATGGATCACAGCGCTAATGGAAGCCAAAGGAGGGTGCATCGTGGGTCTCGGGCTCCTGGCACAGCTGCTCGCTTAGCCAACGAGGAGGAGAAAGACCTAGGGAGGAGGTGGAGGTAGAGGAGGGCCACATCAGAGATCAGGCCCGGATGAGTCGAGCCAGACGCTCAGGGGCTAGCTGCCTGTGAGCATCAACTGGCCGGACGAGGGGATTCACCGTGGAGCTATGGTGGCCGGCCCCTGCTGCGTTGGTGCATTGCCCGGCAGAGGACAGGAGGCTCGACCTCCCTCGGCGGTCTAGCCTCGGAGAGCATGTTTTACCACCCAACACAAGACGACAGGAATTCACAGGGCTTGTAAGTGGACCCCACCCCTCTGGATGCCCTGATCTGATGCTGGGCTACCAGGAGGGCCACATCTGCAGCTCGGAGAGGAGTGCAGAGCCGTTTAACTGCTGCATGTCTGGTGGAGCAGATGGGAAAAGGTCTAAAAGGATGCGTGTGCAGCAGCATGCAGATAGATGCAGGCCAGAAATCAAATCTACTGGAAAGAGACAAGCGCGCATCACGGGGGATGTATTTGGATGCAGACTATTGCGCTTTCTCTCTCCTCCTCCTCCCCCCCCCCCCCTTCTATGCACCCCCCCCCCCCTTTTTTTCCCCCCATCTATCTGTGGTCATGAAATCCGAATCTACCTGTAATCGTTTGTGCCATAGCCCACATTTGATCTTAAATAATCAGCCAGCCATCTTAACGCAGAGCAGGCTGACCCACGGCAGCTGTCACGGCGCTGTTCAATAAAGGGTGGCTACCTGTTAATTCTCCCGAAGGGCTTCAAAAAGCACTCAGAGCGACGTCTCCGAAAAGCCGTGGAGGGTTGAAATGCGTGTCTTTTTCACGCATTAAAGACGCCGTTCGGGGCCGATCCTCCTTCAAAAGTTCCGTGTGTCACGATCAGTGGACGGGCGAACGGAGGAGGGCTCCACACATTTCCATTTCTCCGGTTTGGTGGAGCTCCGGAGGAGGGGGGGGGGGAATGTAGGAATAAAAAGGATCAAATCTGCTGCTGCTGCTGTTTCTTCTAGCCCCCCCTTCTCCCGACGGCGGCGCACCTTTTCACGTTCGGAAGGTTGGGAAAAACATTGTTGTTTTTTTTAATCCTCGTCTGATGTAAGGGGAAAATAAATCAAAAGAGCTGGCCCCAGTTTTTCCTTCCTCCGGCCCGCATCAAGGATCGTCCATTAAGCGCTGCTCAGCCCGTTTGACTCCGCGTCTTCGTGACGTTATCCCCGTTTCCTTCCTCCCTCTGCTTGCCTCCTCCCTCCCTCTTCCGACACTCTGCCAGGGCAGCTGCCTCAGACCCGGAGCACCGACACAAAATCTGCAAACTGCTCCCTGAGAACAGACAGAAGACGTGAATGCTTGCAGCACAATATACGTCTGAGGACCCCCCCCCCCCCCCCCAATTGTCCTCACAGGAGAAACTAACAGAAATATTTAAGACTTCCACACACAATGACCAAAAGAGAGAAAACCAATATTTCCCAATGTGTCATACTGCAATGAAAATTATGCATGTTTTTTTTTAATTATTTACCAGGGATGTGACAATACATCGATCGATATATCGATTAAATTAGTAACGATCCAATTACATCGACGCAAAAAGGAAAATACCGATCCATATCATTTTTAAGATGCACCTTTTATTTTGAAATGCACAAGGCAGCAGACTAAAGTGAACAGATGATCTATTATTAGTAGTAGTATAGTATTTTAAAATTACAAGAATGTTGTCTTGATTTAAAAGGCTGCTTAGAAATAAAATGGTCAAATCAAATCACACACACACACACATATATATATATATATATATATATATATATATATATATATATATATATATATATATATATAACTATCAATGAGTTAATATCAATGTAAATAATAGTATTAGGTGGGCAGATGATATTGCATCATATCAATCGCATCGGTCGGAAATAGTAATAGACTCAATATCACATTGTAACGCGATAAAGCCGGTGATTTACAACCCTATTATTTACCAGAAAAACTCTGAAAACTGTGGCATGCGTTTGTATATTCTGATAATATGAGGGTCATATACCTGGTACAATAAAAATAAAACTCAGTATGGTTAGGTTCTTCCTGTCGGTCTGTTTAAACATAGGCTTTGGCTGTTTATTTGCTTGTTACTGAATGCCAGTTGTGTTTCTTCTCTTCTATGTAGGTGTTTGTTGTAAGTCCTGCTGCCTTCTTGGCCTCTTGAAAAAGCCAATATGGACTTTTCACTTGGATAAATGAAGGACATAATTAAAAAGGCAAACCTAGTTTGCCTAGACTGGCAAAAATGTATTAATTTTAGGCATGGCCCGGTGAAGCTGCAAAGGTCAACCGATTCTCTTAAGCTGGAGCGTTGTAAATCTGATTGCCTCCCTTGTTGAGATGTACTTACATCTAAGTGGACCCAACCAAATGAATAATGTTATTCCTGAGCTTTTGTGTTGGGTTTTTATATCTTTCTAAAATATTTTGTTTTGCATTTCACTGAATGTTGAAGGAAAGCATTGCAAACGCATGCCGTACAATCTGTGGTGTCCAATTATCTACTGTAGTTAAACCTGTAAGCAAATGTATACCAGTGCAATACACAAAAAGGTCTTGATCCCCATTATCCGAAGACATAAATGTCTTCCAGAACATTGTGAAACCCTAACCCCGAAATTAAGAGGACTGTTTTTATTGAAGATGTATTCAGTGATGAAAACACATGTTCTATAGGGATGTCTAATTAGTAATTCCCACCTTCCTGTTTCCCTGTGGTACAAATAAGAGGTGACTCAATGGCACTCTTCTCTTAGCCACTAACTAGGCAGTGTCATGAGACCATCTCGCTTAGTGGGCAGGATGGTAAAGCAACCTCAAAGTTAAGAGGACCATCTCAGTCTGCACACCTAAATCCTACAGAAAAGCCTTTAGGTGAGCTGAAGAGGAGAGAGCATCAGAGAGAAACCAGGGCTGTGTGCAATCTATTGAGGTTGTTGTGCAAGTAATGATCAAACATCCCTCTATCAATATGCTTCAAACTTGGTTAATGTTATAGGACTGCTGTCCTACTGGCAAAAAGGGGCAAAAATCGGCCGTGCTGACTTGCAGGGATGCCAATAATTGTACACAACTGGTGATTTTGTTCAAACTCTTTTATAATGGAAATGCCCCACATTTAATAATACTAGTTTAATTAAAAGGTTGTATTTTTTGATGCTAGACTAGGGCTGCAACAAAAGACTCATCTGTTTTAAGACTTCTTACTCAGCTTTCCGAGGAGCGCTGATAGAGGTGCTGATGAAACGTCTCAGTGTGATTTCTGAAACCGAGCAGGTGTATGCTTGGATCAAGCTGGGGATTTCAGTTTTTTTTCAGTCTTATTTTTAACAAACCATTCCATCGAAATGTGAACTTTTAAGCTGAGTCTTTAGGTTTATTCACATTTTTACATAAATATACGCAAAAGGATTTTAGGAAATAGAAATATGATAATAAACTGCCTGTGTTCAAAACAAAGCCACCACCTGGATTTACTCAAGTAGATATTTAAGGGCCTCCCAATGGATGATTACTGCATGGAAGACCGTGTTTTAGCAGAAAACAAGTTATTTAAGTCTTATCCGTGACGAAGGGTCAAATTATTAGCATGCAGCAAACACAGAAAACATCAAAGGGGACACAGGGAAGTAATTTTGCTTTGCTGAAGAAAAGTGGTTTGAAGAAAATCTTTATCGATTAGAATCATCCATCACATAAATGTTTGGTGAAATCTAGTCATAGTCATTAAACCAACTGCAGAACTCGGGGCTATGTTCAATAGTAAGAACATTTCCACTCATTAAAAAGGGAACTCAATGGGTTTGGGACTAAACAGCTGCATAGCCTTGAGAAAACCACTAATCAGTGGGGGAATTGGAAAAAATGATTGGACTCGGGAGCAATGGAAGAAGGTCATGTGGTCTGATGAGTCTAAATTCGCCCTGTTCCAGAGTGATGGGTGCAACGCCCATAATGCAGCCATAATCTCTATGGCAGTGCTACGACCTGGAGTTAGTCAGGCCCAGGTGTAGCGATGTGAAGTGGCCAGAGAGTAAGGCCGTGTGACTCTGGGGCTAGACTGAATGAGCAGGTTTATTCCATCAGTGAATTCCTTCTTCCATGATGGTGCAGCCATATTCCAAGACAACATTACAAGGATTTGTCAGGCTCAAATTGTGCCAGAGTGGCCCAGGGAGCATGAGAGATCATTTTCACACATGGAGCGGTCGCCACAGCAACCAGACTTTAGCGCGGTTGATAGTTTTTGCGACACGCAGGAGAAGAATTTCAGCAGCAGTCTGACTCTTCAATCAGCTCGACAAGATCTTGGTGAGAAGGGAATGCGACTCTGGATGGACATAAATGCTGTAAAACAGCAGAATCTTATTGAATTTATGCCACAGTCAATGTCTATCACTGTCAAAGTTAAAGGGGGTCCAACAAAACATCAGTGTGATTCTTCTTTTGCACCGACAATGTATTGGAACATACTGCTAGACTGGTTTTAAACATACACAATTCACACAATACTTTGAAGAGTCACAGATTTATAGTTTTATTTAACCATTACAACATTAAAATTCCATTTTTGTTATTTAATGAATTTGTGTTTGATTCCAGATTACTATTCAAAGATAATATAGCTTTTGTACTGGCAGTCCAAAAATTATAAAATGTATCATAAGTTCACACTGCTTAGACAACAAATACTTTAAAATTACTGCTTAAAAATATTTTTTTACATACTGATTCCATTGATGGGCTCTTAATCTGCTGTATGTTTTCCCTAATGTATCTTGTAGCGGTTAAATTGTTTTAATTTCCTCTAATTTGAAAAAAAAAATCGGTTTAAGTCTTTGGTTGTCATGAGAGTTTTATTTGCTATGTGTTATCATGTTTGTCTTTTAGTTGTGTGCTTTCCAGTATGTGTATTTGTATATCTGTGGGGCATGCCTGACTCCATAATTGGATTCAGATTATGACACATTGTTTTTTCCCCCCAATATGCTATAGAAATAAACTTGACATTTAATCTGTGTTCTATAGTCGTTTCATGAAGATCAAAAACGAAATGATCTAAGACAATTTCCATAATGTAGAACAAAGAAAAATGAAAACAGAATGTCATACCGAATTTACAGAAATGATAATGAGAACGTCATTTGATTTACTTCGTAACCCGAAATTATGACTTTGAATCTTAAAAATGATAGCTTTTTAAGGAAATGTGCTATTATCTTTATTAATACATTTTAAGAAACGTTTAAAATGTCTGTTTACGGAAGTCCGTGAACGTTACTGTACAGCGACCTCCTGTGGTAATACATGGAATTGCAGTTTTGCCCAGTGTTTCCACTTTACGTCAGTCAGGTTTTATAGAGCTTGCTCGGCAGATTTTCCCTGTTATAATACCAATGCACCATACCATGAAATAAGTCAGCATCTTAAAGCAGCTCAGTTGCTGTTCAAAGCGTGTTAAAGGATGTTTGAGTCAGCGATGAGCTCACAGATCTGAACTTAGGGGCGGAGTTTCCGTCCGACCGTACCTTGGCTCATATTTGAGATGTTTTTGCCCTCCCCTCCTGGAAGTCACATGGGCCTCTCTGCTCTCTCGTGACTCTTTGTAACAAATAACAGGGGGGCGAGGCGTGTCGGGACAGATGTGCTGTTATTGGGCAGCACATTTCCCACAGCATCCAGCTGTCTGGAGGTAACTCAGCCCCGTCTGGAGCCCCTTCCTCCCACCGGTCACATTCTGCCCGCTGGAGCGTCACTTCTGCGCCGCCGAGCAGCGCGCACACACCCGGCATCAGCGGCGGAGCCCCCGAAACAAGGAGTCCGCAAGCAGGAAGTGGATGAGGCTGAGCGGTAAGCTTGTCACACCGTGTTTGACGCAACCTCAAAGGATGCCTCTGGTTGCAGACATCCTGGGTGTCGCTGTCAGACTGAACAATTGCTCCAATTAGACGACCTGCACGATCGTCCCGGCGTACGGCGGCGCGGCAACTTCCTCGCCGTCACCTCGGAAGCGTGCACACGTTTCATCACAATTGCGCTCTTCAAAGACGTAAACTTTTTATTTATTCGTTTGTTTTCATCCCCGCCGTAGCGCCGCCCCCACGCCGCGTGCATGCCGTGACGGAAGCGGCGGTTTATTTTGGAGCTGCAGGGACGTTCACGGGGCCTTTTGGATGGATGTGCTCCGTCTGCAGCTGCATCATAAATTCAGTGCGTCACCAGCAGCCTCCCGCAGAGCACACAGCCAGCAGCATCACCCTTACAGGGAAGGAAACGCAAGACGAGATCTCAACTTCCCCTTTTCAAACGACACTTATAGGTCACAATGAGGCTGAGCGCTTCCACTTCGTGCGCATCCACGGTGCTAAATGTGAATAAAGATCTCAATATGAGACGGTTTGACAACTTCCCCAGTGAAAAGATACAGTTGTTCAAATCACTCTTGTTTAAAAGTCCTAAATAAATTCATCTTTCATTGTAGCAGCAACATCTCACACTAAAAAACATTTATTCAGTGACAGTGGAAAATCCCATGGTACATAGGATTTAGGTCTGGAGACGGAGATGAGCATGGAAGGATGATTTGGTGTTTTGGATCATTAATCTGTTGAAATAGCCGGTAGCCATCAGAATCCACCAGATTTATCAAATGACCTTGTATTTTAGTGCCTGATGTCAGTCACTCTAGGAAACTTCCCAGAGCCTTCTGAGGAGAAAGGAGCCCACATCATCACAGATCCTCCACCGTACGTAGCAGTGGAAATGAGGTGCTTTACCACATATTCTTCACTTGTTCCATGGCAAATAGTTGTTGATAGGGGTTCTTGTCTGCTGGAGAACAGTCAGAGGAAACAAGAATTTTTATTTATTTTTTTTAAATCAGATCAAATTATTATAAAAAAGTTACGTTTGATTAAAGAAATATGGTCTTGATTTTTATTTTATTTTAAAGTTGTCGCTGTTAAAAGGAATCCAAGTGTTGTAGCCACCTAATAAAAAGTTTCATGTTTTTAAACGCTTTTTATTGTGATATTTTGCTGGATAATTTACAACTTAATTTATTTTAAGGCTTTGTGCTTCTCGAGCAGGGCTGCCAACAAATTAGCCTTCATCTGTACATTTGATTTTTCTAATGTTCCAGCCAGTCCCATTTGTATCGAGTTTGAGAATTTGTTTCTTTTTTTTTTTCTAATATCTATTCTAAAAGTAACTAAATAATAAAGATGTTGCCTCAGTCGTTCCAAAAGTAAGCAAGAAAGAAGGTTATTGGGCTCAATTTTGACAGGAACGAGTAGAAGATATCCTCTCCGTTGCCAGGCCTGCTTTGCCGTGTCCAACTCTGCTTTCCCCGTCATGTGATTCCTGTGGCTGAACAGCTCGTTGAGCATTTCACCTGCTCCGCTGATCACACACGGTAACCTCCTTGACAAAGAACGGCCGAGGCGTGGTGCTCCGATGGGGGGAGCGCTCTTTGGTTTGGGGTTTGCATGTGAAAACAAACAGGCTGCTGTGAATCAGATGACTGAAAATACCAACCTCAAGTGCGAGCGGGCGCCTTGATTAGGAAGCGTGACGTGAAAGCTCAACTCACAGGTTCTCCCTCTGGGCCTGTCAGGGCGTCGTTCCCTGTCTTGGGCAACGGTTTGCGTTCGAGCACAGAATGTGAAGTCATACTAAAATATTTAAAACGCCACAGAACATAGTGAGGTCTGACTATGATGAGCTGCGCTCTTCAAAAAAGGAACCAATGTGGGGGGTGGAAACAAAAAAGAAAAACGTACCTACAAAAGAATTTATGGGTTTAACACGTTATTTAAGGCCTTTATTTTATTACAGGGCAAACAGAAACATCTCGTAAAGCGTTAAACATGATTATGGTTTCGTTGTTTCTGTCGGTTTATCACCAGCCGTTATAAACTTAACAGAACCACGCTGTTGTAAAAACCTGTGGAGCGTTTCTTTATTCTGTGTTGCTGAGCTTCACTGCAAAAGACTTCTGGGCTACACTGCCCTATATACACCATCTCTTAGTCTGCTTACTCACTGCCTTGCAAAAACTTTCCTACATCCTTTGAAGACATCCATGGATTTTAATTTTATTTTTTTTGTGATCAACCAGCACAAAGTAATGGGTGAATGTGAAGAGGAAGTGAGTGATGGGTTACAGTCATCTGAGAATGATGAGGTGCATGTGTAACCTGCCCCCCTTGAGGCAATGCTTTGCAGAGCAGCCTTTCACGGCTGCAGTTGCAGCTGCAGGTGTTTTGGAGTATGTCACTAGCAGCTTTCCATGTCTAAAGATTGATTTATTTGACAATTCTTCTTTGCAAAACACCTCAGTGTGTCAAACTGGATGGAGATTGTCTGTGAACGGCGATTATTACGTCTTGCCAGAGATTCTCGGTTGTATTTCAGTCTGGAAGTTGCCTGAGCCTCTGGCTCCCTGTTCACTTTAGAATCGATTTAAACACGTTATCGTTGACGCAGAAGGCACTGAATGGACAGAGCTGTGGGAATCTGTCTGACCTCCAGCAGCTTTATGTGCCCTCCACGTCACTTTCATCTAATGATCAGTTACTTCTAGCCGTGCCAAGGTCTAGGCTGGTCCACAGAGGTGATGGGGGGCCTTTGTACTTATTGGATTTTAACCAATCATGAGAGTTAAAAAAAAATGTTTTGTTTGTTTGATTGTTCTGCCATTAGGTTCTATTTTTAGAAAGCATGGTGTGCAGTTTCATCTATATGCTGATGACTGTCAAGTCTACATCCCCGTGAAACATAATGGTTCCACTGAATCTCTGCTGGACTGTCTCAACGACGTCAGAGGATGGATGGCACTTAATTTCTTCCATTTTAATGAAAAAATGACTGAGGTTAGGATTTTTAAATGTGGTGGTTCTAGCTAAATCCCCACCTTTCATTTTTCCTCTTTGGCTCCATACCAAAAATCCACTCTCACAAACTTAGGGGTGAAAACGGACCCCTGCCTGAAATTTGACGGTCATGTCAGCGGCGTGGTTAAGTCGTCTTTCTTTCAGCTGAGGCGCCCGGTCGAAAATCAGACCCTTCTTTTCTAGGCCTCTCTTGGAGACTGATGCACACTTTTATTACTTCACGTCTGCATTACTGCAGCTCTCTTTTGATCAGTTAGTCAGGCCGCCCTCCGGTTTTGGCGTCCCCTCATTGGCTTCAGTTTCAGTTTCAAATCCATTTTAAAGTTCTTTTTGTTTGTTTTTAAGTCTCTAAATGGTCTTGACCCTTCTTATTTGTCTGAACTGTTGCGCCTTTATATGCCACCATGTGCTTTTAGATCGTCCGACCAGATGCTTTTAGCAGTTCCAAATACCTTTTAGAAAGCCAGAAATTGTGGAATTTGCTGCCACTGAAGGTCAGGCACTCCCCATCTCTTTCTGTTTTTAAAACTTGTTTACAAAGACATTTTTTCTCTTTGCCTTTCAACCCAGAGTGAGTTAATATCTGTCTTAATATTGCACTTGTTACTTGTATTCTGTTTTCTCATCTGTTTTACTGTTTTATTATTCTTTGTTTTTATATTTGTGCAGCACTTCGGTCAGCTGCTAGGTTGCATTTTAAGTGCTTTAGAAGACTTTATCCAGTGTTGCAGTTATATTTAAGCGATTCAAGCTGTTTTATTGTTGCTTTTAGCTGTTCTTTTGGGCTCTTTTTGCTGATGGTAGGGGAACCTTTGCCAGAAGTCTCAGGTATTTTGAACCCTCTAAATGTTCTTCCCTCTCCCTGCTGAAGAACAGAATCCCCACATCATTATGCAGTCACCACCATGTGCCACTGTGGGTAAAGTGGGTCCAAAGTGATGTACTGTGCTACATTTTCCATCCAAGCCAAAAAATTCATGTTGGTCTCATCTGACCACCTTTTTTTGCTCTGTCCCGTAAGGCTTATGACAAACTGTAGAGGAAACATTTTTAGCTTTCATCTGCAACGGCATCTTCCTGCTGTTCCATAAAGGGCAGATTTGTGGTCTTAGTTGTCTTTTGAACAGATCTATCCCAGTCCTTTGTGACTTTTGGTGCATGTTTTGTGTCCTGCTGGAAGGCATACCCAGTCAGAGCTACTGTAGAATGGTTCATGGCGTCAGGATGGCCCAAACAAAGTCCAGACCTAAATCTAATAAAGAATCTGACTTGAAAATTTACTTTAGTCACACTGCATCCAATGTGACTGAGCTTGAGCTTAATCATTTTTCTTCTGCATCACAATCATACTCTACTCTGTGTTTGTCTATCAGATGAAACCCCAATGAAATCTATCGAGGCTTGTGGTTGTAACATGATAAAATGTGAGCGCTTTCGTCAGCCACTGTAAATAGAGAACCTTTTACATTAACAGCAGTAGATTTAAACTATATGCTGATAAAAAGCAACCAGCGTCTGTATTTAGCCCAAAGCTTTCACCCAAATACTGTCTAGGATTACTTGAGTTTGAGTCCTGTTTTGCTTCTGAATCTTTTTTTGCTGCACGGTAACCTCTTAATTATTTTTCTTTTATCAAACTCATTCAGAGACTCAACAATGAACAGTGTTCATTGAATGTGATGTTCTGATGTGTTCCACAGCCCATGCAGAGATTCCTATCACAGACTCGTGTCTGTTTTCAATGCTGTGCCTCCTCAGGGCACAATGAACACAGCCGTTCAGTATTCATCCATCTGACGTCCCTGCTGATATTTTTCCATACTCACCGAATCTTTTATCATTGTGGAGTACAGCATCTCTGTCTATACCTCCCCATAGGTGATTAAAGTAATTTATTTTCTATTTTCTATAAGTTAAAACTCAGTTTTACATCTTTTAAAAAGACGTTAGCTAAATATTTGACTGTTTATCCAGATCAAGGTCACCAGCAAACAAAATTTCTGTTAACAGCCACACAAATGTCTTTGATAAACATTGCATTACCAAGACATGCAAGCATACCTTTATTTAGGCTTTTATTCCTCTTTTTCCTCTTTCGGTTCTCTGCCCCTGAAGGATATGTGCTTTTTTTTTGTGACATTGTTTTGCCTACTTGCCTTCACCTGTGCTGTGGAAGTTTGGATGGGCACTTGCATGGCGGGAAGCTCATAGTGGCCTGTAGGGAGGCCTCAAGACCAATAAATTTAATTTGTCTTGCATTCATAAGTAACAATTTCTACATAAAGATATATTATTGCAAAACTGCGTTATTTCATCATGAAATTGCATGTTTTTGTTACTATAATCATATAGAAATCATTATACGTACGAAGAAGTCTTTAATTGCTCTTCGGGCCCCCTAGTGGTCCCGGGACACCAAGCAGCCACTTGACCTGCTTATGCCTTAGGTAGGCCCTGCAAAACTGTCAGGCTGGACAAAGACATCAATTTATCAGTGAAGCGGCCAAGAGGCCCATGGTACCTCTGGAGGAGCAGCAGAGATCAACAGCTCGGGTAGAAGAATCTGGGTTTTAATTTGGAGTGGCAAGAAGAAAGGTTCTGGTGTAAGAAAAACCACAAGAGCTCCTGTTTATGTAGAGGACACATAAGAAGAAGGTGCTCTGGTCAGATCAAACCGAAAATGAACTTTGGAGTCTACATGCCAAACACTCTGTGTTGAAGAAAAGTTATGCTGCATATTACCCTGAACACACCATAATTGTGTTGGCAGCATCATAATGAGGGAATGCTATTGTTTAGCATGGACTTGCAGGTCAAAGTTGTTGAGAAGATAGATGTAGTTACATATAGGAAAATCCTGAAAGAAAAAAACAACAAAAACACAAGACTGGGGTGGAGGTTGACCTTCTAGTCGTACGAAGACCCTAAACATGCAGTCAGGGCCACAATGGAATGGGTGTGGAGCGAAGTTTGTGTGTTTTAGAATGGCTGAAAGTGGAAACCTTAATTCAGTTTGTGGGAATCTGTGGCAAGACTTGACAATTGCGTTTCAAAACCACTCTCCATCAAGAATAGCTGTGCTTGAGATATTTAGCAAAGAATGGGCAAAAAAACTGACTAAAAGCTGGTAGAGCTATAACCCCAAAAAAGAGCAGATGCAATTACAGCAAAATGGAGGCCTAATTGTGCCTGCCAACCGTTTCGGATTTTTCTTTGTTAAAAACGAATTAAAACCATATACAGTATGGTTTCCACCGCACAATTATGTGTTAATTTGTGTCAGTCTGTCCCATAAACTGCACAAAATAGGCATTTTACTTTGCTTCTGCAACATGACGAAATGTGAAAAAGATTAAGGGTGTATGAATCCTTTTGCAAGGCACTGTAATGTTTCCTTTATGTTATCTTTTAATGATTATTAGTTTTCAGAATAAACCGATTTTTAATAAGATCTTCAGGGTTTCAGTATTTCTTTGAATGAACAGTTATTGATGTGGAGTCATTCGTTTTGTTCCATTTGCAGAAGTATCTTACGGTCTGTTTAAATCTTACAGCCCACGCACGTTAACGTGACGCTCTGTTCTCTGCAGCCATGGCGAGCGAACGTTCCCCTCTGATCACCTCGGGGGTCTGTGGGCTGACCCTGACCACAGGGCCATGCGGATCAGCGTCGGACTCCCCCCAGGAATCGAGCCCCGGGAAACCAGACCAGGGCCTGCGGCGCCTGAACACCTTCTTTGGTGTGATGGTGCCGACCATCCTCTCCATGTTCAGCATCATATTGTTTCTGAGAACAGGTGTGTGGTGTCAGGCTCAAAGGATTTAGAGAAATAAAAAAAAGAAACTTCAGTTAGGTGTAAATGTTGCTGTCTGTGAAGCATGTGCAGCATAGCTGAGCCGCTGTAACTCGGAGTGGTGTGATCTCCCTTTTGCAGGGTTTGTGGTGGGTCATGCGGGGTTGCTGCAGGGCCTTTTAATGGTGGTCGTTGCCTACACCATCATATCTCTCACCCTTCTGTCCATCTGTGCCATCTCCACTAACGGCGCTATTCAGGGCGGTGGAGCCTATTGTATCCTTTCCAGTACTAAACTGATGTGTTATTTATCTTTGAATGTCCCTGGATTTGGTCCACATTAATAGTTGCTGCCACTCGTAAATAAACCATCTTTAATCAAATGATTTTTAGACATGATCAGCCGCTCTTTGGGACCCGAGTTTGGCGGAAGCATCGGTTTGATGTTCTTTCTTGCCAAAGTCTTTGCGTGTGGAGAGTATGTCCTGGGTCTTGTGGAGGCTATACTAGATGTATTTGGAGCAGATCCCGGTACGCTGGTGTCCCCTCGTCCATTTTGCAAGTTGACAATCATGAGACGTCCACCTGGGGTTAAGGCCTTTTATTTTATACATTTCAGAGCTCTCTTTGTCTGAAGGGTGGCGGGTGCTCCCTCACGGTTACTGGTACACGGTTCTGTACTCCTCTGTGGTCCTCCTGCTGTGTCTCTTCGTGTGCCTGGTGGGCGCCCACATTTACTCTCGCACAGCCTTCGCCATCCTGCTGGTGGTCACCGTGTCACTGCTGTCCGTCTTCATCAGCACCGTGGCCGTCAAACCGAAAGACTTTGTCATCCTGCACCAGGGTCCCGGGAACCAGACGCTGCTCTACAACGCCAGCTACACGGGTTTCAGCGCCGCCACGTTGAGGAACAACCTGGGCCGTGAGTCAGGATTAGGAACAATGCTGATGCTTGTGAAGAAAGCTAAGGATGTAAACTGCAGTTTTTATTCTTTGGTTTGACTATGTTCTTTTTTTTTTTGGTGCAGCTGGTTACTCTTTGGACTACAGCACCAACTCCGTCATGTCGTTTGCCACCGTGTTTGCTGTCATGTTCACCAGCTGCACAGGGATCATGGCTGGAGCCAACATGTCAGGTTACAGCTTGTCATTATTATACATGAATAATGTGAACCAAAGTGGAACGGGTCATTGTCTGTGGTTACATAAGAAAAAAAAATCACTTGGATATTAGAGTAGTGGGGGTTCAAATGTAGATGCCAGCCGCACTTTTCAGATATATATATATATATATATATATATATATATATATATATATATATATATATATATATATATATATATATATATATATATATATATATATATATATATATATATATATATATACACACACACACACACACTGTGGACAGCAACATACATGGATGTTTGTGGCTGCTAAAAAACATGAATAAAATATGGGCTATTACACAATGTTAATAGATGTTTGTTCTCACTCCACCTATGTCTGTAGGGGAGCTGAAGACTCCGAGTATTTCCATCCCTAAAGGCACCATCATAGCGGTCTTCTACACCTTCACCGTCTATGTCGTCCTCTTTATCTTAGTCGCCGCCACATGCAACAGGTACCGTGACCGTCATACTTAACCGTATAACCTGCTTCAGTTTTGTTAAATAAACACAGATCCAATATTTTGTTTTCTTCATGTTTTAGGACCCTGTTGATTCAGGACTATGGGTTCCTACAGCGAATTAATATTTGGCCGCCGTTTGTCACCATTGGAATATTTTGTGCCTCTCTGTCAGCTGCGATGTGCGCCATGATCGGAGCTTCCCGCATCCTCCATGCTCTGGCTCTGGATCATCTCTTTGGTAAGCCATAGGAGTTTTTCTTTCTGTGCTTTTTTAAATCATAAAAACAGTCCCTTATTTGTACATGAGGATTTCTTTCTTTTTTTTCCCCTCAGGGTTGCCTTTGGCCCCAGCTACTGTTACATCTAACTCTGGGAACCCATGGGTGGCGGTGCTGTACACCTGGGGCTTGGCACAGGTCAGCACTGCAGTTTAAATGCACAGGATTTTTATGCTGGCTAGAAAATTCTGGACAAATCTAGAAATTTCTTTTAATATTTTTCAAGTCTTGATAAGAAGTGAAAAAAAAACGAGTATAAAAATGTTTTTATCCCATATCTCATTGTCTACTTGTGTGTCTCTTTTTTCTTCCTTTCTTCCTTCCTCCCTATGTCCTTGCTTCTGCCCTTCCTTTCTGCTTTGTCCTCTTTACTTCTTTCCCACATTGTCTTTCCCTTCTTCTTTCTGTCCTTTTTCTTTTTACATTCTTTCCTTGTGTCTTTTTCTTCTTCCCCTTCTTGTTTCCTTCTGTCTTTCCTTCCATACTGCTCTTTCTGCCTTCCTTAAATCCAACCAACCCTTCTTTCTTGTTCTACCACTTTCCCTTACGTCCTTCCTTTCTTTCTTCCTCCCTCCCTCCCTCCAACGTATTGCCATGTTTCTGTGTCAGTGTGTGGTGTTTGCAGGGCAGCTCAATGCCGTGGCAAGTCTAGTGACTGTTTTCTACCTGCTCGCATACGCTGCTGTAGATCTGGCCTGTCTGGCCCTTGAGTGGGCATCTGCACCAAATTTCAGGTAAAAACATAAGTTCCTATCAGAGTCTCTGTTTCTGTAAAGTTTTAGAAAAAAAGTTATTAATTATTCTGATGCTTTTTCGGCGCATTGTAGCCACCACACTGCTGTTTCAGTTCTTTGACAAAGAAGTTGTAAGAAGTAAAACCATTATTGCAGTATCCATGTGTGCAGTACTTCAATCGCAATAGCAATTGGATGCAATATTTGATAAGATGTTATATTTAAAGTGCTATGCTTGTGCAATAATATGATTGCCATTATTATTGTTTTGCAGCCATGACTTAGAGTTGTATTTATTGCATGAAATGAATTTAGTTAGGCCCTCAGCAGTTTCATGTCCTAAAAATTTGAATATACAGTGATGCATTAGCTTTCTGGATAAAAAAAAAAAAAAAAGGGATACAACCCAGTTTCTGCTTTACTGTGCTGATCTTGTGATGTATGAAAGTCCCATGTAGTCTGAGAAAGGTCTTTCAGATTGAAGAATGTATCTTTTCAGAAGACGGGAAGAGCTTCTGAAGTTCTTAAAGTGCTGTTTTTGTTCCACCAAATCTAGCAACTAGGCAGATTGTGTAGGAATGGCTCGCTCTTAGGCGCTCTGGGAGTTCCAGCATGGTGACTTTATGGGATCCTCCAGTCCTGAAATATTATCACTACTAAATATTCCACATTTAACTGCTAGTGCGCCTAAAATAAAGGTGAAGCAACTTCAAAACGAGGAGCCTTAAAACCCCCAGAGCAGGGTCAGAGGTTGTCGAGAGCGCACACAGGTGGCCAACTTTCTGCAGTTAATAGCTACAGATCTCCAACCTTCATGTGTTTTTTTTTTTTAAACTAGAATAAGAATCAGATTTATTGGCTAAGACTGTGTGCACAAGCAAGGATTTTGACTCGTGTTTCACGTGCTCACAGTGCACAAACCTCAGAAATATAAAATTCAGAGGAAATGCATCACCTTACGTCACCAAGTACAATGTAAACCATCGAATGTGGAGATTTTAAAGAATGGTGAAACTAGACTCTTAAGCTGGTAAGACACGGAGAGGATTTGACTGTATTGCTACATGAGTAAAGTCTGGTGCCAAGGGGAATAATGTCTGGGAGCTGAATGGAACTGTTAATGTTGCAGAATACCGAGACATTTTAGACCATTTCATGCTCCCAACTCTGTGGAAACAGTCCTGGGACCAATCCTTTCTGTTCCAACATCACCGTGCATAAATGCTGAAGGACACAGATGGTCAAATTTCGTATGAGGGAACTTGACTGGCCTACACAGGTTCTTGAGCTTAACCCGACAGAACACTCTTCTCGCCAACACCAGTGTTGGACCAAACAGATGAGCTTCTGAGAAATGTTTAGAACCTCCCATAAACACACTGCCTTGTGCAAATGAAGGGTGGAATATTTCAGCTTTACAGGGTGGGCCGACATTTTATTAAGAATGTATTTGGGTTAGTTATTAACGTTCATGTGTATGAAGACCGGTGAGGGAATATTTAATCATTTTGGTTTTCTTGATTCCACATAAGCAAAACGTTTTTGCATCTTTTGACCAATTTTCAGAGTTCATCTGTCATCCTTGTGTTTAACAGACCAACCTTTCAGCTCTTCTCATGGCACACCTGCCTGCTGGGGATCCTCAGCTGCTTGGTGATGATGTTCGTCATCAACCCCGTGTACTCCTCAGGCAGCATCGTCCTCCTGCTGCTGCTCCTGCTTTTCCTCCACTACAGGTCACCCACAAGCAGCTGGGGCTACATCAGCCAGGCTCTCATTTTCCACCAGGTAGCTGGACACAGCGTATGCACACTCTCAGGTAGAAAGTCAGGCATGCACCTGCAACTGTGTTGCTTCTGTTTGTCCTGTGTGTGTGTGTGTGTGTGTGTGTGTGTGTGTGTGTGTGTGTGTGTGTGTGTGTGTGTGTGTGTGTGTGTGTGTGTGTGTAGGTGCGGAAGTATCTGTTGATGCTGGATGTGAGGAAAGACCATGTGAAGTTCTGGAGGCCCCAGGTCCTGCTGATGGTGTCCAACCCTCGCTCCTCCTGTCAGCTTATTCTGTTTGTGAACCAGCTGAAGAAGGGCGGACTCTTCGTGTTAGGTCATGTGCAGCTGGGGGATCTGGGTAAATTTGTTTTACTTGTTTTTCAAACATTTCCTTCTTTCAAGCCCTCACTCCTACCCACAGGTGCTGTATGAAAGATGGTACCCATCATGGGTACAGTGGGTTGCAACAGTTTTCATCCCCCTTAAACGTTTTCACTCTTTTGTCACATAGCAGCTACATACGTCAATGCATTTTATTGGAATTTTATTTGACAGACAAACGCAAAGAAGTGCACAGGTGTGAAGTGCAAACATAATTATCCGTGATTTACATTTTGTTTTGCATCCAAAACAGTATTATAAACGCAGTCCAAAGACGTATTCAGCCAGCTGAATTAATTCTTTATGGGACCCCCTTCTGCCACTATTGCAGTTGAAAGTTTTACTTGTTTTGCACATCTAGAGACAGAACTTTGTCCCATTTTTCTTTGTCCCAATTGTCCCATTTTTCTTTACAAAATGTCCAGTTCAGTCAGACTGGTTGGAGAGCATCTCTGAACGTCAGTTCTTGTCACGGATCCTCAGTTGGATTTATGCCTGGACTTTGACTGGGCCGTTCTAGCACGTGAATATGCTTTCATTTAATCCATTCCAGTGCAGCTCTGGCTGTACGTTTAGGGCTCCTGCTAAAGAAAAGCATTCCCACAGCGTGATGCGGCCACCAGCATGTTTCACATTTGAGATGGTGTGTTCACAATCAGGTTCAGTGTCGGTTATTCTCACTCATAGTGTTTTGGATGAAGGCAAAAAAAAATCTGGTTTCATCTGACCTAAGCCCCTCCTTCTTTACGCCTGGGAAAATTCTCAGTTATACGGGTCACCGCAACAGCAAACAGACTTAAATCGGAGGCAACCGGACTTTCGCTCAGTTTTGACACCGATCCAGGAGTCTTTGTCAGTTCTGGCGGCTCGCACTTGAGCAACCTGCAGTTGGTGTGCTGCTGTTTTTAAGGACATGGAGGTCCATCCGCCTAGGCGCATTCTGAGTCAGATGCAAATCAATGACCCACCCGTCACTGTTCTGTCTCCTTCATTATGTTTGCCTTGTCATCTACATGGTTTGTTGGAAACCTTTATCTTTCAAACTCTCTTTCCTTAATGGGTGTTTCACTTAAAAACGTAATAGATTACATAGAAGCTTGAGGTTGTAATGTTGCAAAATATTAACAGTTTAAAAGGTATGTATACTTTAGCCAAGCACTCCAATGGGTGGAGTCATGTGCTGGGAAGTATGCCTCTACTTTTAAACATCAGCATGTTATATTTCCGACGTTTCTAGGGCAACATAACCGGTTTAGCAAGATATGATGGACATGTCTGAAAGTTTGCATTTGCTACCAAGTCTCCTGTTGTATGTATGTATGTATGCATGCATCTGTGTGCGTGTGTGTCTATTTGCTTTAAATCACATGATGAAATGAAGTTCATGGAACATTTAAGTGAAAAATAAGTGATTCTACTTAAATATATTTCGCATACTTTCTGAGATGCGTCATTCAACTGTCCAGAGATAAGAATCTCCCAATTATCTATTGATCACCTCTGATTGGTGATCAGGAAGTCAAAAGCTAGAAATCAGATTTGTTTTGCACACATTTATTTGATAAATGCACCAAAGCTTGCAGAATTCCTGTCATTTTGGATTTATAAACCCCTGAATTTTGTGTTTTGCTGCACTGTTTTTGTGTTTAACAGAAATAAGATAAAGGGTTAGAGATATGTGCCTTGATACATAAATGGGGATATTCGTTTTAGTCCTTCATTTTTGTTTTCACTCAAAACTGATACTTTGACTCTTAAGCACATGTTCCCTTTTTGTCTCCTTAGTACTTTTTCTCTTTTGGGAAATAAATGCAAGTTGGCAGGTTAGATGTCCAGGAAAACTTGAACTTAGCATCAGCCAGGAAAAATCTGACCGGTGCATTTTGACATATTTCCTTTAAGACATCCATGAAGTATCCTTAAGTAAAATTTTGGATAACTCTTGATGGTAATCTTTGTTTTTTCTGTACCTATATCATAGAAAGATATACGCCGTGAATAAATGCATGCTCTGTATTTCAGACTCCCTGCCATCAGACCCAGTCCAGACCCAGTACAACTTCTGGCTGAGTCTGGTCGATAAACTTGGAGTGAAGGCCTTTGTAGACCTCACCCTGTCTCCCTCAGTCAGACAAGGAACACAGCATCTCCTGCGCATCACAGGACTTGGTAAACCTTTCCCCGCCTCTATTGTAGACTGTTTCATTGTGTTATCTGCATCTGCTGAGTCTGATTTTGTGTATTTGTCTCCAAGGTGGCATGAAGCCCAACACATTGGTTTTGGGTTTCTACGACAGCTGCACTCCTGATGATTTCTTCCTGCAGGATTCTGCCTTCTGCCGCTCGTCTGTGGGCGAAAGCAGCGAGGGGGAGTATAATTTTGGGGTCGACCTGCCTTCGCTGCAGGCCCATTTCCCTCCCGTCCGACACGTTGAGAGCCCGCGGTGGCTGTTGCCAGAGGAGTACGTCGGCATCATTTCTGATGCCATTAAAATGAATAAAAACGTGTGCCTTGGCAGATACTTCTTCGAGCTGCAGGGAGAAGGTAAAGACAGCAAAGTCGACGGGTCTGAGCGAACAATAGACGTGTGGCCTCTCAACTTGCTCCAGCCGGGCAGCGGGGACTACCAGGACGTGTGCAGCCTGTTCCTACTGCAGATGGCCTGCGTGCTCAACATGTCCAGCAAATGGCGTTATGCCAGAATGAGGATCTTCCTGAATGTGGAGACGGGCTCCTGTGACCAGGGCTGGGTGGACAATGAAGAGACATTTCGGGAGCTGCTGAGGAAGCTGAGGATCAGGGCCTCCATAAAGATCGTTCGCTGGGACTCTGTGGTGCAGCACTATGCTCTACCAGAGGGGGAGCGCTGCGGAGAACCGACACCAGGTTTATCTGAGGACTTCCTGTCTGCAGTAAACTGCATGTTGAAGGAGCACAGCTCTCAGGCAGCTGTTCGCTTCCTTTATTTACCTCGGCCCCCTTCTGGTCGCAACCAGTCACAGCACTACTTGGCTCAGCTGGAAGCAGTGACCTATGGATTAGGGCCCACACTGTTGATTCATGGCGTCACCCCGGTGACATACACTGACCTCTGAGCATGTTTTGTCTCATTTGAGGATGTAAATGTCACAAAGTCTTAGTTCTCTGTCAGCTTAACTTTAAGAAGTACAAGTTCAGCATTTGATGTTATTTAAGAATGCTATTCTGCAGTATTTATTTGTTTTACCACCGGGATTTTTTTCTTTTCTTAGAAAATGTCCACATTCAAGTGCCACTTGAAGTTTAATAGGAAACCTTCCTATATTTATATACATGAAATGGCTTTGTGCTTAAGCCAGTAAATGGCTTTGAGAATAAATTTGCATTAATTGTATGTCTCCTATGGACCCACAAGAGAAATAAACATGTCAAAAATACAATTTATAATTATAAATTATTTCTTTCTTCTTTAAAGCCACAAAAAGTTGTCAAGGAGACGTATAGCAGTCGTCCACATATAAATAACTTTTTCAAGGACAAAAGTTTTAGTTAATGAAGCCATCTGGCTTCATTTTTATAGAACTTTTTTAGACAGCGGGAATTCTATGAATTGAATACATAAATATTTGTCTCTGTATAAATAACGGGGCTATCAACATTAAACTCAATGCGGATAACAGCCCAAGTAATTCACACACACAAGTTACTCCAAATTATGTGTAATAAAGTAGAAAGAACCAGGCAATAAGTTTTGAACAAGCATACTGGAACCTCTTTAAGGCTGTATAAAAGGCTTTTTTGGTAGTGGCCACTTCAGTTGGTTTCCTCTATAGAGAAACTAGTCGTTCTGTCTAAATGTTTTTGACCCATTTTTCCACACAAACTGTCTTCATATCTTGAAACTTGTCAGGGCCTTTCCTGAGCTTTCAGACCTTCATTTTATAACAGATTTTCAACTAAATTCTAGCCAGTGATTGGTTGGGCTTTTCTAGTAGCTTTGTTTGCTTGGCTGTGTGTATGGGGTCATTGTCTTGCTGAAAAATCCACCCTTTTGTCTTCAGATTCTGATTAAGAATGTCCTGGGACATTTCTATATGAATGCTTCCTTCAATTATAATACTATTGTATTACTATTGCCCTTACAGTTGATATACTGCATATGATGTCATTGGCTCAGTGTTTGAAAAGCTACAGATACAACACCGCAATGTGCTTGTGGTAATATCGAACCACAGTCTGCTACACTTCCAACGTTTCAACAGTTTGTTGGCCGCTCTACCAGAGAAAACAAACAATAGGATTTGTTTTGTGCTAATGTTTTATATTCATAAAACTCCAAATCAACACTTGTGTACAAATCAGATCACATCTTGTGTTTCTTTACGCAGAATATAAACCCATTGTGCAGAGGCAACTGGTAAAGAAGAAAACGGTAAGAAGATGGTCACAGGAAACTGGAGAAGCCTTGCAGGGTTGTTTTGAGCTTAGCCACTGGGAGGCACTATTACATCCACATAGAAAAGACATTAGTGGCATTACTGAGTGTGTGACTGATATAAAATCTAAATTTTTTTGTATATATCTGGTGGGGATGGTGGTATCAGTTGGAAACCACAAGGGATACACGGCTGATGTTAGTCAATTTTTAATATATCGATATAACGATAAGTACTCAGTCATGGCCAAAAGTATTGAGAATGATTCAAATGTTAATATTTACAAAGTCTACTGCTTCAGTTTTTATAACGGCAATTTGCATACACTCCAGAATGTTATAAAGAGTGATCAGCGTAACAGCAATTAATTGCAAAGTCAATATTTGCCTAGAAAATGAACTTTATCCCCCAAAACACATTTCAACGTCATTGCAGTCCTGCCTTAAAAGGACCAGCTAACATCGTTTCAGTGATTGCTCCATTAACACAGGTGTGGGTGGTGATGAGGACAGGGCTGGAGATCAATCTGTCATGATTAAGTAAGAATGACACCACTGGATACTTTAAAAAGAGGCTGGTGCTTGGCATCATTGTTTCTCTTCTGTGAACCATGGTTATCTCTAAAAAAACACGTGCAGTCATCATTGCACTGCACAAAAATGGCCTAACAGGAAAGAGAATCGCAGCTAGAAAGATTGCACCTCAGTCAACAATCTATCGCATCATCAAGAACTTCAAGGAGAGAGGTTCCATTGTTGCCAAAAAGGCTCCAGGGCGCCCAAGAAAGACCAGCAAGCGCCGGAACCGTCTCTTAAAAGTGTTTCAGCTGCGGGATCGGGCTACCAGCAGTGCAGAGCTTGCTCATGAATGGCAGCAGGCAGGTGTGAGTGCATCTGCACGCACTGTGAGGCGGAGACTCTTGAAGCAAGGCCTGGTCTCAAGGAGGGCAGCAAAGAAGCCACTTCTCTCCAGGAAAAACATCAGGGACAGACTGATATTCTGCAAAAGGTACAGGGAGTGGACTGCTGAGGACTGGGGTAAAGTCATTTTCTCTGATGAATCCCCTTTCCGATTGTTTGGGACATCTGGAAAACAGCTTGTTCGGAGAAGACGAGGTGAGCGCTACTACCAGTCTTGTCTCATGCCAACTGTAAAGCATCCTGAAACCATTCATGTGTGGGGTTGCTTCTCAGCCAAGGGAGTCGGCTCTCTCACAGTCTTACCTAAAAACACAGCCATGAATAAAGAATGGTACACGAATGTCCTCCGAGAGCAACTTCTCCCAACCGTCCAAGAGCAGTTTGGTGATGAACAATGCCTTTTCCAGCATGATGGAGCACCTTGCCATAAAGCAAAGGTGATATCTAACTGGCTCAGGGAACAAAACATAGAGATTTTGGGTCCATGGCCTGGAAACTCCCCTGATCTTAATCCCATTGAAAACTTGTGGTCAATCATCAAGAGACGGGTGGAAAAACGAAAGAATGGACTGCTATCAGTCAGGATTTGGTCCAGAAGTTGATTGAGAGCATGCCAGGGAGAATTACAGAGGTCCTGAAGAAGAGGGGTCAACACTGCAAATATTGACTTGCTGCATTAACTCATTCTGTCATTAAAAGCTTTTGTTACTCATAATATGATTGCAATTGTATTTCTGTATGTATGTGATGACATCTGACATACACACATGAAAATCAGAGGGCAGCAGATCATGTGAAAATATAATATTTGTGTCATTCTCAATACTTTTGGCCATGACTTTAATACTGGGCTGATATTAACAACCAATGTTTATTTCCATCTAGTTGTCCTTTGTGCCTGTGTTTCAGAGGGGAAGGGGTGGGGGTTGGTCTTGCAGTGACAGTGATACATCACAGCCAGGATTGTGAAGTTTTTAAATGAAGCAGTGTGTTCATTTTTCACAGTGTCGAAAGAAGACATGAAAAGCAGTGTGTAACTCTAGAGTCTAGACTCTAGACCGTAACCCACATTCACAAATTCAGTTAGCATAGTTTTCAGTCGGTACAAAATTGTACTAAATTTGTTACCTGACTCTCGCCAGACAGATTTCGTTCCGTAAAGCCCCACACATTCATCTGGGATTGCTCTATTGGAGATGTATTTCAGAAGGAGGGGCCTTATCAAAAATCCTTGCATATGATTGGATAAACCACTTTTCTGTCAGCTTTACTGATGACTTAGACTTAGACTTAGACATCTTTATTTGTCATTTTGTATGTACAGAGTGCATACAGAACGTAATTTCGTTGCATACAGCTTGTAAATTACAGTATACATTGCAGCAGTGATTAAAAAGTAAACAATTGAAAACAATTGAAATGTAAACAATGCAGGAAAATTGCAGCAGTGATTAAAAAGTAAACAATTGAAATATAAACAATGCAGGAGAAGAGAACAGTGTGTGATCACGGTGTACAGGAGAATTTTTAAAACCATTTGTATGTGCAGAAATTATGGTGCAAAAGGCATTTGTGCAAAAATGCATTTAGAAACTACAAGTTCGGCAGCATTTGTAATGCTAGATAGAGATGCAGTGATGCAAATGTGGTGCAGGGTCCAGTTTAGAGTTCAGCAGTTCAACAGTCTGATGGCAACAGGGAAGAAGCTATTGCAGAACCTGGTGGACCTGCAGCGGATGCTGCGGAACCTCTTCCCAGAAAGTAGCAGGGAGAACAGTCCATGGTGGGGGTGTGAGGGGTCTTTTATGATGTTACGAGCTCGGGACACACATCGCTGGGACGAATTGTCCTTAATGGAGGGAAGAGGAGCCCCGATGATCCCTTCTGCTGTCCTCACCACTCTCCTCACGTTCTTCCAGTCGGAGGCATTGCAGTCTCCACACCACACAGAGAGACAGCTGGTCAGAATGCTCTCTATGGTGCTTCTGTAGAAGGTCGTGAGGATGGGCGGGGGCAGGTGAGCTCTCCTCATCCTCCGCAGGAAGTACAGTCGTTTCTGTGCCCTCTTCACCAGTGACGTGGTGTTCACAGACCAGGTGAGGTTGTCCGTGATGTGCACCCCCAGGAACTTAGTGCTGCTGACCACCTCCACAGCTGAGCTGTTGATGAGCAGTGGAGCATGGTGAGGCCGGTTCTTCCTGAAGTCGACGATGATCTCCTTCGTCTTCTCCACGTTCAGGATCAGGCTGTTGTCTCTGCACCAGCCCACCTGCTGCTCCACCCCTTCTCTGTAGTCCTGGTAGTTGTCGTCTCTGATCAGGCCCACCACCGTTGTGTCATCAGCAAACTTCACGATGTGATTGGTGGTGAACCTGGGGACGCAGTCGTGTGTCATCAGGGTGAACAGCAGGGGGCTCAGGACGCAGCCCTGAGGGGAGCCTGTGCTGAGGGTGATGACATCAGAGGTGTTCTGACCGACCCGGACTGACTGAGGTCTGTTGGTGAGGAAGTCCAGCAGCCAGTTGCGAAGAGGTGTGATGAGGCCCAGATGTTCTAGTTTTCCTACCAGGTGCTGTGGGATGATGGTGTTAAACTGAAGTCCAGGAACAGCAGCCGCACGTGCGTGTTCTTCTCCTCCAGGTGTGCCAGGCTCAGGTGAAGAGCAGAGGAGATGACGTCCTCAGTGGAGCGGTTCCGCCGGTAGGCAAACTGGAACGGGTCGAGTGTTGGGGGAAGACTGGAGACGATGTGTTGTTGTGTCCATCACGATGGGAGTCAGTGCAATAGGCCGGTAGTCGTTGAAACAGGTGACTTGAGGTTTATTCGGCACCGGAATGATGGAGGCAGACTTAAAGCATGCAGGCACTGTGGCTTGGTCCAGCGAGGTGTTAAAAATGTCTGTGAGGACACCAGCCAGCTGACCTGCACACTCCTTGAGCACCCGCCCAGGTATGTTGTCGGGACCTGGGGCCTTCCGCGGGTTGACTCTTCTCAAAGTCTTCCACACGTCGGCGGTGTCAAGGCAGAGCACCTCCTCTTCCTGACGGGGAACAGCCTTCACTGCTGGAGTGCTGTTTAGTGCCTCAAACCTCCCAAAGAAGTTATTTAGTCCATTGAGGAAGTCAGTATTAACTTCACCCACCGGGGGGGAGGGCGTGTTGTATTCAGTGATCGCCCGTATGCCTTTCCACATGCTCCTGGTGTTGCTGCCGTCATGGAAAAGCTCCTGGATTTTCTTAGTGTGGTTCCGCTTCGCTAACCTGATGGCACGGTTCGAGTTGGCTCTCGATGTCCTCAGTGCCTCCTTGTCACCAGACTTGAAGGCTGAGTTTTGTGCTTTTAGCGCTTGACGGACCTCCTCAGTAATCCAGGGACGTTGGTTGACTCGGGTGATGATGGTCTTTTTGGTGCTGACGTCCTCAATGCATTTGTTGATATAGGCTGACACAGTCATGGCGTAGTCATCAATGTCGATCTTGTTGTCATATGTTGCTGCAGCTTTGAACATGCCCCAAAGCTGGGACATGATGTGCTACTTCGCCATTTGGAAGATCAAGCTCTTGCCAAACCCAGTTGGGAGAAGGACGAAAACGTTATTTCTACGACCAAAAGCCTTCAAAGCTGTTCTCTGGCGTTCTTTTAAAGAATTAATATTCAGTAGACTGGACAACACTGATGTAATAGCAGCAACAATGTTACAGCCTGCTTCCTCACTGCGAGCCGCCATTGTTGTCTGAATCCAAACAGCCGCTTCTCTGATACGTCACATCTATGAAAATCCCACCCGGCGATCCCGACTAGCTCGTCCATTTTATGTGTTACTGAAATCCCTTCCAATGGCTGTGATTCCAGATGGTTGTGTGGAGCCGTGTGGAGCTCACCGGAACGAAATCCATCTGGCGAGAGTCAAGGTTGACCATCACAGACACGTAAATGTTTGTTTGTGTCTGTCTACACATCAGTTAGCAGACATAACCGTAATTTTAATATCGGATATCAATGACGGTCCAAATTTACATATTGGTGCATACCTAGATACTACCATCCTCACTAGAACAGTAAGCTGCTTTTCCAGTAACAAACCCTGGTGATCTAGGATTTATTATTAAAGGACCTGCTGAACAAGAGAAAAAGTTTTGAGAGAAGGAGACGGTGAATCATTGAGAAGTGTAGAAAAGCGAGGATTTAAGCAGAATGAGGATTGCATAGTTTGAAGTCTTGACAGAGCCAGTAAACTGAAGACATTCTTCGGTAGGCTGAGTTCAGCATCCTCTTCCCCTACCACCAACATTGCACCCTCTGATCCACTGCTTTCTAGTTGAACCTCAGATGTCTTATATTCCACAATGGTCATGACCCCTTCTCCTTCTACATGCTTGCCTTCAGCCTGATCAGAAGATGCTGGTGTTCCCAGTAAGGTGACAGGGCAGCGGGAGAGGGTCAACTGGAACAAGACTGCAGGCTTGAATGATGTCTGTCCCAGAGTCCGGAAGGCCTGTGTGGAGCAACACCTCTTCAACCTCAGCCCGAGACAGTTCCAGTGTTGTGGAAGATTGCCTGCCTTGTTCTGGTACCAAAAGGTCTGGTGGACCGCTTTGTGGCATGGTGTGGAAACAATCAATGAATGGGAACAAAAGGATGGAGATGAGTGTAGATTTCAAACACTATTTCCATCATGGGAGAAGAAGTTGAAATGGTAGAGGAGGGTTCACAGTTCGCCTGGACAACAGACAGGACTGGACAAAGGACAGCCATCAAGAATAAACAGAGCATTTTCTTAGTTCTCGAGGAAGCTTTGCTCCTACACTGTTTGCAGCAAGATGATGCAGATCTTCCATAAGTCTGTTATTGAGAGTTTTCTGCCATCATCTTTTAGGGTAGCAGCATCAGAGCCAGTGACTTAAAAAAAAGTCTCAACAAACTGTCCGGCTCCTTCTTGGGTACTGCTCTGGAACCTGCAGAGATTATTGTCCAAAGAAGGATTCGTCATTAAAATTAAGAATACTGGTGTCTTCCGCTTATCTGAAATCGGTTTTTGGGGGCAACAGGTGCAGGAGAGAAACCCAGACACCCCTCGCCATAAGCGACATCCTCCAGCTCATTTTGGGGGACCCCAAGGCCTTCCCTCCAGCGTGTTCTGGGTCTGCCCCGGAAACCTCCCACAAGGAGGCACCCAGGGGGCATCCGGATGAGATACCCCAACCAACTCACCTGGCTCCTTTCGATGCAGAGAAGCATCGGCTCTATTTTTAGCTCCCGCCAGAGTTAAATTTAGGTCTCATCTGACCATCCTACATATACTCCGTGTATCTTCAGCAGTGAACACATGCACAGCGAGTGTTTATGAAGTTACTTGTGGTCGGTTTGTTTTGTTTTCTTGGTAAAAACTGTACCTACTTGCTCTAGGTGTTTTTGAAGCTCTCTGCTAGTGCCCTTTGGCACTGCGGCAATGGAAATGAGAAGATTCAGAAGTTTGAAAATGTAAAGACCTCCATCAGTACTGTTTGAAACAATACAACTGTGAAGATCTTGAGAGATATTGTTGCTTATTTCCATCATGAGTGGCTTTTAGTCCAATACCGTGGTTAATGAGAATCTTTTATACTTTTATACTTGCTTTTCCGTGCAGGGTTGCAGGGGAGCTGGTGCCTATCTCAAGTGATCAATGGGCCAAAGGCGGGGTACACCCTGGACATGTTGCCAATCTATCACAGATCCTTTAGCCTTTTTCATGCTAATTCCACTTAATTCCACATAACTGAGGGACATGTTTTTTGTATTTCTGCATTAGTTTGGCTTGTGATTTTTCTAAGGAACAGGATTTTAAGTTTTATCAGTTGTGAATCATAATCATCAAAATGAACAGATATAAATGCTTGACATTATCACTCTGGGTGATCTAGTTTCCCTTTTTGAATTAAATTACTAAAATGAATTAACTTCTTGTGATGCTCTAATTTACTGAGATGCAGCTGCACATGTAACATCACGTGCACATCAGTTGCCATTGTCACTGTTGCATTTTGCAATTGTAATAATAATAATATTGGAGGAGGGTAACTTGTGCTCTTATTCCAAAGCTCAACTTTCATCAGTAAGACAAAACAAATCTGATCTATAAATAAATAAATGTTTATAATACATCTGACTTTACATATATTTATATTTAGTATGCTTTCTATATAATAAGAGTACAACAGAAGTGAAGTGATGCTTACATTTAGCAACAAAAGGCAATATACTGTATATATAGATAGATAGACAGAAAGATAAGACTTGACTACTCTTTCTTTGCTGTGAGCCACTTCTTTTCTTGAGATGCTCTTCTCTGATAGGTTTTTATATTTGGAAGGTTTCTCAACACCTGGATGAGAAATGTCGACATCCGGAGCCAGTCTGGCAGGAGGAGCGAGAGCGCCACACTCTGTATGATGTTGGGCAAACAAAGAAATGTTAAGCTGTAGCAGGTAATAGTTTGAAACACTGGAGGAAATCATAGCTTATCAATGCTCTGCTCTGACCTGCAGGGCATGGGACAGACAGCCGCTGGTGTAGCTGGAATGACCCACAGTGTTCACAGCCTCATAGGCGAACCCCGAAGCACTCTTCACCAAATAGTTGACCTGCATGTTGTGCGTCATGTTGGTAGATACCATGAGTGGGGCCACACACTGAGGAGACAGTAACATTGAAATTAGATTACACGATACAGGAAACATACAACAAAGGCCAAGGTTAATTGTAAAAGATGCGTGTGTGTTCATCTTATTATAAAATATTTTTTAAAGGAAACTGATCAAAATTTGTTTTTGGAAACACTTTGATGACCATTAACTAAAGTTTTATTTTAAGAAAATCATTTCTCCTCCACCTGATAACTATTTTTACCACTGCTGCTACAAAGAAAGTCTAAAATGTGACTGATGTGCAAAATACAATTAGCATACAGTAATATACATCTCAAACCTGTGTTTAGACTCCATTGTCAAAGTCTTCGGCTTGTCTCTTGTCTACTATTTACTCTGTTTAGTGTCCGTTCAAGAATCAAGAATCTTTTATTGTCACCGCATGTTACCCTGGTGAAATTGTTTATTTTTTCGATGTACATTAGGATTTTCTTCTCAAGACTCTTCATAACCCTTTTACTCCAGATGAGTGGCTGTTCAAAAGCAAAAAAGTTTTCACTTTTAAAGAGAGTTACAGCACTGCAGAGTTCAGTCTTTTTGACTTAGCTTAACCCATAACCCACATTTTTTTGGAGGAAGGTTATGGGTTAGCTTTCTAATGAGCTTCCACAGCCACATGTACTTTAATGGTTTGCAGCAAAAACATTGCATTGATTACAGTAATGATCTTGAAAATTATCTTGGTCTTTGTCTTGGACTTCTTCTTGCCTCTGCCAAAGTCTTGTTTTTGTTATTCTCTGGTTGTGTTCTTGTGTCGGCCCTGGGTTAGTTGGGCTTCTTGACTACAACTCTGAGTTCTTCAAGCACTGATGCCAGCAACAGTCCACATCCTGTAAATCTACCCCAAACTCTTAAATGAGCTTTGCTTTACAATCCTTTCAATGGTCGCCTGTTCCTTGCAAACTTTTTCTGCTACATTTCACCTTCTGTCACTTAAACTGTCACTATGTCCTGACAGTAAAATATCAGACTGATAATCTGTGAAAAGAAAATCCAGCTCCTCTGGATCCTCCCAGTGGTCCTACTGCCATTTGCAGAAATACACCGCTCCTGGTCAGAAATAGCCAATCAGAGCCAGGAGGAACGTCTGACTCTGATTGGTTGTCAGCAGTGTCCATCACTATTGTTTACACACTGCCTACACCCCCTCCCTGACCAGTGCTACAATCATTGAAGCTCAAGATTGCCGGTGGGCTGCAGCTATGTGGTTTAATGGTGGAGAAACAACCTGCCAATTTCTGGAGTGGTACCTGCTCAGAAAACAAAGATAGGTAAACACTGGAGCAACATGGCAGGCTGGGCTGTGTTGGGAGGGCTGCAGCAGCAGAGAGCAAGGGGGAGGGACCTGTAAGGTGTGATCTATAACATTGAGTTAAGTCCAGTTTTAGAGAGAACAAGTATTTATTTTACCTGGACAGTGATTCCCATTGACTTATACTCGGCATGCAAACACTTTGAGAAATATGTTACAAAAATCTGCAACAAACCCAAAAAGAAGTAGGTCATTGGGTGAACGAATTAGGATGGATTTGAATGAATGTGTGAAAATTAACACCAGCAAAATACCTTGGTGGCCGAATAAAGAGTCAGCAATGGATGTGGACGAACACCCACTTCAGAAGAGATATTAATAATTAATCCTGTGCCTCTGGGGATGACATGAAACGCAAATGTTAATAAATTGCCCCTATTTCTGTATATCAAGTATGTGTAGGTACCTGTCCACCATGCCAGGAAGAACCAGCCTGGTCATCTGCATAGTAAAAAGAAAAATAATTTATGTCTTTAGAGGTGGTATGGTGTACAAGTAAATGCAAATAAAGATGTACAACACATTCAGATGGTGTATTGACTCAGATATCTTACCTGGGGAACAGAGAGTATGTTGCAGTTGATGATCTGACTTATTTTCTGTTCAAAATAAATAAAAATTAAGTCAGAGATTATATAACAGCCTTAGCTAGTTTAAATCATCCAGTGCATGACCCTCAAACAGGGATATTTCAAATCTATTACCTGTTCAGCCTCTGGTGTCTCCAGAAAATAGGCAAAATGGTCAGTGCATGTCATTCCAACGTTGTTAACTGTAGTTTAAGATTCAAAAACCCTTGTTAATAAACATTATCTGTCACGTATATAATAAAGTAACAGGCAGCTAGTATATACTAGATATGAAATGAAACAGCATAGTGTTTCACAAACCATACTCCAACTGGTAGCTGGGGCATAACAAAATGTATGCCATACTCTAATGGTCAGTCACCAGATCTCAAATCAACAGACCACATGTATGATGTGGTGGCACAGGAAATTCAGACCGTGAATGTACTGTCGACAAATCTGTAACAACTGTGTGATGTTAGCATGTCAACAAGAACCAATTTACTCTGCTAAGATGTACCCAGTGACTGTATATTACATTTATGTTATAAAAGTTTTAAAACTCTAAATAGAGTGGAACTGTGAACCGTAATCAATCAGCTTAGGTTAGTTAACACAGAACTGACCAGTTTTTAGTTTTCTTTTACTTTTTGGTTGTTTCTTCTAATCATTATTTGGCTGAAAGCATAATTATTGAAAAATAAAAAAATCTTTATTTGTCATTGCAATTCCAACAAAATTTGTTTTCTACATATAGAACATCACCATTAGGGAGCAGTGGGCAGCTTTAAAGCACCCAGGGAGCATAATGGGTCAAGGGTCTTGCTCAGGGACCCATAGTGGCAGTCTGCAGGGTTTGAACTGCGTACTTGCAGCCTTCTCACAACGCAAGCGCTCTACTCTAACCACTATGCCACCACTCCATTTAGGGGTACACGTTAATATTTTTAATGTTTCTGAGGAGAACTTCTGAGTGCTCCTTCCACCTTGAGGCCAACCAAAAATCTCCCTCCATAACCTCAGCGAATTCCACCCATGCTCGAGTTTTTGCTTCTGCAACCATAGACGCCACAATCCTTTCAGCCACCCAGTACCTGTCAGCTGCTTCAGGAGTCTCCAAGGACAACCAAGGCTGAAGGCCTCCTTCAGAATTGATGTGTGTTTGCTGTAACAGGCACCAATAACCTTCAGGCCAAAGCTTCTTGAAGCCACATCCGCAATGGAGGTCCTCCACAAGGTCCATTCAGATTCCATGCTCTCAATCTCTCCCGTACAATGAGAGAAATTCTTCCAGAGGTGTGAATTCCCGATCACTTAAACAGGTTCCTCCTCCACGTGTTCCCAGTTCCCCCTCACCACCCATTTGGGTTTTCCTAGTCTGTCTGGCAGCCTCCCCCTTCCACCAGATCCAACTCAACTACCAGGTGGTGATCAGTTGATGGCTCTGTCCCTCCTTTTACACAAGCACTCAAAATATAACACCAACGATCTGATGATACAATTACAAAATTGATAATTCATCCTAGTTGCTATGGAAATTTTATGCCTCACACAATAACAAAATAAAGCTCAAATTCAACTTTGGGAGACTTCTTTTCGATCACATCCCTCCAGGTAATGCCCCTGTTTCCCACTTGGGTATTGAAGTCTCCAAAAAGCATCACTAAATAAACAGAATGCACCCCTTCCAGGCCACCATCCAGAGACTCAAGGAAGGCCAGGAAATATTCCCCGCTGTTTGGTGCATCAACACAGGCACCTGATGTCTCTCTCCCTGTGCAATTCCAGAGTAAGAGAGAGTTCAGGCTCTCTCCAGGAGTTGGGTCCCAGAGCCCAAACTTTGAAGAGGTGGGTCCAAATATTTCAAGCTAGTACCTCTCAACCTCATACAAGATCCCTGGCTTCTTACCCACCAATGAAGTGACATTTCATTTTCCTAAAGCCAGATTATGCCACCAGGAATTGGCATGCCGATTACCCTGGCCTAACCTGCCACCCAAATTGAATGCCATCTTACTTGCAAGGTGTAATAAAGTTCCTGTTTTATCTTATTTTGTCTCTATACTACTCAAATCCAATGTTAGCAGTTGCTTTGCTTCTTGTACATAGAAACACGTTCCTTTTAAATGAGTATATTGAACAATGTCACAGAAAAAATGCACCTTGGTGTAAGGAAGGAAGTTGTGTAGCTGGTGCATCTGGTTTTATTTATATTATTTTAACTTAAAAAGTAAGTCTTTCCCATTTTACTTAACCTGGCTAATTAACCATGAATGAACACCTGGTGACTTGAGTAACCAATAGGTAGTCAGCAGGCTGGCAAAAGCCAATGAATGGAGGCAAGGGAAGTCATTTAAGAGGGAAAATGAAGAGCGAAAAGGAGGAACCTCATCCCCCCTGGGGACAGGGAGTCAACAGGCAAAGCAGCACGAACAGCAACCGTGGTACAGGAGAACTGGGCAGCAGCACCAGGAAGTGGAACCAATATTGGCATGGGGGAGGTCTATACTAGGGGAAGGGTAGTCTAGCGCTCTGGCTCTGGAGTAAGTACCCAGAGCTCGCTAAATTATATCTCAACTGATTAAGAACATGTGTATCTGGTGAGGAATGGGCGTGCCTAATAACCTAAACAAAAAACACTATAGTTTAGCAGGAGTGATAAAAGATTATATGATTTTACCTAAGTTATTTAGGCTTTTTTGCTTCCTTCATTTTGCTTTTTCTGTTGTTTGTATTTAACTTTGTGCATCTTTCCACCAAATTTATTTGGTTATGGGGGTTAAACAGGAAATTATTATTCTAAACATGGTCTTCTGGATGGTTCAAGGTTGATTATACTGATGTTGCATTTTCCAGAAATCAAATATCAAAATTTTGGATATAGAGTTTAACGTAAAAAAAATAACACAAACTCAAAATACTTTCAATTTTAACACGGTGCACCTTTTAAAGAATAACTTTCAACTGTGCTTTTCCTGCATTACCCAGAATCCCAATCTGCAGGCTTTGGAGCTCCTTAGCTATGGATGAGTAGATGCTGCCACCCTCTGTGAAGTCCACTTGGATGGTGTGAGTCTTTCGTCCGTACTCATTTTCTAAGGTAGACAGCACATGTGTGTTAAGTCTTCAGCTCCTAACTGCTTTTATAAAACTGAAATGTTTCTATTGACTATCTGGACAACAGTAGAGGACATCTGCATTAACTCTACTTAACTCACTGATTTCTTTGGCAACCATTCGGAGCTTATCATCA
The DNA here is from genome assembly GCA_037039145.1 of Fundulus diaphanus. Taxonomy (NCBI): domain Eukaryota; kingdom Metazoa; phylum Chordata; class Actinopteri; order Cyprinodontiformes; family Fundulidae; genus Fundulus; species Fundulus diaphanus. The sequence goes on from CM073136.1 coordinate 24,474,895, forward strand.
GATCTTCCTATTAACACAACATCTAGACCCCTTCGTGCCATCTGGAGGAAGACATGCAAACAGACAGATTTTGAAGCTGTTTTAGCTCAGACAAGATTCTACCGTGATAAATGTGTCGATCCTGTCCTAAATAACTTCACATTAAGACATACCTGGAATATTTCAGTCATATTTAAAACAAAACATCAAATATGGTTTAAAAACTCACCTCAATAGCATAAGCTTTACCAATGCCAGATGTGGCACCAGTAACAACTGCGTGAAGAACAGAGCAAAGCAAAATAAACTCTCTAGGACTTGTATAGCAAAAATACATTTGTCATTTCTGAAACCCAAGTAAAGTTATTTGTTTTATTTTATTTTTTTAGATCGACTTTTTAAAAAAAGCTGCTTTTACAAAACAGACTTTAGGAATGTACACATGACATAATTTCACATTGTAGACAACTTGATTGTTAAAATGCACTGCTTCTATATGTTAAAAATGCAATTGCCATTGACCATGAAATCCTAATTTAGGTCCAAAAAAGTAAGTTTCTTGTATCTCAAAGTGCAAAATGTTTGGAATGCAGATGATCCACAAAAAACGTTGAGTTAATGTTTGTGGACAATACAACTCAGAAAGGAATGAGAAAAGCTTATAAAGGCTTGAGCTAAAAGATGGTGGATAATGCATAGAGTAAATGACTAAAAAACAATCTTTTGCCTACAATTGGGATTTTTACTTCTACTCATTTTATGGTGACCCTCATCCTTCTGTACAAAATAAAAAAAACACACTAACTGATGTTCAAAAGTCTACTTTTGCACATAACTCTACCTCTCCATGTGTCCCATTTGTGGAATTTTAATTGTATAAATTTGCAATTATAATGGTTCAGGAAAAAAGGCTGGAGAGCACTGCTCTAGAGCATTTACACATTCACAATTTAGCTTTTTTTCCGACCGAAGATCTTTGCCACGTCAAATATGTTTTGAAATATTAGATGCTTCACTGAAAGCGTTTCCTCATACTTTACCTGCCCATTGTCCATATTTCCGCAAATCCACCTGCCACTGCTCCGACAAAAAAAACTGTCTGAATCCACACCAACATCTCCAGGTGAATCTCAGCAGGCAGAGAGCCACAGTTAATCCTCCAAAGACGGCCAGAGTGTCAGTCAGCGACGTCTTGCGGTAGAGCTCCTGAGTGAGCAGCATTTTTCTGCTGCAGAATGTGGAAGTGTTCAGAAGGCGCTTTCTCCTTTTTTCACATGAGAAGAAATGAAATCTGGAAATGTTTTTTGTGCTCCTCCCCATGTTTCTCCACCCCTCTAATTCCTATTCCAGGAGATTGTTGTAGCGGATTGATTATTGCTATGGTGAGCTTGCCGACACAGGAAGTGGTTCACACGTGAGCTGTGTCCATGTGGCTTCAACAGTTAAACATATTAACAAAAGGTTCAACCAAATAGATCAACCAACTATCCAATTAGAAACGGATATTTGCATCTTTAAAACAGCATGGGATGTTGTTTTGGGTAAAACCTTTAGATTGCTTGTCCTCCCTGTGCTAGCATTGCTTGCATCTAATCACAAAGGGCCAAAACAAAACCAGGAATCATCAAGTGTCGATAAAGACAACAACAGAGATGTGAATGTGGCACAGTGCTACTGAAAGCTGATAAGTCTCCGCTGCTATTCCAATCTGTCAGCTTTTCATTTCAGCAGAAACAGTCCTAGTCTTTCATTTAAAGGGAATGTCTGTACGTTGACAAACTGATAATGCCTCTGATTAAATGCCAGAGCAACAACACCGGTGATAGCTCCTAAATGCCAAACGCACAAATCCAGTCCTGTAACCGAAACGATGGGAAAAAGCTGCTTATCATCAAACTCTGTTTGTCTCATAAATCCTGTTGTCATTTTTGTTTTGTTGAAATAAAATGTTTCCTGAAAGAGGTTTACAACTCATACTCCTAATACTAAAAAATATGTTTATGTTCTATTATAACTTTTCGTTTTACACCTCATTGGTTGAATAAATGTATAATTTTTAGGAATGACAAGCCAGTTCATGTTGGCAAGAATTTATTTGTAACACGTCTTAGTACAATGCAAACAGTAACAGGTCAAGTTGGGAATAATGGATCATATTATTCCCTGTGTATTCAAAATGAGACTGAAATTATCACAATAGTTCAATATTTCAAACAGATGGGTAATCCAAAGACTGCCTCACAAACCGCCCCAAGAGGAAACCACTTCTGTTATTTTCACATTCTTTGAAAATTGCACGAACAAGCAACTACCTCACCAACTACATAAAGTGCCTGCAAACAAGCAATGGAAAATCGATTCTTAATAATAATAATAATAATAATGAATAAAGATGTTATTTCTTAATGTATACTCATATGAGATATGTTAACCTGTTTATTAAACTAGATGTAGGGATGTTACTACTTTTCCGGAATTCCGTTTATTTATTAGGGGGTGAAGAGGGAAACTTGTGAAGGAGAGGGAAATAATGATGAATAAAATCTGTAAGGTTTAAAATTAATCCCTTTATGATGAGGTAATATTTTACTTTTCAATAAGAAAGCTGAAATGAGATCTGTTTCCCATCAACAAATTAATCTTAAATCTATCAGTTATCTCTTTTTATTCCTGAGTTAAAAATGCAACTACTGACACTTATTTCCAATAAATCAGTTTAAGCTCTCTAGGTGTAATTAAACTTATTGACGTCTTACATCTATTTGAAATATTTGCTTCAGTTAACTGGAGACAGTGGTTGATAAAGCTCAACCTGATCTCACATGGTGCTTTGGAGACTAATCAGTTGTTGGATTTTCTCTAGTGGACATCTTGTCTGAACCTGAATTTTCATGGCATAATTTCCTCATCAACTGATTGAAGTCCTTCAAGATAAACTGCTGTCATTTTCTCGAGTGCATGCAGCACTGACCTGGTTTTGAAGAACTAATCAGTTTTTTTCTTGCCTCTAGTACATAATATCAACAAAGCAATGTAGGTCAAACTCGAATTCAATTTTACCATTTGTTATCACCCTGGGATACAGCCTCTCCTGATCACATTCATTCAGAGCTGTGTCTTTATTTCCTCTTTTATCTTTATATTGCAGTGTGTAAAGGTTGCAAGCAGTGTTTTCAACAGAGCCTCAGAAATAACATCCTCAGAGAAATCCAGTGACTATTGTTCCTTCATCAATAGGGATGGTTACCTCCATTTTCAAGTCAAATTCCTTAGCTTTTTGTCAAACATGCTCCCAGCCAAATTCTATACATACATGGGCTGAGCAATGGGCTCTTAATGGGATTGTCTCCAGGATATTTGCCCAATGTGAGCCATCTGTATAGATTTGATGCAAAAGAAATCTAGGACAAACGTGGGTCCCATACGGGTCCCATATTGTGTTGCACAATTTTAATACAATCTTCCTAACACTCATTTTAGACCCAGCTAGGAACCTACTGAGGAATACCCAACTTGTTGTATTTAGTTACCTGAAGCAGGTTTTGTGTAGGAAGGTCATTTTGAGTCGAATGGCCACTTGTAAGTGCAAACCTACTAGGCAATAAACTTGATTCTGATTCTGATGTGATTCTTAGCACCCTTCCATCCTGAACAGAATCCTTATGGAGCCCGCTTAATCTTGTTGGCTGTACGCAACTCCCACAAGCTCCTCATCTTTGGTGTTGTTTCATCTTGTGATCTATTTTCTTTATTTAGGGGTCAAAGTAAAAGGGCTGAATGCATTTCCACATTTTTCACATCCAAATAATTTGTAACTTTGGTTTAGTCTCTGACAAATCTCAATAAATAAATATGTTGACATTTGATGCAGTAACACAACAAAGTAAGAGAAAGGGTCAAAAGCTATAAATATATAGATAAAGCAGCACAGTGTAAGATTTGGTCAGATATACGATGAAGAGCTGATTGGTTGGAACGACAGCTTGGGGCTACAGATAAATGAGCCAAGAAAGGAGCCCTGTGGTGTGCCTGTCTTTTCAGTTTCTTGAAGTCAGGGTCCAGGGCAAACCTTTATTGATATTTTGGTTGAGAAGCAGTGTGTGTGTGAGAATGTTTTTTTGTCTCTGTGTTGCCCTGCGATAGACTGGCGACCTGTCCAGGGTGTTACCCACCTCTCACCCATTGACAGCTGGAGATAGGCACCAGCACCCATCACAACCACAATAGGGATAAGCGTGTTGGAAAATGGACGGATGGTTGAGAAGCTGCCAATTTTTGGTGTGCATTTCTTTCTTCAAATAACTCACTTTAAAAAAATGTCTATAGTGATGTTCTATGATAGAAGTATTTATAATCGAAACTTGATAAATCAGAAAATCCACTGGGCTCTTCGGCTTGGAAAAACAGCAGTGCACCTGCTGTAATTGTTCAAAAGGTGGCAGCACACAGCAAGTACAGCTTAATCAAGCTCAGCTGAAGTGGCTACTGGTGTATCTAATCACAAAAACCTATGCAGATATACTAGAGCAGCTTTTGCAAAACTCCCACCAGTAAAGCCCGTAGGTTTTTAAATGAAGATGTGATGGAGCAAGGAGTTAAACAAGGTCTCTCCCATTTTTAAACAAATGTTTTTGTTCAGTCATTTGAAAAAGGCCCACATTTGAAAAATAGTATGCATCAGTTCATGATTTACAAAGTTTGCTTTATATTCTTGCAGCCCAAAATCAAATGTACACCCTTTGCAAATGACTACTTTCTGTTTTAACAATGTCACATCTTTTTATAAAAAGCAGTACTGTGCCAGCCTTACTACCAGGTAATTTGAGGTGAAAATCTACCATGATCTTTTAGGGTTCCTCCCAGAGAGGCAAAATGCACTCTCAGCATTCTGCAACCAGTGACTAAATTGTCTCCTGATAGGCTGCTCAGGATTACCCATCCTAAATTACACTCTGGCTTGGCTTTTCAGGGACGGCTCCTAGCTTTTCTACGCGTCGTTGATCCTGTGATCCTGGAAGGAGGGAGTGATGTCATTGTGAGAGTCTGCCAGATTAATTCACCTGAATAATTGAGTTTGGTCACGGAAAAGACTTGTTTCCCACAGATCCTCTGAAGTATAGTATTAATTAAGGTATATACTGTAAATACTTTCACTGCCGACAATATACTGTATTTTGTGAGAACCGTACAAACCGTCTTGTTGCCAATGTTGCAAGCGAGCTCATATTTGCTTGTAATACGCTGACGCTAAAAGAGCACACAATCAATCGTTGGTGCTGACCACCTACTGATAGCGTGGTGCAGTGTCGCTGCCTCTGCTGAGCTGGCCGTATGACCGACCTTGCTTTGGAGTGATCTCTAACAGTGCTGTCAGCCATGTCACTAAGAGGCTTGCGTGCAGCCGATCAGTTTAGCCAGGCCTCGCCTGACTAATCTGATTACTTCAACAAGTCTCCTATAGATGAGCAAGACAGGACAAATGAGAACAGGACTCACCTCACATATGCCACAACCTGCCTTCATAACGAGGTCATCGAGGGTGCATTCTTAAGGAATATTTCTCAGCGTTTAGTTGTTGTAAACCTATTTTATTTTGTTTTGATTTGAGTTCTCCCTTTTTCCTCAGGCTCAGGTTGTAGCTTCCAGATCATAGGAGCAACTTTCCGTTAGCTTACCACAGATAGCGCACAAGATATTTCCAGCCCTTTGCTCCAGCTTATGTACTTCCTTTGCCTCAGTGACCATTGACGTACAGATCCAAGATTATTTCAAAAACTGGCAGCAACACAGAGGCTTTTATAATGAGAGGGAAACCGGCTGTATAAGGAAACAATTCATGTTATGCATCATTCTACAGGGCCTGGAAAAAAGTATTCAAATCAACTTTTTGTGTTTTGTCACAATACAACCACAACATAACAGATTTTATAGAGAAATGATTTAATAAAACAACACAATGTAATGTACAGTTGTGACTCTTTCTAGAACCACCTTTTACTCTACAGCTACATGTCTTTAGAGATGTTTCTACCAGTGTTGTACACCTAGAGATGGAAATCTTTGCCCTGTTTTTAACTTTTTTTATTATTTTGCAAAATTGCTCACACTCAGACTCCTATGATCCATTGGACTTTGGTTTAGCTTTGGTTGCTTTAGAATAAATTTCTGAGGCTTCTGGTGTTTTGTGTTCTGGTTATTTTTCTGCTTACTCTGGTTCTGTTTTGGTTATTATTCATCCCAATATGTCCCTTGTTTTTATTCAGTCACTCTCCACAGCCAGTCTTGCTTGATTTCCTCTATAGCCTCCTGCCCCAAAGCTGCTCCAACTCACTAGCTACCACCCTCCCACAATACATGCAGTACTATATTCTTTCAAACCAGTGTTGGGTTGCCTGTTGTAATAGTTTCCTGTTGCCACCCTGTGTGGTTCTTTTAGCTGCCATTGAGCTTTCAGCTTGTGAGGTTTTTTTTTTTTTTAAATAAAATACCTTCTTTACCAATCTCCTTCCCGTCTTCCTCTGACAAATGGATCTGATTACTTTAACCCAGCAGAAATCCCCTCTATAAAACTTTCAGATGCTGCCGTCTCCCTTGTTGCTGTCACAAAAGGAATGGGAGTCACTCTGAGGGGTTCAAAGTTGATCTTGTTCCCTGAAAACCGCGGCCCACAGCTATTTCAATCCTTCCTCCAGCTCACAAGCCTGTCCCTCTCCACCGCAGCAACTGTTTTTTAGTCCACATCTTAACCCTTTGACTTTAGGCTTAGAAATTCTTGCTTAATAACTTGCACAATTTGATGCTCCACTCCTGAGCTGCAACGCCACACACCCAGCCTCAGCCTCCAGTTCGGCATTATAGACGCTGTCACATGTCGCCGCCAGTTTCCGAGCCTAATCCCTCGCACTCTTTCGATGGGGATCTGAGTGGTGCCACACCCCCACCCCCACCGTGGCTTGTGGTAAACTTTAAACAAGACCTCTTATGGCTTTTTTTTTTACATAGCCTTTCTCCTTGCCACTCTTTCTAAGGTTAGCTTTGTGGAGTGCACGATTATTATTGGCCGTGTCGACAGATTCCCCCACCTGAGCTGTCGATCCCTGCGTCTTGTACACCCTTACCACTGGCCTCTCGGCTGCTTCTCTGATTAATGCGCTCCTCACCTGTCGGTTCAGATGGAGGGTCATGTCTTCGTAGTCTTTGTAGATTCACAGTTGTGCTATGTGTTTTGTTTTAAAGTGATGGACGGAACAATACTCTGTTGGATGTTAAAACCTTGAATTATTTCTTTTTAACCTCTTTTAAATATTGCTACAGCTTTACCCCTAAACTTGCAAGTGTGTCCCTTCATCTTCAACATTGTTGTCTGTACACTAATGTTCTCCAACAATACCTGTTGTGGGCCATGTTTATTAATAATATTACTACTGTACGGAGTAGACTGCACCGCATTTTGTTCAGGGGTATCAGTGTGATGTATTTGTGTTTAAATACATTTAAACTATGGATTTTCTTCTTCACAAGGATCCACTCATTTGTGTTGATCTATCACATACTTGAAGAATGAACTGAAGTTTGTGGCTGTGGTGTAACAATCTAGATGTGTAAAACCACAGAAGGACCTTCTGGCTCTGCTATGAAATGTTGCATAAACTTGCTCTTACGTTGTGTTGTAAACGACCTGAGGTTCCCCTCAAACTTCTGGGTTGTCATGTGTCCATGATTTGTAACAGGTCTGAACTGCAAATCAGTAAAATCTTCTGTTTTTTTGTTGTTGTTGTTTTTTCATGAAGACTTGTGAAGGAAGTAAACTGTTTAAACAGGATTTAAGTTTCCAGTTATCTATAAGTTTTTGAACTCTTTGCATGCAAAAGTAGTTTGGATAAATCAGCACCAACAGCACGTGAGCAAACGGCGAGCATGCTTCTACTTTCACCCTCTTCTCCTTGTGATCTCCCACACACACACACACACACACATGCCTCCCGCACTAGTGTGGATTAAAAGCTAAAGAAGGTTGAGAAGTCAAAGCTTGTCAGCCCTTCCCACTTTTTCCTTTCCCAAGATCTCAGCCCACCGCGCCAATCTATTTTTACCAACGCAATCTCTGGAACCAGGTTGCACCTCTTCTCATGTACCTGTGGTTTGGGGTGGGTCCCAGTCCAAAACAGGGACAACCACAACCAAAGCAAGAAGACCGACACTCTGGAAATTTCAATATTTTTTTATATTCAACTTGTTTCTGACAGCTTTGACAGGATAAAAGATGAGATAAACGTCCCAGTCTTTTTTCTTTTTTTCTATTCATTTTGTTTTGTATCTCACACGAATTGAGGATTCACAATGACATTTTTCACAATGCAAGACAAAAGATAAGTGCTCATCCTGAGTACTCTTAATCCACTTGGAATTTAGATGGTGCTATTTAACGAAAGGCTCAAACCCTGACATGGCTCCCGTGTGGGAAACTACTCCAGGTAAGATCTCCTTCATATTCAAAGCATTTTGTTTGAACTGGTTGTATCTCACGTAAACATGAACAATTGCCTCTGTCCTGTAGCATCGCTCAGGCCTGTCGGTAGGACAGCTTTTCTGGCAGAGGCAAGGATGTTTGAACCTATGGTTAATATTATCCCTTTTACCTTTGTCATCAAATAAAATACAGTCTATAAGGAAGTTATTTACTTAAAACTCTAAACATTAATTTGATTTGATGGCTTTGATGCTCAGCAGCACCTTTTTGCAAAGCTAGTACATACAATTCAAACAACTAAAACGTCAGTGTCAGTATCTTCTAGGTTCTTTGCGAGCTACATATTTTTGATGAAATGTTATAAATTTAGAATTTCTAATTGTAAATTATACACTGCATCAACAGCTATGGTATAAATGGAACTATTTTAGTAGTTCCATGTAAAGGAACTAAACTAAAATTAGAAAACCAGTAAAGTATTTTTTCAGCTATTTCTGCTTAAAATTGAAAAGGCAAGACTTTCATTTTAATATGTTTTAAGTCAAGTTCAAGGTCCATCACACTATATTTAGAAAAGCAAACCTTTAAACTAGAGGTATTTCACTTAGTTAGTCACTTAGTATCACATTTAGTTGTAAGTGCAATAGCTGTGACTGGATGAGACTTGAAGATGACTGAAAAAGCTTCAAAAGAACAAAATCACTGGCAAAAGGAGACACCATATAGAAAAAAACCAACGGTGAGAGAACAGAATCCAGATTTAGCTCCTGGTTACCTGGCATTTGATTTAAAGTCCAAGGCTCTGGCAGAGCTAATGAGCTTGGTACACACATGCTAGTAATTCTCCAAGGTGACAGCACCAGCACTACGCCCTCAGTGAGGCGGCCATATGGATGCTGACAAGATTCATAAAGACATTGTGTCAAAGGATGGTTAAAAATCATCTCTGCTTCATTTTCAACACAAATATTATTCAGTGTTTTGTCTCCAGTTTGCTAATATGTTTTCATTCTTGTCTCCTGGAGGCAGTGATGGCTTGGGGTCTTTTTGTCGCATGTCTACCTTTGGACTAGAGGCCTGCAGAGTGCCAGGGGACGCAATCCCAGAACCAAAGACACTCACACGCTCAGCATTATAAACTCTCAGTTCACCCTTTGTGTCTGAGGTGTCATAAAAGCTGCATGTGACAATGACAAATCAGAGAGACCCCCGATGTCTGCACAACCTTGCCTACCACCCACGATGGAGGCATCACTCAGTTAAAGTGATGAGAAGGAGGCATATATGGACGGTGATTACAAATAGTTTTGCTGGGTGTAGAAAGTTTGAATTATCATCAGCATCATTTTCATTGTCATTGAAATCCTTGTCATCAACACCACAGTTGCCATCATCCCCAGTGCAGCCCACCAGAAGATCGAGGGGGAACTGGTTTCTTCCTCTGTTACTCATGATCTCATTATTCCCCTGTCAAGCATGGGCAACCACTTTCAAGGTGGCCCTGGTCGGACCCTGGACATGTGACATCTTATACTCTAAGGCTCTCCCTGACTTGGCAGCCCGCCTAGCCACCAGCCGTATAAACAAGAACCCCTACCTGAACAAAGGCTACTGGTATGACTACACGCTGATTAATGAGGACTGCAAGTCAACTCGTGCCCTTGTTCGCTTTGCTGATGTTGAAAGTTACGGGGCTGCTTTCTTGGGCCCTGCTAACCCAGGCTACTGCTCCTCAGCTGCTTTGTACGCAAAAGAATGGGACCTTGGGATTCTATCATGGGGTTGTCTCAAACCCAACATGAACGCAAAAGACAAGTACCCTACCTTCCTAAGGCCTCTGCCACTGTCCGCCCATGTTATTTTTACCGTGTTAAGGTATTTTCGATGGGCTCATGTGGCCATCATCTCAGAAGAAACAGATATTTGGGAAGCCACAGGACAGGAGTTAGCCACTTCACTCAGGGCCCTTGGTCTGCCTGTCAACCCCGTGGTCACAATGGAGAGTGATAAGGACGGACCTCGGAAAGCTCTAACCAAAGTGAGGTTAGCAGATCGAGTTAGAGGTAAGATGGACTTTATTCAGAAAGCACAAATTTAAGCACATGCAAATGGCACAAACCTGTTTGTTTCAAATGTTGTTCTTTTTGCAGTGATCATCATGTGCATGCCCTCTGTCCTGATTGGTGGCCAAGCCCAGTACCAACTCCTGACGACAGCCTTAGCTATGCGTATGATAGACCGCGGCTATGTTTTTCTTACCTACGACACTCTCCTATATTCCTTACCATACAAAGATACAAACTACTACATGCTAGGAAATGATACCAAGCTCCGAAAAGCCTATGATGGGGTTCTCACCATCACCATGGAGTCTGGTGAACGCAATTTCTATGAGGCCTTCAGAGATGCTCAGAGCACTTATGAAATACGCAGCAGTACTCCACCAGAGCAGGTAAGACTTGTTGACGAATCTTGTTACTGAAAGTGAGAAACAAATTCTTAACGAACATTTTTACAAAACATGTTGTTTGACTGCCCTTTTTTAGGTTTCTCCATTCTTTGGCACCATTTACAACATGATGTACTACATAGCTATGGCTGCGGAGCAAGCCCGTGCCAGTGGAGGCAGCTGGGTAACAGGTGCCATCCTGGGAGACAGCGAGGGAGGCTTCGACTTTGAAGGGTTCAATCAACGTTTGCAGGCTGGAAGAAACGGTGAAGGGATGCAGGCTGGCTACGTAGTGCTGGACTACAGCGGCATGGGCACCACTCTCTACTCCACTCATTTTCTTCACGCTAGTCACACAGACGGCAAGACCGGGGGTTTGAAATATCTCGGTCGCTCTGTCCACTTCGCAGGCAGCACTCCCTTCACAGATTCAAGTTGTTGGTTTAGCCCCTACTTTGCTTGCACTGGAGGTCAGTGGGTTAGCAGACTAACAGTATTTCCACACTAAATCTATACACTGATATAGTAGATGTGGTAACGTACACAAACTTTGTTCTTTTTCTCTTCCCAAAGGAATGGATGTAGTCACATTCTTCTTTCTATTCCTGTTGTTCATTTCTTTGGTGGGAGCTGTAGTAAACATCTTTATTCATTTGAAGTATGTATTATCAGATTTGGAATATTATATTACCTCAGCTCGCTTAGTTTTTGTGTTTCCTCAATCCATTATGATGTCTTTGGGCACAGGAAACAAGGCAGGGTTGGGTTCAGCTTTGGGGGTGATGGAAATGGTGGCTCATCCAAGGTGATCCTGACTCTCGATGATCTGGTCTTTATCAATACTCAAGTCAGCAAACGGGTCAGTCTAACGGTATCAATACGGACACGTCTGTATACTTGCAAGTGATCTGCTCTGACATGACGTCTTTAACCTGTGTGTGTGTGAGCAGAAGCTAAATGATGAAAGTATCATGAAGAGCCAAGGGGACATGAAGACACCTCACCACTCGGTGTCTGGTCGTAGCTACCTAGCCTCCACTCCGGACAGTTCAAACGTTGCTGTCTTTGAGGTAGGAAAATTCACATTAAGCTGAATGCAATTAATTTGTGGTTCTAGCTTCAAGTTCTGGAGCCTTTGACTTGACAAAAACTGTGTTGCTTTACTTGTTTCACAGGGTGACTGGGTTTGGTTAAAGAAATGTCCCACAGGAGCGGTTTCTAGTGTAAGTGGAAGCACGGAGGTGATCTTTGTGAAGGTAAGTGAATCTGTAAGAGAGTTTTGTTTTTGTTCAGATAAAAGATAGCACAGGAGCTGTTGTTGATGGAGTGCTTAGTTCTTCGTAGCCAAAATGCTAATGTTAGCCATAGCATTTTAGGCCAGTGCACAAATTAATTTCTTTTTACCCAGAAACTAAAGATCTCTTATGTTCAATGTTCTCAAACTGTGGTACAACTACCTCTTGGTATACTTGGGTTACTAATTTTGATTTAGAGCTAATGAGGTGCCCATCAATCTAGGCATGTTAATCTGTGCTTTTAACAGAAAACACTCAAAAGAAAGGTGCAGAGGAGAATACCCTAAAGAACTGTGGTTATAATTGGAAGCAGATAACAGTCAACCATCAACAGGTGCTAGAGTCCCTGTATACTTTAAACCATGAAGTCAGAATATGGATGCAGAAATGACATCAAACAGTGGGATACACTATTTGAAAATCTAAGCACTATTCACAATGATAACTAAAAGAAGTGAATTTATTTTCCTTGCATTTAAACACAGGGGGTTCACTAACTGAAAGCATGTACATACTCTGCAAAAAAAGATAAATATGTTTTTTTTTTCTCTCAGGGGGGCAAGAACAAAATGGCATATTTCTGTTCTTACAGCCTTGGTTTTGGAGGTCTTGTGGTTTATTGACACATTTTGGACAGAACTGGTTCCTGAGAAATAGAAATTTATGCAGTGATTGAGACCTATGAAGACTTCATAGGAGCGCTACTTGAGTTCTTGTTCAGTATGAAAATGTATTGGCCAGAAATACCCTTACTCTTGTTTCCTCGAGTAAAAGAACAAAGTTCTTTGTTCTTATGGAGCAGGCAATAGATTTAAAGGTTGTACCTGTGCAAAAGATTTAATAAAATACAAACCAGAAGTGCAAAAAAGGAGCAGTTTATTATTGCAGATATCAGTTTTTAAATGACTGAGAAATTCTTCACTTTTCCACAACTTCCTGTTTATTTTCCAACTTGGAATCTGGATATTTAGACTTTAGAGTAAAAATTTCTTTTATTATGTTACCACTATAAAGTGGCTGTACTTGTGAGTGCTAGTTTTCATTGTGGTGAGACTGTCTTTGATCATTCTAATAATTTAACAACAGCACAGATTGCTTTGCGCCTTTGCAACCTAAAAAGCAAAGTGATTTTTGCAAATACAGCTACAGTGCTGCCATTTATTTTCCCTTTCAGCTAAGGGACATGAGGCACGAGAACCTAAATCTGTTCCTGGGACTGTTCTTTGACTCTGGCATCTTTGGCATTGTGACGGAGCACTGCACCAGGGGAAGTCTGGAGGATTTGCTGGGCAACGAGGATGTGCGTCTTGACTGGATGTTTAAGTCTTCTTTGTTAATGGATCTGATCAGGGTAAGAAAGACTTATTTGTTTTATTTCACACAAGATCATGTTTTCTTATTACTTTTTTTTTCCTCCATCAGGCAATGAAGTACCTGCATCACCGCAACATCATCCATGGACGGCTCAAATCTCGTAACTGTGTGGTGGATGGACGCTTTGTGCTGAAGGTTACAGATTATGGGTTTAATGAAATTTTGATGGCACAAAGCATAGAAACCGATGAGGAAAAACCTGAGGGTGAGAACACCTGCCGATTTAAATTGACATTCTTTCTTTGTTTATGCATAGTATTTGTTTTATTCATGGTTGTGTCTTCTTTTCAATAAAAAGACTTGCTTTGGACGGCTCCAGAGCTGCTGCGAAACCCAAGTCAGAGGAGAAGGGGCACTTTCTGTGGGGACGTTTATAGTTTCGCCATCGTTGTACAGGAGATCGTCTCTCGCTCTTCACCTTTCTGCATGCTGGACATGCCTCCCAAAGGTGAGTGATCAGATACTACTGACGAGACGACCGTGCACAAAAAAATAAAGATCTGTCTAAAGTGTTCCTTATACAAGGCAAAATCATTTGCAGTTAGCCAAACAAAATGTTCTCCTTTCATTTCTTCAGTTCTGTGTGCCCCACATTTTGCTGATGTTTTGTGTGTGTGTGTGTGTGTGTGTGTGTGTGTGTGTGTGTGTGTGTGTGTGTGTGTGTGTGTGTGTGTGTGTGTGTGTGTGTGTGTGTGTGTGTTGGCAGAGATTATCAACAAGGTCAAAGACCCTCCACCTCTTTGTCGACCCATTATAACAGTGGAAGAGGCTCCTTTAGATGTAATTCAGTTAATGAAACAAGCCTGGAGTGAAGATCCGGAGAAGAGGCCAACCTTTGAGGATGTTTTCAAACAGGTAAAAATGCAGGAAATACGGTCACGTGAGATTCCACAGTAAACTTGAACTTACCGAGAAACACCCCTTTGCAGTTCAAAGGCATCTCAAAAGGAAAGAAGACTAATATTATAGACTCGATGTTGCGGATGTTGGAGCAATACTCCTCTAACTTGGAGGACCTCATCAGAGAGAGGACAGAAGAGCTTGAGCTGGAAAGACAGAAGACGGATCAATTGGTGTCTCAGATGTTGCCCAAGTAAGTGTCCAACACATGGAAACATGGTGAAGATGTGGTGGTGTGTTCTGAGCTGGAGTTTTTGATGTTGACAAATAGCAACAGCCTCAAGAACCATGCAAAGCGGGGAACATTTTTATTAAGAAGTGACAAAAAATAAATGATGCTACTTAGCCTGCTAAGCTGTTGCAGAACTGGGGAACTTCTCAGTGCACCCTAGGTGCACTAAGGAGCGTTTCCTCCCAGCAGCTGTTAAACTTTATAACCATCAGTGCTCCTAGCAAGCTCAAGAATTGCTTTTTACATCCCAGCTGTTAATTACAGATTAGTTTGTTGTTGTTGTTTTTCCCATTTTTGTACAGTCTTTTGCTGTTTTGCCTTGAATCTGAGTATGCCATTCTTAATAACTGTGCACACTTTTGTCTTCTTTGTGGACTTTTTACCTTACTGGCTGCTGATAAACCTGACTTCCCCCACTTTGGGACCATAAAGGATCATTATATTCTGTTATTCTATTCATTGTGGTTGAAAGTCAAAAGCTGCATCACTAAAGCAGCTGATGAACCAGTTTGCTGTGCAGCACTATTTTTATTTGAGAGAAAAGAATTGGTTATGCCTTGCTTGTATCCACGTCATGCTTGGTACTTTTTTCTACAAAGAAAGGAACAGCTCTCTTTTCCTTGAAACAGCAGAAGCTGCACCTATGTTTTTCTTGTCATTGAACGTTTTTATTGAGATCCTACAAGTCGTACAATAAATATCTGTTCATATCAGTGTTATATATGTGATTTGTATGAGTGCACCATGGCTAGGGTAGAATATTTACTGTGGGTTAGCTTTTCATCCCAAAAAATGTGTTGAGGTGACTTCTGTCCTAACATCAAAGTGAACCAAAAACTGAGACAAGAATAACCAACAACGTAGATTAATAAACAAGTAATGTTAAGGTCAAAATTAATACATTTTATCTTAAGTTATATTTTAATGATTAGAATACAAAATAAAGATGACAGTCTCATATAGTCTGAAAAGACTTTTGTTGACAAAGATTTAAATTCAGATAACAAAATATACAGTGTAACTCCTGTTGTTCTCCTTTGTGTAACTTCGGTCAAATCTGCAAAATTTAATTAATTGTTTAATTTACACTGCTGAAAAATAATGAAATAAATCAACATGAATAAATACAGCCACATAGCTTGTCTGTGTTTAATTTGTGACTAATTCTTTGGTCAAAATCTGACTGTTAAACATAGCTAACACTAGCTTGCGCTAACTAATGAGCTGCTAAAATGTTAATGTTATCTTATGTGAACAAACCCATTATTTTGTGTGAAGAAAAGCCACCAATGAAAACTGCTGAATGAATAACATTATCATAAAGCACATTTTTCATCTTGCCATTTCTTATTTCATCTCGTGGAAGAGGTTTATTGAAGTTTAATCAGGTTGATGTTTAGCTAAACCTGGCGGTCGTTGAAGCTACTTCTGGTCCTAGCAAAATTGGTCATAATTTTCGTCAGTGTTTGATTAAAACTAACCAACTTTTGCTTTAACAGGCTAGTGCTGTGTTAAACAAACCACTCAGCTTTTATGTACATTTAGAGGAGGAGGGGGGGGGGGGTAGTTTGCTCATTTAAAACCTTCATAGGAACAACAGCTTTTAAAATCCTCCTTTAATGTCACAAATCGTTGTCAGGCTCCAGAATGCAAATTGTCAGAGTTCTACGACCTTTTGGCTGAAAATCTTAACACCATGACATTTGTTGAGGTTTTGAAGACACCGCTTTATTGTTTGTTTGAGTCCCAAGCTGTGTCTGGTCCAGCACCGCATGCTTGTCTTTCACTCGTCATGTTCGTCTTTCAGGTCTGTGGCCCAGTCGCTGAAGCTAGGCAAGCCCGTGGAGCCGGAGCATTTCAGTGAGGTCACGCTGTACTTCAGTGACATTGTGGGTTTTACCACCATCTCAGCTCTCAGCGAGCCCATCGAGGTGGTGGACCTGCTCAACGATCTCTATACACTCTTTGATGCCATCATTCCGCTGCACGACGTGTACAAGGTTGGTGTTTATAAGCTGTTTGGAGCATTTAAAAAGGGCTTTATTCTGGATTAAATTCTTTAAGTAATCCTTTTTTTCATTTCATAGTAAATTTAAACTAATTTAATCTGCTAATTTTTCATGTTTTTGAAGAGACAGCAATTTTACATTGTGTGAAACATTGAATCAAATGACAACCCCTACATCTGAAAGAGATTTTTTTTTGCCTAATCGTTGTCTATTTTTTTTTTTTTTTTGTGAAATTATTATACATGGCCATTTATGAGTGGATCCTAAAGATCCTTGTGACAAACACTATCACTGAGTGAAGCTTACAAACCTAATTTAACATAAACAGCCACAAAAATATGATATTTCTTTTATTCATTTTTTCAAACCGATATTACCTCTTAAATAATTTACAATAAATAATGGTATTGTTGGCCATTGTTTAGAAGTTTTATTTGATCTCTAGATAATATTTTAACTGACCCTTTCGTATTTCATGATACACAGTGGGTTTAAAAACCTTTGGTAGCCCCATTATCCTGTGTATAACCTAAGAATATGGACATTATCTATAGGCTGTGGAGTAAAGGAATTTGAGTCTCAATTTTATCTTAAAAAAGAGATTAAAAGTAGTCTTTGTCGTTTTTAAACTTACTATACTTCCTTTTCCAGTTTGTGTTTGTATTTTTTATTCAAATGGGGCCAGTACTGAGCAAAAGATACGGAGTTACTACCATTAATATTGCTTTTAATGTAACACAATATTTCATTTGCTCCTTAATCAGACATAATATGGGCTGTATAAATAGTCACATTTGTATTTTTATTTAAATTTTGAGTTAAATCACAAAGACAATACGTGTCTTTCCAAAACCAGTGAGCATTGTTGAGAAACATCAGTGATTTCAATAGTGATTTTTGATCAGAACATATCCGTGTTGGGTTTTAGGTATCTCAGACCCACTTTCAGCTCGGTGAAACTCTGTAATTGCAAGTTGAGACAACCTGTTGGCTGCTGCATTTGTAACCTATTCATTCTTGTGACGTTTAGGTGGAAACCATTGGAGATGCTTACATGGTAGCCTCTGGAGTTCCCACCAGGAACGGCAGTCGTCATGCAGCTGAGATGGCCAACATGTCCCTTGATATTCTGAGCCTGATTGGGAGCTTCAAGACTAGACACATGCCTGACCTGAAAATCCGCATTCGTATTGGCCTGCACTCCGGTGACTTTCATGCTCCTCCCTTCTGTTCAGTGATAAACCCCAAAATTACAATGATATGCCTTGAAATTGTATCTGGATAATTCCTTGAAATAATTTGATCATATTTAGTGTGAAGAGGGCACTCATTACTTCATATTTTGTTATAACAGAGCATCTAAGCAGTGGATCAGGGTTTTCCAAAGCTTGAATCTTTTTCTGACATTGGCTGCTGATTTATTCATATGCTAGGTCTGGATGGTGCAGATCTTCACATCAATGAATTTCTGGCTTGCAACGCCATGTAACTCAGACTAAAATAAAACTTAACTTAGAAGCTACATCTTGTGTCTCCACCTAACAGCACCTCAAACATTTCCCCAGCAGAGAAAATTAGATACGAACAGAATTGAAAAATCATCCTATCCCTGTGTATCTCTTCTTCTGGTTTTATAACACCAGGAAACATTTGAAAATATAGAGAAACAAAGTAGCTGGTCCAAAGTGTAATTATCTTGACAAAAAGCTTAACTGAGGACAATGAAGAACTGAACCAAACCCTTGGAAGGTCCTTCAGAAAGCCCACAGCTTAAACTGCAGAAACGTTTCCCTAGAAGAGTTCAAGATAGACAAAGTCATGGGGGATAATAGAATTTTGATCTTCAAGATCATCAAAACTGCCTTATGTGATGTGTTTCTAATTATTTTGTGATTTGCATAAAAACTTTGTACAGATGTACAAAGTAACCAGAAGCACTTCTAACTTGAAAACTGCAGTATGTCAGAAGTTAAATCTGTTGGGACTGCGTAATGTTGGGTAAAACAAACCTAAACTCCATTTCATAGTGAATAAGAGTTAGAGAAGAATCCGAGTCCCCAAGCTGCTAAGTCAAGGAGATATTTTTACCTCTTTTATCCTCGTCTGAAACGTGTTCCTGGAACAGTGAAACACTATCCACTTAGAGTGCTGTCATCCAATTAAGACACTGCACAGGCTGGACTTATGACTCGGCCCAATGTATTTCATGATGCTCTCCCAGTTAGAATGCCATCTGTAATTTATAATTTAAAAAAAACTTATGTTTAAACACCTCAAGAACTTTGGTGCATCAGAGAGCTAAAGTTAGAGAAACTTGATAATCCAGTGGTATCACACATATCATGAAAATATCACACATTTCTTGATTGTTATATTCCTGACCAGAAAAGATGGTCTTCTCAAGCCTTCTGTGTGCATTCATGTTTGTCATCATATGCTTCAATCACAGGTCCGGTCGTAGCAGGAGTGGTCGGCCTGACGATGCCTCGGTACTGCCTGTTCGGAGACACGGTCAACACCACATCTCGAATGGAGTCCACGGGGTTGCGTGAGTCTTTTTTTTTTATATACAAAATTCCTTCAGTTACATTTTGAATATTCTCTTCGAAGAGCCTTCTGGGCTTCAGGACAGGTGTACGGCAGTCTGAGTACATGTTGCTTCAGGTTAAACAGGGCTTTAAGAGAGAGGTGCTCACTAATCCTTTAACACTATCAGCAGAATTAAAGGCCAAGTGGAAGTTTCAGGATAAATGTCAATAATTGCCACATTTCTGTTCACCATACGCTGCATATATTCAAATTTAGGTACAAAGTTGAGGATTTACCATCAAAAAGCTCATACTCTATGCTTGCATGAAGTCTTTTAAGTTCTTCCCAAGGAGCTACTGTTTATTTGATGCAGCCTTTGTTGAATTGAACAGGTTGTTTTCTTTTACACAAATTAAAATCAAATTTTTGATGTTTATGAGTGGACAGATGTGTACGTAGTTT
Source organism: Fundulus diaphanus (assembly GCA_037039145.1). Lineage (NCBI taxonomy): Eukaryota > Metazoa > Chordata > Actinopteri > Cyprinodontiformes > Fundulidae > Fundulus > Fundulus diaphanus. Next base: position 24,494,594 of record CM073136.1, read on the forward strand.
CACTGGCAGAAGATACCCAGCAACGGTCTACTGCCCCCAAGTGGAAGCAGAACAAACAACAACCAGACTGCTGTTCTGTTCAATATTAGAAACACACTGAGTGGAAACCTTAGATAATGGATTCTCCAACTTCCTGGAACAAATACCACCTCAATAAAGGGTCTGTCAAAAGGCTCCCATGCACCTTCATACTATCAGTCCATGCGTGTTTTCACACAAAGGAAAAAATAAAAATACTCGAAGAAGAAATGCAAGTTACAAGTTGGAAGAAATACAGGGGAAAGCCCTGTTAAATTAGAATAACACCAAGAAAAGATGGAGTTCCATCACCAAGCCCAACCTGAAAATCCAATATGGCTGCCATGGGTTTAAACATTATGGTAACGGTAGTAATGAGCAGTTTATTCGCATTTCTATTAAATCTTTTACACTTAAATACATAAACAACCCCTGTTCGTAAATATGAGCCGCCACCAACCAGCCGCCAGCACTTTCTTATCAGATCACCGTCATCATCTTCAGCTTCTAGTGGAGTTATCCCAAACTGTGCTCCAATGTACTTCCCATTTGATTGGCATCTGCTAAGTGCAGTGCACATGAATGGCTCACTTTCTTATTTCTTTGACTGGTTTGACTTACTGGCTCTACATTACAGCTAATTCGATACACATTTAGCTCAGAAATAGTTTCTCCTCAGTGCCATAAGTGTTCCTTGTGCCGCAATTTGAAAACCGGGTCTTAGATGTGTATCTGTTACAAAGCAATTTCTGCACACTGAAATTCTGTTTTTCAACATGCATAGCTTACAGAATCCATGTCAACCAATCAACAGTTGAGATCCTGAACAACTTGAAGATGGGATACAAGATTCAGGTCAGAGGTTTGACAGAGTTAAAGGTACGTACACTTAAAAAGTGAACCCTAAGAATTTATTAATAATAGAAATGCATGATAGAACTGTCACGCTAGCAGAAATAAATGCAAACTATGACCTGATTGCAGGGGAAGGGTATTGAGACCACCTACTGGCTGGTGGGGAAGGAAGGTTTTACCAAGCCTCTGCCAGTTCCCTTGGACACCAAAGAGTAAGAAAATATTTAGTTTGCTCCCCCAAATATTCCTAAAGGTTATTTGTCTCATTTCAACTGTGAACAGTTCTTGCCTGATGTGTAGAAGGCTGTGTAGCTGCTTAGGCCCCCCTACGACTGGGAGCCCAAAGATAATTGGTGTTCATGCCGGACAGTGTTTCGATATGCATCGGTTATATGAAACTGAATGCTAGGTCATTATTTACAATTAATTTCCTATTTAATCGTTGCAGCAGCTTGTCAGTGTGTATAAAAAATAATTAGCAATATAAATGTTTTGGATGGATGATGATGATGATGATGATGATGATGATGATGACGATAATAATAATAATAATACTACTACTACTACTACTACTAATAATAATAATAATAATACATTGAAAAAACTGTGTTCACAGTCCATTAGGCATTTTAACCTACCAATATGATGACTGAACTATAAAAAGGAAAAATTCTATTTCAAAACCAAGTAAGCTTTATTAGGAAAGGCCAACAAAATCATGTTTTTCATGTCAATATGCAAAAATCTATTCTGAGAATAAAAATCTATTCTGAGAAGATAGATTAAAGATAATCTAGGATAATCTTTATTTTAAAAGGCTAACTCTCTTTATTTGTATTACTGACTTAAGTGATAAAAAAGTTGACTGAGTAATTTCCAATAACAGTGTAGCAATATGAATTTGCAAACATATGCATACACTAGTGTTAGGTTTTGCACTCGTTTTACTCTCCTGACCAAGGCTGCTGAAAAAGGCCTTCATTATGATATTATATTGAGTTAAAACCATCTTTTATTCCACAGAATGTATACCTGGGAGCCTCTGAGCATGTCATGTTTACGACATTTCAACCATTATGATGAATAGTTTATTTTCATTTCCAAAATATTTTTTTAAGTAAATTACCTTATAATTTTATCTTAGAACTCAGTAAAACTTTATAATGAAAGCTGCCTGATTGGATCACAAAGGGAAACCTACTGATATGCTGCTAATGATGACTCGGAGAGGCATCTGGAAAGGACTGGAACCAAGAAAACAGCCCATTTGGAATTAAACACAAGGTTGATCACCTTGTTTTAAGACTCGGTTGCGTAACTAATTTTGTTCAATAATCTATGAAGTTCCAGTAACCTTGTTTTGCCTTCATACACCTGCAGTAGGGATGAAATTTATGTACCTTATCTACCTCATTCCTCCATTCCATTTCATATCTTTCCTTTAAAGTTAACTTAAGTATCTGAAACGTTAAATTATACCCAGAAATACTTTTGTTTACATTCCAGAGGGAGAATCTAATAAAATCTATAATAAAGTTTGGTCTTTCATCAGCTAATGATAGTCTGGACATCTATTCTGAGTATCTTCTGAATTTTTCCTTTGTTTTTTGCTGTTTCTTTATATAGTTAATCATTTCAAATATGTGTGATCAGTGATAGGTTAATTGTTGAATCTACTTCCAATATAATCACCTAATTTTGACTCAAGTGTTAACATTTTGAGTCCTAAAATAAATAGAATATGAGAATATAATTTATTTTTGTACCTGTGTATGCAACGTACACAGGTACCTGTGTATGCAATAAGATGAATTGCAGACAAAGACAATTTAACCATGAGACTGATTAAACTGAGAGATTTGAGCCTGATGGGATAAAGACTGTGTTTTATTAATAAGACTAAAAAGAATTTGAACACATATATAAAGATGTAGCCTTATAATTGCTAAATTTACTGATTAACCGTAGGCTTCATTCCCTGGAAAATACGGGGGCTTTTATTTTGAAAAGTGTCTGTAAGTTAACAAACAATAAAACCCCTTATGCTGGACTGGTTTAGCCGCATTATTAATGTTAAACCTACTTTGCCAGAATGTAATTAACAAAACCATCTAGGCATTTATTACGGTTCCTTTTAAGCTTTGTTTTGAAAAGCCAGCATGCCTTTTTCATGCCAGTTTTACATCCATTAGTCATGTGTTGCCTACTTTAGCACTAATCTAACCGATGAAATAAAGAGGCTTTTATTTTACAGAAAATAAGCCCTAATTTCTAACTCTCTTGACCGCGATGTAGGGACTGTTGATTGAACTCGTTGGCTCACTAAACAAGCTGTGTCAAATAGAGAATTCAAAAATGTTTGCTCCTGCTGTGAATATCCTGTTTAGCCCTGTATTCTCCTCATTGATGTGACACATAAAAGCTGCTTTTTGCCCCCTCCCTTACAGCGGTGTCAATCATGGTATCGGACTGGAAGAGCTCCCTCCGGACAGAAGGCAGAAATTTCTGGATCGGCAGAAAAGGACAAACTAGCCCGCGATCAGAGGCTGACGTTCATGGTCTGGGAAGTCATGTTTTTCACAGGCCAAAGACGTTCGTGTGGCAGGGAGCAACACACCCAAGGAAAAGAAGGCGATCTGGAACCGGCGACAGTGTTTTTCAAGCAATGCATTTCTGCATTTATAGTCTGATCACAGCACTTCATCCATACATCCAGACTTCTGTACGTGAAAGGAGGCGTACAGGAAATGACCTTCAATGGATTGTTGGCACATCAGTTGTTTTTAAACCAAAGGTGCTTAAAATACGACGAGGTGTGTCATGGGTACATAGCAGGCGTCAGATGTGCTGATCTGAAGATAAACAACCGAACATTAAGAGATATCATGCACTGCGGTACTGGGTGCGTTGCGGCTGTGCTTCTTCTACCGGATGTATTCCTACCAAATTCTGTGCGCTTTAAAGATAATGAAAACATTTTGCCCAGGTCTCACACTATCTGGAGCCACAGAGTTTTAAGCTCAGTTATGCCAGACTCCCTTTAGAGGCTCCGGTTGTCACAGCTGCATATATATCAGGACATTAACTCCTGCTACTGTGAGTTTTATTAGGATTTAATTGCAGCGCATGGCTCAGGCAGAACAGGTGAGGAAAGCTGGGATTTTGCTTTTGTGGCAGCATCGTTTTCCAAACAGGACGACGCACAAAGCAGGTTGAGTAGAACCTGGACTGTTTATGTGATATTTCATTTATAAATCATCGAACAAGCTCTGACAGAAGTAAACTACGTTATAATTAGTCCTCTGGTGTAAACTACCCGGAAGGGCAGATCAGAAAGCATCCCCTCGCCATGGACATCGTTTTCTCTGCTAGGCATGGGCTGGTTGCCTGGAAGAAAAAAAAAACTAACTGCTGAAATGTGCCATCATTTTGCGCCTGTGGTTTACTCTTTTTAATATGAAGCTGGAGAAAAGGCTGTAGCCTACGACGTTAGTGGGGGGGGATGTTGGGCTGCACTAGGTCACCTGGCTGTAGAAAGGCTACTTTTGATTGGCAAGCAGTTAAATCAATTATTGGCATTTCGTTTTAAGTCTTCATTTTAAGACCATGATACTCAAAACCTTCATTTTTATCAAAGGTTAACATTCAGTAATCATTCATTGAGAACCTCATAGCTCTTCTCAACTCGTGTTTTTAACCCTTTTCTAAAGCCACTCACTGTTATTGTTTGATTGTGTGTACATTGCTCTAAGCGTTCTATCCTAAATGGCTGCTCGGTTTCAGCAAAGCCATTCCTCTATATGTTACATCGTTGAAAGGCAGTCTATTACTGTAACATGCATGGCCGAATGCACTCCGTGTTTATTTGATACAGCATGTTTCTTCTGCAGTGATGCACTGATTTTTAGAGTCAATTGGCTGAAACGATCGCTTCCAGTGTTGTGCTTCAGCCGACTAAAACCCGAAGGATCTCCATCTTTCAGAGGGAGATGTCTGGTTGTCATTTCTTCAGCCTACAACTTCTGTTCCTTCAAGACTTGGAAAAACACGTCTTTTTCTTTAGCTTGGAGATTTGTATATACTGTAAATGTGTACATAGCTTGTGTCCTGCACAGTTAGGAACTATTTTGTTTTTGTCTTCTTGCTTGGGTTTCCTAATCCTCTGACTGAAATGGAAATACCAACAACTCACAGGGGCTCAGTCACAGTCTGCTGCAAATCTTTTATTGAAGTAACAACAGGCAGGCGATGTCAAGATGTGATTTTCCCTCTTAAAAACAGGCTGCGGACTTTATTTTGATGTTGTTGATGTTGGCAGCTTGCTGATGATCACTTTTAACCTTGCTGAAGTAGTTTAGCGTATATAGACAAATAAAAACTGGACGCCTGATGACTTGATTATCAGGTTGCATGTGGTGTATTACACACCATCAACTTTTTAGCAGTTCTGGCTCCCCAAGCACGATTAAACCCATGACCAAGAGAAGATCCTTAATCAAGATGAGCAACATTGGAGGAGCGGTCTTTTCTTTCATTGATGGGTATCTGAACAACAACATGACTAATCCTATTTTAAAGGCAAGACCTGTTTTTTTTTTTGTTTTTGTTTTTTTTAGATTTATAACCAATTTGCCAAACAGATAGGTCACATCAAAACTGAATGGACTGCATTGTTCATTTTGAAAGTGATCACAGTATGTTTCTGTAAATAAATTATGGTTTTAGTGAAGATTGCGTCCTCTTTCTGCCTCTCTCTCACTGCCTACCATCAGTTCTGCTGAGGGTCATCTCCCAAATGGTGGCCTGACAGTTCCCTGAATCAATAAAGAAGCTCAATGAAGGCCGTATTAAAAACGGCTAAGGTACTGAATTCAAACATGTCACAAATGATACGTTTCAGGAGAAGTCCTACCTCTCTAATTTAGCCCAATCTCTCAGACAGTGATGACAAATATTGAGTTTTTTTTGTCACCATGAGCCACGGTGGCTCGCTTTTCAGTGGACAAATCTAATAAAGACACAAGAATGTTGTTTTTTTTTTTTTTTTACATAGTGCATCTTCTTCTGGAGCAGGTATGAGATCATTTTAAGGGGTTACTAACAAATATTGTCAAATGAGATAGACTATATTTCACATTGTAACGTCCATGTTGTATGTACAGTATTTTCAAAAGTTATAGTTTAATTGATAATAGTCATCTTTATTGCAACATAAATTGTAATGAAATCTGTCCTATGCATTTAACCCATCCCTTTGGGAGCAGTGGGCTGCCACTGTGCGGGGGAGCATTTCTGGGCAAAGGGTCTTTGTCAGGGACCCAGATTGGCAGTCCGTGGGAGTCAAACCAGGAACCTTGCAGCCTCTCCAGGAAGAAAGCGCCTTGTTCTCTAACCACCAGGCCACCACTCCACATAGTATAATTATAGAGTATAGTTACTAAATAGTTATATTCTGTTTCAAATGCCATCCTGTTACTGATTAGAATTCCTGTACCTGACCATAAGCAGATATTTATCCATCCATCCATTTCCTAACACGTCTATCCCTGTTGGGGTCGCGAGGGGTGCCGGTGCCTATCTCCAGCTGTCAATGGGCGAGAGGCGGGGTACACCCTGGACAGGTCGGCAGTCTATTGTAGGCAGGTATTTATATAGATGGATATCGTTTATTTGTATTTGAGACTTAATACTGACCTATAAACTGCTCAAACCCAATAAGAGTCCTTGACGCGAGGCATGAGCCAGTGTTTTGCTCTTATACAGCAGTTAACCTAACAACAAGCCAAATTTAAACTGGGTGGGTTCCAAGCTATGTATAATAAAACATGTAACTGCTAGTTTTCATTTTGTTCGTTAAACCTTTTAAAAATAACCCAAGAAAGTAAAGTGTTTGTGGACTTGAAATATTACAGCAACAGTAAAGTAATTCTCAAAAAGCTTTTAGCTGAAAACTTGGCCCTGAGGGGATGACCTCTAAAGGACGAGGAATTTCTCAGGTCCTGGGTAAGATATTTCTGGTTTTGGTCTTCTACTTCCTAAAGGCCTGACATTCACATATTGCTGATACTTTCCATGACACACTCTTCTTCTTTAGTCCCCCTCGTTAATATCAGTGTTCTTTAAAAACACACGTTGCACACAGTGGCAATATGGGCATTTTCCCAGAGTGGTATTACAAAGTGAGGTGCATGGGCAGCGGATAAAAAATAGCTTTTTTTGCAATCATGGCTTTTACCCCCATGAACCTTCATGTGTTGAGTTGGCAGCCACTGCTTGCTGCTGAGACTCGGCAGGCTAAGTGATGTGCTTTGTTCAAAACTGCGCTGCAATTTGTCCCACTGCAGACACTTAATTTTCAGATATATATGTTATGTATAATAAATTGACATCTGCCTGATAGTTAAAATGTAAATCCATGCAGTGAGTTTTTTTTTTCTGAGTACAATATTTGATGTTGAATATATTTATGTTTTAGATTTAAGAAGGTTGTTCTTAAGCTACCAAACTCTACACATAGTATGAGCTAAACCATAAAAGTAAGGAGAAGCTCCTTAAAACTATATAAACATCGGTTAAAAAAAATCATTGGCTTTGGCAAGAATAATTATTTATTTACTAAAAGAACAAGATGGACATCGGAGTACATTCTGTAAAATAATTTTCATTTACTCGGCCAGCATTAACGTCAGAGCTCTAGAAACTACAACATTCCTATACAGTTCCATAGAACAATTTTATATATATATATAAACAAATATATAGAAAAGAAATATGGTAGAAAACTAACACTACACATCAATCCAATCAACTTTACTTATAAAGTACTTTAAGAACAAACAGACTGAAATGCTGTACAGATTGAAAGCAATACATAGACATGAAATTAATAAAATACAAATAAATGAAATATACAAACCCTACATAACACCAGAGGTATTAAAAGCCTCCAAAATGCGTATGTTTCTTAAAGAGGTTAAAACCTGTCAGGGAGGAAGCCTGCCTAATGTGCAGTAGCAGGATATTCCAACGTTTGGGACCAGCTACAGAGAAGCTGCGGTCTGTGTGTGTTGCTTGAAAGATGTGCTGCAGCATTTTGCACCAACTGCAGATGTGCAGTGGAGGACCTACTGACTCCAACATATAATTTTTTTTTTTTATGAAGAATGACACAGAATTGCGCTGATTGGCGCAGACAGCTGTGCCTCGGGCGGAATCTTAAAGTAACCATTTACAGACCGGTATGAAGTCACATGGGAGCCAAAAGGTTACAAAGGTGTACACACACACACTCATTTGTGTGCATTGCAACATTACAATTATGAGGCCTACACAAAAAGTTGCCCGAAATAAAACAGAATGCAATGGTAATGTTGAAAAAATTTAGGGGTTAGACACATTTTATGATGGAGCGCCCTCTTTTGACAAGCCACCACTGGCCAGAGTTTAGATCAAAGCACATTCATGTGTTAGAACGGTTCATTCAACACATCTAAGTTACATTATGAATCTTTGATTGAGCTCATTTGCAAAGAAGAATTTCAGCCTTTAGATTTGTAAAGCTGGTAAAGCCGTGGCTCAGAAGGCTTGCAGCCTCACTTGCAGTGAAAGTGGCTTTTACAGAGCAGTGACACATACATATGCACACTACTCTTTTCAGATTTTTGTTTGTAAAAATCATGAAAAGCATGTATCATTTTCCTTACACTTCACAATGATGCCCTACTTTATCTTGATCTGTCTCATAAACCCTTCCAAATCTATGATTTTTAACATATTACTGTAGAGTAAAAAGGTCCAAAATTAAGCTACACATTTGTGGACATTATTTTCAGTTTCTAGTTGTAAACTAAAACATGGTTTGTAAGATTTACAACAGGAAACAGCACAGTACAGTTAAAACCACAATAAAAGTTGTACATTACATTGCTGAAGCCCTGGATGCCAACAACTACCGTATGGACCTTTTCATTGGCTTGTCTAAGGTTTTTACTGTTAACTCTTTCATTTATCAAAGGATGTCAGATATTGGGTTATCAGGTAACGCTGTATGTTGTTCTTTTCTACACGTAGAGACAGCAGTGGTCTGTTGTCAGAATATTTAAACATCAGAAAAGGTGAGCTGCAGGGTCCCATGTAATGGTCCAACTCTGTTTTCAATTTATTTATTTCCACTCACCCTTTGTGGGATCCTCTGTTATACTAACCCTGTTCTCTGCTTCTCATGTTTCCTTTGGTCCTTGTCTTCGCCTGCCCTGCCTCTAAGTTTGTTGCTTTGTTGTTTAATGAATCATCTTCAACTCTTCATGGCACTCCCCAACTCTTGCCTGCAATTTTATCCACAAACAGCCACCCAAAAAATGTCACTATGTTATTCACATGAGTGCATCTCACCTCTCTCCATATGTTTGAGGTTATCTCTCCCTCATCCCTGTACTTTATATCCTCGACTCAAGTGGTCATCATTATCAATCCACAGACCCATGCATTGGTACATTTTCATCTATAAACTAATTTTTGGATTGTTCCTGCCTTATTTATTGTCCTTTGTCCCTTAGACAGTCCAGCCATAAATTCCCTTTCAGGATTTTATCTCCTTTAGCACACTGTTAAAACAATCAGAACTTGGGGGGAAAAAAAACATTTTCTCTGTCAATTTGAACCACTCTACAGCAGGATCTAGAGCTATCCACATGGATTATTCTGAGAGAAATTGAAACTTATTTTAGGAAAAATAGAGAAATCTTCCTGTGAAACTTGTTCTTGTTTTTCGGTGATATATTTTATTTGCTTATTTAACATGAATCGAATGTTTTGGTTATTTGTATTGTTACTGTGTAACTTTTGTTGCTGCTATTGGTCTTATCAAAACAGGTCTCTCTTGTAAATGAGACCTTGGGTAAATGGTAATTAGCCTGTACTTGAATAGTGCTCTATGAGATATTGGGTTTCAGTGTGACAACCTGTAAAAAAAAAAAAAAAAAAAAAGAAGGAATATTTATTTTATGGCGATGCCCAGTAGGCCCCTACAGCTTTGGATTGGCGCCGATCACAGATTTATTTTAATTGTCAGTTCAACCTGGAATCACAGGTTAGCGAGAAAAGGTAATATGTTGCAGACCAGCTGGTTGTTGAAATAAAATGTTCAAGTTTATATGAAGCAGAGCTGTAAAATGATAAGCAACCTGCTTAATTGCATAGCAGTAAAACAATGTGATGACACCGTTTTCTATGCAATAAAACAGTGTGTCATATGCTGACTGTTATGCAGGGTGTACTCTGTGAACCATCCCTCTGCATTTAGAGGCTGAATGACATTCAGCCATACAGGCTGCAGACAAGATTGGACCTCTGGAACAACATGTTCTGCAGCTGCTCTGCTCCTGTTTCTGTAGATTCAAAAAATCTGAATGAATTAACAAAAACTGCCTGCTCCTCTGCATGATGGTGAACGTGTTTCCCAGATAGACCCCAGCAGGGGCGTGGCCAGGTGGTGGCCAGGGGTGGCCACGGCCACCGCTGGCAATGTCCTGGCCACCCCACTGGCCACCCCACTCGCCAGTGTAAATGGTAGTAGCGTCAGTTTAGCATTTCATCCCATTATGCACAGCCGCTCTTCTTGACCTTCTTGCGCACCGTAGCTCACCCTGCCGCTCCCCCCTCCCCCGCACGTCCGCCCTCCCTCTCCCTCCCCCTCCCTTCTAGCCCTGTTGCGTTCTGAGACAACTACGGCTCAGCGCGTGCCCGCCTTCAACGGTGATAAAAGGTGGAAAGTGAACAAGACTAACGGTAAGTAAATAAGTCAAATCATTCGTTTGTAAAAGAAGAGGGGGGGGGGATATATGAACTGTATCAGCTCCTGTTACAGCGGCTTCTGGTGTCTTTTTGATAAGTTTTCAAAGAGTTACGTAGCTACCGCTCTTAGCTGGGGCTTCTGTATGGTTTGTCAATTTCCAGACAATGAAGTGAAAGTCCACAGACATGCCTTCTTATTTTAAGAAGAAAATAACAGCAAAAGGAGATAAAGAGATGAAAGGGGAGCAACAGAGAACGAAGGAGGAGGAGGAGAAAGAGGAGGTGGATGGAGGAGAGGAACAGATAGAGCAGCATGTAGATAGATAGATAGATAGATAGATAGATAGATAGATAGATAGATAGATAGATAGATAGATAGGGCTTTATTGATCTCACAGTGGAGAAATTCTCTTGTCACACATTGGCTTAATAAACAAAAGAAGGTGCCAAAGGAGGAAAAGGTGCATAAGGTATATACAGTGTGTCCACATATGTACAGACAGTGTATTAAAACTGTAGCGAAAGCAGGTGTTCCTGCACCGACAGGTGAAGTTATGACCATGTGGCCATAATAATGAAATTAATGAATTGTCTAGAAAGTAATATCCTCGGAAGAATTGTATGTTTTGGTAAGTGTATTTGTTTTTTATTGTGACGAACTCACTTAAATATATACACTTAAAAAAATAAAACAAATAATTATGCGTTTTATATATATATGTGTGTGTGTGTGTGTATATATTAGTTTTATTTGTCTGAATCGAAATGCCTATAGGCCATTAATACAACTAGAAATGATCATAACTATGGGGAGGCTGGTATTATTATTTATTGTTATTGTCATCATCATTTTAATGTCAGAATAACGGACTTTCATTCCTGTTTCATTATAGATATCTCCCAGTCAAGAGCAGAGTGGTCCAAGCAGACATAACTAAAAATTTTCCCTCGAACCTGTCAAAGGGACAGAAGAAGATGCTTTTCTAAAGACTGGTGCAACACATATAAATTGCTTGAACTGAGTCTGCTAACCAGAGATGGATCCTATGGATCTTTGCTGGGAAGTTATTTTTGTAAAAGTAATTATTATTGTTTCAGGCTAAGTAAAGATATAATTGTTTTTTACACATACAGTATAACCTTGTAGTCAAAATATGACTGTTGTTCCCTGTTTTCCCTGAAATTGCTGTTACATAAAATATGTGCTTCTTCCTACAATATTTTGTCCTTGCTTTCCAAAAGCTTTCAAATATGACTTAGTCAATTATACAATGAGGCTAACAATGTGCAAGATAAATAAATGATTTACTTGTGTATTTAATAGTTCATATGTAAGAAAGGTAAATCCATAACCTGTTTGTTAAATATTTCATACGCAAGCACTGTAACAGCAAAAATGTCTTGGTTACTGCAAGACTTAAGAAAATTACTTTTTTATTGGTTCATGCCACAATTTGATGTGGTTTTTTTGTGACTGTCTGTTTTTGAACTTTAAATAAAGTACATTTGTGTGAACAAGTATTTGAGTCAATTATTTTATGTATACAGGCATTTTCAGCTATTTTCTAAACCTACTTATTCCTGTTAAGTGTTAGCAAGAAGGGGTTAGGTTGTGTACTGTATATAGTATAGTATATATGTTTGTAAAGGGTTTTCTATTGGCCACCCCTCGCTAGCTTTGTGCCCCATGTTGGCCACCCCGGTAAAAATATTCTGGCTACGCCCCTGGACCCCAGCCATTCAGCACCCAGGTTTTCTTTTGACTGACAGAGCCGGCTTGGAGGTGCCAGTCTCGCAGAAGTCAAGTTTCACAAAGGTGCAAGGCTGACGGCGGAAACCAAGCAGGGGGTTTTATACAGTAAAAGCATGCAAGGAGCTCAGAGCAGAAAATGGGTGCGCTTTATTTACAAGACGAACCTGCACACCTGCACAAAATGTTAGGACACTATAGGACCCAAGGCTTGTGATGACTGAGAAAAAGACAAGATGATCTATAGGCTACACAATAATTTCCGTAGAGTTTCAAATTAAACTGGGACTAAGTTAAATAGAGATGTTTCTTGTAAGAGAGTGAGTTCCAATATTTATTTATTTCAGATTAATTTATTAATCAGTGTTACCACCATGGAGGTCCAGGAGGACAATGACTAACCTCCAAGATTTGCTGGCCTGCCCAGATTGTCATCGATGCCTTTTTTTTTTTTTTTTTGCATGTGTTTAAGGATGAAAAGCACAGGCAAAAATAAGTGCCTAAGTATCTATTTATTTGATTACATTTTTTTTTCTTTTTTGTCCTTCATAGTTCCCCGTTTTGATATTGCTTATTGGACTCACTTAGGTTAAAGTTTAGCAGCTGTAAAATTGGTGACATTGAAAAGCACATATTGCCGTTATAAATCACATGATCTGTTTTTTATTTATTTATTTATTTATTTATTTATTGTGTGACAAAAATGTCATGGTCAACCATAGCACAAAACCTAAACAAAACTCTATAAGATTCTGTTAGGGCACACATCTACCTGTTGTTTATGCATTTTTGATTAATTCATTCATTTTTTTTACCTTTGATGGCATGCCGGTTTTTAATTGGTCACTTCCTCTGGACTATATGCCCCCCACTACCTAAATACGACAAAAGATTGATAAAAATGTTATTCTGTTTTGGCCCTTTTGGGCTTTTGGTGTAGATTAAATACAATCTTCAAATAAAATAATGTTAGGTACCGCATAAATTTAGGCCCTTGTGATAAAAAGTTTGGACACCAAACTGATTTGAGTATGCTCTTTCTTTATTAGATAAACATTTTTTTACATTATATATATTTTTGATGATTCTATGTTTTTTTTTCCCTCTATGAGGTTCTGTTTAAAGGTTATAGGCAATTAACATTTTACCTCCTATTATCAATAACTTGAAATGATGTCGTGTTTATATGGATTTTTACTTTAAAGGACAAATGCCAAGAGGCCTTTTCAGGGAGGAGGGAATAATGGGGAAACAAATTTTTGGGTACGGCACCAAACTGGCTCCAACCATGGGGCCCAAATTGTCCTACAGATCTAACCTTCGGGGAGATACAAACTGAAAATATTTTTTCATAGAACCTCAATTGAAAATGTATTTTTATGTTCCTGTTTTTTTTTACGGATTAATAAGTAGCTTTATTTTGAAAGCTAATAACGGAAGTAGTGTTTTTATCGCGTCTCACTTGTCTGACTTTGTGTGCGTGTGCGTGTGTGTCTGTGTGTGCACGCGCGCTCGGAGGAGGGAGGGAGGGGGTGGGGGTCTCCACAGGCTTTGGGCATCCTCAGACAGGTGGAGGAGGAGACGTCCTCAAGCAGCTGAACTGCACCGCGCTTGGACTTGAGGACTGGGCTGGGCTGCGGGACGAGCGGCGGCGCTCGCTGTGCGCGCTCGGTGCCACGGATCCCCCTGCAGCTGATGCCGAATCCGAGAACATGGTTTGGCTGATTTCCCCCATCCCGATCCCCCCGCACACATGCTTGATGTTTTCGGCGTGCACGCGGGGAAGGCGAGGGATGTAGCCGCAGCTGGATAAATGAGGAGAACACATGGGCTTCAGCTTTTTTCCTGAGATTCTTGCCGTGTAACCGGCCGTTTATCGCGCTGCTTCGGCCATGGAGAGCCAAGCAGTCGAGGCGCAGAACTACGAAGATGTGCAGAAAAGCGGCTACCTCCGCAAGCACAAATCGATGCACCGGCGGTTCTTCGTGCTGAGGGCGGCCTCGGAGCACGGTCCCGCTCGGCTCGAGTACTACGAGAACGAGAAGAAATTCCGCAGTAAATCACCTGTGCCCAAGAAGGTCCTGAACCTGGAGACCTGCTTCAACATCAACAAGCGGGCGGATTCCAAGAACAAGCACATGATCGTGCTCTACACCCGCAGCGAGAGCTTTGCCATCGCTGCGGACAGCGAGGAGGTCCAGAATGAGTGGTACCAAGCCATGCTGGATCTTCAGTGCAACTGTAAGACATGAAGCGTGGGCTGCGATTCTTGCTGTCTGTTTCTCCATCAGGCCTGTCCTGCCCTATGGGCTGGTCGTTCTCCAGATGTCTGTCTCGCCCATTCCTGATTATTACAAGCGCCGAACCGCGCTTGCATTGTCAGATTGTTTTTATTATCATTATTACGATGGTTATGATTTTCGCTACAGGTGTGCTTTATTCGTTTGTTTTATATGTATATCTGTTTGTTATATTATAGTAAAAATGCAAATAAGATACTGTTTTTACACCAGGAGGGGTGCATCTGACTGATCGGGGGTACACCATCACGCTACGGGCGGCATGGGTTATGCGTTTGTGCAGCAACCCCAACAAGCGTTGATATATTACGGTTCGAAACAGAAGATCAATTTCCAGCCAGCCCGAAATAATGTGCTGCATTAAATGGTCCGTGCCTGCTGTTGCAACGCCAGATCATTGCCTCCTCTGACTAAAATGAAGCCCGCATTCGCACGATGGTGTGTTTTGCATGACGCAGTGGGCATATAGCAACCATCCACGGGATGCATCATATAGTAGTAGCCTATCGCAGTGCACTCCGCTGCAGCCTGTGTTTTTGTTTTTCTGCACAGCTCCGGCTTGCCGCTCGCCTAACCTACATTCGTGTTGCGCGGAGCGGCGCGGCAAAGGAAGGACCGGGGTGGCATCGTCAGGGCGCTCTCACTGGAAATTATGTTTCTGCTGGTTACCCTCGTGTTTACGTTGTTGTCCTTATGATGGGAGCAGACCACCACCCACCCTCCTCCCCCTTGCATTGCGTCTCAGTCGGCCAGTGATGGGCTTGCCCCGCTCCAGTGTGTTGTTGTGGAAGCCTGAGCAGGAACGCGCTCCGTTCGTCGACCAATAGAGCAACAGAGCATTGGGGGGGGGGGGGGGGGGGGGGGGGCGGTATATATATATATATATATATATATATATATATATATATATATATAAGAGCGGATTCAAGTTATGACTTAAAGGGGACATATCATGCTTTTCATTTCCACCTTTTTTCGCATTAAAATCGTTCAGTTGTGGTCTATACAAAGTGGAACTTAAATGCTTTGGTCTGAATTCCTCGTTCATTTCCCCCCCACGTTCCTACATTTTGCTCCAGTTCTGAGGTTCGTCTGAGATCAACTGGTTTTGGTGCTGGCTCTTTAAATGTAAAGGAGGCACTTCATGCGCCGACCCTCTCCAGGTGACAGAGCGTTCCACTCAGCCCCAATCGGCCATTTTTGTAGTATGCTGGGGGACGGTGTAATTAAAAACCGAACATTTTGACTTATCCACTTGTAGCTTCGGCGTCCTTCAGCTTGGACTATGAAATCTCTCTGAGAACTAAAAATGGTGGATTTGCGAAATTGCTAAGCCAGAAGTCCATGACCTTGTTTAGCAGCTCCCAAGCAAATACTGTGATGTAATAGCTGAAAAAGCGTAATAGAAAACAAAGAATACAGAATATAAAGAGAACCACGCAGCACCTGGACAGACTACATTCAGATTTCCTGCAATCTTAGAGATTCCAAGTACACAACAAAATGTATTTAATGGTTGGTTTTGTATGATATGTCCCCATTAATATTATTTCCAAGTGGAAACATAATAAAGTACATTGGTGAGATTGAAAGATTACTTTAAACTTAAATCTGCCATAGGTTGGAATAATATGGGTCTAAACTGGGAATGTATGTACTTGTGTTGGAATCTGCCTGTAGGATTTTATTGAATTGACTTTGTAAAGTGTCTTGAGATGACGTGTTGTTGGCGCTATACAGTAGACCACAGAGATGTTGGTTCATATTAACATGATAACATCAAACAATTCTTTGCTTCCTATCCATGATGCCTATATCTCCCATTCCACCACATTTCTAAGGTGCTCTACAATGAAATCACTGTCTTGTACGTAATATTGCATTCAGATTCAGAACCATTAATAGACCATGAATGTTTTCATCCCAGATATTTTTTGACCTATTCTTTTTTACATGTTGTCATTTTTACTGATTTGATTAGTATTTTTTTAGTATATGTTTTTTGTTACAACCAAAAAAAAAAAAGAAGTAGTCATTGTCGGGTTGGAAAAAACTGATTTGCGCACGTTACACATTATCCTTAAGTAGCTATCAGAACATGGGCACATTGTGTTCATAAACTGATGGGCATGGTCAGTAATGATAGTCAGGTAGGCTGTGGCATTTAAATGATGGCAAATTTGTACTAAGAGGCCCAAAATGTTGCCTGGACGATTACACCACCAGCAGCCTGTGTCAATGGCTTCATGTTGTTTCATGTCACCAAATTCTAAACCTAACATTAGAATATTGTTGCAGAAATCGAGACTCAATGGACTGTGCAACATTTTTCCAATCAGTTATGTTCAAATTTTGGTGACCCTTTGTGAATTCCAGCACCAGTTTCCAGTTTTTAGATGACAAGAGCTACTGTTGTCTCTCTATCATCTTGACCCGGTCTGCCCATTCTTCTCTGACCTCTGTCATCAACAAGGATGTTGCTCACCAGATATTTTTTCTTTTTCTGAATCAGAATCAGAATCAAGTTTATTGCCAAGTAGGTTTGCACTTACAAGGAATTTGACTTGGTGTTGATGGTGGAGACAAAATAAAATAGATCATTCACAACAGATGGTTTTGAGTAAAAATCAAAGTAGATAAGCAGTTTCTGAAACAATCGGACAAGCCACATCTGCCATCAACAACCATGCCACATGAAAATGAACTAAGACATACTGGTGGCTACTTAATGCCACATTCAGTTTATCTCCAAACTCTGAAATGGGTCCTGGGGATAACATCTAACTCAACCAGTAGGATTTACATATCGTTGTACTCACTGACAAGACTAACTCTTTTAGCAGTACAAGGTAATAACAGTGAATGTCTATGGCTTTTATGCTGTCAAACTGTAAAAAATCATGCACACAAATATATGATTACGAGCTACAAGCGGAAATGTGAATACACTATTCATCACCGCAACTATTATGTCGTAAATACACAGCAACCGTATTGGCATTTGTGCTTAGAGAATCACAAATTGTTCTTTGTATTCAGAATTATTGATTTAGGTCCAGAATCACTGAAAAATGTGTTAAAACCTGTGAATGACATACCAGCTTGAGAGTTATTAGCCTTATGTGATATAATTTGTTAAAGTGCTTAAATTATGTAGTGTCACAGCCTATTTGACTGCAAATAAGCAACATAAACTTCTTTGGTGAAAGGGTCTAGCTCATGCCAACCCTGAGGCTGTACTGCCCTGGGGGGTGAGCCATATCACCTGTATCAGGAACTGATAACTCTTTTTGTGTGAATGTTGCTATAGCATTTGAAATTATCATTCCAAATGCAAGTTTTAACTTCAGCGGTAAAGCAACACAAAAGATGTGTCTAGCACATGTTTCCAGTTCACCGTTGTCCACAATATTACAGTTTACCTGTATTTACGTTGAAAAATAATGATTTCCTCAGAGTACCATAGATTGAATACTCTGGCATTATTTTATGTTTCTATTCAGCTGCTCTTTTTCAAAGCCGCGTGGGACATACATAATTATCATTAGCTGGAGCTCAAAGGGATGCAGAACAATTGTCAACAACAAAGCTGTTTGGGAAAGACAATCTCTTTTGACATCATGTCAAAGAAACAATAACTTATCTAGATAACCCTGCATTTGGAGGCATAATTAACAAATATAATTTTTTTCTTTGTTGTCTTCCCAGGTAAAACTCCTGAAGACTATGGCAGCAGTGGAGAGTGTAGTTCTCCATCTCCCATCCCTACTTTTAAGGAGGTCTGGCAAGTCAAAGTTTGGCCTAAAGGTCTTGGGCATGCCAGGAACTTGGTGGGCATCTACCGGCTGTGCCTAACTGAGAAGACAGTCAATTTTGTCAAACTCAATTCTGATGTGGCAGCTGTGGTGTTGCAGCTGATGAATGTTCGCAGATGTGGCCATTCAGAGAACTTCTTCTTCATTGAGGTGGGGCGCTCAGCAATTACAGGCCCCGGAGAGTTCTGGATGCAAGTGGACGACTCTGTGGTGGCTCAAAACATGCATGAGACCCTCCTGGAGGCCATGAAAGCCCTGAGTGAGGAATTCCGTCAGCGCAGCAAGTCTCAGTCTGTGGGAACTTCATGTGGCGGCGGTACTGCTTCAAATCCCATCAGTGTCCCGAGTCGGCGTCATCACCCAAACCTACCACCAAGCCAGGTGGGCTTTTCCAGGCGAGCACGGACTGAGACCCCGGGAACAGGTGGTAGTAGCACGAGCACTTCACCCACGTCACGTCATGGGTTTCCGAGGGCACGGACAGCCAGCATCGGAGCCAGGTCGGAAGAAGGAGGAGCCAGTGCCAGAGGGACGTGGGCCAGTTCCAGCCCGAGTCTGAATGGATCCTGCTCAACTACTCCGACACTGAGGCCCAAACCCACAAGGGCCCCGACCCCTGCTAAGATTACCCTAAGCCTTGCACGTTACACACCTAACCCTGCTCCCTCTCCTGCACCAAGCCTGTCCTCCAGTTCAGGTCATGGGTCAGAGTGTGGCCTAGTTGGGTCTGTGGTGGGAGGCATATCAATTTGCTCCTACGCTCGCGTTTCTCAAAGAGTTTCTGTTTCAGGTTCACCGAGCGACTACGGCTCCTCGGATGAGTATGGTTCCAGTCCTGGGGAGCACTCTCTGCTCATACCCAGTCTATCTGGACATCATGCACATGGAGAGGGCTCCTCCAGCTATATAGTGATGGGACAACGAGAAGGTCTGCTTGGTTCCCATCATCATTCGAAAGGCAGACGGATTCTGCGACGCTCATCTAGTCGGGAGTCTGAGGCCGAGCGAAGGCTGCTGAGTAAAAGGGCTTCACTGCCTTTGGCATCCCATGAAAGACTAACCCCGCAGAGAAAAGATGAAGATGATGACGATGATGAGGAGTACGCCATCATGTCACAGAGTGCCAACAGAGAGAGGACGAATCTGCACCAAGGCTCAGGGAATCCAGGAGTTCAGGGTGGGCCGCTTGATGAAGTAGGGAAGAACAGGAAGCGGGCTGACAAAAGCAGGGGACATGGGGACAGAGGAGCAGCTTTGGACAGTGGCTACATGTCAATGTTACCTGGGGTGACATCTCCTCCTGTTTCACTGTCTCTTTCAAGGGGTATCTATGACACCAGTGCTAAACCCGAGGTAGATGACGAGTACATGGCCATGACCCCCAACAACAGTGTGTCCCCTCCTCAGCACATCAGCCAGCCCTCTGCAGAGGGCTACATGGTCATGTCACCAAACAGTAGCAGCTCCACAGACCTGCACGGACTGGGCATGTGGGAGAGCAGGGCCGGCATGGAGAGCCGGGCAGCCAGTGACTACATGAACATTTCCCCTGTAAGCAGCCGCTCTGCCTGCAGCACGCCACCTTCCCACCCTGAGCAGCACCAGCTGCAACCAAAAATGTTCAATTCATACTTCTCCCTGCCACGAGCCTATCAGCACACCCTCTATACTCGCTTTGAGGAGGACTTAAACAAAGGGGAAGAAAAGAAAGACAGCAGTGGGCATGACAGTTCTGGAAGGGGAGGGAGAACAGCCTACAACAAGAGGAACAAAACTGCAGCGGGCTCTGCAGGAGGTTCCCAGCTTTCCATGTCTTCCTCATCTTTCTCCTCCAGCTCTGCCAGCAGTGAAAGCCTTGAAGATAAATCCCTATCTGCTGGCCGAGGGTTAAGTTTATTAAGAACTGGGGGGGAATACAAAAGTGCAGGAACATCCACAAAGGATGGACGTCACCACCAAAAACGTGCATCCAGTAGTAAAAGCCCAAAGCAACAGAGGAGGGGGCGTCCCTTGAGTGTATCTTCAGACATCGCTAAGGCAAACACCCTACCAAGGGTTAAGGAGAATCTACCACCCCCGGGGTCTCAGAATGTTGGGGACTATGTAAGTATTGTCTTTAAAGAAGATGGTGCATATGATAAAGGACGAAGTGGAGGGTCTCATCATGGACCGCCTGTAATCCATGGAACTCTGCGGCCCATGAACCAGCCTCTCCTCTGTCATGATAACCCTGCTAACCTTCCCCGCAGCTTCTCTGCCCCCCTATCCACCTCCGCCGAGTATGTCAATATGGATTTAGGGAAATCCTCGACACCCCTGACCTATGTTAGATCCACATTCAGCACCCTCCAGGGCCCACCAGCGGTTGTCCCCAAGGCCCGACATGAACACAGCCCGTCCTCTCCTCTGGTAGCAGAGTGCAGTGCAGGGTACAGAACAAAAATAAAGATGGCAACAGTGCCGACGGATGTTCCTGTCCCATTTATGGACAGCAAAGTTTCAGATTCGAAGAACTCAGCGAGAGCTGCCATCCACTCTGGTCAAACGGTATCTAGAGAGCAGGAGACAAGTTTGGGTGCCTCCCCAGTCAAGTCCTTCCAGTCGCCTGATCGGAGCAGCAGACTGGTCCGAGGTGATCAGCAGGGACACTTGAGCCACCGATCCGAGAAATTCAGCTCACCGCCATCTTTGCCACCATACCCATCTTCTTCTACCTCCCTCTTCCCTGAGGGCACCCAGGCAGTGAGCCATCGGAAGGGTTTGGACTGCTCACTGTGGGAGAACGGACAGGCTTCTGGTTTGTCTGCCACGCCTCCACCCCAAGCCTCCACCTCATCCACTGAACAAGGCCTTAACTACATAGACCTTGACTTAGCCATGAAGGAGAGCCCTCAGGCTGGAGCAGAGCGCACCTCTCCTGTCTACAACGTCGGAGGGTGCGCTTTAGGCACCAGTGCTGGCTCTGGCCTCAACACTTACGCCAGTATTGATTTTTACAAATCAGAGGAACTACGAACGAACCAGAACAGTAGAAAGGATGGTCAAGGTGAGTGCTGAGGGCCCCTAGACCAAGAATATTTAAAAAGTCTGTGTTGTGTAGTGGTTAGTATGTTTTTCAAAAATAAAGCCTGCATCCGGAACATTCTATGAGCTTGGATTTTGACATCCATGCAAGTCAGGGTAATTACAAAAACTAAAATCTGTGTGATTGACAGTGGGGACAAAATATCTGGATGGACACTTAAGATGTATGTTTTTTATTAACATTTAAAATAAAAACATGATAATCCCTAACATTTATAACATTTCTCATAATGACTGCAGGCCTTTTGATAGGGAATAGGAGCAAACAGAATTACCAATCAGCCAACCAGAAATCTGAATTGCGCAATCGTTTTTGATCAGCAAAGACTGAATAATCTGTTTTCTGTTCTCATACGTTAAATCAATCAAAACTGAGAACTACAACTATTTTTGGTACATAACAAGTAACACAGAGTCCCTTTTTTGAAGTGTAATAAAAATTTGTAGAAAAGTTACATACATACGTCTATGTCTAGTGGCCTTTAGGTAAATTATTGCATAATTCCTCCATTTTCTGTTGGATTTAACACTGAAATCTCTCTCAAAGAACTTTGTTTTATATATGTATTTCTCATTTTTGTGACATATTCCTTTAGAAAGAAAATCTCAGTCAGCACGTCATGCCTTAAAGAAAAATATATATAGTATTTGGCCAGAAAAAGCATTATTGGTGCATCATTTAATTTAAGGAGTTCTAATGTAAATTTGTTTTGCTATTCTCAGTCGTTTTATGTTGTAAAGCGACACATTTTTAATCGTTGTCATTCTGAATATTATCTGGAATTTATGATGGCTGCGTAAAAAAAATTAGAGTTGGTTGCAGTCCCAGCAGTTGTAAAAAAAAAAAAAGAACTGACAGTGATGTAAACATGTCAAAATAGCTAAGAGGAGGAAAAAAAATTACACTAATCAGATTGGATACATGCTTTGACATGACGTTAATAGTCCTCTGATAAAATCCTCGTCTGGGTCTTAGTCACTGCTGCTTTCATCTTCCACTGATGTTTTCCATGGCTTCAAACTGGTGGGCAGCGCTGCGCTTCCAGTCTGTGGGCTGTCTGTAGAGTCTCTTATTATTACAAGTGGGTGTTTAGAGAGCAGAGCCAATTGATTTGTCTGCTGGTAATGAGCCATTTCACATGAATGGAGGCATAGGAGACAGAACGCCAACCAGGTGTTTATATGTTTATATGTGGGCTGGTTGATGGTCGAACGTTTTCTGATGGCAGTGTTACGGTTTGCGTCGCGAGGTCCAGTTTATTGGGGTTTAAGGTCCTCTTTTGTTTGACGAATTAACTTTCAACTTTACAGTCTATCAAAAACATCTGCTCTATTTTGCAGTTTGAATTCAATGTTTAATATTAATGTTTGCACAGAAATTTGATCAAAGCCAATTCCTCTATGGACAATCATCTTCTAGATTCATAGCTATTTATTTAGCGTTTATACAACGGAAAACATGGCTCTGGGAATACTCTGTACATGAGTAATTATTTATGATCAGTAATGACTGATCATGCATTTCCGTAATGCAAACCTCTATAAGCCCATTTATCATGGTTTTATTAACTATAGTTGTTTTCCAATAAACTATACCTCAAAGCAGTGGCAGTATTTCACTATGAACCCCTAGAGAATCTGGTTTATTTCTCAAATTTCTAGTTCCAGTTTCAGAACGAAGTATACATAGAGGTATCACAGGTGTGAAACTTATATTGATTGGGACTTTTAATGATTAAAAAAATAGAATTTGGTGCACAGGTTGAACTAATTGAACTAACGCACATTTAGGCTCAAACCTAAAGGTACAGCTTGCTAATGGTGACAAAAGCAAAAATCAGTGGAGGTGTATGCAGATATTTGAGCCTGTATCTATACATTTTGACCCTGGATTACAGAAAATGTATAATATATTCAAACTTTTGTGTCCTATTTTTGTTTTTTAAAAATCATAAAGGAGTTTGTTGTGCCAGTCCAAACAAGGAAAAAGAAAAAAAAGAGTAGGTCAACTAAATCATTAAAAGCCCTACATTATCAGACAGAATATGTGTCTATTCAAACCTTTGATGGGAGCTGTAGGTTCTGCCACATAATCATGTTGAAATGGACAGATGTAGATCAGTGAAGACTTTGTGCAGTTAAGGTGGTTATAAAGGAGAAGAAACAATAATATGTGGAAGTGATAACGCCGTCACAAAGACACACAATATTGACATCTGCAACAATGGCCATGAGACCAATCAGAAAATCCGTCCACAAAGATATCAAGCGTCATGTGATATTTACCCAAGCTGCCAGAAGGAGCTCTAGATTAAACAAAAGCAATATGCCTGAGCGAATCTATAATCTAGACGGAACCGCTTTATGGTCTGCAACGTTCTTTGCTGGGGAAGGTCTGCGTTAGATGTGCTGGAAGGAAAGAAAATACCCTTTTAGAACTTTAGAACTCAAGATATCAAAAAAATATATACGTGTCAAAAATGTGTGCTTAAAAATCCCTGCCTGCTTTTGCTACTTTCATTGCAGACTGTTGATCTCCATCTCCGTCTTTGATGCGGCGGGTTGGCTCGCCATGTGTTGCCGCAACAGAACTGTACGCTGGAGTCAGAACGTTGAAACTAAGGAGATCTCATCCCCATCCCGTCTGCTGTTTCCCGTCAACCAAATGTGTGCCAAACACAGACACACTCACAAACACACGTACACACATACACATACAACCGCACCACACAGCCAAATTTTAAGGAAAAGATGTTACCCTGCTTGAACTAAGGTGAAACCTGACCTTTGTCTAACTTGGTACAGAGAAGGAAGAAGCTCACAGGCGTCCATTCTGTTAATTGTAGAATGATCTTTTTTCACTATCCTCAAAAACATAGTTATTCATTTTAATGCAACGTTCACTGAATGTAAGGTTCAATGAAACCATCGAAATCCAAAAATGAACTTTTAGATTACATTTAAACTAAAACCCATTTGCCTGTGATTTCTAACCGGTTTATTGAAATTCTGTTCCCCAAAGCTGAAAAGTAGAAGCTGCCGTGCTAATTCGTGAGTCCACTGAACTTTACTGTGGTATTACCCACATCTTCTCTGTACATATAGTTTAAATGATCATCAGGTGTCCTTTAGGTTCGAGCAGATAAGAAATAAACTGGTGGACACAAGTTAAACATTCACACCATCTCACTGTAAACAGTTTTAAATTAACTACTGTAAAGTTGCCCAAAAAAGCTTTTATACTTGTTTACTACTGCTGTTGTGTTACTGAGGTCCTTCAAATACCGGTAGAAATATACTTTTAAATACAAACACTCAATACAGGACCCTCCACATTGATTTGTACTCCTAATAACAATGTGTAAAAAGCCTTAAAATAAATAATTATTTTACTGCAGTAGCATAATTTCACTTTTAAAAATGTATTGTTTGCTATAACAGCAAAGCTTTGAAGATGTTTTGTGATTAGGTTTGAGGACTGAGATAGTTATTCAAGACTGATTTATTTTTATTCAACAGAGAAATGGTCTGGTGAACCATTTCTCTGTTGATTTGAGCTATTTGCTCGTCAATATTCTGTGATGGGCTGTTTAAAGTTTACAGGTTCTGGTATTTAGCTTAACGGCGGTCCCTCAGCCCACAGCACCACAGACCCTCCACCATGCTCAACAGTGGGCATGAGCTGGTTTTCATCATATTTTCCCTTGTTTCACGTCACACCTACCTTTAGTGTCTGCTGACAAATAATTTTGGTCTCATCTGAACTGAGCACACAGTTCTAATTAAGGTCCTAGTAGCATTTAGCAATCGGCACATGTTGACATTTATGACTGTAAGAAAAAAGAGGCTTTTTTTTACTGGGAGATGCCCAAAAGCTAGTCGGCCTCGGCCGGCCTTGTTTGTCCTGGTTTTAATTGTTGCTCTCTCTGTGGACACAGAGAAATTTAGATCTGTAGCTATTTTCTTGCAGTCATTTCCAGATTACTTGAATGCCATGTTCTCTTGTCTTTCCCATTTTGACAAATGGGAAAGATGAATGTGCCTCGGTGTCACATTAAAAGGTAAATAAAATATTTAAAATTAGGGGTAGGAGTGATAATAAGCACCAATAATGTCATTCATTTTATTCTTAATGTGTGACCCCCCCCCCCTCCTGCTGAAGTGAATTCAGTTTAAGGTTGGATTTTTCTAAAATAAAACATTCCTTTATTCTAAGGCTCTTTGCACATCTTTATAGAAATACCAGTTGATGTGAAGGTTGCTGTATTTATAACAAGCTACAGATAGTGGATTTGGCAGGGAAACGGCTACATTTAGCTGAAATCTACATGTGGCAAAGCATCTACTCATTAGACGACGGGCATGTGTTTTAGCGCAGGGTAGGCCGTCTATTTGGCCGCCCTGAACCACCCCAACGCTGTGATGAAAATCAAGTCAAGCAGCATCGTCGTTGGCGAACGAAGCTCATATTAATGAAAGCGTCCGTGCCGAGATGTGCTGCGGAGTTCTGAATACGAAGCTAGCAAAAGCTGCTCATAGCCCACTTTAGCTGTTGAAAGATCTGCCGGATAGATGGATGGAAGAGTAGGAGGAACACACGCAGCCGGTCTGCGGCGTCTACCCAGGCAGAGAGCTGCAGATATAATAACAGTATATCAGATGAGGCTGACACATGACTGTCAAATCAATTACATGATGCCTGAGTCACATCGCCGAGCGCTTCGGGGGGCAACTGAGGAAAGACCACCAGAGGAAAAGAAACAGAGTTATACGTTGTTTTGTTTCCTGGGAAGTTACAATCCTTTTGAACTTTTAAGTAACACAAGCCTAGTAGGAAAATTATAAATGTTTTTCTTTTTTGGCATCTCAGCTTTTCTATTACAACTGTATAATACACTATGGTATATACTATAGTAATAAGAGTAGAATGACAGAAACTATAGTACATACTGTGGTTAGTTTTCCTCGTTTGCAAAACAGTTAACACGATTTCAATATAAAGTGACACACTACAACGGTATATAAAATAAACAGTATACATATAATGAATAATACTATATAGCTTAGATATCTATATACTCTTTTATAAAGTGCCTCATTTTTGATTGTAGCTGTTTTTACAC
Organism: Fundulus diaphanus; assembly: GCA_037039145.1. NCBI lineage: Eukaryota > Metazoa > Chordata > Actinopteri > Cyprinodontiformes > Fundulidae > Fundulus > Fundulus diaphanus. The sequence continues at coordinate 24,521,331 of CM073136.1, forward strand.
AGGTGATCTTAAAATGGGTTGTGAAAATGTGGGTGGGGAAAAAACATCAACTTTTCTCTTCAACGCTTAAATTTGTGAAAGGAGGACAGACCAGAAACTTAACACTGCTGCCATTCAACAGTAATTAGATTGCCTTAAAGTGTTTTATTCAGAGACATCAAACAAAAACAGTCTGTTTTGCTTTTGTTTGCAGTGCCTAACACTGAAGCCACAATGTAAGCACATGCACCCCTCTCTATTATGGTTGGCTGTGTCAGGCTGTGGTTGGGCTGAAGAAAAAAAAAACACATAAAGGAAGAAATCCTCTCCTCATATCTCGTTTTTTTTAGTATTGATTCCAATTTACTTTCTATTTCACTCTCATCCACGCAACTAAAACAGCGAACAAAATACTGTGTACATTGGTCATATACAGTGCCTTGCAAAAGTATTTATAACCTTTGAATGCCACTGCCACAAGTTCCAAACTGTATTTCATTACGATTTTATGTGAAAGACCAACAGAAAGCAGTGCACACGTGCAAAGTGGAAGAACGTTGATACATTTTCCAAAATCTTTACAATTAAAAACCATGTCTTTTTTTTTTTTATCTAGACACCGAAGTTACACCTGCGAGTCTTTTAGGATATGTCTACCAGCTTTGCACATCTAAAGACTGAAATTATGTGTCTGGGAACAGGAATTTTCAAGTCTTGCCACAGATTCTCAATTGGATTTATGCCGAAACTTTTTAGATTAGTAAATTATTTTGAAAAACATTTTTTATCTTCCTTTCAGAGTTATTTTCTGTTGGTCTATCACATAAAAGCCCAAAGGAATACATTAAGGTTTTCCGCCGCAACGTGAAAACGTGGAAATATTCGAGGGATATGAATACCTAGGCAAAACATTGCATTTTATCTTTTCCTGTTTTCTACTGCATAAAGAGAGTTTTCATGGTCCTGCATGTAAATAATGAACACAATAATGATATGAAATAACGTTGTGTTTTCAAAGTACTCCCTAAACCCCCAAAATCAGTTTAAAAAAAAAATGAAGCGTGTTTGTCGCTGATAGCTCGTCTGCGTCAAAGCTGTGAGAAAACTGTTTGCTTTTCAGTGGCCGATGATGCAGACATTGATTCAGCTCCCGGAAGTTGTGAATAGTTCTGTTTCGCTGGCACATTGTCTTTTTCTTTCTCTGCACTCAACCACCCGCAGGACTGTGGACCAAGTCTTGATGCTCATAACCTCCTCTTCTTCAAATTCTGCTGCAGACAAGCAAATTACACAAAGGAAAAAAGGGCAAATAACAAGTCTAAAACAAATTAAAGGATCAGAGCATTTCCGTTGGTCTGATTTACTCACATAACCCAGATATCAGTCAAGATGTTCTTTTTGTTTTCTACTCATGTTGTGTTTCTCTGATGGTTGTAATTTGACTTGGGTTTTAAACCAGAGCCACGCCTGGACACATCTGGCCTGGTTGTGACGTTGCTGAAAGTGCAGAACGTGTTGGTCGCACATACTTTATGAAAAGAAAATGTCCGCTGTGTTATGTTAAAAGGGCAATGCAATGTGGAACCAGGGCTCTGGCTGAGTGCACACAGGGTAAAACAAATGGAAGGCTTTTCTTGGTGAAGTTCGGACATTTAGTAGCTTTTCCCACATTTAGATCAACTTACATGTGTTTTACAATTTAAAGGACTCGACATCAGCGTTGTCAAATCATTCCAAAGTTTACCTAAATTAATGCATCAACTTTTTTAGGATCTTAACGTTTTATTGATACTTATTTGTTGGTGCCTGGCATAGCAATGGATAGCAAAGAAAAAGTGAGAATCACTATGGCAACCAAGGAGTGCTGCAGGTATAAAAAAAAATAGAAACTGTTCAAATTAGGCGTAAAACTCACTGATACTGTGCAGAATAAATGCCCTCCTTTATTAAACCTAACCTATTACAGCTACTATCTGGTCTGGCCAGCCATCAACACTGGGTTAAATTGAACTATCAAAATAAGGTTGCCAATCCTACTTGAAAACTATGATTGTTATTATTTCAAAGTAAAACACGTTCATTCTCTTCAGCTTTCAACTTTAAAAGTCTCAATGTTTTATAGATTTGCATGTTGCAAAATTTGGATCACGTTACTAATGTAGCTAAATTAAACATGGAAAAATGGATCCTGTGGCCTTTTCTAAATAATTCACAATTCCTTAAAAATAGTTTTCGCTTTCACATAAATACCAGATAAATACCACATAAATACATAAATTCATATTTCTGATTTTTCATAGTTTAGTTAGGACAAATGTACACTTCAGATTCCTCGTTACCAAAGATAATATATTTTGGACCTAAGCCAGAGATGGTGGCAGGCACTATTAAGTTGTCCTCAGTTTTGATTTCTAACGCGTCTCGGCACAGTCAGCGTACCCCTAATATTGACAATCTTAACTAAATCCATACAACAGCTTCAGTTTTAATAGTTTATCTTCTTATTGGTGTATTTTTAATCTATTTTTGTTATTCTTGCGGAGCCTCTATTCTAATTGGGGATTAGAGAGATTCTCTGACTGTACTTTATAATCTCAAATCAGGGCAGACGCAACAGTTGGTGTTACTGGAAAGCCCCTTGGCGGGTCTGACGTTGGCTTAGGAGGAGCAAACACATGAGAGGAGTGCAGAACTTTATAACCAAAACTACTGTAGCTTAATTAATATCGGCTGCATTTCTACCTTCATTCCAGCTGAATGACTCTGCTGAGGATTCTCATTTGTTGGATGATACGAGACGTCTGCTTCCTTATAATATTTTACAGCCACACAGCACGCAAACTACTCCACAGACTCTAAATGTGGGAAATGATACTGTATGTACAATCAGGATGCCTGTTATAATTACAGTAGAAGAGCGTCATATGTATTTTAAATCAAATGATCCTACTTTGATAATAATGTAATTGTAAAAAAAAAAAAAAAAAAAAAAAAAAACAGGAATTCTTGGTATGTGAAGTTTTATGTGTATAGAGACGTTTGCTTCAAGGGAAGGGAGGGGATGGGCGGCATGGGGTTCATTCTGTTCATGGCAAAAGTTGTTTCAAACAGAATATTGATGATTTTTGTCTGTGATGTAGACAACATCAATGTTTTTTTTTCCTTTTGATAAAAGACAAAGTGATATAAAAAAAAAAGTCAAAGATCTGCGACTCTTTTTTTAATCGGTGGGTTTTATGGTGAATGTCTAAGGTAACAAACGAGTCTAGACTGCTGCACAGTAAGCCATCACAGGTCTGAGTTTCAGAGGATAAGCTTATGGACAGAGGGTACATTTATTTAATCCCAGCCCACTAGATTTAACAGATGGGATTTTGGCAGTTTTTAGCTTCATATGTGAACAACAAGTGAGGGAGGTTTCTGCTGCTGTGGAAGCAATTTGGTCAGGGAATCTCAAGTTCATGCATTCATCATTCGTACGGATCTTTTTTGTTATGAAGTTGAGGGTCTTTAATGAAGCATGTATTTTCCAAGCCAGGGACGAACATACGGGTAAGGTCGAAGAATTTCAAAAACAAGAATTGGCTTCACAAATTTGAGATCCTTTTTTTGTTGCAATTCACATACAAATAAAATAAATTTATATACATGAAGGTTCAAATACTCACTTAAACTCCTTAATATTTGGTGTAATATTGGTTAAACATTTCAGAGAGCCCACACATGTTTTATAACCATTCAAATGCGTAAATCATAATTGTGGCTGGATGTTTGACCATTCTTATTATCAGAATTGGTCCTTTAAGCTTACAGACTTTAAACCGAGCTGAGGTCACGTCCATTACATTACTCTAATATCAGCCTGCCTTTTTATTCCTAAACCAGTTTGGATGTGTGTTAAGGATCATTATCCTGTTTGAACCAGACTTAACTGTGACAGCATAATTCTATTTTGCTTTAATCACAAAATAACATTTTTGCCCCTTTATTTAGTTTTAGTGGCTGACTCTAATATCATTTTACCTTTTACCTATTTATTGTACATTTGGTTCTATAAAATATAAAGTGTTGGAAGAACGTGTTCGTTGAGCTTCCCACATCATACAGGATAATCATTTCTTTATACCTGGGTGAAACATTTGTCTTTACAACTTCTGAATTTCTTTTCTTTTTTTTTGAGCTTTAAAACTCAGACATGTTAAATAGGATGTGGGTACTATGCAAATTCTTCATTTGATCAAAAAATTGTGATTCAGGGCCAGCAGTGCAACGACGTAAGATTCACTTAGCATTTATATTTTTAAAAACGTACAACATGCCATCAGGCCTGTTCTAACTGAACTAAAAATGTATTCATGATAAGTTAAAGGTAATTTTTTGTTATTGTGATGTTGCTCTCAAGTGTTGCAGTTCATTCATTCCTTGCTACTCAAGAAGATTAAGTAGATCATTTGCTAATTTTCACGTCATTACCATCAGAACTGACAGGATTTCACCTCCCTTAGCATTTTATGTCGTAATAATGACAGTAATAATACATTTATTTTTATAGCCCTCTACAATAACCACTAGGTTACCCTACAATGAGTAAAATAAAATAAAAACACATAGCAAACAAGGAGTAAAACAGCGTTAAGATAAAAAAAAAAACTAACCAATAGAAAAACAGATGTCAAAAAAGTCTTAGGATTTGTTTTATTTAATTTTTTGTTTAGTTTTCAGAAGGAAAAAGAGGTTGTTGACAAAAACTATGATAAAACTATTTTTGTTTCAAAATCTACTCCAGTTGGAGCATCCAACCATGTCAAGGTTTCAACCATCTACCGTTATGTTCAATAACTTAGAATATTATTGAACAGTTCATTTATTTCAGTGACTCAATTCACTAAGGGAAACACATTATGTAGATTAACATAATGTGATGATTTTTAAAGCATTTACTTCTGTTAATTATGATTTTTTTCACCTGCCACTAATAAAAACACAGCATTGAAGATTAGAATATTGCATCAGACCAATAAAAAAAGCAAGATTTTTCATGTAAAAATGGGAGTTTAATGAAAAGAACTGGCTTAAAAGTTTTTGGGTTTTTTTCAAAGGTACTTTTAATCTGACAAACAAGCCTCTTAGAAATGCATATTCTCATTTAATGGATATGACTGTAGCTGGTTTGTCGGTTGGAAGTTGAAAAATTTTGAGGTATCCCTCCTTTTTCATATTTCCGCCATCTTTGTCACTACGAGTGACAGTCTGCCACCACCACCTTTGGCGATTGCTACAGAGTTTTTGGGTAGGATAGCCTCACCTTCACTCGTCCTTTGTTTTATTGACCCAACATCTTAATCTTTGTCTCCTCTTCTCTGACCTTAAAACTTTTCTTCTCTATGGCTTGTCCATGCGTGCAAAGACGATTTCAGTCAAGCTTGAAAGCATTCATTTGGGAGCAGGGACTTCTTCCATGCTGGTTCCCGCTTGGCCTGTGGCCATGGAAAAGCCACTTCACTGTGGACAGGGACACTGCTATTTAAGCAGCTTCCTTGTTTTTGGGACTTGGTCACGATTGGATGTTCGAGCAGATCCTCTGAAATAAAGCAGGCCAACATTAAACTTCCGAAAGGCCCCAATTTGTGCATTTCATGGCTTAGGGCCGGGTCCATGTCAGGACCCCAACCAATTCGAATGAGCTCGGCCATTTCTGATAACAAAATTGGCCAAAAATCCAGACATAATTCTGCCAGAAGCTTATTTATGGAACCATAACGTGTCTAGTTTCTCTGCAACTCATCCAAATATTATTAGGGGTGTATGCATAATTTTGAGCCCTTGTTTATTAGAGAACAATCTATGATAATATTCACAGTTGAGAAGCCGAATCTTGTTTTAAAAAAAAAAATCACTGCAGTCTTTTGTTGGATGATCACTCCACCGTGAAAAAGAACCTTTTTAAAGGCATAATTATTGACCCAAAATTATTATGCCATAAATATGCAGGATTGTTACAGGTAATCCTTTCACCTGCAGTCTATTGATCAATTAATACCACAACAGATATTTGTTCTCTGACACACAACACAAAAATACGGTTATTTTACTGTTGTGGCTGCCAATTGAGATGTTTTTTTTCTTCTAAACGAAAACCTCAGTTTAGAAAATGTTGGCCAGAGTATTATAAGTTTGTTTTTTTTCCTCAAAATTTTGCAAGCCATCTGTTTTCACGGTTGACACAAACACATCACATGGATGAAAAGACTCAATAAGTTCAAAATTAAAGCCTTGAAGTAAATTGCCTCCAAAATCTAATAACTGTTCTTGGAATCATAGTTTGGGAAAACGGAAGAACCGTAAACCAAAACTAAAACAGAAAAGAGAGCTGAGGTCTTCGTGTGCTGTTGGCAGCAGTAATAAGGAGAGAATTAAACCGCCATAACTGGAGAATGTCAGTCCACTGATACAAAAGCTAAGGAATAAAAGGTGTTTCTCTTCAGCACCTCCCATCTAATCCTGTTTTACACAGCCCTGAGAGTTTGAGATGTTCCTGCTTCAGTAAAGGAAGGAAATGTTCCCTCAGACAGCCCTAATATTGTATCAGAAAGGCTAATTATGCATGAAGCCATTTGAAGAGCTGAGAGCACAGAGTTCCCTGGATTGCTCTGATCAAGGACATCCTGAGAGGTTCCTCGGTCGGTAAGACTGCATTTCATGCTCGTATTGTTACATATTTCATGAGGGCTTCTGCAAGAATCACGTTTGACACGACGAGATGTTTTTGGTAAAAAAAAAAATGAAATAAAATAAGCTGCATGGTCAGATTTATGCATCATGATACATTTGCAGAGAAGGATCTACAAGGCAGATATAATATAAACTTCCAAATATTTGACACAGGCATCCATCCATCCATTTTCTAACACGCCTATCCCTAGTGGGGTCGCGAGGGTTTGACACAGTCATCTAATAAAAAAATTGACTTTATATGAAGGAAAACCTCTCTGTTACTACATGTTTTGACACTAATACACATTGATCTATTTAATTTCTTAAGAATATTGGATTCTGGAGCACTGATATTCATTCCTGACCAAACGACTATTCCTGTCATCCGACCAGGGCTCTGGTTCTTGGGGCCCCTGGGCAAGATGGGGTTCTGAAGCCCTTCCACAGTCACTTCTGAGAAACATTTGGACATTCAATTCAATTCAATTCAATTTTATTTATATAGCGCCAAATCATGAAACATGTCATCTCAAGGCACTTTACAAAATCAAGTTCAATCATATTATACAGATTGGGTCAGATTATACAGATTGGTCAAAATGTCCTATATAAGGAAACCAGTTGATTGCATCAAAGTCCCGACAAGCAGCATTCACTCCTGGGGAACCGTAGAGCCACAGGGAGAGTCGTCTGCATTGTACATGGCTTTGCTGCAATCCCTCATACTGAACAAGCATGAAGCGACAGTGGGAAGAAAAACCACCCATTAACGGGAAAAAAAAACCTCCGGCAGAACCGGGCTCAGTATGAACGGTCATCTGCCTCGACCGACTGGGGTTACAGAAGACAGAGCAGAGACACAACAAGACAGACAAACAGCACAGAAGCACACATTGATCTAGTAATCTGTTCTACATTAGATGGTAGTAACGGGTGAGCCGTCTTCTCTGGATGATGTCAAAGTTAACAGAACGCCAGACCAGGTGTACCTACTATGAAGAAAAAGAGAGAGAGCAAAAAGTTAAAAGCTGAAATGACGACAGTCATTTCAATGTAATACAATGCAAAACTGGAGAACCGTAGAATGAAGAACAGTAGAAATCAGTAGAGTGAGAAAATTAGACCCTGATGTCCTCCAGCAGCCTAGGCCTATCACTGCACAACTATAGAGATAGCTCAGGGTAACATGAGCCACTCTAACTATAAGCTTTGTCAAAAAGGAAAGTTTTAAGATTAGTCTTAAAAATAGATAGGGTGTCTGCCTCACGGACCAAAACTGGGAGTTGGTTCCACAGGAGAGGAGCCTGATAGCTAAAGGATCTGCCTCCCATTCTACTTTTAGAGACTCTAGGAACCACCAGCAGACCTGCAGTCTGAGAGCGAAGTGCTCTGTTAGGAACATACGGGGTAATCAGAGCTCTGATATATGATGGAGCTTGGTTATTAAGGGCTTTATACGTTAGAAGAAGAATTTTAAATTCTATTCTTGATTTAACAGGAAGCCAATGAAGGGAAGCTAAAATTGGAGAAATATAATCCCTCTTGTTGATTTTCATCAGGACTCTTGCCGCAGCATTTTGGATCAGCTGAAGACTTCGAACTGCATTTTGTGGACTTCCTGATAGTAAAGAATTACAATAGTCCAGCTTTGAAGTAACAAATGCATGGACTAGTTTTTCAGCATCACCCCTGGACAGAATGTTTCTAATTTTGGCGATATTCCTGAGGTGAAAAAAGGAAACTCTGGAAACCTGTTTAATATGGGATTTAAATGACATGTCTTGGTCGAAAACAACACCAAGGTTTTTAACTTTATTACCAGAGGTGTTTTTGGTCATGGTTATTACCATGACCAAAAACAATATAGAAATAAGCTTTTTGTTTATTTTTCATAAAGCGATTGCAAAGGCTTATTTCTAGCATTTCTTCCACCAGTTTTTGTGACATGTCTGCATAGAACTTCCATAACACAATGACACTAATCATACATGTCATATATGGTGCCTTGCAAAAATATTCATACACAAAATTTTTAGAACACTGAGCATCAACGTATTTAAATGGGAATTTCTGTGTTAGACCAATACAAAGTAAAAACTACAAAGTAGGAGGAATACAGTACATGGAGTAGACTGACCCTACGAATGGTCGTGCACCTAAACTAACAGGCCAGGAAAGGAGAGCATTACTCAGAGAAGGCGCCAAGAGGCTTGTGGTGATTCTGGAGGACTTGCAGAGATCCCCAGCCCACAGATGTGGTTTTATGCAAGAGTAGCAAGACGAAAGCCTTGTTGAAGGAAAGCAATTGGAAGTACATCTTGCAGTTTGCCACAAGCCATGTAACGAACGCCTCAAACGTGAAAGAAGGCTCTGTGGTCACATGACAGCAAAACTGAATTTGGGCTAAATGCAAAGCATTACGTGCGACAGAAAACTAAAACGCTCTCCTGAACACACCATCCCCACGATAATGCATGGTGGTGGGAGCATCAAGTTGTGGATTGTTTTTCTCCTGCAGGGACAGCAGGAGGCAGTGCCATTAGAGGCTGCAAAAGTCTGGGTTTGTGGTTCGCCTTCCAGACATGAACCATAACATATAGTTTAGATTGAAAACATGCTAATGTATTGAAATGGCCCAGTCAAAATCCAGACTCAAATCCAAATCAAAGATCTGCGGTAAGACTAGAAAATTGTTGTTAACAGATGCTCTATAACAATTATGCATGAGTTTGAGCTGTTTTGCAACAAAGAGAGGCCCGACATTTCCGTATCTAGATGGCAAAACTTTTGATGTACCCAAAATTCCCAGAGAATTAAAGCAAATGGTGGATAATAAAGTGCTGACTTGGGAGGTGGCTAAATCCAAATTCACACTGTGGTGTAAACTAATGTTAATACATTGATGTATATGCGTACTGCCACCAGGGGGCAGACAACGGTCTTATGTTGATTGTAAGCTGCATTAAGGAAGCAGAGTTAGAGTTAAGCTACATGTACATGCAAGCCAGACGCATCGGAATAAAAGGGGTCCGTGTGAACTCAAACCAGGCATCCTTGTGTGTATGAACCCAACACGACATGGTGTCAGAAGTGGTCCTGGTTTGTAGACACGGGTGAAAAGGTCAGTTTTGCATTCGGCTAACGACAATGAATGAGGGAGACGCACCGGACGCAGCCCGACCCGTAGCAGCGGCAGCAGCTCCCGTAATGGCGGCCCCACCCTCGGCAACTTTCACCATCAAACCACCGGAACCTTTCGACTTCGCTAAACCCCAAGAGTGGGAAAAGTGGATCAGACGTTTTGAGCGCTTCAGGATTGCAAGTAATCTGAATAATTCTACCGATGCTAATCAAGTGAACACGTTAGTTTACTGCATGGGAGATGAGGCTGACGACGTGCTAAGAGGACTAGACCTGACCGATGTGCAGCGCCAGCAGTATGATGCAGTCAAAAATGCATTTGATAGACATTTTGTCCCCAGAAAGAACGTGATCTATGAACGTGCAAAATTTAACAAGCGAGTACAGCAGCTAGCAGAGCCAGTTGACTCGTTTATCACGGCCTTGTATGCCCTTGCGGAGAACTGTGAATACGGTGCACTTCACGATGAACTTTTGAGAGATAGACTCGTTGTGGGTCTCAGAGATTCGTCACTGTCAGAGAGGATGCAGCTCGACAAAGACCTCACACTAACCAAAGCTATCACAATGGCGAGGCAGTCCGAAGAAATAAAGCGACAACAGACTGACCTGCGATGCGAAAGTAATGCGAGCAAGATGGCTATGGATGCGGTACACACCAGACAATTCAAGCCAAGTAAGTTCAAAAATAAAGAACAAAAAAAGCTGAAATTCCAAAAACCTCAACATGCTAAACAAGACAATAAAACATGTTATAAATGTGGAAAAGCACCAGCACACCCTGCAGCCCAGTGCCCAGCTAAAGATGCGGAATGTCACAACTGCGGCAGACGCGGTCACTACGGTAAAGTGTGTAGGTCCAAAAGTGCTGTAAATGAAGTGGCTGAGTGTGCAGATGGACTTTTCTTAGGTGAGCTTGATCAAGGAGAAGATCCGTGGCTTGCAGACATTGATGTGAGAGGCACTAAAGTGAGGTTCAAGTTGGATTCAGGGGCAGATGTCACTGCTGTTTCAGAGCAGACATACAAGAACTTAAAACAGACAAATGAACATTTGGATAGAGCTGAGAAACCACTGTTTGGTCCAGGTGGTAATGTGCTCAATGTGTTAGGCTCGATAACAGAGACTATTTCATACGCCGACAGGAGTACAACAGAGACGATCTACGTGGTCAGAAATCTGCGCGTGGCACTGTTGAGCAGAACAGCATCTGTGAGACTTAAGCTGATAGCAAGAGTGGACAGTATCGACCAAGAGACAGTGAAAAAGACATACCCAAAATTGTGTGAAGGGCTCGGACTTGTTCAAAAACCCTACACCATCAAGTTGAAGCCTGATGCTAAGCCTTTCTCACTCAAAGTGCCGAGGCGTGTCCCACTACCTCTCATGGGTAAAGTTAAAGAAGAGCTGGAGAGGATGGAAAAACTAGGAGTGATCAGTCGTGTGGAAGAGCCCACAGACTGGTGTTGTGGCATGGTGGTAGCACCTAAAAAGGACAAGCAAAAGGTGCGTATCTGTGTTGACATGACACCACTGAACGAGTCAGTGTGTCGTGAGAGATACATTCTGCCCTCCGTAGACCAGACACTAGGGATGCTCACAGGAGCACAGTATTTTTCAAAACTCGACGCAAACATGGGATTTTGGCAAATACCACTATCTAAAGAATCTGCTCTCCTCACCACGTTTATCACACCATTTGGTAGATATCATTTCAATCGCTTGCCTTTTGGTATTTCCAGTGCGCCTGAACATTTTCAGAACATGATGGTGACGGAGGTGACAGCAGGCCTTGAGGGAGTCGTGTGTCACATGGACGATATCCTGGTTTGGGGAACCACCAAGGAGGAGCATGACACGAGGCTGCATGCGGTCCTACAGAAAGCGGAGCAGGCAGGGGTCACTCTTAATATGTCAAAATGCGAGTTCAGCAAAAGAGAAGTCAAGTTTCTGGGTTTTATCGTCTCATCGGAGGGAATGAGCCCTGACCCAGACAAAACAAAGGCTGTTCAGGACATGAAAGAGCCTAGTAATGTGAGTGAGCTCAGGAGCTTCCTTGGTATGGTCAATCAACTAGGGAAGTTCATCCCAACTCTTTCCGAAAAAGACAAACCACTGAGAGATTTGCTTTCAACTAAAAACATGTGGTACTGGGGGCACGAACAACGAAAAGCATTTTGTAGCTTGAAGCAGGAATTGTCGTCTACTCCAGTGCTACAACTCTATGATCCGAATAAACCTCAGAAGATCTCTGCAGATGCCTCATCGTACGGACTGGGAGCAGTTTTGTTACAGAAGGAAGGAGATGTGTGGTTACCTGTGGCGTATGCGTCGCGCTCATTGACCCCAACAGAGCAACGATATGCCCAGCTGGAAAAAGAAGCGCTGGCTCTTACTTGGGCGTGTGAAAGATTTAATGACTTCGTTTTAGGATTGAACTTTGAACTCGAAACGGACCATAAACCACTCGTGAACTTGCTGGGAGGACAAGCTTTGGATGCGCTGCCACCGCGAATACAGAGATTTCGTATGCGATTAATGAGGTACTCGTACACCATACAGCACATCCCTGGCAAAAACCTCACCACAGCTGACACACTCTCACGCTTACCACTTACTAACAGCATTACTTGCCGAGACGCAGATCTGATGGAGGACACTAACATTTATGTTGACTCTGTGCTAGAAGGACTTCCTACAAGCAGCAAATATCTTGCAGATCTTAAAGAGCAACTGCAGTCCGACAGCGTCTGTTCTCAGGTCATGAAGTACTGTACAGAAGGCTGGCCAGACAGGAACCGGCTACAAGGAGCGGTAAGGCATTACTGGCCAGAAAGAGCAGTTTTGTGTGTACACAATAATCTATTACTGCGAGGCACGAGGTTAGTTATCCCTGCTAACATGAGAAATGCAGTTTTAGAGAAAATACATGAAGGTCATCAGGGAGTGGTTAAATGTAGAGAACGTGCTCGTCAAGCAGTGTGGTGGCCTGGATTAAGTAACCAGATCAGTGAGTTGGTGTTAAAATGTAGACAGTGCATACAGGAAAGAGCTAATCCGAGAGAGCCTTTGATGCCAACAGATCTACCAGACAGGCCATGGCAGAAGTTGGGAGCTGATTTGTTTACACTGAAAGAGCAAAACTATTTGTTACTTGTGGATTATTTTTCGAGATATGTAGAAATAGCTCAGCTCAGCCCAACTCGATCCGTCGATGTTATAGTGCATTTAAAGTCATTTTTTGCACGCCATGGAATACCAGAGACACTGATAACTGACAATGGTCCGCAATTTTCAGGCCAGGAAATGAAAGATTTTGCAAAAGAGTACTGTTTTGAACATGTAACCTGTAGTCCTAGGTACCCCCAGAGTAACGGTGAGGCTGAAAGGGCAGTTCAGACAGTCAAAAATCTACTGAAAAAAGCTAGTGATCCGTATAGAGCATTGTTGGCCTACAGGAACACAGCACTTGCGAACGGCTACAGCCCGGCTCAGCTTCTCATGGGGCGTAGACTTCGTACAACTCTACCTGTACTTCCAGAGACACTGCAGCCATGTTTACCGGATTTGCAGCAGATGCGTCACTCTGAGAGGGAGAGAAGGATGAGACAGGTTGAATGTTTTAACAAAAGACACAGAACAAGAGATTTGGACAAACTGTTACCAGGAAACCCAGTCTGGATAACAGATGCCAAAGCACAAGCCAAGGTGACAACAGTTCATACAACTCCGCGCTCCTATGTAATCAGGGGGCCACAAGGAACAATCAGAAGGAACCGCAGTCATCTTATACCAATACCGGACACTGCAATACAGACTGAGCAACAGCAGATCCAGTCAAGTGAAGATACAACAGAGACAGTTTCTGAGAGTATTACACCAGTAACACCAGGTATTGTCAGAACCAGGTATGGGAGAGAAGTAGTCAAACCCAAAAGACTTGATCTGTGATGTGAAACGAGAAAAAGTCTGTTATTGTTCTAATGTGCAGAGTTACATGTTTGATATAAAATGTTTGCCACAGAAGTTTCATATACATGCATAGTGACATAATAGAAAGAACATGTAATAATATTGGTTAGAAGTAACAGAGAATGTTTCCCGGGTAAGAGTTAGTTGACCTAAAGTGATTGGTAATAATTTAAAGTGTATTTTGGTTTACTGTGAAAGTTATAACTGTAATGTGTCAACCTAACTTCAGTAAGGGGGATGTGGTGTAAACTAATGTTAATACATTGATGTATATGCGTACTGCCACCAGGGGGCAGACAACGGTCTTATGTTGATTGTAAGCTGCATTAAGGAAGCAGAGTTAGAGTTAAGCTACATGTACATGCAAGCCAGACGCATCGGAATAAAAGGGGTCCGTGTGAACTCAAACCAGGCATCCTTGTGTGTATGAACCCAACACGACACACACCACACTTTTCATTTGTTTATTGGTAAAATAAACAGAAAAAAAAACCATACATCCATTTCCTTCCACCTTACATGTATGCCCTAATTTGTGTGGACTAATCACACTAAATTTCAACTGGATAAACTGAGGTTTGAGGTTTGTAACGTAACAAGATGGGGAAGAGTTCAAGAGATTGGTGATATACATAAACATGGACGGTGTTGTGGCATGGGGCACTTTTAATTTAGAAACTAACACACGGGAGCGCTGTACCATTCTGCATGCAGAGGGAACTCGGTGAACCGGAACTTGTAGTTCGGCTTGCGCCATGCCGCTTCGTATCAAAGATCCTAAGTCAGGAGAATCACTCCGTGGTATTTTCACACCTAAAGTTACTTAGGCTAAAACTAAGATTCACGCCAAATAAACGGCTTTAGCATGCTACATCTTATAGATTTATTCAATAGAAATTGCTTACGTTGACGTAAAATATTCCTCGTTGCAAACGTACATCTGTGCGAAGCGCGGAAGCGGACAGGTTTGGTACCCGGAACTTGAAACAGAGCGAGCCGTCTTCTCGGGTGTGACGATACATCCTTAGATTCCCCCCCATCTCTGCTCGGTTTGACATCCCTGATGGCCGAGCGGTTCTCTGGGTTCTGTGGGTGAACTCAGCGGCTGATGCTGGACGCCATGAGGCAGCACTGATATGAGCCAAGCGTGTTTGATGCGGGGGCGATAGCCAGCACGATGGATGCTAGAGTCGGCCAGCAGCTCGCAGGGTCACCGCTACTCGTAATGTTTGACACACAGACTGTGACATTAACCTCCGAGAAACCCTGACACTCCACTTTGAACTCGTTGCTGTCCTCCCAGGTTTGTATTCATGCAACTGGTCCGCTTTGTCATCTCAGCTTAAAAAGTAGGAGCTGGGAGTGATTATAGAAAAAGACTTTCTTCTATTTGGCATTAAAATTCTAATATTTATTTTAGTAAATTAAGGTAAATCTCGAAGAGAAATTACTTGAATCTTCAAAAAATAAGAATAAAAAAAAGTGTCAGTACACGTTCATAATTTAAAAACGTTTTGAATGTTGAAGAGAGCATTGCTTTGGCGCCCTCTGGTGGTATCTCTTTTAATAGACAGTGACTGCTGCTCACGTTACTTCAGTTCAAATGAGGGTCACTCTTCTATCTATAAAACCTTAACTAGTCCGTCCAATATTTTAGTTGACTAGAGGGAATGTTGGCTATGTAAATTCAATACGGTAAAAAAACAAAAACAAAAAAAGCAGTAAAAGGTTGATAGTAAATAAGGAAATTAGACTCAATTGGTTTTAAATTTTTATCAGTGATCCAAATTCCCTCATAAAGCTTTAATTTTTCACTTGCGTTTAGCTTTTATTCCCAGAACAAATTGTCGTTGAGGGTCACTGGTTACGGAAACCCACTCGTGCTTGTTAGCAGCTGCAAGTGTTGGGGAAAAAAAATGTGTGGCTCAGCTGCCGCCCTCTGACCTTATCCGATTGGATGAGGCGCACACATTCCCGCAGACGGCCGAGTATTGAATAACTGCCTATAACTGGAGTGTTGTAACAAAATGTGTCCTTTTCGTGTCCCTAGGTTGTTGAGAGAAGGAGAAATCCTCTCTGATGACCATGGCTCCGCACCCAGTTGTCCAGGCCATCATTGATCTCTCTGCAGGAGCGATAGGTAAGCACGGACGCTTTGACACTATATGTATCTCAGGTAGCATTTACAGTGCAAAGCCAAAGCATTGATTCCTTTTGAAATTGATTTTCTTTTTTTGCATTTTAGAACTTCAGAACCACAAACCTTCATGTGTTTTATGAGGGTTCAATTTGATAGTCTCAAAATTGAGCACTAGTATGGTCTATTAATTTCTTTTATAAAAGAAAAAGTCAGACAAAGGGCGTCTTGCATTGTATTCAACCTCCCACCCTTCTTGGTTAATTGCAGCTTCAAATCTTTTGGGATATGTCACTTTTCCACCCGTAGAGGCTGAAAGTTTCGCCCATTCTTTGTAAAATGCCTCTGACGCCGCCAGACCGGATAGGAGGGTGTAAACGAACATCGGTTTTTACATTTTGGAACCGATTCTTGACTAGATTTTGGTCTGGACGTTGATGTGCTTTGATGAAAACCATCCAACGGTTGGTCTGGCTGTCAGTTTATGGTTGTTGTCCTGCAGGAAGGTGAAGGTCTTCATACAGGCCCCCTCCAAAGGGAAACGCTGCGTTTAGCTCCATCCATCTTCAAATCAAGTCTTACCCTGCTTCCTTGTACCTGCTAATGACAAACATCCCAACGACATCATCATGCTGTCGCCAATGTTTTTTGTTTTCTTTTAGGGTGAAAAGCTATTGGAGAACCTTCTTCCATGTATTTCATGTGTCTCCTACATGACTTGCAACAAACTGCACTTTCACCTGAGCTGTGGATCTCTGCAGGCTGCTCCTCTGATTCAGTGCTGTCCTTCCATGCAGGTTGCATCGTACTCTTGTGGTTTTCAGATGTTGGGCTGATCAGTCCTCATTAAGCTGTTTAAAGCTCTGGTAGCTACTTTTTTTTTAAACAGCCTGGCCGGGCTTTAAACGTCTCCACGGCTTTCTCCCTGACCTGTCTGGTGTGTTTGTCGGTCTTTGCGGTGCCGTTTGTTCACCAGAGCTCTCTAACAGACCACTGAGGTGGTCGCACAGGTGGATTCACTGACAAGGTAGTTTCTGAAGCCGATGTGTGGTGCTGGATTTTATTCAGGGAGAGCAGAATGAACGGGGCTAAATACAAATGCACTTACCAGGTCTAATTTCCCTTCTGTGTCTCAATTCTTCACTAAGTTGTTTTGGTTTATCTCACAAAATGCCAATTAGACACCCAGAGGTCGGTGGCTGGAAGGTGCATATGTTTGCGAGGTTCCTGTCAGGCGTCTGTAACTTCGTGGGTGAGCTGCCAAACCAACTTTGACTGTTCTCGGTTGTGGAAATAAAGGCCGAACCGAGTGAGGTGATGGTAAAGCTTTACAGCTCGCCGGCGACGTGCCCGCCAGACCAGATCGTTCTGATGACTCCCGTCTTTTTCCGCCTCGCTTCTCTCTGCTTCTAGCTGCCGTTAATGCCGCTCAGCTGAGTGCAACAGTCTGCAACGCTCTCACGTCCTTATCTCCCTCGACACAACGCGTAGTTAGAGTTATTTATTTTTCTGGTGTTTGAGCGGCAACGGCCACATTTTTTTTTTCCCAGGAGGGGCTGCCTGTGTCTTCAGCGGCCAGCCTCTGGACACGGCGAAGGTGAAGATGCAGACCTTCCCCACTCTGTACCGGGGTTTCGTGCACTGCGTCGTGTCCACCTACAAGCAAGTCGGCGTGCGCGGCCTGTACCAGGGCACCACGCCGGCGCTGATGGCCAACGTCGCAGAGAACTCGGTGCTCTTCATGAGCTACGGCTTCTGCCAGCAGGTCATCCGTTTTGCAGCTGGACTGCACAAAGAAGCCGTGCTGAGGTCGGAGGACGTTAATCCCTTTAGATACATGTCCAATATCTAACCATCCGTCGGTCTAATCATGCTTCCCTCTTTATTAGCGACATGCAGAAAGCCTGCGCTGGCTCAGTAGCCTCCATCTTTTCCTCCCTCGTCCTCTGCCCCACTGAGCTTGTGAAGTGTCGACTGCAAGCCATGTATGAAATGGAGGTGTCAGGCAGGATTGCTAAGAGCCAGAAGTAAGTATGCTTTTTTAATTGAATTTATTTGTCAGCATTTTTCAGGTTGTCTTGCATTTATGGCCACATGCTGTGTTACGTTTCAGACAAACACAATAAACAATAACTCACATCTCATGCGATGAGTTCATTATAACGGTTCCAGTTGCCACAAACCATGTAGCCTGACATGCAAACACGTGGAAGGAAATTCAACTTTCTACCCTAGAAGCAAAAGGCCATAGATCAAAGCATATTCGTGTGTTAGGACGGCCTAGTCAAAGTCCAGACCCAAATCCAGTTGAGAATCCGTTGCAAGACTTACAAATTGTTTCGGAGTCAGATACATTCCTATTCAGGCGCATTTGCACAAACACAGATCTGGGAGATATGGACCAAAAATAATATCTCAACATTTTAGGCTGAATGCTGATAAATGATATTTATCTCTGTTTTTTTTTTCTTTTCATGAAGTAATTATAAAAAGGCATCTCTGAATCAAACTTTATCCCAAGTGTCTCACAGGCACATTTGTTTTTTTAAAAAGCAGCTGTAGATTAATCTGAGAAACAGCTGAAAAATAACCTACTGGAATACATAAAGTACAATCATAACGCAGCATACACCATCTCAATATAAATGATTTAGTCTCATCTTATATCTCTTTTGGGGAAAAAAAATCTCTATATTTTTTAAAAATCTCGATATATTGTCCAGACCTGATACCAACACGGCGCAGTCAGTTGATCATGTAATGCTGATAGGTGGAAATCTGTCTTCCTAAGGAAGCCCGGCTGATTGCGTTAAAGTCCTTTTTGTAGTTGTAGGCTTTACTACTTTTAATTAGGTCAAATTTATTACAGGCAAGGAAAAACCTTCCAGTTGAAAATGTTAGCGGCACTTGTTACATTCTATTAAATTTCCACATCTGTCCGATAACTTTTGCTCAAATGCAGACTTTGGGGCTAAAAATCAGCTTTTATGTTAAGTTCTTAACATTTCCTAAACACAGCAAGCGTCTTCATAGACAGAACCAAACCCTTTTCATATTGCTGAGAACAGACAAAAGTTTTCTCCAATTTCTTTTGGTCTTTTAATATGGCTAATTTGCAAAACCTGTTTGACTAATTTGATTAGTCAAATAAATTACTCAATTACACAGACTTGGCAACACACTGCAACAAAGGGAACAAAACATAACATTTTCTTGAAATGTGCGTATTTGTCCTTGATCTGAGCCGACAAGTTTAAAAGATCTGCCAATGGAATAAGATTTCTTTACTTAAAATAGGAACAACTCATCTCCATCATATTATTTCAAGTGCAGAATATCTAATCATCTCATTTTAGGGATCAAAATACTCATTCCGTTGGCAGATAATCTTATTTACCAGCTCAAATCAAGGACGTATCCACTCATTTCAAGAAAATGTGACTTACTTTTAGTTCCCTTTTTGCACATGCGTGACATCTGGACACGTGTCGATCCAATGTTACAATAATCTTTATCTGGTGTGTCCGAAGCACCGTCTGGTCGGTGGTGAGCTCCATCATGCGGAACGAGGGCCCGCTGGGCTTCTTCCAGGGACTCACCACCACCATAGCCAGAGAGGTGCCCGGGTACTTTTGCTTCTTCGGCGCCTACGAGCTCTGCAGGACCGGATTCGCAGACTACATGAAGTGTGACAAAGACGACATAGGTACGGGGAGCAGGGTGTGTGCTCTGCGAATGTTGCGTAACCCTTCATCCCGGCTCTTGTCCGGTAACCTTGTATCTTGCCGCTACTGTTCGCTGTGTGTGTTGAAGGCGTGGCTCCCGTCGTATTCAGCGGGGGGTTCGGGGGCGCCTGCCTCTGGCTGGTGGTCTACCCCATGGACTGCGTCAAATCTCGGATTCAGGTCATGTCCATGACGGGGAAGCAGGCGGGCTTTTTTAAGACCTTCGTGACCATCGCTCGCTCTGAAGGTAGGCACACGCGTGAAAAGAAGGAAATGCGGACCGGACGTGTAGCTTTCCAGCTTCGGGTCAGACCCCATGCTCGTTTCTTGTGTTTTAGGAGTGAGGGCGCTCTACTCCGGCCTCACCCCCACCATGGTCCGCACCTTCCCCGCTAACGGAGCTCTGTTCCTGGGTTACGAGGCCAGCAGGAAGCTCATGATGAAGCAGTTCGACAACTGAGCCGCTCTGTGAAACTGCCACTCCCTCTGCTGTGCTGCCCAGAAAACAGTTTTGATTGTCTTTTTCTTGATGTCAGATATGTGATGGAAATGATTTAGAAACTTTGCTTTGCTTCCTCTGAAGTGTTTTATTGAACAGGCAGGGACCGAGGAGAGGCGTGCAGTGAAGTGATGAAGCTGTGAAGACGCCAGCCGGTAGTTTCCCTCCTACCTCAACAACATTGTCTGCGCGTCTTTCTTCCCCTGCCAGATGACACGTGGCTTTGACAAGGACTGGTTTACTTTCACGCACTAACTCCTGTTTTAAGCTCCTAGCATTAAGGCGTTATCAGAAAGATGAAGTGTCATATTTGATTTACGTTGCCTAAGGTTTGGTGAGATGATTGTTTTTATTTAAGTGGGATTCCTAGTCTGTGGGCACCTGGAATCAGATTCCATTTTTTCAGGGCCTTATAAGTATAAAAAAGAAAAAGTTTACAGAGTATTTCTATTTATTAGTTTTAATTCTCTCTTGTCTAAAAATTTTTTTTTCCTTTCCATCCATGCCTCCCTTACTGCTCTTTCCTTCCTTGTGTCCTTTCTGTCCTTATCTCATTCATATCCTTCCTATTTTCTTTTTGACATTTTTCCCCTCGTCTTTCCTTCTCTCCGTCTTACCATCCTTGTATTTGACCTCCATGCTATCTGTCATTCCTTGTGTCCTATCTTCTTTATTTCATTGAGTCCTTCCTTATGTTGTATGCTCTTCTTTCCTCTTGTGTCCTCTGTGTATTTCCTTCCTTCTGTCATTACTCCCTTTCCTTCCTAGTGCCCCCTCTTTCTCTTCTGTGTCCTAATTTTCTTCCTTTCCTGTCTCCTTTCCTTTGTCTCCTTCCTATTCTTTCATTGTTGCCACACCTACCTTCCTTTCCTTATTCCCTTCCTCCAGTCTCTGGTTTTTCCTGCTCCCATATCAATGCTGCCAACTGCAGAAATATCTGCCATAAATTCATTAGTGAACGTTAGTGTTTTTATATTTTAAAGCAAACAGGACAGAGCTGTGGCACGTCAAGCCTGGATGAAAAAAAATTGTCCACGTGAAAAACGTGGCCCCGTTTAAAGATCTGTTTGCTGCTTTTAGGGAACCTTAACTTTGCATCTCACTAATGTTTTCATGCCAATCAACCTCAAACCTTTTGCTGCAGTTTTAAGCGTTTTTAAACCTTGTAACACTCCCTTAAAAACACCAGCAAACATTTGCTGATTCATGCTGATTTAGTGCTTTTTTCCCCTCCTCTCCTGGTATTTGCAGTGTGTTTGTTGCTTTTTGTTGTAAAAAAAAGAATCACTAATCGTATATCAGCTGCCTCGTTATAAGCCGTTTAAGCCTAATTCCATGTTTTATGTGATTTTATTTGCCAATTTACATACAATCCAGACGTGTATTTTCAATAAATGTTTGTAAATCAAATTTAAGTAGTGTTGGAATGATACAAGCTTCATTAAATCTATGAATAAAGAGGACCTTAGATTTTTCCTGTTTTTATTTGACAAGTCACTTTAAAATGGAATTACAGTAAATCAGAAGTTAGTTTTCTAATTAATAAAAAAAAATCCATAAGACCTATAAATGTCTTTTATGTAAAACATTGCTATGTTAAAAAAAAAAAGAAAGGAAAACAAGTACCTCCATCAGTGGATTTACACTTTAGCTGCTGAAATGCAGCTCCTTTGCAGTGCAGGTTAAGAAGAGCTGTCATATAGTTCAGTGTTTTAGTGTCACAACTTCTACCTCTGAGGATGTGAGGAAGAAATGTAGCCTAAAATAACACTTTGAACCTGTACAGGTGTGGATGACCCCGAACTGACAGAATTAAAAGCAAATGTAGGAATGGCCAAATAAATAAACCAATACACTTAAAATGTACAAATTAATTAAAAAGCCATTTTAACATTAGTAATGTCTGAATATTCGATTTGTTTACCGTGTATTTTGTGATTTAATTTATTCAAAAAAATATTTTTTTCTTTGACTTCTAGATGCATTTACATATCTTATTTCCCTTTTAATTTTCTCACTTTGCTTTTATTTATAATTCTGTCAATTTCAGCCCTCCATAACCGAGCATCAAATGAGACCCTGTTTCTAAGCAGCACACTGTGGGACTTTCTAAAACAAATGTATTTTTTTTACAAAACATATGCCTCAGAAAGGCTAGTGCGTGTAAGATCATGGGTACCAATAATGTGTTTAAAAAAAAAGTACAAAACAAAAAGAAAAAAGTACAAAACTAAAAAGTAAACCTTTTCAACACAATTTTTTCTGCAGCCTTAAAAAGTTGTGAGTGTTAAGGAGGCAGCAGGGGGCGCCGGTCATATCCTCAGGGCTCCTGTGAAAAACAAAACAGGAAATGAAGTTAGAAAATGATTTCACTCTTACTATTTCATCAAAGATAGGACCGTCAACAGGTTGAAGACCACCATGTTTAAATAGTTGCACGTTTACAACAACAATTTTAAGTTGTTTGACGATCCCATTAACCAATACCCATTATTTCTTAAATAGCACTTGGTGTTAAGTTTTAGGCGGTGAATGCTGTAAATAAACTGCAGAGTTATTTCTCTTATCTGCTCTTGCTGTCATATCCAGTAAAGCTGAGAAGAAGAGCCATGTTTAGTGCTGCACACAATTACACGGGGGAAATTGCCAGTTGTAAATTCAGATTAATTTGCAGACAGACTGCATGTGATTCCACCCCAGCTTAGACACAAGCAGACACGATTAAGCTTCAGCAGCTCTATTAAATTGTGACTCGAGGTATAAATCTGTCAAATTAGCAGTCTTTGTTTACACGTGGCAATATCCATTTAAATGCTGCATTAATTGCTTAGAACTAGGCTACTTCATTTTCCTCTTTTCAGATAAACTCGACAGCAAACGGCAGCTAATCGAGCGTTATGCAGGTGCGTTTCACGTAGTATTTCATCAAAAAAGTGAAATTCAAGTGGATTTTGAAATATGCACAAATTTAGGCCTGTTCTTCATGAACATGCTTATTTAGGTACCTGCCCATTCTAAAGCACGGACTCATCTTCAGATCATCCCTGAGTCCTTGTTGCAGGTCCCACACAGGCAGCCCACCAACCCGTTGATCATCTGAGTGGCACAGAGAATCAGCTGCAGGCCGCTGGTCACCAGGAGAGTGCTGAAGAGCCCAATGTTGAACTGGACAATGTTCTCGGGCTCTAGGCACTTCCACCACTGCGAGCTGTCGCTCAGGTAACTGCTGTCACTGTGAAAAACAGGAGCTTTTGTTAATGGCCGACGCTAAAGACGCCCAACAAACACGACAATCACTTCTGGGTCTCACCTGTCTTCAAAAGGCCTCAACCAAATCAGCAATACTTTACAGAGGGGTCCATTCTGCAAGCCTAAGACGGCCACAACGAAGCTGTACAAGGCACCGACCGCGCCCACTGCGGCAAAGGCAATAGATAAGAACATCTGCAGAGATCAGAGGAGTGGGTCAGGACTCAGGAATGTGTTCCTAGCTGTTTAACACACACAGCGGTCAGAAGTGGGGAGAAGCTCCTAAACTATCTACTCACATCAACACATACGTGCTTGGTCTCCAGTCAAAAGGATAAACTTAATGCTAAACTAAACATTTGGAAAAGGTTTGGCTGACTGTCTACTCTGCGCGTAATCATGGATCATAGTCCTCAGTCTAATATTAACGTTTGCAAAGAAATCCTGCATGGTAAGTTTTTTGCTGCATTCTATGTTTTCCGCAGTAAAAAAAAACAACACACCTCTTAAAACCAAGAAGAAGTAGTCAAACAGCGATAAAGGGAAAATTTAAAGCCTATGTTTATATATTGGATTGCAAAGATATTTAAAGGTGCTGGTCAGATAATTAGAATACCATGAAAAAGTTGAATATACAAGTTTTAAATAGTGAAACTTGTATGTTATATGCATTACACAGACTGATATATTTCAAGTGTTTATTTTTTTTAATTTTGATGATTATAACTGACAACTACTGAAAACCCCAAATGCAGTATTTCAGAAAAATTTGAATATTACTTAAGACCAATACAAAAAAGGATTTTCAGAAAAGTTGGCCAACTGAAAAGTGTGAGCATGTCCAGCACTAAATACTTAACTGGGGCTCCTTTTCCCTGGATTACTGCAGCAATGCAGCGTTGCATGGAGTCCATCAGTCTGTGGCACTGCTCAAGTGTTAGGACAGCCCAGGATGCTCTGATAGTGGTCTTCACCTCTTCTGCATTGTTAGGTCTGGTGTATCGCATCTTCCGCATAACCCCATTAATTTTCTATGGAGTTATGGTCAGGTGAGTTTGCTGGCCAGTTAAAAACACGGATACCTTAAACCAGGTACTGGTAGCTTTGGCAGTGTGTACAAGTGCCAAGTCCTGTTGGAAAATTAAATGTGCATCTCCATATAGTTGGTCAGCAGCATGAAGTTCTCTAAAACTTCCTGGTAGACGGCTGCATTGACCTTGGACCTGAGAAAACACAGTGGACCAACACCAGCAGATGACATGGCACCCCAAAGCATCGCTGACTGTGGAAACTTTACAGTGGACTTCCAGCAACGTGGATTTTGTGCCTCTCCTCTCTTCCTCCAGACTCTGGGACCTTGATTTCCAAAGGAAATGCTAAATTTAATTTGATCAGAGAACAAAACCACTCAGAGGGCCACTCAGCAGCATCCAGTCCTTTTTGACTTTAGCCGAGGAGAGACGCTTCTGTCTCTTGTTGCAGAGTGGTTGACTCCAGCAATGCGACGGCTGAAACCATGTCCTGCAGAAGTCTATCTGGTGGTTCTTGAAGCTCTGACTCCAGCTGCAGTCCACTCTTTGTGAATCTCCCCCACATTTTTAATGGGTTCTGTTTCACAATCCTCTCCAGGGTGCGGTCATCACTATTGCTTGCACACTTTTTTTCTACCACATCTTTTCCTTCCCTTCGCCTTTCTATTAATGTGCTTGGACACAGAGCTTTGTGAACAGCCAGCCTCTTTAGCAATGACCTTCTGTGTCTTGCCCTCCTTGTCCGAGGTGTCAATGGTCGTCTTTTTGGACAACTGTCAAGTCAGCAGTCTTCCCCATGATTGTGTCGCCTACAGAACTAGACTGAGAGACCATTTAAAGGCAATTGCAGGCGTTTTGAGTTAATTAGCTGATCAGAGTGTGACACCAGGTGGCTTCAATATTGGACCTTTTCACAATATTCTAATTTTCTGAGATACTGAATTTGTTTTTTTATTAGTTGTCAAGTATAATCATCAACATTAAAAGAAATAAACACTTGAAATACATCAGTCTGTGTGTAATGAATGAATATAATATACAAGTTTCACTTTTTGAATGGAATTACTGAAAAAGTCAACTATTTCATGATATTCTATTTATATGACCAGCACCTGTATACCCCACTAATGTTTCTCACTTTTTGTCAGGTTATAACCACAAGCTTTAATGTATCTTATTGGAACTTTATTTAATAGACCAACAGAGGAAGAAAAATTATCCACCGTTTTCAATATTTTTTATACATAAATATCTGAAAAGTGTAGGATCAGTCAATATTTTTGCTGTCTTTTTTTATTTTTATTTCTTTAAATTTTGGTATTTCTCAGCTGGCTCTACAGATCCAGATACTGACGCCCTATTTTGTATCTTAAACATACTTGACATGTTTGGACGAGAACATCCCATCCAAACATGTCAGGTACATTTTAGATGAAAATGGTTTGTCTGATAACAGAAGAGAACAAAAAATATATGTTGGGATGACGTTCTTGGTCTGACTTCCTGTTGACAAATTCTCCCACCTTAGCTGTAGATCTCTGCTGCTCCTCCAGTGTTATGATGAGCCTCCAGGCTGCTTCTTTAAAAAAATGCTCTCTTAATTTCAATTTAGTAAATTAGTAATAAATTACCACCTGTCTAACTTTATTCACTAATTAGACGACTTCCAAAGACAACCGAATGTTGTTTAGGTGTATCAGACTAAATGGGGCTGGAGAGAAATGTTCTTGTTTTTGTTTTGTAAAGAAAATGTCACATAAAATCCAAGCGACATGACACGTGAACAGTTTTCATGGGGTAAATGGATATATATATATATATAACTTATATGGCGCTTTTCCAGTCATACTGACCACTCAAAGTGCTTCACACTATAGACACATTCACCCAATCGTGCTCACTAACGCGCACACACACACACCTATACGCAGATCAGTAGGCAACTTAGGATTAAGTGCCTTGCCCAGGGGCACGTCAACATGTGACTGGGTGTGGCTGTTAAGGCACCATAAACACTTTTTATTTAATACAATGACATTAAAAAAAACCTCGGCAACTGCTGTATGATTTAGTTCAAATCTCTAGTTTAGGAAGTTTGACTCAGAACGTGGGGCTTAATCGTTTAACTTTGTTTAAGATTATTTCCGGTGACTCATAATAATCATCCTCACTGCAATGAGGTGTTAGTTAGGCACTTTATTCAGTGCTTCGCCTGGTTAATCCCTCTGACTCACCCCACAGCGATTTCCACAGCAGCCCTGCTGTCCAGTAAGGTGAATGTACAGAGCAGGGAGCAGCACCTGTACGGGGGGGGGGGGGGGGGGGCGTTTGAAGCACATGTTCAGATTATTTTGTCTTTTGCCATGCAGTAAGACTCAGTTGCTGAAAATGTTGCAGAAGTCAAGATTTTACTCAGGAGAGCAAAAATTATTTACCGATGAGATTTATGAGGTATTGCTCCACCCAAAATGACCCAGAAAACACAAAATAGAAGAGAGACACTGGAGCCAAATGAAGGGAAAAAAAGGGGCAACTCACCATTATCCCTCCTCCAATGACTCCCCCCATGTACTTCACCTCCGGTGTAATATGGTCATCTCTGGCATACTTGATGTCTCCATCGGGAAAGAAGAGCACAATGTTACAGATGATGGATATGAGCACCAGCGGGTACAGAGTCACTGCGATGCAGAGGGAACACTTTCCGGTGCACATGTCGGCTGGCTCCTGGAAATAAAGCTTCCTCCCAGTTTGAGTTTCAGCTTCTTTGACACTGGGAAGATGGTGGAAAGGTGGACTGTTATGGAAGGGGAAGTCCTCCGTGAATCGACTATGGGAGGTGGCGTGCCCATCAGATAAGAAAGTCAAACAGAGACTGGGATAGGCTGCAGAAGTGAGCATGACTCTCTCTGCTGTCATGGAGATGCACAGAGCATGTATTGTTGGATTATTATAGCTAATGTGGACATTAGACTTTTTTATGGTGGAGGAGAATTTAGGTGGTGCTGGTGCTGCTGCTGGCCACACCATTGTTCTACTTCCTTCAGGGATCACACCCAAATATGTTTTTTCTTTGTTTTTGTTAAACAAGAGGATTTTTCTTGTCTGTAGCGAATGAGGCGGCGTACAGAACATCCCTTGACTATAGTCCTCCTGACAGCGTTTTTGGTATTGTTTACTCTGGCCCAGCAGGAGGATTGAGCAGCTGAACTTTGCACATGCAGCAGCAGATGTGAGAGAAAAACATAAAATGGCTCTGGCCTCGGTGAAAGCCTGGAAAACCTCCAGACTAAAATTGGTCAAGCACTTGAGCAACATGATGCATGTTTCACTTTGTTTCTTTGATGCTCAACTGATTGAACTGTTATTGTCTCTAATCAGCAGTGATAAAAAGGTTAGCAATCGGGGAGGGGGGGGGGGGGGGGGGGGGGACAAAGGAATTTGTTTTGCTTTTCGAAACCTGTTTGGTCTCTGAGCAACATTTGGGTGAGGCAGCGTTACTCGTGTTTTTTTAAGATTTACAACCATGAATGGTTTCCTGAAAAACTGGAATCCCCTTTATGACAAGACATTATTTTCAGCATTGCTACTATTCACTTTAAAGTATAAGACTTATGGGTACATGTTGTTGGTTCATGAACTCTTTGGGTTTCAAATGCAAGCTGCACTTGGCAATAAAAGGGTCTAGTGTGGCCGTCACACAGCCTTGATCTCATGCCCATAGAAAATCTGTGAGCTAAGCTGAAAAACAAACCGTGTGAACGAGGCAGCTTTTAGGCTAGACCCAATTATAGCAGTTCTGTCAGGAGGAATGGGCCAAAATTAAAGCAGATTATTGTGAAAAGCATGTGGTATGTTGCCCAAGATGTTTGACCAGAGTTATACGGTGTGAACGGCAAGGAATAATAGTTCTAACTATTCTGGCATTCGCCAAATCAAAATAATTTGGTCCCTGACTTTTAAAACTATAGCGTGATTTATCACCAAACAGTGAGCAAAAAAGGGTATTTTTATAGTCTCTGTAAATATTAGGTTTCTACTGTACAAACGGAAAAAAAAGTTAAACAAGCGTAGCGGTACTCTATAACCAGAGTACATACCAAATGTCTTTCATCAGATAATGATTTGATTTTCTCCAAGAAAAAAAAAAACTATGCAAACCTACCTGACCCTGTTTAAAGAAATAATTGCTCCAGCCTTATTAAATCCTAGATAAACTGTTTAAACACATTTCTTTTCTCTTTCACTCTCACAACCAAGCCTGATTACTGTCTGACACGTGGAATCAAGAAATCCCTTAATTAGAACCTGTCAGACAGCATGAAGTAGGCTAAAAGACCGCAAAAGGATACACGTCATTCCTGGATCTAAAGACATCCAAGAACAGATAAGAGACAAAGCCATTTCCATCTGCTACTCTGGAGAAGGTTACAAAGCCATTCTCTGGATTGACAAAACAGAAGTGTAACTATTTGGTAAGTGTGCATACTTTTACATCTGGTGTAAATCAAACACGTTTCAGAAAAAGTCAAGCATGGTGGTGGTAGTGGGATGGTCTGGGCTCGCTTTGCTGCTTCTTGGACCTGGACGACTTGCTGCAATTAATTTAACCAATGCATGGATTGTACCCACAATTCTAGTTTTAAAAAGCATTAAAGTCACAAAACTGCATTTTTATCAGGAAAGTATGACATGTGTTACACAAGCTGTTGTTAATGCATGTTTTACTTTTATTCATTCTTAAGACACGCTCCGTCCAAAGACTTCTTTTCTTCTTAACTTTTATTTGTTATCTCTGGGGAAAAGGCCTCATGGCACAGGCTTTAGCAATTAGCAGGCATTTGTCACAAGATTTCATCTGAAACTTTACAGACATAGATTCAAAAGAAAAGAAATGGCAACTTCAGTAACATATACCTCCAAAAAATATTAGCATGAGGATCACATCTCCAACAATACTTCAATCAGAGATTATTGAAACTAAATATTGTTTAGGAACAATACTGGGTCACCTTTAAAGAAAATGTTTCAACTCATTATCAATTTTAATGATGATGGGTATTTGCAAAACTTATCCTTTCACATTAATACGCTGCAGCGGCATAACGCTTTTTGAACAGAATGTGGGGAATAAAAGGCTCACACATTTGGAGAGAAAGCTAACAAGAGCTAACCAGGAGCCTGTTTCCAGACGGCCATCAGACAGATGTTGCATGACTACAGCTTCTTGAACACCTCCTGCCCACAAGCTCAGTTTTCCTGCAAATGAAAAACAAATGAACCAATGAAAACACGGCTGAATGAGGAAGTGAAGCTACGACGTTTTTGACGTTGCACAGCTTTTTGACCTCTTTGTTGTCGCAGGTTCCACAGATGCATCCAACAAGGCCGTTGATGATCTGGCTGGCACAGAGCAGCCCCTGTAGTATGCTGGCCACCATCAGGGTGACGAACAGACCCATGTTGAACTTGACCACGTCTGTTGGCTTGATGCAGATGGTGGACCAGATTTCAGGCTTTGTCACAAAGGTCATGTTCCTGAGGGTAAACTAGAAAGGCTTAGAAATGAGCAAATCTCTGTAACATCAATGGCTAAAACATTTCAACTTGTTACGTTTCTTTAAAAGGGGTACTCCAGAGCCCGGATTGGATTTGGCAGAGAGGCCCGTTAGAGAAGCCAAGCAGCGCCACGACGAAGCTGTACACGGCACCTGCCGCACCCACTGCGGCAAATACGATGGAAAAGAACATCTGTTAATGTTAAATGAGAAGTAGAGTTTAGAATCACCTCGCTGCAGTTTAAAACGTAAATCAATTTTAAATTAATTATTTATGACACGTTTACATCCTTATTCACTTTCCGCCCATCAAACAGTGAACATATCAACTGATTCCCTATGTTATCACAGGCAAAGAGCTTTGACGTTTGTTTTCATTACATTTTACTGTACAGTAAATGGACGCACAAAATTAAACTGTTTGCACACATCTGACTTCACTCTTTTTTTTTTTAAACAACGGTTAATGGCCACATTGCGTAAGAGGCAAACCTGCAAAAGTGAAGAAATGTTACGTGCCCTTTTCGACTGTGGTTTTGTTATCTGCATCTAAAGGACCTAAGTGTTGTGCAATGGTGATGCAGCCCAACACAGCATATTTATTTGTGACAGGAACCACTGAATTTAGTTTTGCTCTGCTGCAGATCTTCCTTAACTTGGAAGCTAGTTGTATTCGCTGCTGTGTTTGACCTGAAGTTAGGTCTGGATGACTCACCCCAAAGCGATTTGCACAGCAGCCTTGTTCTCCAGTCAAGTGAATGTACAGTGCCGGGATCAGCACCTGTGTTAGGACACGTTGGGTGGTCAGAGGATTACATACAGTTATTTAGCATGATGACAGTTGTTCGTAAGTCGGGTTAGTTTTCAGCAACTCAAATCTTTCTGCAAACCCCCAGCCAGGTTTTAAAACATTTGTCAATGGCTGATGTCGGCTTATTGCCTACTAAAGCATCTATTCATTTTCATTTTTTGTGTAGAAAAATAATTGAATCAGACAAAGCTAATCTGTGATAAAGGTCTGTAAAATGTTTCATATATACAAAAAGAAAGCCAATTCTACAGATTTAAGTAATGATATTTTACAAAGTCTACAACACTTTAGGAACCGACTACTCACCAGGACCCCCCCTCCGACGAATCCCCCCATATACTTGACCTCGTCGGTGATGTGTCCTTCTTTGACATACTTGGTGCTCCAGCCGGGGAAGAACAGCAAAATGTTGCAGATGATGGACAAAAGCACCAGTGGGTACAGTGTAATCGCGATGAAGAGGGAGCATTTCCCAGTGCACATGTTGGCTGTGTGAAAACTCACCGACTGGAGCAAAAACCTCCAGTCTTGTAATTTTTTTTTGCCCAGAGAGTTCCTGTTTTCTTTGTCTCCCTCTGAACATGACCAAAAATGTGAAATGTGCTCGTCCTTGTGGCCGTATGATGAAGGCGGGGAACAATTTACTAATTAATGAGGCTCATACGCAGTTGCTTTGTCTTACTAAACTTTTCACCTAATCTAAAGTTTTATGAGACATTTTGTAGATGAGCCTTTCGGGGGCTAGGACTGAGCTTTGTGGTATGCCACGAGTAATCAAAGTTCCTTAGAATGACAGGAATGCTTTTGTTTTTTTGTCTGAATGTGAGCAGAAGAGAAGCAAAGACATGAAGCTTCAATTTCAGCTAAACCAGGCAGGTAAACCAGGTGTTCTAGTGTCCAATTGCAATGGAGCAATCATTGTCTCAGTAATATGTAGGTCAATACTGATAACCACAAGCGCAGTCTGCAGTTTGCAATACTCCGCTGTTAACCTACCATGTGGAGGAACAGCTTTCATGAAAGCAGTAGCATTTTCAGTGGGAAATACACAATTTAAAGTATCTGAGAAGGAAACTATGTATCATTGACTTACGTATGTTTCCATACTATGAAATTTGATCTCAGATTTAATTGACAAACTGGAATTAAGATATACGAACAGGCATGCTGTTCAAAGTAGGTGAGAGACATGACATGTAAAGTGGAACAAAACTGACCTAGGTCTGAATTTAAGGTTTATACTTAAATTAGAAGTAAGGTTTTAATGCAGATAAATCCAGAATCCCAACTGAGTGTACAGGACTGTCAGAGAAGCAGAAAATGACACAAGATTAATAATCCATAAATTATTAAAGCAATGATTAACTGACATGGGGGCTAGTATAGTTTTAATACAAGCATTGCAAACTCATAATGGACCCATCAACATTTTAAACACAGTTAAATGATTTTTTTTTTCTAAAACAGCAATGGGTCATATATGAACCAATCCATGCCTGGGATGATTTGATACAACATTGCTGGGTTTTGGTTTGAGCCGGCATACTAGGGTAAGTATTCAACCCAGGAAATGGGTTAAAATGAGTAAGGTCTAACCTGCAGGGGTCTACAGTGGGTGCGTTTTTTTAATAACTCATAACCTGGATAACTGAATAGATAGAATGTAGATGAAAAGGAAGGGTACATCCATTTTCTATATGGTCATTGGGTGAGAAAAAGGGCACATGCTGGACCTTCTTGCTGCAACACAACAATGCTAACAACTGGACCCCAAATGCAACCCTAGAAAATGGAGCTACATTTAGCTAAGCCAACCACACATTACACATGATCCACCTATCATATTGTTTATTCTACTAATACTGAAAACTGATTTTGGAAATCAAATGTAAATGTCATACTGAATATTTAACACTGTATACAACATTTATTGTTAATTCACCTATTCCAATTCTATGGTCATAGTGTGGATGTTGAATGTAAGCTGCTGTTGTTCAAAATGGCGGGTTGTGTTGTTGTTTTAATGTAGTTTTCATTACAATTAAGCACAAGATATCTAAATAAAATAGAAAAATTACAAACAAAGGAAGGAAACTTGGTGAAGTATTTTATTTCTCTAAAGACGATGTCCTTATATTGTATTTTATTGGTTTGGGTTATTGAGGCTCACAGTTTCTGTCTGATCCCGAACTACCCACAGTCTGCTCCATAAACCCAGTGTTAAAGAAGTAACCCTGGAGTTTTAGAGAGTCCTGCCACTAAAAAAATGAAGAGGAGGGACTCATCGCCAGAGTTTACGCAGTGCGCCCCCTGGAAATATCTGGGACGCTTTGGACCCCTCCCCCTGTTCCAGCGGATCATTCCCGTCCACAGCTGATCCGCTCAGGACATGTCTCCCTTGAAAGACCTCCTTGTTGGCCGTTTGATGCCAGAAAAATGCTACGAGGAGCTTTTTGTTCGCTTTCATTTGCACGGTGAGGTCCTGTTTGCGGGGAAATATCAAAGCAGAGGGGAAAAGTTGCCAGATGTGCGCCATGTGTGCCAAGGCCGGAGAACATTTTGCGCTCTTTAATGCAAGCTACGACTTTTAATCAACCGTAAATGGGGGAATATATCGTTCATACTTTTATAACTCGTTTGATCTAATTTAATTGCTTTGTTTTAATGTTTATTATTTTTCCAGCTCCCTGCCTAAAGTTTGTGCTGAACAAAATTGTCGGATTTTGGATTATACTGGATGCATTTCTGGGTAAGACTGTTTTATAAAAGCACACATATAATAATAATAATAAGAAGAAGAAGAAGAAGAAAAAGAAGAAGAAGAAGAAGAAGAAGAATAAAAATAATAACAACAATAAATCAATACAATCTTTACAGTGGCTCTAACGACTTTTTCACATAAGTCACATTTCAATCATAAACTTTATTTTGTTGTGATTAAGTGTAATAAATTACCTCTGTCTGGATATTCACGTTCAAATTCATGCTCTTTTATACAAAATAACGTGATAAGTATAGCTTGCATGTGTATTCCCTCCTTTACTCTCTTTTAGACTCTTAATTAAGAGTTAGACCAGTTAAAAAAAATAAATCGAAGCTATCTGGAAAAAGAGTATGGCACAACTGTAGACCTACCAAGACATGGGCGTCCAGCTTAACTATTAGGTCAGGAAAGGAAAAGATTTATCAGAGAAGCAGCCACAGTGTTATCACAGCAGGAGCTGCAGAGACCCTCAGCTCAGGTATGAGATGGAAACCATTAAACCTTTTGAAGGTTTCCATCCAGTCTTGGTCAATTTGAGCTATTGCAACTATAGTTGGAGTCATGAATGAATAAAACATGAATAAGTTTGTGTTTGTAAAGTGACAAAATCGGAAAAAAGGTTAAGGGGAATGGTTACTTTTAGGCTGTCTGGATTTCTAATCATCCTAAATGTAAATGATAGCCTGTACATTTTTTGCTTGTTGCTTCACAACAGGAGGCAATGATCTAATTAGAATAAAAGCCTGTGAAGTCAGATAAGCAACTGCGACTGACTATGTCTCAATCTTGATTACAAAGACATCAGGCCAGGTGCTAAAGCCACAGCATTGTCATGCTGTCTGTATGCAGAAGCTGGGTTTTATAAGAAACTCCCTTTCCATAATGCAATCATGTTCCGTGATAGATTCAGCAAGCTGCAAACAAGACAAACATACTTTACTTAACTGGTTAAAGACAAGACCTTATCACAAATAGCACCTGATCCCTTTTCACTGCTGTCTTTTTGCATTCTAACTTTTCTCCTCCTATATCTGCCGCCTGCCCTGAGCAGCACAGGTCCCTCAGCTGCTGAAGATATTGTGGACAGGAAGTGCAGAGGGCCTTAGCCTGACCTCCTTCCTGCTGCACCTCTATGCTTTATCATGTCCCGTCGTCTTCGCTGCAGCCCTCAACTTCCCATTTTTGTGAGTAATCAGTAACAACTCAAGAACCAAGTCAAAGATTATTCAGTTATTTTTTGTGACTTTATTTTTATTAAGCAAACGCAGTCAAATAATGAACATTGTGAGAGACGCTGTTGACCCACTCCTGTATAGTTCCTTTCAGTCGTCAGTGTTACTGATGTTTCTAAGTATTTGGCTTTTCTGGAGTCTTGTGATAATTTCTCCATGATAAAGATTCACACAGCTATTTGGAATAATTTTAGACAGGATCTCAAGGGGTGGTGAACTTTGTTGTTTTGCAGTTTAGGTAGATGTGGCGCTAATGGCATCTTGAAGACATTTCAGCCGTCGCTGGTGTGGTTCGCAGCCGAGTGTGCTAGGTTTAGTCAGCTCCTCTACTCTGAGGCCATGGTTCTCAACCAGAAATATCAGGACTGCACATTCCTTCTGCTGTGGCGAATAAAGAGCAGGGCAAAAATAATAGCAGAAATAATTAGATCAAGGATATGAATATGGAGGTTTACTCCATTTTGAAGTGAGCTGTTGTCACGTGCTGGATCATTGGGAGAGGATAGCAGAAAAGTCGATGCAAGACACTGTGTGGCAATTAGCATATTAAGCCACTGTTAGGGTTTTAGCCAAGCGTTTATAATTTATCTGAAAGATTCGCAGGTTTCAAAACAGAAACATAAGAACATAACATAATTTCCCTAAGTTATTATGTATGTATTTTTAAAAGAGTTTTATCTTTAGGTACAACTAAAATACATGACATGGATAACATTAGAAGGTGGTTGAGGTGAACCATTTCTGTGGCATTTTAAACTAAACACATTCAACTTTTCTTTAAAAATTCCCTCCACTTTTTAAGCTTATAGTTGTTTGATGGCTCTTGTATTGCCAGTTCTAAATGGATATTTTAAAATGTACTGTCACCAACATTGCATAATAAAAGGTTGATAAGAGTTTTTACTTCATATGCTTTTTTTTATTACAATCGGTGTGTTCTCTTGAAATGAGGGGATTCTATCGTTTTTCTTTTTTTTTATATGAGAACCTCATTCTCACCAAATCTAAAAAGGTTATGACTGTCTACAGTAAATTTGCAAGATTTTCCAAAAAATCCCTGTCCTTCACTCTTTCTTCAAACCTTTAAATGTTGTAAATATTTTAGTCAAACGTCACAATTCCTGACCATTATCATCAGGTTGAAATTCCTTTTAATGACTCTAAATCTATTTCATTTTTTTAGTTTTTGCTATTGTATACCATGTTTTTAATGTGAAATTTGTGATCCGATCTAAACTGTTCTGGAGGTTTTTCTATCGCTCTATTGCCTCTTTGATCCCATTTAGATTTGGGTTTCACGACACATTTTCTGATTTCTCTCCATTTTGCCTCCTAGTTTGGTTTACACTAGGACAATCTCTCCCTTTGTATTTAGATTATTTGTCAATTCTCTGCTGCTGAAAACAGCACTAAGAGATGTTTAATTTGTGAATACGTGCTTTATGAACACAAACATCCGCCAGAGAGGGAGTTGTTTGCGAAGTTTCCTCGGTGATCGTCCATTCCCTGAATAAACAGTTTATCAAGTCTGTGCTCCCCGTTATGGTTTCTTTCAAGTTCAAAGACTCTGGTTCCATTAATGTCCAAACACTGCAGAGTAAGTAGCCTTTCCTGTTTCATGTCTGACAGAGTACGGTTAACAGTATATCTGTGTTTTCTGTTTGAACTTCTGTCCAGTGCTTGGGCTGAGCGGCTCTTCACATTGGCTCAGACGGCAACCATCGTCTTCCTCATCCTGCATTATCGCCATGAAACACTCAAAGGTCAGATTTTAATCAGTATTGATACTAAATCAGGAATTAATGTAGGCGGGAGGAACTATGCTGATCATTACTTAGACATATTTTGTGGACAGGTAAGAAAAACTCAACATATTTTTTGTTGATAATAGTTTCTTTATTTTGTTTTTTGGCCCTGGAGTACTTTTGTCTAAACAATTTTGGACAACTCTGGGATAGGATCATTTATAACCACATTAGCCTACAACAGATTTAACTCTTTTAATTTTTTTATGTATATATATATATATATATATATATATATATATATATATATATATATATATATGTGTGTTTATTAAGTTTTCAAAGTATAACATACATAAATCATACACAAGAGTATGAAGCATATATATATTTAACAAATTACTGTATAAGAAAAAATATACTCTTACTGTCATGATTTGTTCTTGGATGAACCCGGACAGAGCACGCACACACTGAGCTAAAATAGAGAGTTTATTGTGAGAAAGATGAATAATTGCTGATGGGACCAGAGATGCAGGACTGAACTGGAGCAGAGGTCTAGATGTGTGCAGGAGCTGGCAAGCAGGACCAGAATCACGGCAGAGAGTGTACTTGGACACCAGAGTACAGCAGCAGGATCCACAGCACGGCTGAGAGGGAACCAGAGCACAGTAGCAGGATCCACAGCACGGCAGAGAGGGAACCAGAGCACAGTAGCAGGATCCACAGCACGGCAGAGAGGGAACCAGAGCACAGTAGCAGGATCCACAGCACGGCAGAGAGGGAACCAGAGCACAGTAGCAGGATTCACAGCACGGCAGAGAGGGAACCAGAGCACAGCAGTAAGATGTATAGCTTGGCAGGAAGAATGCTTGCTGGTCAGAGTTACAACAGGATTATAGCTTGGCTGGATGAATACTTGCTGGTCAGAGACACAACAGGATTATAGCTTGGCTGGATGAATACTTGCTGGTCAGAGACACAACAGGATTATAGCTTGGCTGGATGAATACTTGCTGGTCAGAGTCACAGCAGGATTAGCAGAACGGCAGGGTGAATACTTGTAGACCAGAACCACAGCAGGATTAGCAGCCAGGCAGGGTGAATACTTGCAGGTTAGAGTCACAACAGGTTCAGAGGGGAGACAGGTTAGATCCAGCAGCAGGCAGAGCCTAACATGATAAAACTGAGGCAGGAAACAAACAGCTAGCAGAAGCAAACCAGGCAGACAGGCGAGGAGTGAGGATAGTCTGATGACGAACCAGCAGAGGAGTGAAAGCAGAGGGAGGCTTAAGTAGGGAGGCTGGCAGGTGAAGTGAGTCTAACTGATTAATGACCAACAGGTGTGACTGACTGCAGAGGGAGTCAAGGGAAAGCTGAGTGAAGGGGGGAGGAGCTGAAAACTAACAGAAAATAAAGTCAAATCATAACTAAAACCCTAACAAGGAGAAAGAACTGAAAACTAAAAGTAAACAAAAAGCCAAGTCAAAACCAAACCCTGACACTTACCAATATAACAATAAAAATAAAAACATGCAATAACTGAGGAAAAGAGAATAGAGAAAGAGAAAAAAAAAAACACAAGTCAGGGAAATTATCTAAGTAACGGTTACAATGCACTGGTTACCATTTACACTAACTCTTTTAATTTTAATAAAATGAAGTTAGTTCACTTTTTTTGGTTAAGTCTTTCAGAAAGTAGTGAAATATTTATACATATTCATTAAAACTACAGTAGTATTTAAGTTTTTTCATGAAACCAACTTTGCAAAACATTTGCTAAGGTAGCATGATCAAAAGCTTCTCAAGCAGCGGGTGTTCGTGAAATGACCAAAGTAGCTTTGTGCCTGGTTGGGCGTCACAAGGCAAGCAGAAAAAAAGTCACTTGAAAATTTGCCCAAAGTTTTCTGTTGCTTCCTTTCATGCCTGATAAGTGGGAGTGGGCACCCCCGTTGGTGCACACTTTAGAAGAAAATACTGCTGTAAACAGCCTTGGCTGATGACACTGAAGTTGGTATGACGGCCCATAATTCAGTTCTGCAGTATGCAACATAGCTCTTTGCCGAGCCACAGTAGCACTGTTCCAGAAGTTGGTAAAAAATGCTCAAAAGCAAGACGTTTTCTCACGCTTATATGCATAAGAAAACACCCTGTGTTGTGCACAGTGCAAGTGCCATAGAACATGGGACAGTACTATTGACTGGCTAATGATGCTGAAGTTGCTATCTGATTTGCTTGTTTTATGTTAAGAATTTTTTTTTTTTTACCCTGGGTGATTTTTACTTTTCATTGTTACTGCTCCCTTTAAAGGTACTTACGGTCAAGCTGTCCTGCAGCACCACCTTGTGGTGTTTTAATACTATATATATATATATATATATATATATATATATATATATATATATATATATATATATATATACATATATACATATGTATATATAATGTGTGTATAATGTGTGTGTTAGGAGTGCTGCTGCTCTTGGGTTATGGTGGTGTGATGCTCCTCCTGGGCTCATATGCGGCTGTAGCTGTCGTCGAAGTGATGCACACCTCCACTGTGGCGGCTTTCATTTTAAGCAAGGTAACAATTCATCAGCTTATATGTTCTGCCGTTTTCTGGATTCTTCTATGCTGACAGATCTGTGTGCTTATTGCTTTTTCCAGGTTGTTCAAACTGTAACAAACTACCACAATGGCCACACAGGTCAGCTGTCCACCCTGTCAGTGTTGCTGTCACTCGGAGGCTCTCTTGGTGTTGCCATTGTGTCTGTACAGGTATGCAGTGAGAAACAAAACCCAAACAGATGTTTTAAACTTCTCTGTCACTTTTGGCCTTTTGAACTACAGCGCTGTGAAACTTTTTCTTGCAGGAGAACGGAGGATCTTTCACTACTTTGTCTCACATACTGTCGGCATGTCTCAGCTTCGTCCTAATGGCGCAGGTCCTCTGCTGCACGAGGAGAGCTGACTCTGTTGCAAAGAAGATGGATTAGCTCTGGAGGAGAGCAAGTGTTTCTATGAAGTGATTTTGAACCAGATATTGATATGTGAATGGTAATAATGTCTTCATAGTCAATATGTACTGTTATGTGGAGGGGATTTGCTCTTTAATACAAGTTGTGTTTTGCATTTCCTTGTAAATTAGAAATTCTGCGTTGTTGTTTTCTTTTAATACACTGTTTCTGCACTTTAATTACAACTGTTATCTGAATTAAAAGTCTTGTGGCACCCTCTAGTGGTAGCAGTACAAACATTATCTCAGATCCCAGTGCAATTCAATGTCCCAAGGCCATCTCAGTGAATTTTTTTCTTTAAGACGGGATATATACCTGGCAATCATCTGCACAAAAATAAAAGGAGATTATATTTATATAGAAAACAGACTTAAAACGGAGGTAACCGTACTTTTGCTCAGTTCTTGCTGAAAACGTTTCACCACCTATCTAAGAGTCTTTGTCAATTCTGGCGGCTCGCACTTGAGCAACCAGCAGTTGGTGCGCTGCTGTTTTTAAGGACATGGAGGCCCATCCTCCCAGTCACATTCTAAGTCAGATGCTGGTCCTCCTGTGCTGCGCCGTGTGTTTATGTAGCTGTTGTTTAGTTTCTCCGGTGTAGGAGTCTAAGCAGTCCTCGCTGCATCAGACCGCAGACACAACACCGCTCAGCTGTGGTTGGGGTGGTCTGTCTTTGGGATTAACCAGTTTTTTTTTGAGAGTGTAATTAGGTTTGATATTTATTGGTATGTTGTGTTTGGAGAAAATTGAGGCAAACCTCAAATTAACTGCATTCTGAGTCAAAACTGTAATAAAAACACATTTAGGTATTTCAAACAAAAGCCGATTGTAGACCATTTGTATTTGAGCAGAAAGCATAAAAAATTATAAACAAAATAGGAATCAATACAAAAATCTTTTATTTTCTCTTCATGTCCATTGTCAAGGAAAAAAACTGAAGAACTTTTATAATCTATCAGTTGTAACACATTCTGCATGTAATGTTCATTAATACAGCTGAGCTCGGAGAAGCCTCTGGCTTTTCTGATATTATGAGACATATCTTTCAAATGAATGAAGAAGTTCCAGACTAAGTATTTTTTTCTGTGTACAGTATTGTAAGCCCTTCTCTGTTTCTGTGATGCTCGAAGTTCCTAAAACAAACAAAATCCCTCAAAATGAGACATTTGCCATTTCTTAAAATAAGTTGGCACAATTTTCTGACATCTCTATTAAATGTTTAGAGCAGCTGCTTTTTAGTTTTTATGTAGGTGCTACTGATTCCTTTAACTTCTCCCCTCTTTTTGACCTTTGTAGATGAAGCCTTCATGTTATGAAGAAAGAACCAAATCTCACAGATGAGACATCAGCTTTGCACAACTTTCTGTTGAGAACAACAAAGCATGTTTCACAATGTGTGCTGTAAGAGTCACTCTGATGAACTGCTGAATCCTGCACACCGAAACATGTAAATAACAGACTGACACGGGTCAGTGATGGATAATAAAGGTCTGATAACGGCTCATTTAAACTCACCAAAAAAATAAGCTAATATGAAATGTCACT
Organism: Fundulus diaphanus; assembly: GCA_037039145.1. NCBI lineage: Eukaryota > Metazoa > Chordata > Actinopteri > Cyprinodontiformes > Fundulidae > Fundulus > Fundulus diaphanus. Next base: position 24,562,450 of record CM073136.1, read on the forward strand.
TCAGTAAAGTGTCACAATTTATGTCCTGGGTAATTATTTTAAGGCATGTAATTAGGGAACAATCATTATTGCATTTTCCTAAATATGAAGATAATAACCAAACATGTAGATGTGGAGGCATTTTTGAGGAATTCAGCCAAAATGCTAAGGATCTGGGCCATTAAGTTTAATTTTAGGAGAAGAAACATTTTCATCAACATATTCTATAAAAATACTGTAAAAAAGTTATATCTGAAAGAAAAGAATGCATTGCGATAAAATGCACATCAAACTCAAGCTATGCAAAGCAAAAACTGGAACATAAAAGCACGTTCCTCGGCATCAGCACACTGAGAATCCTAAACTAGAACTTAACTTTTTTCCGCACCGCTTTAGTTAGAATTTATTACTGAAATCACAATAAACCAAACTGTTTAAAAAGGAACATTTATCACTGGGGATTGCTCACGATGATGGCTAACTAACATGTAACATGTGTTAGAAAGAAAGTCCAATACAACCTGACAATACAACTCTGCAGAGTGCAAATTGGCCTAATATTTAAATATAATTTCTTTTAATACTGCCAATTAGGTCTTCTTTTAGGAGTCCCAACCCATGTAAGTAAATGCCTTCGAAGTGCATCCAGTAACACAGGGATGCCCATAATTATGTCTCCATTTTAACATTATTAATCTTCTCTGATAAAATTCATGTTGTAGCATAAACCATAAAAAAATGAAGACTTCACTAGGAAATTAAGTAATATACCTGTTACAAAGAGAAAAATAAATCACCAGTAGGTGGCATTTATCCTAAGGTTAACAACTGTTAGGTTATAACTCCTAAACCATCATATTTTACAGAATAATTGGATGGTTCTGCATCTGATAAGCTGGGCCACGTCCATCCCTGCCAAGAAACTCTTTTTGGTACACTGCAAAACGTTAAAAAACGTTTTAATGAAATATCCCTGATGGGTTTAAGCCTGAATGGCCTAAAAATGTGCATTTGGGTAATCTTAAAAAGAGCTGGCTGGCTAAGAAGTTACCTGAGCATATTTTAGACATTGTAACAAATAACTGGATGGAAAAATAAATCCAGTTCTTGAATTGGCCTAAACATTTACGCTAACTTTGAGTCTATCTCCAATCCTGTCTTTTCACAATTGCAGGATTTAAGATCGCAGTTGTATCTCAATATGTCATTGAAATATCGTCATGAAAATTGGCGCACTTCTTCGCCATACCATCCCTATTAAAACTGTCATGTGACTCCATGCTTCTGTATTTGCAAAGTACTGTATTATACACCGATGCCACAGGACACATAAAAACCCAGCTGATAACAGGCATCGACTTGGTCTAAGAAGATTTTAATCATTTTTGGGGCAACTCTTGTTGTTTAAGAGAATTTTTTCGACTCTTGGTCCTTGCTGTCAATACAAATCATCTTCAGTGTGCTCTCAGCCTGAAACTGAGGTAAATCAAAGGCTATTTACAAAGATAACTAGAGATTGACCAACAGGGGTCGTTAAAAATAAGAAGCCATTAGCTTTCATGAATGGCCTTCCAATGCAATGCATAACTTGCTGTTAGGCATTAGGAAACTTCTAAACCTAAAAGCAACGCTCACGTCCTTTTATTTTCCTTCATGAGTAAAAACCCCTTTTTTATATTAATGGAGTGTTAGAACCTTACTGTACAAATCAGATTAGCAAATCCACACTTTCTCATTGGCTGGTTGAGTTTTTTGGCCAACAAACCAAACGTTTTCCGTAAGAGCGGGCCTCTGCAGAGGGAAGTGTTTGCCTGGCCAGGTCTGGACTGGAGAGGAGAGCTTAGGACCCTATCAAAACTGCTTGCAGTTTGATATTATAATTGTTTTTTCTTACTATAGAAGAAGTTGCCATTCATATAGAAATCAGACATACCCTTAAAATGAAAAGAAAGGAAGTTTCAACATTTTCTTTAAGTTTCTGTTCCTGTTTTTAGTTTTACTGGATCAGCACTGGGTCAGTTTTGTTTCTCCCAAAGGGGACACTCCAAGATACTATTTAGAATATATATATATATATATATATATATATATATATATATATATATATATATATATATATATATATATATATATATATATGTCTATGGGAGTTTCATTTTTATATGACTGCTGAAACTAGCAATTCACATTTCTTTGCACTTCATCCTGAATTCTTCAGAAACGTTCAAGTCTCCACTTAAAATGAAAAAGCTAAATAACACAAGGTGCAGAACTGAGCAGAGAAACTCAGCCAAATTGAAGAAACTTGGGTTGCAGGCAGAAGAAAACTCTGCTTTGTTGTGATCCTTGTGCTCTCTGGCTGCTGCGGTTACCTCTCCTAGTATGAATGTTTACTGTTCAGCCTGACATCAGTGCTCCCTCCCCCCTCCATCCCAGCAATGAAAGCATTTTTTATCTGTTTCAACATTACACTGCAAATCAGACAGCGCCAAACTCAGGCCTTGACAGCTGTCTGGCCCCCTGACACACGAACTAGTCTGATCAGACTGTGTGAAAATCACTTGGCTGCAGCATGGAGCTCATGTGATACTTTCTCCCTAACGTATAAAGTGCACATTTTATGTCTTCGGAAAATGATGAAATTAGAGTCGTAATGATAGATGTATTGGCACCACATGACAGGTTGTATGTTTTTTTTTCCTTTACCTGTGCACACATGTCAAGGAGACGAATCAAAATGGTTTAATAAATGACTGAGTTTCTGAGGGACGCTCAGACATCTTTGACTTCATTGCCTGCTTAATTGAACTTTAATGTGTTTTCTCAATGGAGTGTAAAAAGTAACCTTTGCTCTTTCCTGGTAAAAAAATTATAAAATAGAGCATCTCCTACTATTTCGTCCACCTCTTTGAAAGAGGACTCGTTTAACCTCTGCACTCAGAACATAATGAGTTACCCATTTTTTTCTCTTCGCTTTCTATTTTCCCTGATGTTATCTGAACTTCTGGTACAATTTGCGCAGTTCATCCCAGAAAAACAGAGACAAAATGGTGTGTGGGCCGAGTCGGAAATAGGAGGCTCCCAAGCCTTTGTATAGTCCTGTCAAACCCTCCTTTTTCAGCGTCTTGGAGAGGCAGTCGGTGAATCCTTTATAAAGCTGCCCCTATAAGAAAAGATTAAGAGAATCACATTTAATGAGCAAAACAGAAGCTCTAACTCTTCCTTCCTTTTTATTCATCACATTACAACCACAAACCTCGTTTTTTGGGGGAATTCAAACAGACCAACACAAAGTTGAGCGTAATCGTGATGGGAAAGGAAATTACAGATCAAAAACCACACCAGCCAAAAGTCGGTCATAACTACAAACATACAAAGACACTTCTATCCACCTCAACGGAAGAGCATTAATGGGCAAAGCAATCAAGAGGCTCATTGTGGAGGAGCTGCAGAGGCGTCCAGCTCATGTAGGAGAATCTACAGCTATTAGTCCTGCACTTTGCATTAAGACGTGTTTTATGGCACAGGGGTCTGAAAATAGCCATAGGACATTTGCCACAAGCTGCGTAGAGGACAAAGCAATAATTTGGAAGACGGTGCTTTGGTAAAAAACTTACTTCGAGTCCTACATGTAAAATGCTATGTGTGATAAGAATTGCAAATCACTCTCAGCACGCCATCCCTGTGGTGAAACATGGTGGTGGCAGCATCATGCTGTGGAGATGCTGGTCAGAGTTGATGAAAAGATGGGCGGAGCTAAACACATAGCAATCCTGGCACAAAACCTGTTGAGTGGGGCAGAGGCAGACCCTAGAAACTGATGTTCACAAACTCTCAGCATTAATTCAAATACAATTAGGGATTTATTGACCCAATGTGGCTGAATTACAAATGCATACCACATATTTTTTTTAATCAGTTTTATTTAATAAAAAAAAAAACCCGTTTGAAAACCATGCATCATTTGTTTCTCCACTTCCCAATTAGGCCCTGCTTTGTGTTGGTCTAATACATAAAATCCCAATAACCTACACGTTTATGGTTGCAACATGACAACATGGGCAAAAATAACAAGGAGGAGTATAAATACCTTTTCAAGTCTTCAAGACTACAGAAAGCAATACAAAAGGATCCAAGAGGAAGTAGCAGAAGCAGAGATACTATCTTTTTACCCCTCAGTTCTCTGGTATCAGGTGCTTTTGTGTTTGTGTTTACATGTTTTCATGACATTACTTTCACCATTCTCAGTCTAATTTACTTATAACACCTTGAAGAGAAAAGGAGCAATGAATACTATAAATAACCTCTAGGTTTGGGCTTCAGAGAGCCTTAACAATGAACCATGACTTTCCCACAAGTGGAATGAAGCAGAGTCACTAACACACCTTCGCATTTTCTGAATGGTACAGAGGTACAGAGAGCAAGCTATGTATCTTTGACCATTTATAAAAAGGTTTGAAGGCAAATGTGAAAGCTATGTTAGTGCCTGAGGAATCCACAGACAGACTGACCTGAAATCTGCGCTTCATACAGACCTGTGGCTGGATTAAAAAACAGCTGTGACACTAACTAAAACTGCAAATAAAATTCATACTGGGTGAAAGTATTTCTGAAGTTCACAAGGATCACAGGCATAATATTAATGCAACCTAAGACGCTCAATCTGAAAGCAAAAATCCTTTTTTGACGTGCAGAACATTTTCCTGTTCCCATTCAGCAAACTATTAAGGTCAACCAACTTACAAGTGAACACAAGTTAATAAGGACCTAACTGGAGTATTTTCTCTCAAGTGCAATTTAAGATGTCGTAATAAAACTGGAAAATCAACCTGTGAATCTTCTTACTGGAAACTGGCCAAGCCATTGTCTCCCCTACAGTAGTCAAGAATGGAGCTATGCTTTCACACGGCTTCTTATCACGCCACATACGTTAGCATTTATGCAAATGAAAGTCATTTCTGTGAAGTATTTGTATTGTTTGTGATGAACCCTTGTTTCTTTACATTCAATGTGTGCTGAAAGGAAAGGGGTGAAAGGTAAAGCATTATACAGTATCAGGGTAAAGAGTTACTTTTTGCTGAGTTGTCAATGCCTCGTTTTACTTTGCCAGACTTAACGATAAACCAACAATCTTAGATGGAAAGTTTAGTGGACTGTACTAGCCCCGCCCCCCATGGGATCAAATAATTATGATCTGAATCACTGTAATCAGAAGATACGTCACAACAGCGACAGACAACATTCTATATACTGAGGAGAGAAAACCTTCACCAGTGCAGACAGAGCGTCTGCATAGCACAGAAAGAGATTAAGAAATTTTGTTGAGTGATCTAGCTCACAGTTTTAAATTAGTTTGTTGCTCATAAAAAATGTATATTCAAAAAGGCTGTTTTGGAGTTTTAAATACCAGTTGATAACCTTGTTGTTTTACATCTTTATACAAGTTTATAATAATCAAAGTTTAAAAACCGATCTGTCTAAATGGGTATTCTTTAACCTTCTGACATTTCTTATTTCCCAGATATTACATTCTAATTAAATTACATTTAATTAAAATCTATAAGTCAACGCAAGAAGAATTTTAGCATCTGGACTCAGCCTAAACACGAGGCATCTGCAGATTTGTTTTATAGAGGCTGATAAAAACAGGTTAAAAACTCTAACCCTAACCCTTCAGTTTTATTTTACTTACTTTTCCCAAATGATCAACAGGTTGATTGTAGAGACGTGTGCTGATCACATCAAATGGCGTCATGGCCAGCACCACCATCACGCTGCTGATCATGCCAGCACTTAGAGGCACCAACCAGCTGTTCTGCGGGAAAACCTTTGAAAATACCAAAATGTTGTAAGGTGGCATTCTTGCACAAGATCAGGCAATGTGGGCTCAAAGGCAGAAGAGACATTCCGTTCTTAGCGTAACAGTAGTGAGATCTGATTAGCCTACCCCTGCATAACAGCTATGCCTATTTTTAACTAAGTGAAACAGTGGAATGGTTCTAAAATTAGCAGCTGTGTAACATGCTTACTACAGTAGCAGAAGAGTAACTGGTTTACCGCATGATCTACTGTGCCTTTCACAATTTTGGCAAATATTGGCGTGGTAAAGATATGGGAGAAGCCATACAAGAAATTTTGAAGTATCATAATCAGAAAATGACAGCCTGTAGTTGCCTTTACAACCCCGTTTAGCTAACCGACAGGGATTGATCCTCCTTGGTCCTCTCTTATGGTAATTTCTCTTCAACTCTCTGTTGCTCGTTTTGGGTCTGGGGAAGTGTTTCAGTACTGTTTGTCCAAATGTTTTGGATCATTATCCACCCAAAGAACTGCTTTTTTAATGTTAATATTGTTTGTAAACTGCTCCATATTTCAATTTAAAACATCCTTGTTTTTTTAAAGAGTCCATAATGGCATGCAAATAAACAATATTCCCAGAGCCTTTGGAAGAGGATGAGGCCCACAGGATCAGACATCCTCTACCATACATAACAGTGTGTTCACCATGTGTTTTGTCCCAAACCCACTTGTAGTGTTTATTGTTGAAAGTCTCAATTTTGGTCTCATCTGAGCAAAGAACGTGGTTCCAGTTAAGATCCCAGTAGAGCGAAGAAACGTTTAGGCGTTTGTAAACGTGTGAGGTGTTCCCATAAAGGATAATGAAAGTCCATCTGGTGGGCAAATTTATAATTGGATGCAGAGGTTTATGGCATAGCACCTGAATTAATATAGCCTACCCAAGTACAAGCGGTGCTTTGTGACTGCACACATTGCAGCGAAAAATTGCAATTTCCTCATCGTTTTTACGACTAGCAACCAGAATTTCCTCAACTCTGATGTGACGTCATTCCCGACTCCAAACTCAAAAATTCCAAGGCAACTCGAATGCAGCATCCAGGGAATTGACTGGATTTGTTTTAAGAAAAGAATTAATGTGAGATCTTTTTTTTCCACAAATGAAAACATACTGTTTAAGCATTTTGGGTTATGTTTCTAAATATTTGCGTGAGATGCTTATGCTTTTGCAATAAATGATTCATTTATTTTAAGGCCTCTTACACACTTTACCAGAAGTGCCAATAAATATCTCCATGGGGGAAGAGATGTACAGCACAAGCGCTTCCTAAAATAGAATAAATGAGTAGACGACACAGCAGCAGCTCAAACCTTTTTCCTCTTTGAATAAGAGGAAAATCTACAAAGCCACTTATTGGTCTACAACCAATAAGTGGCTTCATGCCACTTATTGGTTGTAGACCAATAAGTGGCATGAAGCGTACATTCCAGCCCTATGTAAAACACAAGGCTAAGCGGTATTTAAGATGTATAGCAGCTTATAAATGAGCCACTGTTGGCTGGGATGTTAGGAGGAGGTGGGGGCGGAATCCCCCTGACATGCTGACGTTTTGCAACGGAGCCAGTTACGCAACTTTGCAAATGGTTGAATAATTCTCTAAATTCTTCCTGTCAAGTAAAGATAACACTCTAATAATCGGTATACTCCTTGAGCATCTAGGAACCCCTTCAGCTGGAGTTTAGCCAGCAGGCCCACCAGTAAACCGCTGCACAGCCAGACGTATTCAGTCCAAGGGGCCCAGCAAGAGGTGTAGGATTTCTATTCCAGGGGAGTGCATCAGCCAGCGTGTTTTGTCATTGCAACAATGACTGTTTGTGTAATCGGTGCACAGCTACTGACTACCAACGACCTCTTCTCTAGATCGAACAACGACATTAGCAATGACCGAACCTACAAATCTTTTTTAACCCTAACAGATGATACAGCCGGAACAATTTGTTCTGTCCAGCTAAGAATAGGCATTGGGCTGGTATGAGATGCTGAAGGGAGGATAACCTTGAGTGAACAACGGTTTGCAGAAAATCTCAAAACAAAGGCACAGAATTAAAACAGTAAAAACAGAAAAGCGACAATTATTGCTGTTAGTAATGCAGCATTGGTCATGTTTACAGTCAGAGTTATGTTATCCCTGAAATTATAGTATTAGTTTTTAAGTGCTTGTAGGATTCAACCTTATTTTGCTCTTTTTAGAGCAACTGTGGAACGATAACAGCAATAATAGCTGGTTATTTAGTCAGGCTTTGCTTTGGTAGAGGCTGCTGAAAAAAGCTGCTTGTACCTCCTTTAAGGTAGTTTTAAAATAGCGTAAACTTAATTAGTTTCAAAACCATGGACGCTTGTGTCAGAAATAGTGACAAAAGGGCCGACTTTGTCTTCCTGCCAAGCGCTGGAAAATGTAATTTGGCGAAGGAAGCTCGTTTTGGCCTCTTGTATGTGGGATTTCATTCCTTCGAGCATGATTCATATCTCCTGACTATAGACGAGGGTGGGAATGTGGACTGAATGCAGACGAGTTGTTTCCTGGGTTGAAACAGCGATCATTTCGGTGTACCCTGACCTAAGTAACCAGACTATGCCAAATTAAAAACCTTACAGAGTTAGAGTTACCAGATACCCCAGAGGAAAAAAAAATTGTCACATTTAAGCAGTGTATTCATCTGACTATAAGCTATGCACGCAGGCTAAAAACGCCTCATCTTGGCACGCTGCCATCTTCAACAACCTCCCAGCAGATATGTTCTAACCTGTAGGTCAATGACTAGCTCCTTGGAGGAGGAGAAGGTGGAAAGCTGGGTTGCAGAGCCCACGCTGACCCTCGGCACAGCAGCACTGGAGCCCCTCCACAGTCCCAGAATGCCGTGCTCCCTGTAGATGACTCTCAGAGCGTGGACCATCCCCTGTCAGAAGGAGCGCATGACATAACTGCATTCACGTGTTCACCTTGTGTTTGGGTTACTCTGTTACCTGGTGTTCATACTGGTGTCCCACTGCGATGGACGACGTGGACTGACTCTGCAGATGAGTCTTCACCTGTCATGGTGCAGAGTGCATGGTTAGAAATCGGAGGCGACACCTTAGCAAACTGCAATCAGCTACTAACCAGGTACACGGGGCTGCCCATGACGGCGCCCACCACCCCAGCAGCAGCTCCGGCTACGGTGGTCTTCGCCGCGCTGACCCTTCCGTTGGAGTGGATGTGACCTGCCGACTCAATGATGGCGTAGGAGCCGAGCCGGACCCCGTTCATGACGAACTGATAGAACAGCCCGGGCACCAGCCCTTTCTGCAAGCCGGCCAGACCGTCCACTTTACCGATGGTGTAGAACGCGTGGAAAACGTTGCGATAGTAAACCTGGTAGGTGCCGCGGCTCTTCAGCTCCCCTTGCAGTTGCATCCGCGTCTTGACGACCTCCAGCGGGTTGGTGAAGAGGCACGCTCCGCAGGCCGCCGCGCCGCCCAAGACGAAGTCCATCCCCGGCAGATCGACACCACGACCTTCCGTCCGTCGGGAGGGAAGCCGCGGAGATTAGGCTCGCTGACACGGGCTGCCTTCCTTCATGTTGGGGGTTTCTGCACACAGCTGAGCTCTCCCCGCCCACCTCACGTACAGTAACAGAAGCGCGCAGTCGTGGCTGCTTCACGAGCTTACTGTAAAGTAGTAATTTTGAAACATTAATCTCAAAGAGTGCTGAATGCGATAAAAACTATTATTTTTCATAAGTGCAAGTATTTAATTACATAACATTAATAATTTAATAACATTAATATTTAATGTTATATAATTTCCTGATCTTTTTATTTTAAAGAAAAACATTAAGAAATACTAATGAATGATCCAAAACAGACATGAAGAAAATTACTGCATCTATCTATCTATCTATCTATCTATCTATCTATCTATCTATCTATCTATCTATCTATCTATCTATCTATCTATCTATCTATCTATCTATCTATCTATCTATCTATCTATCTATCTATCTATCTATCGTGTTTCATTATCTGTAAGCCATTCATGTCCTATTTTTTTGGTTGTGGTGTTATAGCCTACATTGTGTAACTTGAATAATGGCCTTCCATACATAACTACACGCGCGCGCGATTTGTGGGAGGCAGATTTTAGGATCAGAATCTAATGGCATCGGGGTTTGTTTAGGAAATAACACACATTTTATCCTATCCCTGAACATCACATCGTAGAAAAAAATAAAAAAAAGTTCCTTTAAAGTTTAAACGTTCACATCCTCCGTTCTTGTAGGCGTCCTTTCTGTTCCAGACCGCCTCCGTGAGTGCGAGCAGAGCATGTGCGACCATCGTCATCAGAATGCAAATCTATTTGGAGAGGATCACCACGTTTCGAAATAAATGTTGAAATGACAAATCTGATTCTTTATTTGGTACAAAAACAATGGTTTGCATCCGATGTTTATCCAAAAGTTATTTTTTCTGTAAATATATAAAAACGTGTATTTAATCGTGGTTAATTGACGCCATTTAACTTTGACAACCCGGAGGTTGTTGATGTTATGATTGCAATGCGGAGCTTGACCCGGCCGGAGACTGGCGGACAGGAACAGAACAGAAGATTTGGCCACGGATTCCTTTAACATCCCATAATATACACTAGGGGGCAACCGCCACCTGTGGCTCAAAGCAAGTTCCGAAGCAGAAAAGCCCACTTAGAATTACAACCACAAATCCCCTCAAACTAAGGTGTATTTTTGCATGTATCGCTTAATTTAATCGGTTTTGATTGTTTTCAAGCTTCAAATATCGTCAAAAATATTTACAATGCATGTATGTTCATGACAAGCAACTACTTCTGGTTTAGAAATGACCCGATATGTGTATAGGTTGATATAGATTGATTCAGGCTTGTGTTAATTTCACACATTTGGTATTAGGTTATGGGCTTGACCCAGCACGCTGGGTTAGGTTTTTAACCCCCAAAATGGGGTAGAGACCAACCCATAGCCGGGATCACTAAACAAGTAAGCTTTGGGATAAAATTAATTATTATTATATGTAAATTCAACCATTAAAAAATCTTTGTTAAAAATTAACCATGCATACACATACTTACACCTAATGTTAATTTACTTGCAGACCTGATTTTAACATGCATGCAATGGTCTGTGAGTAAAACTAGGATTGAGAAAAAAAAAAACGTTAACTCTTCATACTAGGATTCAAACCTAGAACCTTCTTGCTGTAAGGTAACAGTGAATGATGTCGCCACTGAAAATGATCAAATAAAAGACAACGGTCTCACGTCTAAAACTACTTACTTAACAACTTCTGAATCCCTATAACACAATTTACAGTCAGCATACAACACTATATTAACCTATATGAAACCATATATCACACTATATGAAATACTGATTTTTTATTGTTTGTTTTTGTTTTTAACAATTCCATCTGGAGCCAATATCCACCTGGAGGTGGGTATTGGCTTGAAGGCTGGCTCAGAGTGCTTGGCTGTGTCTCTCTTCTAGATGAAGCCACTACAGGAGCTACAATTGTGCTGCTGTGCTCGTTTTGTGTCTCTGCTCTGTCTTCTCTAAGCCCCAGTCGGTTGTTGCAGATGGCCATTCACACTGAGCCTGGTTCTGCTGGAGGTTTTCTTCTGTTAAAGGAGAGTTTTCCTCTCCACTGTCACTACATGCATGCTTGGTATGAGGGGTTGCTGCAATGCAGGCGACTGTCCACTGTGGCTACACACTCTTTCAGGTGGAGTCACTGCTGCAAGTCAATGAACTGATGCAATCTGCTGGGTTTCCTTAGATGGAAAACTTTTGACCAATCTGTCTGGTTTGATTGAATCAGTGCTATAAAAATAAACTGATTTGATTTGATCTTGCCCAATTGTTTGTTCAGAGTGTGAATATTAAACACAGCTAGCATTAGGTTGTGCTAACAGCTTAGCAGGTCAAAGGGTAATGTTAAGTGATCAAACTGGTTCTTTAGTTTCAAGAATCCTTGACACAATCCACTGACATTAACACGTGGATATAACTTTCCTCTCATTCATATTTCAGATTTGTGGAAGTGTCAGGATCCTCAGGGCAGGGGTGTGATTATGTATGTTGGCTTCCTGGGGATCCTGCAGTCTGTTTATGTTACACTTTATTTCTGTTCAACCCTTCACGATTTAGGTTTATTGTGTCTTCTGGTATCTGTTAGATCCTGTTCCTGTTTAGTTAGCTTATGTTATTAGATTAGTAATTCTGTTAGATCCTTATGCTTGCCTTTCTTTTGTTCAGTTTCTGTTCTGTATTTATTAGTATACTGTTAGATTCAGTTAGTTTATGGTCTTTATTGTTTCTGTAGTTCTGTTATATCTGCCCTGTCTTAGTTCACTTAGGTTTTCCTCCCATGTCTGGCCATTCTCCTTTTCTCTGATAGATTCTGATATTTCCCCTGCACCTACTAGTTCACAGTCCCCTTTCTCCTGCAGCCTAATTGTCACTCAGTTCACCTGTGTCTCATTGCTCCGCCTATTGTTCCTTCCGTATGCGTTCAGCCAGCTCTCACACATTGCAAGATCCTTCGTCTTCATTCATCATCCTACCCTACCCTGTTCTGGGCGCTCCCCTGCTGTGTTCCTGGTTCCTGGTATTCCCGTAAGACTGTTTATTTAAATAAATCATCATTATCTGCAACATGTGACTCCTGAGCTCTTGCCTAGGTTTCAGTCCCACCACCTAATCCTTGGCAGAAAGAGGTTCAGTGAAGCCTAGCCCAGGTTGTTGTTCAGTTCAAAAGCCTGGCCTTTGAAGAACAATAAGGCTCCTTCTAGTTTCTGCTCTATCCCAAGAGACTGTGTCCCAATTTTAACCCAACGATTGTTTAAAAGCACAAACATCTGCCCCGACAATATAGACCCAGCAGTTTGGTTAAATAAATACTTCAGCAGTTTATTGAGCACACATTGTGCAGCTTTTTATCCAAACTAACCACCGTGAATCAAAGTGAGTTCAGCAGAGGTCACCAGGATCGCCTCATCAATTTTTATTGATTACTGTTGGAGTGGAAACACTGACTTCTAAAACCATGTTAATTACATCTGTTTATTCAGTTAATTCACAGCAACAATAGGATTATTTGCGATACTTTTTATTTAGTGAATTATTAGCAATAAGTTTAAGGTGACGATGACATGTGACTGGGTTTCTATGGTCTTCTTGCCTTTGAACATGAAGATGACTGTGATCTGATCAGATCTACACATCTCACTTCCCTTGCTAATCCCCTGTCTGGTCAGGTGGGTTTGCTTTGTCCCTGAGCTGGATTAGACAGGAAAGTATGGAGTCTTTTACCTCGGCCACTCGTAAACAGGATTTATATCCCGTATCGCGTTTTGAGCTGCCCAATCCACGCAACACTAATAGATATATCTTATGAAACCGCTCCGTTTTTATTTTTTGATTGAATCTATATTTGATCAGTTAGTTATCATATTAAACACGGCCTTTGGTCAAAATTATGTATTCATATTTAAAGCTTCTTTAAACAAACCTATAGATCAGAGATGATGAACAGAAAGCAAAATGCAGAACTTAGTTTAATTAAATAACACAAAAGTCAAGTTGCTTCCTTGCAGTATGTAGGCTTCATGTTCTTTAATAAACTTACATTTTTTGTTCCAGTTGAAAAACAACATATATTTTTTAGAATATTCCATTTTGTTTTCTGAGGGGTTTACTTCCCCTAATTTAGTGGTCAGTTAACGATGGTTTAATATATATCTAGATCCTACTTGGTGTCATCTAAGGATGTAGATTCGTGGGCAGTTCTTCTGAATTATTTACCATCACTGTGTCTGTCCACTTTGGCTACATGATCTAAATCCTGAATCCTCTCACCTGAAACGTACCCACCTTTTAATGTCCTCTTTTCTAAACACACAGGATAGCAGAGGCATTTCTAGTTGCAGCAAAGTATTTACTTTTATAATGTGAGGCACATACTCAAGGCACAAAGAAGTTGGAAGACGATGGTGCATTGTGTTGCGCTGATGTGTATTTGCCTGAACATTCAGGAGAAAATGCCTGTCGGATACGCAGCCCTGCCTGAGAGCCGGGCTGTGACTCAATCAGCTCACTCTGTGGCATACTGAAGTCACATTTTTGCCCTCCCAAATTTATTATTTGGATATAAAATATCATAAAATAGTAATGGACAGGATTAGGATGAACTCTAGTCAAATAGTCGTTTCTGAGATAGTTTTTTAAAACACAACACTACATTACTGGGTAACGTAAAATTTTTTCTGCTGAGTTGGATTTCCTATGATCATGGCTGATTCTGAGTAATGTCAGTAAAGCATGCCAAGCCCTTCTTTATTGTCCAGGTCTAATCCTCAGCAGCCAAGCAGTTGCCAAGCAGGATATCAGGTGCAGGGTAAACCTCAACCAGAAGCCCTCTCCTCCTTGCAGGTAGAAGAGAGGAGAGGAGCTCTCCTGCAGGACAGAGACGATTTCTACTTATCTACTCCTGATAAAATAGGAGCAAATCATGATAAAACCTTTTTATGCTTGTGGGCCTGAATTCCTTCATTTTAATCAAGCATTTATAGCTTGGGAAGAAAAAAAATACGGTAAGTTACTTTTATTTTATTAAGTATTATTATCTTAACCGAATACTCAAAGCAAAAACTCCCAACAATTCTTGGTTTTGCTGAGATACTTTGATTATTTTAGAAATTGTGACAAATGTTTTGCTATAGATTTGGGGCAAAGTCATTGCATAATTAATGAATAAGAAAAAATACTGACATCATCCAGAAAAGATTGCATTGTTTTTGTATTTTATAATGACTTAGAACTAGAAAATATGACACAGTGAAGCTTTGTCTCAGTGAACTACTTGATTTTCAACAGTCATAGGGTCATGAAGGGTAATTAACATGAAGGTAAGTAATTTATATGTAAAGCTCTGTGTTAACAGTGAGTTACATGGATTATGTGAAGTTATGAAAGTACCTGAAGAGGCCACATTGTCATTATCTGCTCCAATCAAGTCAGGGATGACTCTGCTTACATATAAAATACACAAGAGTGAATGGAAAATATTGACAAAGATAAGAACTTCTGAGATAATGTTTTCAAGACAACTGAGTCTAAAATAGAATTGTCTTGACACCAGAACTGATCCGCTTGGCTTAAATAAACAAACAAATAATATTCCAAGAAAGGAACCAAATACACCTGTGAGAAATAGAGGAACAGGTGTTATGCTTTGTGGATGCATTGCTGCAGCAGAGCCTGGCCAGCTAACCATCATACCATCCACAATAAATTTGCTGCTGAGGTTGCGTGAGGAAAATATGAGACTCTGTTTAGAAAAAATTGGGCTCAAGTAGAGCAAGATCTCCCACCTTGACAATTACCCAACAGCTACAAGTGAATCCACCAAAAGGACTGGCTGAGAATTTGGAAATAGAAAGTCTCGAGCCAAGTCAAAGGCCAGGTCTTTAACCCTCTGAGATGCAGCGGGGTGACTTGAAACATCGGAACATAAAAGAAACCCCATCAAACATCTCAGAGCTGAAAACGAGGAGTGGGCCAAACATGACTGATGTCAGAGAGTGGCTAGAAGAAAAGTGTCACTGAAGATGTTTTGACCAATTAATACCAGCAATTAGGGGGTGCAAACCTTTTAGAGTAAACTTTTTAAATGTTTTCTATTGAATAAAACCAAGTTATTCTCTAACCTTCTAGAACCTAGCTTCTATATAGTGGACATCACATTTTTATTGTGGTGTATTGAATTTTAAAAAGGATGTCCATATATGTGGACATTACTTTTCTCACTAAAGTTTGGGTTTTAGGAGGTTAAACTTCAGATTAAATCCCTGTCTTTTCTTTTGAAAGATCTGAATATTTAATGGCCTGTCCTATTTTTACACATGATTTCTGCTTTTACAGAAACACTTCATTCAGGTTTGACTTGTGAACAGCAGGGTGCAGCAGATCCCAACATAATTCAATATAATTTCTAATATCTTACATTGTGATTTATAGCAGGTGTTTAGAAGCAGTCGAGCTTCAGATTAAAACATTGAAGATCAGGTTATTCAACAAATCATAAAAAATATTGAAAGCACAGTTAAAGTAAACATTTTAAAATATGTTTGTATTTGTCTGTGTGGCTTAATTTACAAACTATCTGTGAGTGCAAGAAGCAAAAACATGTATAATCTCAGCAGTCACAATATGCTGTCTGATCTTAAATTATCTTAGTTGCACATATTAACCAATTAGATTAATCATATTTTATTAATCAGTAAGTTAAAAATTACAACGCTTTTAGATGTCTTTACATATTCATGCTGCATGTTCACCGGTGTTTGTGCTAATAGTCCCAATTTTGCCTCATTTCCATGACCGGCATCATCTCAAGTAAATATGTCGCTGATCAGACAAGCATAACTTTTATACAATTTAAATATATATCCCTCTTTCTTACAAAGTAAGAATTTCTTTAAATCAAGTTCCTTTAAATTAAGACAGAAAACCCACCTGTAGAGTTGCTTTTGACCCGTAATAACAGGAACACTGACCAACATATTTGATGTGTATTGATGTTTTCACTTACATACGTATACATGTCTATGGTTGTAAGTGCGTCATAATGATTGGCGTGTGGGACAACCAATAGATAAAGTGATGCCCCCGGAACTAAAAGCCAAAAAATATCGTCCACTATACCTTTAATAATAACAATGATAAATAATAATAATCAGATCCAGCACCAGCAAAGGTCACACAAAGCATGATTGTCCTTCTACAAGGTTTAAACTTTAAAATTTATTTCCTCTACATCGTCAAATTGCTTATTTGCAAACTTCTAGTAAAAGTTTAGATGCTCTGGGGATTTTTTCCTGTACAGTGGCTCATGAAGAAAACCAACCCTTCATTGTCTATGCCTCCCAGTCCTCGTGGGAGTCGGGGGCTGGTTATAAGGGAGTACACCCCGGACAGGTCGCCAATCCAAGTTTAGACCTAGATGCACAGAAAAAAACAATCATTCATGCACACAATTCAGAGAGACCAAAGAAACAGTCGGGTTTGTTAACTATGATAGGAAGTCAGAGCATCCCGACAGAACCCATGCATGTAAGTAAGTAAAGTTTATTTATATAGCCCTTTTCACAGACAAGGGAGGGTCACAAAGTGCTTGTCAAAAAGTACACAAAAATGCTATAAAATACAGATATAATTGCCATCTCAACAGTATAAGATTAAGTAATCTGGTGCAGATGAAACGCTTGGAGAAACAGGTGGGTCTTAAGTTTGCTCTTAAAAGCATCAACGGAGTAACTAAAGGTTAGCACAATCAGCGGTGCATGATCACAACTCTGGTGAGACATACTAAAGGAAACAAATCTAAAGAAGAACAAACTCTAAACCATATCAGTCCTGCTTTACTGTTCGGACCCTATCATGATCACATTTTAGGTTACACATTATTTTTTAAATCATACTATGTGTCTTACTAAAATAGGCAAATATTCAAGGAGGACTACAACTAAAGGGTGTCACTGATTTTAATCTGAAGGACAGCTGTGGGAGAGGGATGTAAGGTAATAGCAGAGGTATCCGAGAAAAACATCCCAGAAAACAAAGGTTAACCAAAAAAGGCTGACCACATTCCTCACACTGCACCCACTGCAAGAATGGAGAGAGACAGCTATGTGAAAATTGGACCTTGCTAGTCCAACATTATTTGCAAATAAATTTGACCTAAATCAGCCAATACACAATTTGAACTTCATTGTAACTAAAATGGCAAATGGAATGATCAAAAAGGGGTTTTTAAAATAGTGGCCATATGTATTTGACTAATAACTGATTCAGAGCAAATACGCTGCAAGGTATTATGGTATAAAAAGCAAATCTAAAGTAGGACATTATCCTCACGCCTTGCATTTCAATGATTGATGGGTTGTTGGATTATCTTGATGCATATTAGCAATTGAAATCAGGGACTAGAAGACAAAAAAGGTCTTCGTTAAGCCAGTCGTTAAGGACCAACATTCTGCTGTCTTTTAGATGTGTCCCTGATTTGTATAAAACAGATGTGTTGAAACAGGAAAACATAGAAAATGTGCAAGATCATGGTCCTCAAATTCTGGAAGTGCTAAATGCTGCTTTACATACAACTAAAAACAATTTTTTTTATCACAGGCAGCGAGAGGGGGATACAGAGAAAATCCTTTTAAAGAGATTTCAACCTGTAACATTTGATTATTTTTCAGAATGTACATTCTTTTTTTTTTTTTCCCAGTGTCCTGTCTAGCAATGTGGCAATAAGAATTGATGTCTTAATGCCAAATAGAGCTCGACAGATTTTGCTTTCACAAGTGGAGCCAACAGCTTACGCCATTGTGCTCCGCTTGATTTGTGCGTGTAAATAGCTTTATTGTGATTTCTGCAGGGAGAATTTCAAATTATATGGACACTACAATGGGAAAGTAGGAGAGTAAAGGAAGAACAAGAAGAGAAAAAAAAGAAAGAGAAGAGGTGAAAGACAGAAGAGATAAAAGGGAGAGATGATAAAACGTCCTCAGTCTGCTCCATCACCTGGAAAGAGACGCAAAAAGAACAGCACAACCAACAGACATAAAGCAACAGATACAATCGAGTAACACCTTGACGCCATTGCTAAATCATATGTATTATTATTTAAGCTGACATGTGTAATGTGATACCTGAAAAAAGAAAGTGAAAGAAAAAAAATAAATAAATTACAGGCTTTCTGTATATAAGTGAACACTTAATACCTGGAACCATGCACCTGTGGGAGTTTGTGAGAGTGCACTAGTTTAGGTGAAAATTATCCAAAAGGAAATAGCTCGATAGTGGTTGTGGAGAACCAAAGACCCGCCTTCCCCGAGCACAGAGGCAGGGGTCAGGGGACCCATAACCCTGGACTCCCAAAGGGGCCCCCAAAGCAGTGCGCCCAAGAGGGGCCATCACAGGAAATCTGCAAACCCCCCCCCGAGGAAAGAGGAGAGACGACCCCGAGGAAATCCCCCAGCCACCGCAATGCCGACGCCCCCAAGAGCCGCGGGGACGAGCCCGTGGGCTCCGCCGGCAGCCAGCCGCGCCAAAGTGGTCCCGGCCATGGGGCCCCCGCGGCGGGGGCCCCGGCCGCCCCCCGGGGGGCCAGGCCCCGCGAAGCCGCCACCGGGAATGGGCCGGCACCCACTCGGGAACCCGCCCCAAACCACAGGGCCGTAAACGCGCCAGAGGGCCAAGGCGCCTGCCAGCACAGCGGAAGAGGGCAGGACGTGGGGGGATGGGCTCCGCACCTATCGGAGACTTGAGATGTTCTTGGGAGAGGGAGCAGACCGGACTCGAACCTGGGAAAAAAAAAAAAAAGAAAAAAAAAAAAAAAACTCATTCACACCATCCCTCCCTAGTACCCCACTCACCACACACAGACACAAAAAAAAGGACGCTGTACACACATTCCCACATAACACTCCAAAAATCCCAAGTGGGGGGGGGGGGGGGGTCACCACAATTCAATTATACAACTGCCTGTGCCCGACCCCCGGCCCCGCCCCCGGACCAGACGCCCCCCGGACCAGACGCCCCCCGGACCAGACGCCCCTGGTCCGGTGGGCCAACACGACCCGTACGGGCCACCCGTCCAGAACCCCCCTCACCCACTAAATACCTAATAAACCCCCTCTCTCCCCAACCTTACCCTAGCCACCCCTGCCCCCCACCCCTTTCTGGGGAGAGCAGAGGCGGCAGCCCCAGACCCGGCAAGCCGCTGGCTACCCACAGCAGCCCCCCCGCCAAGACCCCGGACCCAGTGGCCCGCACCTCCTCCAGGCCCCAGACTCCGTGCCGCGATCGGAGATCGGGGGTGTGCAAAAGACCCCCGATCCTCCCTACGCCCGCTCAAATGTTGTGTTGTTGCATGTTGTTCTCAAGTGTGTTTAAAACTGGGAGCACCAAAGGGGGTGCACGGCACAGCCCACCCCCCTCCGGAAGGCAGCTGGTGCCAGCGCCCCCCCTCCAAGCAACTACCCATAACCCTCAATGTCTAAATGCGAGAGGGGGTGAAGGGAGCCGTCCGAGGCGAGGCTCACACAACATAAGCCCCCCCCCCCCCCCCCCCCCCCCCCCAGACGTCTTCACCCCCACCCCCCCATACCGTGGTCTACATGAATGTGCGTTGTGAAAATGTTTGGAGTGAAAGTGTCTAAAATGCATGATAAAATTGGGGAGAGGGACGTCACCAGAAAGTGGCAACCTCCAGTAACGCCCCTCCCCAAGGACCTACATGTGTGGCGGCGTGATGGAGCAGGCAGAGGGAGGAGTCCGGGGATGGGGAGCAAAGGACTGGGGAGCCAACCCAGGGAGCCAGCTCCCCTACTGACTCCAATAGGCACCCCCGCTCCCCGAAAGCCCCACCCGGAGAAAGGGGCCCCTCCAGCGGCACCACCATAGCCCGGGGGCCGCCAGCCAACCACCTACCAGGACCAACACCTCCACCTACCCCAGCCCACCCACCAAACCTACTGGCTTTTACCCCCCCCCCCCCTAAAAAAAAAAAATATATATATATATATATATATATAAAAATAAATAAATAAATAACTAAAAATAAATAAACAAATAAATTAATAAGATGGGGGACCGGGACAGGGGGCCGGACACAAGCCCACCAGAACGTCCACCCTCCCCCCCACCCGTAGACTTAACCCCTCCCCAACACTAAAATTCAAACATCTCACCATACATTCGACAGTAGACATCCAGGCTGGGTTAGTCCCTACTCCCCCTCCCTCCCCTCCCCCCACTAGCAGAATGCCGATCCAAAGAAGGGGAAGAGCATCTGCCCTGAGATGTTAATGACCATGCCCCCCTACCAGCTCAACAGGCCCCGAGGCCCCCCAGCGCACCAGAGGCCCCGTGCAGGGGCAGACACCCGGGCGCGCGCCGGCCCAGACCCCAAGCGGCACACCCCCCGGAACCGGAACCCTCGAGGCCCCGCCGGGGCCCCCGCCCGAGGGCGGCGCGCCCCAGGGACCCCAGGCCCCCAGACCCACCCAGGACTCACCCAGCGACAGCACAGCTACCAGGTCAGTAACCCACGTCCGTCACCGCGTAGCTCCCCAAGAGCCACCCGTAGGCCTCCCAAGCCCCTCCCAGATGGGGGCAACAGACCCTGGAGTCAGACCCACCAAGCACCCCACTCCAAGTGCCCCCAGAGCGCCAGGAACCCCTCACCCAGCCACTGCGCCCTGCAGGAAGCAACCCACCGCCCCCCATTCCACTAAGTGATGGTGCTAATCAAAGGAGCCCAAAGAGATCGATCAGATGTGGATGCAGATGCTGTCTCAAGATTAATATGATCCAACAAAAGATCTCTATACTGATTGATACTGAGATTTTCCTTACTTTTCCAATTCATGAGGATAGTTTTCTTTGCAATACATAATGCAGTGAAAACCATGTAAACTATTTTATTCCCCAGAGGGCTTTCCTCAAAATTACTGAGCAAGCAAACTGATGGGGAAGGTGAAATTTTACACCTCAAGCACTTTGATAAGTCCTTACATATCTGTGTCCAGAATCTCTGGACTGGTGTGCATAACCATAACGCATGAATATAATTATCAGGATGATTGCCTATGCAGTGTGGACAGATATTAGATTGTGCCAAACCCATCTTGAATAATCTTTGTCCTGTGTAGTGTACTCTGTGAAGGATTTTGTATTGTATTAGTTGTAAATTGGTGTTTTTAGTCAATTTGAAAGTTCTAAGACATATCTGACCCCAGAAGTTTTGTTCAAAGCTAACTGATAAATCCTCTTCCCATTTCAAAATAGGAAGAGATATTGAATCATCTATTTTAGTCAGTGTCCTGTATGATTTAGACAGTAGTTTGGGGGAGTTTAAATCTAGGAACTCTAATATATTAGTTGGAATTTGTAAACCCCCTTTAATATGCTTAAATTTATTTCTAATTATAGATTTAAGTTGTTCATATTCCAAAAATTTATTTTTACTGATGCCATATTGCATATTTAGTTTGGAAAAATTGATGAACTCGGTTCCATCAAGTAAATGTTCCAGATATTCAATACCTTTATTCTTCCAGTATGTAAAGTTTATCATATTATTATTTTGTAGGATGTCAGGGTTGTTCCAGATGGGTGTACGACTGCATGGGATAAGTGATGACTTCGTCATTTTAAGAAACTCCCACCATGCTGTCAGAGTAGAGCTGATATTGATATTTTTAAAGCATGTATGCCGTTTTATATTTGAGCTAATAAACGGCAAATCTGAAATCGTGATATTATTGCATATTTTCTGTTCTATATCTATCCAGGGCTCGTCTAAAGGATTATGTTTTATCCATTTAGTGATATATTGTAGTCTATTTGCCAAGTAGTACTTATGGAAGTTAGGCAGATCTAGTCCACCTCTGTCTTTAGTTTTCTGTAGCGTCTTTAAGCTGAGGTGGTTTATCTTTCCAAAGAAATTTAGAGATTGAAGAGTCTAGAGATTTAAACCAGTCAGATGATGGTTTATTGGGGATCATTGAAAATAAGTAATTAATTCTAGGTAATACCATCATTTTAATCGATGAGTGAAATTCCAATTTCACCCATGAGTGAAATTGGAAGCGATTTCCATCTATCCAGGTTATCTTCTATCTTTTTTAAAAGTGGGATGTGATTAGATTTTACTAAATCCGCAAGTTTAGACGACACAGTGATACCCAAATATGTAATATTTCCTGATCGCAAATGTAAATCTAGGGGTTTTTGGAAAGAGCAATTAATTGGCAGTACCGTAGATTTAGACCAGTTTATAGAGTAATCTGAAACCTTTGAGAAGGATTCTAGTAATCTAATTACTTGAGAAAGGGAAGAGTTTGAGTGCTGAAGATAGAGTAATACATCATCAGCATAAAGACTAATCTTATGCTCAATATTCATGCATTTTATACCTTTAATAACCTTTGTTTGTCTAATTGTTGCTGCTAGAGGTTCAATAAAAATGGCAAAAAGTGAGGGGGAAAGCGGGCATCCTTGCCTAGTGCCCCTCTGGAGACAAAAGCTGGAAGATGTTTGATTATTTGTCCTGACACAGGCTGTAGGAGAGCTGTATAAAATTTTTAACCAATTTATAAAAAAATTGCCAAAACCAAATTTATGCAGGGTAGCGAATAAAAAATTCCAATTTACTCTATCAAATGCTTTTTCTGCATCTAAAGACATTATCATAGTTTTATTATTTGTAATGTAGGAATAATCTATTAAATGAAGTAATCTACGTGTGTTTGTGGATGACTGTCTTCCTCTGATAAAACCAGTTTGGTCTGGGTGGATTATGAAAGGAGTGACTTTGTCTAATCTTTTTGCAAAAGCTTTACAGAGTATTTTAATATCTACGTTGATTAAGGATATGGGACGATAGCTGGTGGGAAACATAGGATCTTTGCCTGGTTTAAGCAGAAGACTGATGGTGGCAGAGTTCATATTAGCTGGAAATCTGCCATTTTCCTGAATTTCTTGCAACATTCTGTGAAACGTTGGTGCCAGAATATTCCAGAACTCCTTATAAAACTCAGTAGGGAATCCATCTGAGCCTGGAGTCTTTTTATTGGGCCTGCTTGTTAAAGCTTCCTGAACTTCAGCTGTTGTCAGCGGTGAGTCCAGTGTCATTCTTTGGTTATCTGATAGTTTAGGAAGTGTAATTTTATCCAGAAATTGCTTGATGTCATTGTCTGATGGATTTATCTGTGATGTGTATAAAGATTTGTAGAAATCTCGGAAGGTGTTGTTTATACATTCCGGATCATGTAATGTATTCCCAGTTGAGTATGTAACTGTAAATATAGTCGTTTTCTCTTTATTTATTTTTAACTGATTAGCTAAGAAGCTTCCTGACTTATTGCCATGTTCAAAAATTTCTAATCGAAGTTTTTGTATTAGAAATGTATTTTGCGTTTCAATATAATGGTTTAATTCTAGTTTTATTTTACGGATTTTACCCAACTTTCCCTCTTCCAGGGAAGTTTCTAGTAACTTGAGTTTTTCTTCTAATTCCTGAATCTTCTTGTTTTCTATCTTCTTTTTGTGAGATGAGAATGAAATTATTTTACCTCTCATCACTGCTTTCCCTGCTTCCCAAAGTATAGATGCTGAAGTGCCTGGCAGATCATTGTGTTCTAAGTATGAAGCCCACTCTTCTTTGAAAAATTTATTAAATTCTTCATCTTTAAGGAGCGATGTATTAAATATCCAGCTCTTGTTTTGTGGGGTTATTTTTTTATTTGTTAGGGTTAAAGTAACAGGAGCATGATCACTAATAGCAATAGGATGAATTACAGCATCTGAAACATCCGACAGCAGCGAGCTGCTGATTAAGAAATAGTCCAAACGAGAATAAGAGTGGTGGACATTTGAAAAAAAAGTATATTCCTTACTAATAGGATGAAGAGAACGCCATGCATCGCAAAGACCAAAATCACTCATGTATTGTTTGACTATATTTAATGACTGCCAACTACGCTGAGTCCCTGTAGTATTCAGCCTGTCTATTTCCTCATTTAGACCAAAGTTGAAGTCACCCCCAATAATTAGAGAACAATCCCAGTGTTTTGAAAGTGCATGGAAGAGTTTGTGGAAGAATGAGGGTTCATCAACATTTGGACCATATACACTAACAATACATAACTTCTGGTTATGAATAGATATTTTAATTATTATGAATCTACCTTCAGGATCAATAATTGTGTCTAATATTTTAAAACTAATGTTTTTGTGAATTAAAATTGCTACTCCTCTCTGTCTAGAGTTATAGCAGGCAGCAAACACATTGGGGAACTCAGGTGAGTTAAGATCACTTACAGTTGTATCTGATTTATGGTTTTTTTGCACTAAGACAACATCTGCCTTTAATCTTGAAAGCTGGTCTTTAGCTTTTTTTCCCTGGTGCCAGCTCCATGCACATTCCATGTCACAAACTTTACATTCATCATAGGTGAAAGTGAGAAGTTGAAAAGTGCATGTCCTCAGAAAAATAGTTATACAAAGACCTAGGTAGCATCATCTGACGTGCTTGTGATTGGTCAGCAGGAAAGGAGCAGATGAATAGTTTAAAGAAAGACAGAGAAAGAGAGTGCAAAGAGTGAGAAAAGATGAAAGAGAAATAACCACCGCCCATGCCTCGTGTACCCAACCGTTACTAACAACCATACCGTGCCAACGTGCTCTTGAGCTCTGCATTTATTTCTTTTATCACCGTGTTCCGAACTATACACATTTTTTTTTCTTTTTTTCAAGCGTGACAAGCTTTAAATCCACCCTTTGTGCATCTAATAAAGCCAAGGAGTGATCTTCTGATCCCTGAACAACTGACCATTAACATAAAGTTTGTCAACTGCTACGGTAGCTCTGACGCCATCATTAATGTATTTTTTCCTGATTGGAAATAACACTCGCCTACGATCTAGGATTTCCTTGGGAAACTGGTCATTAACACTGAAATCCGTTCCTCTCAATTCTCGCCCATGGCTTTTAACAAACACTTTTTGTTTATAATGCTCAAATTTAGCAACAATCGGACGAGGGCGGATTTTACATTCTGAGATCTGGATTAAAGGGATTACTAACACCCAGGATTAGTAATTGTTCATCAATTTTGGGTTTAAACTGAGCTCACACATTGTTGCTGCAGCAGCTACTGTGTGTGTGTGGGTGTCCATTTTTGCTGGCTTTGATTTTCAAAGATCTATAGATCATGATAAACTTCTTCTGATTCAAACTTGTTTTAATTGAGTTTCAGAACTTAGATTGTCCTAAATTATCTTTAAATAGCAGACTGTTATCCTGATCTCAGCTGTTTCCTTTCTTTCCATGCCAGGATTGATGTCGTTCATTTAAAATTCACTCAATCAAAACATTTCGTCACAGTTTTGAGTGTGGCAGTCAGTAACTTTTCATTTTAAACAATGATTTATAAGAAACAACTGTGATACTGTATTGTATTGGTTTGGTATCAATGTTTATGCACATTCTGCACCCCACTGGCCCAGTGGGCTGAACAAGGGACAGTGTATGGACAGTATAGTACTAACACAATGCCTAAATGCAGGATAGATAATTCATTCAATCAATTTGTTAAAAAGGAAAGTTTTAAGCCTAGTCTTAAAGGAAAAGTCTGGTCAAAATCAGAATTCAAACTGCTGAAAGTACTTTAAATATAAAACTATTACATACTGTGCAATAAATTATACGTTTTTATAATTAAGAATTATTTTCATTTAATCGTGTTTATGTGGCGAAATTCATCTTGGTCAAGAATAGTACTGTCACCTCCCATTTTGTGACATCACGAAGCGGACCCTGTTGAGCAAGCGAACGGTGAGTTATAGAAACCCCATAACCCCCGTCCGCGGACGGGAAACCCCCAATAAACAGTCCGCGGACGGTTAGGGAAGAAAAAAAAAAACACTGCTGCTACCGCGCGACAGCTGCAGTGGACGGCAGAGGCTTTGTTTCCCTTGCTTGCTTCTGAAGCCCTGATTTTGGCGGATGCACGGGGAAAAACATTGCAAAAAAGTTGTGGTGGTCTGCACATTAGGCTAAAGACTAAAACACACAGACCAGCTCTGCCCAGACGATGGACAAAATAAAAGGGCACATCACATGTGATATCCCTCAGCCCGTCGGCGCTCCGCTTTCCCACGTCAAAGGATGTGATGTCAGGCGGCCCTTACTGCCCATATATGGCCAGTAATGTCTGCCCCCATACACAGTGATCCAGACGACAATTTATGTTTTTATTTTCTTATTGATTAAAGCTAAGTTCATTAAATAACCACAAACGTATTAGTTTTAGTTATAGCTAATGATCCCCTGATTTTTCCTTGTTGACCGGACTTCTCCTTTAAAAGTAGACAGGGTGTCTGCCTCACGGACCAAAACTGGGAGTTGGTTCCACAGGAGAGGAGCCTGATAGCTAAAGGATCTGCCTCCCATTCTACTTTTAGAGACTCTAGGAACCACCAGCAGACCTGCAGTCTGAGAGCGAAGTGCTCTGTTAGGAACATACGGGGTAATCAGATCTCTGATTTATGATGGAGCTTGGTTATTAAGAGCTTTTTATGTGAGAAGGAGAATTTTTAAATATATTCTTGATTTAACAGGAAGCCAAAGAAGAAAAGCTAAAATATGAGAAATGTGATCTCTGTTTTTAATATTCATCAAAACTCTTGCTGCAGCATTTTGGATCAGCTGAAGACTTTGAACTTCATTTTGTGGACTTCCTGATAGTAAAGAATTACAATAGTCCAGCCTTGAAGTAACAAATGCATGGACTAGTTTTTCAGCATCATTCCTCGACAGAATATTCCTAATTTTGGCAATATTCCAGAGGTGAAAAAAGGAGACCCCGGAAACCTGTTTAATATGGGATTTAAATGACATGGCCTGGTCAAAAATAACACCTAGGTTTTCTACTTTATTACCAGAAGCCGATTTAATGCCATACCGATCACGTAATGTAATGAATATTTGTGAAATGGAAGGAAAACCTCCATAAAAACAACTTTGAAAAGCATGTCCTTTGCTTTGCTTTTAGCTTTAAAACCTTTGAACACAATCCTCTGTGATAAATTGCTATCAAAAGTCATAAAATTAGTCAATTAAATCAACTTGTGTGAGTAAATCCAGTTGTTCTGTAAAGTCCTGGAAGGTTTGTTACTAAAACAAACAACGTCATCAAGAGTAAGGGCCATAGTCGAGAGGTCAAGAGGAAACTGTAGAGCTCTTTAAAGGAGAGTTGTAAAACAATATTCCAAACTGTAAACCCCAGACAGAGGACTCTCTGGTCCATCTATTAAAAAAGGAAAATGTAAGGCAGAATTGGAAACCTACCAATGTTATAAAGCAGCTCTATTTTTTGCTGTTCCCCAGGCTGGCTGGCTATTTTCCCACTCTCAGTGCTGCTCCGCTGTGTTCATTTTTAGGAGCACCTATACCTGTGCTGACCTTAATTACCTTGATTTACACTTGTCATACTGCTTTTATATTCCTGCCTATCTCCGCCAGTCTCTGCCAGATCGTCTTTTGCCATAGTGTGAGTTTGTCATGATCGTGGCACTCGCGCTGGTTTGATTCATCACCCAACACACCTGGATAGCTCCGCCTTTCTCTCATCACCACTCATCTCATTCACCTGTTCCTGTCACTATATAATCTCCCTCCAAACCAGAGACGAGTGCCAGATTTTTTCGAGCCACTTGGTTAGACTAATCCAGTGTTATTTCTTGAGAACCTGACTGCCTGTTTCCTGACCCGATCTGTTTTCCCGTTTTCTGAGCCTGCCTGACCCCTGCCTATTTCGCCTAGCCTATCTGTGTACCGACCTGGAACCGGATCTCGACTTCGCCTTGGATTTCCCCTCGGACCTTCCCCCGGACCTCTGACCTGGATCTGACCCTGGACTGGACATCGAAACACGAGAACTGGACATCCCCTCTGAACCCTCTGCCCGTGATCCCTAACGGATCCGAACATCGGCTCGCCCCTCGAGCAACCAGTGGCTGCCAAGCCTGTCAAAGGCTTCTTCCTCGATCTGAACGACCATCTCCGGCGGGTCCGCCTACCCACAGTCGCTGGTCCTCTTTTGTTTTCTCCCGTCTCCCGCATTCAAAGAGGTCAGTGGTTATTTTCCCTTTCACACATCAGCCCCGAACTGTTGGCAAAATAACTCACCTGCTGTTTCTCTCTCCAGACATCCCGGCCAAGGACGCTGAGGACAGTCCCACAGTGCGCAGCTGTCTTTTCCGTTTGAATAAACAAAACAAAGCACCCTCTGTCTGGTTGAATTCTGGGTCCTTCTGCTCCGTTCGGGACAGAGTTGCTGTTCAGTGTCTTTGGTGTCATTGCCTGTTCTCTGACCTTTTGCCTGTTTCTGGATTCTCCTGTCTCGCCTCGCTCAAGCTTGGACACCTTGTCAGCTATCTGTTTCTGGATACAACACCTGACTGTTCTTTGGTTTTGATCCCTGCCCCTTGAACTCATCTGTCTTTTGCTGCCGGCCTCTCCGCGTAAGACCCTTGCTTGTCTTATGAATTTTGCCTTCAGCACTCTGCTTCACGGACAAGTTCTCTGCCTCCACTTCTGCTGCTGTAAGCAGTCTGTTTCCTGCTTCATCTGCTTCCAGCACACCCTGGACTCTTTAATGCCAGCAACACAGTTTTATTAAGTTGTTTTATTTTTAATAAACCTTTTAAGCGCAATGCTGTGTCTGGCTGAATTATTGGATTATCTGTGAGGCGCATTACAACCAAGAGATACTGTATGTACCTGACAGCCCATGAGTATTGTTCAGGAAAGCAGATCAGAGGATCACAGTAACTCTGGAGGAGCTGCAGAGATCCCTAGCTCACAAGGGACAATCTACAGACAAAACAACTACACTGCTCAAAAAATAAAGGGAGCACTTAAACAACACAATGTAACTCCAAGTCAGTCACACTTCTGTGAAATCAAACTGTCCACTTAAGAAGCAACACTGTTTGACCATCAATGTCACCTACTGTTGTTCAAATGGAATAAACAACAGGTGGAAACTAGAGGCAATTAGCAAGACCCCCCCCCCCCCCCCCCCCCCAATAAAGGAGTGGTTCTGCAGGTGGTGACCACCGACCACTTCTCAGTTCCTCTGCTTTCTGGCTGATGTTTTGGTCATTTTTGAATGCTGGCGGTGCTTTCACTCTAGTTGTAGCATGAGACGGAGTTTACAACCCACACAAGTGGCTCAGGTAGTGCAGCTCATCCAGGATGGCACATCAATGCGAGCTGTGACAAGAAGGTTTGCTGTGTCTGTCAGCGTAGTGTCCAGAGCATGGAGGCACTACCAGGAGACAGGCCAGTACACCAGGAGATGTGGAGGAGGCCGTAGGAGGGCAACAACCCTGCAGCTACCTCCGCCTTTGTGCAAAGAGGAACAGGAGGAGTACTGCCAGAGCCCTGCAACATGACCTCCAGCAGGCCACAAATGTGCATGTGTCTGCTCAAACAGTCAGAAACAGACTCCATGAGGGTGGTATGAGGGCACGACGTCCACAGGTGGGGGTTATGCTCACAGCCCAACACCGTGCAGGACGTTTGGCATTAGCCAGAGAACACCAAGAGTGGCAAATTCGCCACTGGCACCCTGTGCTCTTCACAGATGAAAGCAGGTTCACACTGAGGACATGTGACAGACGTGCCAGAGTCTGGAGACGCTGTGTAGAACGTTCTGTTGCCTGCAGCATCCTCCAGCATGACCGGTTGGGCAGTGGGTCAGTAATGGTGTGGGGTAGCATTTCTTTGGGGGGCCGCACAGCCCTCCATGTGCTCGCCAGAGGTAGTCTGACTGCCATTAGGTACATAGATGAGATCCTCAGACCATTGGGAGACCATATGCTGGTGAGCCACAGTGGACAGTTGTCTGCATTGTCGATGGCTTTGCAGCAGTCCCCCATACTGAGCATGCATGAAGCCACAGTGGAGAGGAAAACTCCCCTTTAACAGGGAGGAAAACCTCCAGCAGAAGCAGGCTCAGTGTTAATGAGCCTGCTTCTGCTGGGTTCCTCCTAACGCAAGACAATGCTGGACCTCATGTGGCTGGAGTGTGTCAGCAGTTCCTGCAAGAAGAAGGCACTGATGCTATGGACTGGTCCACCCGTTCCCCAGACCTGAATCCATTGAGCACATCTGGGACATCATGTCTCGCTCCATCCACCAATGCCATGTTGCACCACGGACTGTCCAGGAGTTTGTCTGGCAGGAGATCCCTCAGGAGACCATCCTCCACCTCATTAGGAGCTGCCCAAGTTTTGTAGGGAGGTCATACAGGCACCTGGAGGCCACACACGCTACTGAGCCTCATTTTGACTTGTTTTAAGGACGTTACATCAAAGTTGGATGTGCCTGCAGTGTGTTTTTCCACTTTAAGTTTGAGTGTGGCTCCACATCCAGACCTCCATGGGTTAACAAATTGAATTTCCATTGATCATTTTTGTGCGATTTTGTTGTCAGCACATTCAACTATGCAAAGAAGAAAGTATTTAATAACAATATTTCATTCATTCAGATCTAGGATGTGTTATTTTAATGTTCCCTTTATTTTTTGAGCAGTGTATTAGTCATAGACTCCACAGATCTAATATTTGTGGAAAGGATTGAATTGTTTGAAGAAAGTTATGAGATACTACATGCCATGTAGAGGACAAAGCAAACTTGTGAAAGAAGGTGTTTTGAGACAAAAAATTACCATTTTGGTATACATGCAAAACATTATGCATGGTGGAAAACTAATGCCCTGAGTGCACCATCCCAATGGTGGAGCATGGTGGTGGGACCATCATGTTGTGATGAGGATTCATCAACAGGATGAAGAAACTGGTCAGAGATGATGGGTTATGCACACTGAGTGGGGGGGGGGGGGCTTTATTTCGTCCTGCACCTGCTCAATGAGGGAAAAGTTTGGCCCAGAATCAAACACAGAGACACGTTTCACTTTAGCATTATCAGGAGCCCTTTAAGGTTTTTGGAACAAAACCTTTGTATTTGATGGATTTCCTCAAAAATAAGTGTATAACTTTCAGGTTCAAAATCTGAAATGGCTGTGGTCATTGTACTTAGCTATTGATATCTTGTTGTAGCAAAATTGTAGATTGTCCTCTGTGATTTATTTAAAAATATTTTTAGAAAGTAATTTCTCATATTTGCTTTGCTTCTGCATTGAAATAATTCTACTTAATACTCTCCAAATTTCTAAAATACAGATGAAGCATGTGAAAGGCTTCGATTTTCAAACCAAATTCTTCTAAGTTACTTTTCCTAATCACAACTATGTGATTCCTGCAGTGAGATTGACTCACTGACAACTACTGAACTCAGCACAAACACACCCTTTCAGGACAAAGATCCTGTGACTTTTATGACTGTTCTGTTTGATGATCCAATGAGGTTTGGTTGAAAAAAAGTATTTCAGTATGGGTCATAGCCCAAACACAAAAAGTTAGAGCTTCTTACTTAAGTGATTTCATTGGAAAATATCAGGACGCAGAAGGGTTCATAAATCTCTAAAACTCATTAAAAGCCTAGGACATATAATTCCCAAACCTTACGGAGAAATCTTCAAAGGCGGCTCAGTGAAAATAAAAAGTCTGCCATACTAAACAGTAAGTGTGTAGTTCTGTGAAACAGACAGCATGTATATTCCTGGAAGTGCTCATTCAATGCAAATTTTTTTAATTGCATTTAGCGAGTGATTGTGGGGAAGCATGCCTTTGCAAAAGTTAACAGTCACTTCCTGGTGACCCTGGCTTATGGTTTCCAGAACAAAACTGACCTTTGTCTGGTCACTTACCATTCAAATGTTATAGGCTTTGCTTTCAAAGAACATTTTAAAGACGCTGTTACCTGCAAATTATTATGTATACTGAACTATAATCAAAACTAAACTTACTCTTCATTACTCAGGTTTCACATATTTAATGTTGATGAAAAGAATCCAGGTTTGTCTAACAACCATGCAAATGAAAAAGTAGTTAATTTGAAAAAAAGATGTATTACAAGAAGTCAAACTAAAGCTGGTTCATCTCCCTTGTGTTTCATTCAAAGGTATGCTCCACCTTTTTACCCTGATCCCAAATTGATGAATGCCAAAGCTAGAGATTGCAGCAGAGCAGGAGGAAGAAATATATAAATGTAGATTTGATTCAAATCCAAAAAATATTCACGTATTAGCAGATCGCAAAGTACTTTATTTCAAAAGCCTATGAAATATCACATTGTTGAAATATTCTCCAACAACTGTAAATGTGGCTGCAGTGATAACTACATGCATTTAATCTGTTATTCAGTGACTGCCCAAAGAAAACAATATGATGTAAAACTTTGAGATTATCTTTAACCATTGTTTTAACAGAATTGCATCAATGTACTTATAACAGATATTGTAGAAAAAAAAGTTTAAAGTTTGACCAACAGTCTTTACCTACCACTTGGATTTGTCTGCCTTGTCCTGACTACTCGTGCATGATCAAGCTTGTCCCTAGGATCAGAACCAAGTCTCCGGTTCCAGGCCTTTAAAATAAATCTGTTTAATCACTCTCCATGTCTGGCTGAAATTTTGTGTCCTTTGTCTGCCTGATCACACAATATGAGCTGATTTTCCTTTTCTTTTGTCTTAAAAACACTGTACTGATTAAAGCAGAACCAACATCGTAGCTTTGTACTCTATGATGATGTCTGTGACTTTATCTGTCCTGAGTTTGGCTGCACCTAAAACAAATCTCTAAATATGTTCTAATGGCACCAATTGCACCAAATGTAACTAAAAACATACCACTTTGCAGAAAGGTAACAACAGAAAGCCTCTTGATTTCACTCTCTAGAGCAGGGGTCACCGACATGGTGCCCGTGGGCACCAAGTAGCCCCCGAGGACCACATGTGGTGCCCACGAGCCTGTTCTTAAAAAAGCACAATCCACCAGTGAGCTGCATATAGAGCTTTATTTTATTCCGTTACTCTTCCTGTTTATTCACACTTGCATTTATATAGATTTTAAAAGGACAATATCTATAACAAAGCATGAAAAATGTGTTTATTTTACATAATCCGGACTCTATTAGTTCAAAGGTCAGTACTGGTAGCCCTTCGTATCACACAACACCAGTGAAGTAGCTCTCAGTTTCAAAAAGGTTGGTGTCCCCTGCTCTAGAGTTTTAAATTGTGTCTTAGAACTCCCTGTCCTCTAGGGGCTTGTAGGAAACTTGGCAAATGTTTTTTAAAGAGCTGCACAACATTGATGTCACAGATATCGGAATATTACAGATGTCTCAATCCCAATCAGGGTCTTTTTAAATGATCAATAACAGATTTCCTGTCTAAAGTCAACTCCTGATCGTTTACCATCTTTGATTTTATTACATGTTTTTCACCCATACTGTATACTATATCTTTTGTTTGGCTAATTTTGTAACATCAGCCTATTTTCCCGTCAACGAACGAGAAAACTGTTTTATAGGTAGTGCACATCATTTTGTTGATGAAAAAAACGTTTGATTTTCCCTCAATCATATATCTTTTCACCCTTTCACTGTGAAAGAGTTGCTATATTGGCTGCTTGAGCTCTGTTTGCCTGTTATTGCCTGGTCTGTGCATTCTGCTTAGACAGCTATCGATATGGTGAAGACCTGTGCAGAGCAAAACTGAAACACAAGTCATCAGATTTTACAACATTCAAAGAAACGCTCTGCAGTTAAAGCAGGAGACCAGCTTTCTCTGTAGCTTTTGTTTGCAGATTAACTGGAACTGGGATGAAACATGTTACAAGACGGACTATCATATCAAAACAGTAAGAGTAGAGATGCTGGTGCTAGCTTGCCACATTAGCAAATTGCTCTGCGTGAAAGCAATGTCAGGAGCAGCAAAACAAGAGTTCATTGAAGATCATAGATGTATGTGTGCAGTCAAATATAACCTAAGAAACCAAACTATGATGCTAAGACTATTTTTAGAATATTATGACAACTTTATGAAGCTGATTACTGGATGGCTCATATTTCTCGCTAGCAAGAAACCCAGAAGCCACCTCCTCCACATGGATATGGCAACTCATCAGTCCATCCATATGTAATAAAAGCTTTGGATTACGATTCAGACTAGATATGCACAAATTAATAGTATCTAAGAGGGGCAAGGTGACCATGGGTAAAGGGTCTGGATTAACAGAAGGCAACATTGTAATGCCATGACGTTATACCTTGGGAAACTGAAGGCAAACAACAAGGACGATGACGCAGCAAGGGTGTAATCTGCAGCAAAGTACACTCATAGGGTAAGGCAGATCCAGAAGAGCCAGGTGAAAAGGAAGAAAAAAGTCCAATTGCTCAACAAGTATGCTCTTGCATGGCCAACGAAGAAGGTGGAGGCCACTGATTTTAGTACAAGAAACTTAAAAATGCAGCAGAAACCCAATGTGGACAAAGCAGAGGTGCAGGAAGCATCATTGAAGGACAAACCAATGAAACAACATGGAGCAATGGTGGATTGAAGGAGTGGATTATACTGGGAAACACTACATAGAAAATGCTGGACAGAAGGACACTAAAGAAAGACCAATCATGGTAGCAGTCTAACAATACCCAGTGCAAAAAGTATAGGCAAAAATGGCTATAATGCCAAATAAGAGACAGGATGAAAGCAACAAGATGAAGGCCGTGCAAATGGCCTAAAGACAGTCCAGCACACAACAGTGCAGTATGAGATAAGAGCAGGCAAAGTATACACTGAATGCTATAAGCAACTGGCCTGGAGAATGGGCTGCAAGTCCCACAGTCAATGTGGGAAGGGTGAAGGGTGGAGAAGGATAAGGCTTTAGAACAAGACTGACAACCAGACAGCTAAGCAAATGGACATATTGTTGGTGGTAAAGTAGACAAGAACGAACAAGTGAAAGAAGTAGTAAAATGAAAACAAATATAAAGAATAATGAAAATAAACCCTGAGAAATATGACTCTAGGAAGAAATAGAAGTTTGTGAAAAAATCAAGGTCTTAGGAGTATCCAAGGTCAATGGCTCCAGCAGATTCTAGGAACAACCCCTGACTTATCTACTCAGTACAGACCATTCCTAGTAACCATTGAGACGTTGGACATAAGTCCCACAAATCCTTAAAGTAACCTTTAATCTGGAATGATTTACACTCAAACAAAAGGAGGCAAGCACCTAGGCTTCAGTATTACAACATGCAGGTGTAGTCCACAAGTTTTTGCCAAACAAGCATGTTTTCAGGGGCATCATAAAAGGGGGATAATGCTAAATCAGCATGTAAATGGGTATTTTTTATGACAATGAAAATTTAAAATCATATTTGAAAAGTAACACTTAGAAATGCAAAGAGATAAAAGTAATGTTATTTTCATTGTGATTTTATCAAAGACAACCACACGTTTGTCCCTCTTTTATAGAGTTTCTGAGTGATTATATTTAGAGAAAATGTAATACTATATATATTCTTCAGAAGTACTTGTATTGTTCCTATTGATTTAAAAAAAGTAAAGTTTTGACCAACTTCTTGAAAACTAGAATAAAATGCAACTCAGCAAATACAGAAGCATTTCAGCCCAGATGACCACAGTGAAAATCATTATCCTCCCATTTAGTCATCATTTATTGCATTATTTCAAAAGGTTATTAAACCTAGACTTAGGCTAAACCTAGAGAGCTGGTATATGTGTATTATAAATCCAGTCCAGACCGACTGTTCAGACCAAAACGCTGAGTTATGTAAGCTATTTAATTCAGCCCCGTATTGAAGCACTGACCTCACCGAAACTCTGTTAAGTACAGTCTGCAAATACTGACCTTTCAGTGTTAAACAAAGGTAACATTATTAGATCAGTTTTGCTGAACACACTGTACTGAGCACACAAATGACTCATAAATCTAGCTGAGAGAAAGTTAAAAAAAAGCTTTCCTTGTTTAAAAATCTAATTTTCTAAATGTGGGAACATCATCCTGTTCAATTAGGTAATATTTCCTATCAATGACAGGTCTTGTGTTTAAAGGGGAGGCACCTCTAGGCCTGCTACTGTGATGTTCTGTTTTTACGGGTCAGTAACATAAAAAATCTATAAATCAGTTCAACGCCTTTATCAAGTTAGATTGTCAGAGACTGAGTCAACATATTGCTGATATGTCAATTACAAATCAAGATGTCGTCATATCGAATACACTCATAGGCCGTCTGTAATCACAGCCTAACACTGGCAGCTAGAAGCAGCTGTGTATTTGCAGACACGCCCCATCTTTCAGCAAATACCAGGATTGTTTTAGATATAATAGAAACCTAACCTATTGACACATCTTTATCTGATCAATTTCAAAATAAAGCTGTGCAATAACTGATCTCACTGACAAACTAAGTACAGAAGACACGAAGAAAAAAAACAATGTAGTTATCAGCGATAAAAATCAAGAGGTGATCAAGGTATTCCACTTGAGCTAAACGCTGTTTATTAATGGAGAATGGAGCAAAACCCCTCCAAGGTTGCCAGGTATTAAAAGTGACGAGGTCAACGCGGACACGAGGGCATGAATAATTCAGGTGACAGAGTGGAAGGATAGAAAAATGAAACATTAACAGGCAAAAGATTAGGAGCTAAACTGAATACCCCTTTAATACTGTTAGTACTGTAACAGATAGCACTTTGAACCGCCCTTTTAAAAGAAGAGACTTCACATGCGATAAGATACAGACTGTAAATAAGGAGTTGAAAGTTGATCCTAAACAAAGTTTTACCTGAGCCGATCCAACAGGTAAACATTGCGTCCTTTAAACAGTCACCTTCGCAGTTCTAATTGTTGCGTTTGTCCGTACGCTTGATATTCATGAAAGATGAATTATGAGAGGGCTTCAGAAGAGCCGGGCCACATTCATCCTTTAACTGAAAAGACACAAGTTGCGCTAAAGTTTTTTTTTTTTTTTTTTTTTTAATAAGGGGGATTAAAAAAGACTTCAATGCATTTATTGTCTTCCAACGAAAACGTGTTAATGCTTAACCGTTGACAAAATAAATCACTTACACACTTCACTCGGCCCTCACTGTTTGCTCTGTCCTCAGTTTAGTATTTCCACATATGTAAGTATTTACTTTTTGATCTTGAGATAACCGCCTTTAAAATTGAAGCTACCAAATAATTCTTCAAAAGGGGAAAGGGCAGAAGGAGAAGAGGATTTAAGCAAACAAAATGGGAATCCTCAGATGAAACTTTCACTACAGTATACGGTCTCTTGCCTGCAATATGACCAATTTAATGACTGACAAGGCATAAAAGCTATGCCAGTAAAAGTTATTATGCTGATAAAAAGTTACTGGGGTTGCCTATGTTTTTCCTCTATCTGTAGCTCATTTTCTATAATAAACCAAGTGTTTACAAATAATTTAATTAAATAAATTTAAAGAAGGTAATGTGAGAAATATTGTTATCATTTCAAAATGTGCCACTTCTAAAGTGCTGGTACGTTAGTTTAAACTCCTGCTGAAGGAGAGATTATCTCGGGGGAAAGAAATCTTACAGAAGCTCTTAGGTAGGTGCTTGTGTGTGAGAAGTCATCAATTTTGGGCGGGAAAGGCACACTTAAAATGTAACTACAGCAACAAATCAATGTTCAAATTTACAGGTTTGGCTGCACGTGGAAGAAAAAAAAAATCCTGAGTCAGTTCTCACACTCCAAAAATATCAGGCACAGATGTAGCAGATAGAGCTCCTGGCAGACGTGGGATCTACTACTTTAAATTATTAACAAAAAAATTTCTTTCAAGATGCAACAGTTTATTGAGGTTATAGCACTTTTCCTGGGTTTTGGGGGCTGGGTGCTAGTTTATGTTTCACTAGAAAATCATTATTGGAAAGTATCGTCCCAAGATGGGAGCGTAATTATAACCTCTGATATCTATGAGAACCTGTGGATGTCCTGTGCAAGCGATTCTACGGGGGTCTACGACTGCCGGGATTTTCCATCCCTTCTTGCTCTTTCAGGTAAGTAAAACAAGACTTCGATCAAAGGGCTCATCGCTAAGCAATATTTACACAGCAGAAAGCTAGAAAAGGCACATGTGTGTACTTGCAAAACTGAACATTGCGCAGAGTAAAAAAAAATCGTTTTGAAAAGAAACTAAATCTGAGCTTTCATCAGGATTTTGTAAACTATATTTGCTTGTATTTTATTCTGATGATTCAGCAGTGCAAAATAGTTAACTGTGCATTTTACAGCCAACCTCCGACATTGAGAAAAAAACAAGTTTCCATTCAGACTTAAAACTCATTAATTCAACTGACTTAAAAAAAAAAAAAAATTTCTGTAAATTATGCTTTCCAGGTTTTTCTTTCACTAAAACCAAACATTCATATTTAACCATATCCATGGTTTTGCTGTGGTGACTGATTTAACCAAGCACCTTCTTAAACTTCTTCTTAAACTTCGTGTGACTTGCTATCTCAATATAAAGTCCAGATGCATTAGAAGATTTTTGGAAGAACTGACCGTATGAGGTTAAATCAATTTCTTAGATGTGTACAGGATTTAAAGCGCCTCTTTCGAACAAGTCCCTCTGACTAAAAAGCCCCATTGGTTTGGTGCAACACTTGGTACTGTATCACCATACAAAAGAAGTGTCATGAATGTAATGTAATACATGTTAGTGATGCACCACGTAGCTGGCCAGCCCTTTAAACATCAGGTTCAGCTGTCTGTGGATATTGCTCTTGGATTTACTAGGATCCAGACCATGTAAAGTAGGTAATTTCTGGCGGCTATTCCTTGTATCTTTAGAGTTGTCCTTTTGTTATCCATAGACTGTGAAAGTTTATGGTCCTGATGTTTTAAGTTAAACTCTTCTGGAAAAGAATAAAATGTTCAATTAAGTGATTATCGGCATGTCGTCTGGTCTGAATTGGCTAAACGGGATTGGAGAAATTGTGTCAAAGGGATGTTTCTCTTTGCTAAACCGGGCATGTAAATATATATATATATATATATATATATAAGAAAGGAAAATGAACCTGTCTTTTAAGCTTTGATGATGCCTTTTAGCATGTTAGACAAGCAAACGTCCTCATGTGTTGGATCCCCACCCCACAACGTTGTTATCTGTGTAAATATTTAATGACCAACTCCCACCTCCAGGGGCTGCATGTTTTCCCATCATCCCTTTCCACTCAGGGAGTATTAAGGAATCTGAGCTTGACTTGAATCCCATCATGAATTTATTTGATATTATTGACAAAGTGTTCAAGGCAAATGACCATGGGTGAAGCATGGCTTTAGGTCTATAGACTTTGGGGAGGAGGCTTTAAGGGCTCTGGCTCTTTGCTGTCCTGGACATTAGGTAAACATTTGGCCTTTCAAAAGCTTCAATAGACAACTAAAAAATAGGGAAACTCTTAAGTGGGGAATGGAATTAATCATTGATTTGTAGGGTTTTGTAGCACTTTAGCACAAGGTTTACCGGGAACTGGTCTGCAGCTCTGTGGCCAACAGATTCTTGAGCAACGAGATTGCTTGGACGGTTAAAATTAGCCATTCGTCTTCCTCTGAGAAGATCATTTCAGGAAAACTGGGAAAAAGAAAGAGGACAAAATGAATCCAATTGTGGAAGCTTTTGCTTGCTTTTTGGGCTTTTTGGGCTGGATTATGGTTGGTGTGGCCTTTCCACACCGGTTCTGGAAGGAGTCTACGGTGGATGGTAACGTTATTACCACCTCGACCATCTATGAAAATTTGTGGATCTCCTGTGCAACGGACTCTACAGGAGTTCACAACTGCCGCGATTTTCCATCCTTGCTTTCCCTAAATGGTATGTGGTCTCCACAAAACTGTGTTTGTATTTTTCTATTAACCTGGCCAAGAAATCAACAGCTTGAAGATAGTCATAAGACAAAGGTGACTTAATCCAACCACCATGTAATGAAACTCAAACTTAATAGAGATTAAGGAGGACATAGTCAGTGTTGTATAGTAACGAAGTATAAATACTTCACTACTGTACTTAAGTATATTTTGGAGTACTTTATACTTTTCTCAAGTATAATTTTTTTTGATTACTTTTACTTTTACTTCACTATATTTTCGAACTTAATTGCATACTCCGATACATTTTTAATGTTTGGTTTAGTTACTCGTTACAAAAAAAGTGTCGGTTTGGCTCTGCCAGACGTGCGTACATGCACCGGAGCGCCTCCGTTTGAAGCGCTCGGCGTGTCATTTCAAAATGCTGTGCGCCAGCGGGGGCGGGGCCCGGCGCTCCACGCAGCCAATCACTAACGCGCCTGGCCTTTGATTGACAAGGTAGAGACACCCCTTTAACTCCACTCTCATTGGTTGTGCTGTCTTAAATCCCGCCTTCCCTCTTCCTGATTGGCTGTTTTCTATTACATGTCCGTACATGTGCGTACGTGCTTGGAGCACGAGATTTCTGGGTTACCACGATTAATACTAGACTACGAAACTATGTCCCAGTTAAGAAACTAAATATTATCAGCACTAAAATAGGTGAAAGCTGCTTAATGCAGTTCTAATCAGAAGCAGCCGAGAGAGTTTTGAATTTTTGAACTTGAGAAATGTAAGTAAACAACGTTAATATCTCAAAATAGCATTTAATTCTGAAGTATAACACATTTTATCAGCAAAAACCTAATCTCCTCTATAAAACTAAATATTCTGTGCCAGGCAGGAGTTCTGAAGACTGCTGGAAAGATGGAAAAGCAAAGACTGTAGGTCATAAAAATTCAGATTCTTAGCCACAGCTGTCTGAAAAATGTGAGAGTGTCACTTTTACCATTATTTCGTTGTTATTGTTGCTTTCATTTATTTTCGACCATTTGAGGCAGTTCAGGCATAAATAGCAGGTGTAATTTCTTTTGCATAAGAACATTAGATGCTGCCTAAACAACTGCTACTCTTGTTTAGACCTTTGCGTAGTTATAATAGTATGATCAGGGTTCCACAAAATAGTGTTATTCATTTGACTATTTTTACTTCTAGAATTAGGATAAAGACAAATAAAACAAAGGAACACTATTTACATAGGTTTTATTGTTCATAGATTTCCACACTGTCCATTAATAAATTAGTATAAACCAGGGCCGGTGCTAGCAGATTCAGAGGGCAGAGAATTCCCAAAGTATCTAACATATTCTACCTCCTGCAATGGAAGGGAAAAATTGTTATGTACTGGCTGATATACAGCAGGTCAAAAAATACCATATTTTGGCTGCAGTGCTTGCTGTTCTCTTATGAAGAAAAGATTATCTAGTGCACTAAATTCAATAGATGGGTTGAAAATATCCAGTATAAAATACAGAGATTTGTGTTTGTGTGTTGGAGGCAGGTGTAGAGGGGGGGCCCAAAAAGACTGTGTTGTCCCGGGCCTTAGCAAAGCTGTCAGCTGGCCGGCCTGCAGGTGTATCTATTTACCATTTCCTGTAGGTTAACTAAGCCTGGTTTATCACTTCACCATGTTCTTAGTATACACCCCCTTTGCCTGCACTTGGTTGTGTGTTGGTTGCTTAGCACTGACCTTGCTTGAAGAAGGAAAACTGAAAGCTTACAAAAAGGTTATATTTTCTGTCTAAACTTGGTCTAAATTTCTCCTGCACTTGGTTGTTTATATAATTTTAAGTGAATTTGACTTTCAAAGTTTACCAAAATCTAAAAAATGTCATTCAAACTGCATGTGCTTTGTTTTACTTTTTACTTATACTTTTCATTACATTACTTGAGTACATCTATTTTTACAGTAATTTTTGATACTTAAGTACAAGACATTTCAGATACTTTAAGACTTTTACTCAAGTAACATTTCAGTCAGTGACTTGGACTTTTACCAAAGTCATATTTTGGAGAGGTACTTATACTTTTACTTGACTCTGAGATTTCAGTACTTTATACAACACTGGACATAGTCATAATTTCTAGATTGTATGTACACATGTAGGTGACTCAGGTCCATTTTGACTTTTATCTAGATGGGAGTGTGGATGATTCAGAAGCTTTCTACTGTATTCGCTGCAGCATGTTAGATATGATAAGATGAAGGAGCAAAGTAAAGAGTGCCGCAACAACTTCAGCAGCAAAAAAGGACAAAAATCAATAAAGTCATAAAATTTTAAAATGCTTTCGAAGGCATTAAATATAGTCATAAACTTATTAGGCATACTGGCTTCATTTATTCTTCAGGTGTTGCTTCGCAAGACTGTAAATTAGACTTACGTTCACAAGTCACAAAAGGAAAATGAGACTCTTTACTGTATTGTCTGTTCACTTGGTTCTAAATGGTAATAAGCTATAAGGTGACATGGAAAAAAATATTTTACAGCTTCAACGTTCACTCTGATAACATGTCAAACCTAAATGTTTGTTTTTGTCTTTGGCTTTATGGTCAAATGTGCAAATCACACATTACAGAGCATTTTAACAGTTCAGTGAAAACATATTAAATTTGCTTTACATTTCATTAATGCTCTTATGCTGTTACACAGCTCCGCCTTTGCTCAAGAAGCAAAGGCTCTGATCACAACAGCATTGACGGAGCTTGTGCCACAGTGAATAATGTGGCCAAAACCACACCTATGTTTCCCCCAATCAACATTACTGTTACCAATGGCAACTAGCTTCTAAAAACTAATGACCTCTGGTGTTCAGATCAGAATATGCTAAACAAAACAAAATAAATCAATCTATGAAAGGTAATAAAATAATATTTATGTGTACGAAAGCTTACACTGAAAGGATATGGTTTGAAAAACAAGTGAAACTTTTGTGCACACCTGCTTGTCCGGACACTTGACACACGTATCTTTTTACATAAGTTTCTTAGCAAATCACTAACGCACGACTTCATATTTATTTCACACAGGGTACATTCAGGCGTCCCGAGCGCTGATGATCGCCTCCATTGTGTTTGGGACGTTTGGCCTTGTGGCGACTCTCGTGGGGATGCAGTGCACCAAAGTGTGCGGAGAAAACTACATCCTGAAAGGGAGAATCACGGCCATCGGAGGGGTGTTCTTTTTACTCCAAGGTAAAGGCTCGGTACACAAGGCACAAAAATTAAAATGAAGAACCTCCCTGTGTGTAGTTATTGAACTCAAGTTACTTAAAAGTCACAAAAAAATTATTTTTAAAAATGAAAGGTGTGGCGCCCAGAGCAGAATAACCAAAGAACTGTGTTAAGAGAACTTGCCCTAACCTCGTTTTCGCATTGAACACCTTGCTAGGCAAACATGTCAGGTGCTCCAACCTTTGTTTACCGAAGACAAGCTATCAGTAAATGGTTGATCTGTTGGAAATGTTATCCTGCTCCATGACTGAACTGTCTGTTCACAGGGGACCTTATATCAACAAGGGCCTGTGATATGTGGAAATAAAGGTCACATCATGTATAATTCAAGGTCAGCACATGTGCTTGGCAATGCAAAAAAAAGCCTATTGCTTATTTGCACATCTGCTCAATGGGAATGGGTGCCGCCCTGTGCTAACCTTGCCCGCAAGATGAATTCTCGTGGTATTTGTGCGTTCACGAACACATTGGAATCCATCTTGGACTGCTCCAGCTTCAACCGTTTGTGACCAAACCAAAAAATGATTCAGGGCAATCACATTGCAGTATTGTGGTTTAAGACGGGACATATGGGTGCGACAAAAGCAAGAGCTGCTGAACCAACATAAACATGGCAGCACAGGAGGACGTACGCGTAGCTGCTGCTGTCACATCAGTTTTTATCAGAATCCACAATTTCTTCTTTGAAAGAAGAGCAAGAAGTGCTTTCCCCAGCTTACCTTCTTGTGGTTTCTCATGACGCCTGCTGCTTAAGTTTTAATTCGATACTGTGATTGGCTAAAATCAACCTTTGGTAGGTGGGCACTAGGTGTTGCTTCGCCCAATCAACTTGAAGGGTTCTGCTGAAAGTCCCTCCTTTCTCCAAACAGATTCAGCAGGAGCAGTCCCAGGTTGATAATGTGTAGAATGCTTGCTGGTCAGTTGGTATCGGATTTCTCATTCATTTTTGATAATAATTTAAAAGGCTGTTTAACAGTTGTTTAAATAGTAAATGGTTTGTACTTGTATAGCGCTTTATCAAGTCCAACGACTTGAAGTGCTTTACTCTACATTCTGTCATTCA
Organism: Fundulus diaphanus; assembly: GCA_037039145.1. Lineage (NCBI taxonomy): Eukaryota > Metazoa > Chordata > Actinopteri > Cyprinodontiformes > Fundulidae > Fundulus > Fundulus diaphanus. The sequence continues at coordinate 24,607,029 of CM073136.1, forward strand.
ACCATTCGCGCACTCATTCACACCGTAAATTGACTCTTAAAGGACTCTGGTCATCTCAAGTTCAAAATCTAAAATAAACAGATCGGTCAAAGGCTTGACTATTGAACACTGAACAGGGATTCAATAAAACTAAATTTGGAATTAAAATTTTTAAGTGGAAACACAAAATAGAACATCATGGGCGCATTTTTGACATTAGGAACCTTTTAATTTAGTTAGATTTAAAAACCACAGTTCATGAACCAGTCAAACCTGAAATTACATTATGGTTCATTAAGGGCTGCGACAGACTGGCGACCTGTCCAGGGTGTACCCCGCCTCCCGCCCAGTGAACGCTGGATATAGGCACCAGCAACCCCCGCGACCCCATGAGGGATAAAGCGGTTTGGAAAATGGATGGATGGATGGTTCATTAAGGGTTAATTAATTTTTTTTGAAGAATTGTGAACTAAAATGGAGTCTTTGGAGCTAACCCAGAGGACCATGAATGTAAGAACTGCCACTGGTACCAACCATGCTTTAGTTTCTACCCACATTGAACACATTGTCAACTTCCATTATCCCCATCTATTTTAAAATATATGAAGAACCTTGCCCTGCAAGAAACATTGCTCAGCAAAATCTTAAAATCCCTAAAGCCACTAAGCTGCCATGAGTGAGATGTTTGTATATTTAAAAATATTTAATATGCTTAAGGTAAACAAACCATTTGGGGGGTGGGGGGGGTTTGTTTTGAAGGGCTTTGCACCATGATTGCTGTGTCTTGGTATGCGGCCAACATCACTCAGGAGTTCTTTGACCCGTTTTATCCAGGGACAAAGTAAGTTCACATGAACATTACACAACATATAGTTAATAACAGTTTACCTTGGAATAGGCAATAGATAACAAAACATGAGATAAACTCTGTCATGTTACAGGTATGAGTTTGGACAGGGCCTCTACATCGGCTGGTCGTCTGCCGTACTCGCCCTCTGTGGAGGCTCCTGCCTGTTGTGTGCTTGCAAGCTAAACTCGTCCGATGAAAAGATGTGAGTATCTGATGTATCGTTCAGCTTATTATCAAACGAGCGCATTTGTTCTTTCCTGATATTGCGGTTCTCTCTTTTAGCCCCTACCCGTACCAGCCAGCCTCCAGAGGACATGTGCTGTCTACTGTGGCGACGTCTCAGTCTGCGCCAAGCAACTACGGCAGGAACGCGTATGTCTGAGAGGCGTCCGAGGAAAAGTGAATCCACCAGATCCTTTCTTTTATTTAACTAATAATGAAGGTTTAAATTTGCAAGGTATGCTAACAAACGACAACGTGAATAATTAACGGTACTTGATTTTGTGAATCTGCTGTAAACTGTATCAAATATTTTAACTCCGTCCATGCGACGTGAGACGTGTGATGTTTAAACTGTTACTGCAAGATAACTTTCCTGTTCTGTGCTTAACTGATTTGCAGTGAATTGCAACAAGACTGCTTAAAGTTTCATAATCCAAAACCTTTTTACGCGACTGCGGGAGATATGACTGTGTAGAATAAGAATGTGTGATTGTTTTAAATGTAACGTACCCTATTTGCACTGAATCTTTTAATGTACTTTTCTATATAAAACACGTTTGTTGTACCTGTTTTCTCAAACCTGCCTCGATTCTAGTTGTACAAAAGGAAAAAAACATTGTATACTTTCATTAATTCCTCAGTCTGGCAGCTATGATCGTGTCAGCCATATTTCTTTGATAAACAGTGCCAAACAGACCATTATAAGCGTAAGAACATCATGAACTTTTTAACATTTTACCACATTACCGCCACACCCTTTAGTATATTTTAGCATGAGTTAATCTGATGGATCATCTCAAAGTAGCACATAATTGTGAAGTGGAAGGAAAATCACATGAGACCTTTAAAATTACTTAATAAAGAAAATCTGAAGAGTACGATCTGTCATTGCATTTAGCCCCCCATTACTCCATTACCATTCAATAAAATGTAGCGCAAATCAACTGCTTTAAGACATCACATATTCACTTGTGTGAAAGAAGCCCTGGTAACTCTAGAGCCGATGCCGAGAGCTACAGCTAAGGTTGGAGAATCAGGTAACATTAGCCCTGACGGAGCTCAGGTGAGACCAAAACTACTAATGTTGGAAACAAGTGGAAATGAGTTCAGTATTCCAGGAAATATATAGAGAGAAATAAATTCCTGCAAACTTTTTTTTAATGACTTCAATGGCAGAACATTTCCAGGAACACATGGGAAATTATGTTTCCTTGTGCTCAGAATTTCACTGCCAACTTTAAATCTCCAAGGTGTTTTTTATTTGTTTTTTTTTTTTGCTTCCTGCATCAAAGGCTTTCATTTGCTTTTGCCAGGGCACACACTATGAAAATGATTAACTGTCTCAAAGTCAAGTCCATTAAAAGTTAAGGATTTGGCTTTTGATCAAGGTTTACATGTAAGCCACACACTGAGATGGAAAATACTTCAAAAGGCATTTCAACTGAAACTATAATGTGGAAGCGCATAGAAATACATTGCAGAAATTATCTTCTTGTGTTAGAACTGAACTTGATTATATGGTTCCCAATCCTTATTAGTGAATAAGCCTTTGGGCAAGATTGCTTAAATCTTTAAATGTTAATCTTGATTTTTGTTGCTGTTAACACTGTGATTGTACTGAGGACAGTTTTAGCTGTCCAAAGGTTTCCACATGTGCACATGTTTACACACATCACTGGTAGACACAAATGATCCCACAGATTTGTATGCAGCCAGGTTAAAAAGATCAAAGAGCTCATCTCTCTGTGCATAAAAATAAAATACTGTGACAGGGTCCAGAGGGGAAAAAGCTCTTTTGTTGATAAGTGTTTTAAGTTAGAAATCCTAACTCCATGCCATCTTTATGAGCAAAATCTGAAAGGAAATATCTCCAGCAGTTGCAAGCAGAGAGTATACTTTTATAATACATTATTTAAAGATGTAAGTTATATATCCTTTTTTTGTTTTTGTCTTTGTTTGATCAGAGAAACAGTCTTTTAAAAAATCCCTTTTTACACACAGACTGCCTCGCATAGACTGATACCCCGAGACCAAACTATGAATCAAACAGTAATAGAAGGGCAGATACACTGTTAACAAATCTAAATACTCTGGTATTTACTTTCCATCTTATATTCTTTAGAGCTAAATTTAGATTAGACTGGTTTGATGTTTTTTTCGTTGCTAATAATTGTGTGTTACTCTGTGTCTTTGCCACTGTCACACCCGAATTTCCTCATTGTGGGACAATCAAGGAATTCTTACCTTACCCTATTTTCTAAAAGCAAATCACACGTTTCTCTTGAGAGGTCTCCTCAGCCATTTACTCCACGTGTTCCCCAACGTCCTCCCATTTAGATGATTGTTTTTGTTCCGTTTTTAAAGAACCTTCTATAAGTTCTTCAAGTTCAGGATGACGCCTTAAAAAAGATTTTTGGTTGCTTGACTCCCCCTACTGGACACAAATGGTGCCACATTATGTGGAGTTGGATGAGACAAAACTTTTCAGATAAGAAGTTGTGACCAAACGAAGCGTTGTGAAGCATCTGAAGCTTGTATTGGAAACCAAATAGTTAATTTCTGGAGTTTTCTCAGCCGTCATCACTGGTTGCATCTGGTGGCCAAAAGTATGAAGGGCAGTTTAAATCCAAGATTTGAAATAAGCTTTTCTGTATTTATTTCGTTTTGCTTGAATGAAAAGAAATAATGTCTGTGTTTTTGTATCCATTTAGTTCAGTTCAAATTTCAATGTCAATACGCTTCTAATTTCCATTAATATTATAAACCCAAAAATAAATTAAATAAGTATAACCACATAATAAAGCAAAAGCTTTATGTAATATGTAAATAAACAGGTGTGCTATTGCTATATATCATATAGAAACTTATAGTAATATAACCTTTGTTTTTGAATATATATTCGCCTTTCTCTGTCAGTGTTTCACACCGGTTCAATCTCAGTTGTACGAAATCACCACTAACAACGAGTCTCGTCAAGAATTTCCATGTCTTTAAAACTGTTGAAAACAAGCGCCAAACAACTGATGAATTTCTGTCTCAGGCGAAGCTCTGGACAGCATTAATCAGCCAAATTAAGGCCCCGAAACATCGCCTCTGAAGAACCGTGTTGTTTTCTTTGACACAGTCGCCAGAGCTTCTGCCTCTAGAGGACTGTCAATAAAAATCTCTGCTGCTTATTGGTGTCTGCTTCTCGCCCCAACAGCACACACGTCCATGACTGTAAGGAAATAACGCCAACACATATAAATCCAAGGACGCTAAAGAATATCAGCAAAAGATTTATTTAATCAAATATGACATTAACAAAATACAATCTCCATTAAATTAGCTACTAAAGGTGGTCATTTTTAAATTACACCAATCAGTTGGTGAAGACATGGATAAATTAAAAGTGGATTATCTCAAATTACACATTGGTAAAAAAAAAAAATTACAGTAGGCCACAGTTTACAGTGTTTTTTTCTTTTCTTCTTTTTAAGCATTAATCTTTCGGCGCCTCGTTTGCTAACTTGTCCAGGTTTTGTCCATCAAAGCGAATAAAGTGCCAGCCCTCGCTGGCGGTGAGATCCTGAGCTCCTTTGGCGGCGTAGAAGTCTCGAGAGGGAGTGTTCCAGTCGAGGACCGACAGCTGCAGCCGCACACACTCCTTCTTTCGTCCCACCTGATTAAACACAACATTCCTCTGATTAATCATGCACTGGATCACACTACCACAGCTGGCTCCACACGCCTGTTTACAACACTAAATACTTTTGCATACTAGCGAGCAGGCTAGATATACATTTTTCTCATGAGCTGCAACAGCATGACAGCAGTAATGTGTGTGAATCAGAGTTGAGGCCAAGTGCTGAGGTAAAACATACCTCTGCGACTTTGCACAATAAACCCTTGCCAATGCCCTTTCCTGTTACACAAAGAAAAACATTATGAAGGAGGCAACTTAACAAATGATATCCAGGACATAATGTGACAATTATTTGTTAGGCTTCGGTAAGGCAACCAACACATTTTATACCTCTAAATGCTGGCATCACGTACAGGTCTTCCAGATATACTGATCGTCCTCTCCACGTACTGTAGGTGTAAAAGTACAGTGCGTAGCCCACAACTGTGAATCCTAACAAGAGAACACAAAACAAACATTCAAAGGGCCAAATAACCAGAAACATAAAAAATAACCATCAGAGGAAGTACTCTCTGTACGCATTGCACTTAATTACTAAGTTATGGAAACGACTGCTTCAACCTTTGTCCCTCTTTTACCTTCTTTAGATTTCTGCTCCTCAGGAACTTCTGCAACGAGGCATTCAAAGAAGGGATTCTGGCAGAAACCGTCACGTTCCAGTTCTAAACGTACGCAAAGACAAATTAGCAAATGCACGTTTTTCATTCCCCGTGTTAATCTTTTCACTGTCCGAACCCACTGCATTGGTTATATAACGCATTAACAAATAATGTGCTTTACTGTTTACTTTTGATTGTAAAATTGCTATTGAACATTACGCAATCTGTGACTTTTATTTAAAAAAAAATATATATATATATATATATATATATATATATATATATACACACAGTGGTGTGAAAAAGTGTTTGCCCTCTTCCTGATTTCTTACGTTTTTTTTGGATGTTTGTCACACTTCATTGTTTCAGAACATTGAACAAATGTAATATTAGTCGAAGGCAAGTAAACACAAAATGCATTTTTTATATGAATGTTTTAGTTATTGAAAGGAGAAGAAAAATCCAAACCTTACATGACCCTGTGTGACAAACCTAATAACTGATTGGGCCGCCCTTAGCAGCAGCAACTGTAATCAACCGTTTGCGATAACTTGCAGCGAGTCTTTTCCAGCGCGGTGGAAGAATGTTGGCCCACTCATCTTTGCAGGATTGTTGTGATGCAGCCACATTGAATGGATTTCTAGCATGCTCAGCCTTTCTGAGGTCATGCCACAGCATCCCAATAGGATTCAGGTCAGGACTTTGACTAGATCACTCCAAAGTCTTTATTTGGGTTGGCCTATGATTTGTCAAAATGTTTCACAGACAATTGTCAGTACTGTCCATATATATCCCTGCTTGCATTTCATTCTTTGAGAGATCTTGTGTTTTTTTTGTTTTCCGTACGCTTATAAAGATCTCTCCCATGAGCTGGACAAAATCAGGGGTTCTGCCAGAGTTGTCATTGATAATATGTTTATAAGAAGAGAATTTTGTCTGCCTCCTATTTCATCTTTCTCACAAAATGTGGTGTTACTTTTACAGCAAATGTAAAAGGACACAAACCTTTGGAAAAGTTCAACCAGTCCGCAGAATATTTTCCCCAAAAATCTCGAGGATCATCAAAATGTATTCTAGAAAAACTGAGACGAGCCTTAATGTTCTTTTCGCTCAGTAGTGGTTTTCGTCTTGGACCTCTACCATGCAGGCCATTTTCACCCAGTCTCTTTTTTTATGGTGGAGGCATGAACTCTGACCTTAACTGAAGCAGGCGACGCCTGCAGTTCTTTGGATGTTGTTGTGGCTCTTTTGTGATGAGTCGTCGCTGCGCTCTTGGGGTAATTTTGGTCTTTGTAACCATTTCCAGTCTGACAGATCTCAGTTATTTTCTTTCTCAATTGTTCCTGAATTTTTTTGCCTCTTCTTCTTCATTTTGTGTTTTTTGGCGGCTGGCAAAAATCTTGAGTTGTGCATCACAGCCAACGACTGGTATAGAATGTGGTTCATGATGGATTCAGCTTTATATTATCTAATATATAATCAAATTCTATTAAAGAGTTCTAAGATTATTTCTTTAGACGTTTCACTGAGATGTTCTATCATCGTGTACCAGATCTGATCTTTACCAGGTGCTGTATTTCTTGAGCACAGAATTCAGTTCAGCTTTTGTAAATGGTTCATTCGTTAAATCATTTATATCTTCGTTAATCTGTAACAATCTCCATTAGATCGCTTATAACTCTGCACAGAAATAAGATACGAAAAATACCCCAATACAAAATATATACCTGAGACTTTGTTATTTCATCTGGTACATATGTTTTTTATATATGGTGTTTTGATTCCAATATTTATGTATGAGTGTAAAAAGTGTGACAACTAGCCCCGGTCTCCCCTACCTTTTACTTGAGTCATATTATTACTCAAGTAGCACTACTCTTGAGTAAAATTTCTGGCTACTCTACCTACTGCGTGTAACTTCATGAATAAAGAACAGAGATATTTTAAACAAAAAATGCACAAAGAGAGACAAAAAAACCTAGAGTTAATGTTAAAGTCAGACTTCTTGTTTGTACACAAGCTCTGATGTTTTAATGTTATTTTCTACCTGCTGAGCTCATTGTGCAACTTGGAGGTCAAATGAACGTAGATAATTTTCAATGGAAGTACTCTGCACAGCTCTAATATACTGTAAATACATTAACTGCTGTAAGTCTTGCTTTCAAGTTTATCATTGGTGTCTAGTCAGTGACCTGCCCCTCTCTAGCTGTGATTGGCTAGCATGGTGCCTTCAGTCGTGGATTTGATTGGTTAAAATGTATGATTGACGTTTCAAAGACAGGCGAAATAGAAGGTTGGCCACTTCGAGGTAAAATAAATAAACACAAAAAAAGAAAAAAGAAAAACCAGCTTCCAGCTGTCCTGACTCAAGTAAAAATGACTGGATCATATGTATGAAATTACAAAAAAAAAAACACGCCTCATTTGCTTTTATTTTCATACCTTACTGTCCCAAGTGAGTAGGCTCCAGTTCATTACCTTTATGAGAGATCTCCACCTGGTCAGGCATTTTTTCATAAACCGCCAGCTCCTGGGAATTTCAGGAGTATAATGTCGTAAAAACGCAGATCAAACTACGACAAATGAAGGAATACAGAATAGCAGCCCCCAACATACCGCGGCAACACCAAGCATAGCGAAATGGCGTCTAGCCTTATTCAAGAGTAGAGACTACAGGGGAGTTTAATCTGGCTGTTAGAGCGACTCACCATTATCATCCTCGAAATGTCTTTGCAGTCTTCTTTTGTTGCAGCTCGTAGTCTGAAATCCATGACTGCAAATGCAATCTCTTCTTTTATTAAATCACAACAGCTAGTAACTCTTTGAGTTCCCGAAATGGAAAAAGAAAAGGGGGAGAAATCTAACAGGAAAAAGATTTGATTCGTAGGACTGTCTCTTCAAAATAAAATGGCTAAATAGACACAGCACGTTGTCTTGTTATATCTCTGGCAATAAATCAGAATCAAAACTATACATAAATGTTGTGTGTTAACTACTCGAACTACTTGAAACCCAAGTTTCAAGTCTGTATTACCTGAAATAAACATTGTCTCATCAAATCCATGACATCTAGTGCACATTAAACTCTTCATCTGTTGCCAGGGGCGCTGGGTGCCATTAGGCAGGGCCCCCTATGACCGCAGGCCACCAGGGGCCCCCAGAGGGCCGACAAACGTTGAACCACAACAGCAGAAAAACTGCATTGAACGCGGTTCCCAGAGTCCCTGATGGAACCCCAGTGGCTGCAACTCTGAACCAAACTATTTAAAAGTGGTGTTTGCATGTGGAAAGTACAGCTTTAAAGGACGTTTAAATAGGTATTACGTATAAAACATCTTTCATGGCCATCGCCATATTGGAATCATAACCTTTTGTTCTTTTGCTTTTATTTCAGACTCCCGACTGCGTTAAGTGGAACACTTTTTACTCAGGTTTTGACCACATTCCCAGCTCCTATTGTTCATCTCTGAGACAAATGCAATGCAACATTAAAACCTTTGCTCTGATTCTCAACAGTAAAGATGTTTAAATGTTTGGTAAAAACTGCAACATTAATGAATGAGACAAGAGCAATAAGTAAATGTAAGTGTTGAACTTCTGAATGAACGCAACAGTGTTTTTATTTTTGAGGTTTTCAGCAAGAACTGTCCTGATACTGTCGCAGCTAGTTTAGCAGTGATGATAATGTGGGTGGTAAATTGAGTTGATTTTGTTTCCCTAAATGATCATTTAATACAGCGTTCATTTGGAGACAGTCGTGGTGTCAATATTATGAAGTTACAGCTAACATGGACAGGTCAGACCATCACTATGAATAATTAACATTGCATAATCCCCGAAAGTCACTGGCTAATAATTAAGCGCATCCACTGATCTCTATTACACACTAGATTGCTGAGTTGCCCGAAAAACTGGTCACTGGCCGCCATCTTGCTACTCCCTACTCTCACAGAATCCCATAGGATTTGGTTGCAACAACAAGCAGTTTTCTGGCTGTGTGAAAACGTTTCACAGGTAATTCTACAGTCAGTGGATGTACTAACACTATCAACTACTAGGAAATTAGGTGCTGAAATATTTTACTTTATTCATATTAAATATAGCCCCTATATATATATATATATATATATATATATATATATATATATATATATATATATATATATATATATATATATATATATATATATATAACATGCAAAATATTTCAGCACATGAGACATAAGATAAAAGTATATGGCATTTGACATTTTTAAAGTTTTAAGCCCCCCCTGAACATGATAAAATCCTCATTCGATTCTGTAGCGCACATATTCCCTACTGGGGGAAAATAGGGAGTACCAATATGGCGGCTGGAGGCTTCAAAGCGACTCGTTCTAACAGCGGGCTATTAGCACTCCAGTGTATAATAGAGATCAGTGAGCGCCGCTGCTGCCTGTAGCTCACATACTGGCTTTCTTTCACTCTTCATAGCATGAGATAAAAACGGTTTCTGAGGCTCGTCTCGGACCACGAGTCCAAGTCAAGTCTAAAGCTGTTTTTTGCGACTTAAGTACGTCTCAAGTCAAAGTCACAAACTCGATTCATGACCGTGTCATGTGGATTTCCCCAGCTTGTCAAAAGGCATTTAATAATCTTACTGTATGTAAACTTCAGAATTCAAAAGTAATTATAAAGGTCACTTTAATCTGGCATTCAGTGCAAACTAAATATTTTATGAACTCTCATCGACCTAAGATAGAAAACATTTAGTTTGATTTAATACGTTAACAAAAATCACACTTTATTGAATGATTAAAGAAAACTGTAAATGTTTACTGAGTGCTTTGAACATACTTAACTACAATTACCATTAGATTTAGGCAGATACCCCTTTGTAAGTTAAATCTGCTCAACAGTATAGGCGATATTAATGGTCTTGTTCTTACTGCGCTCTTATCTTTTACCGATGATTTCCTCTAGTTCCAGCAATGCCAGTTTCTCTGTTGGATAGCCACGAAGGTCTCCTGTTCTCTTCTACTATGTTTAATAACACAATCTAACACCTAGGAGGGATTTCACAAACAGAACAATAAACAGAATTTCATACAAAATCAGATTTATTTTAGGGTAAAAAAGACATGAAATCAGAATGTAAGCCGAAACGCTGATGATTTCACACACTGATCAGCTTTCACTGAGCATTAAGATATTTACAAAGTCTGGCCAGGCTTGCTCTAATCAGTCAAGAGTCCTCACGCCGCTCCAAAGTCGACCCATTTAGGTTCAGTCAAGAAATCCCAAACATGAGAACCATCTTCTTTACCTACACACGTCAGTGTGGGGACTGGGTGCTTGCTGCCGGGGATTCTGAGCGCTCCAGCTTTATTCCTCCGTCGACTGGAGCTGAGGAAATTGAGGTTGGTAGCACAGAGCTCTTGGATTCCAAAGAGGAGGCAGACGAGGGAAGCGATACGACGATGTACTTCTGCAGTGGCCGTGAAGCCGTGAGTCCAGGACCGCTGCCAGGCTCCAGCTTTACCAAGGGCTGCAGTGTCGAAGTCGCACTGGGTACAGTGCTGGTTACTGGTGAGGCTGACTGTGAGGAGCTGAGGGTGATGACCTACAGGCAAGACAATGAGAGAAGTAAGTTCATACCTGTGCATTAGAAGTAGATTTTATTATCAACAGGTGCAAAAACTCAATGTAAAGGACCTGTGAAATAGAGTTAGCTTCAGGATCCAGTAAGTTTCTTTCAATGTATGTTGGTGCCTCTGTGTCTATAACATTCTGAGGGTTCCTGCACATTTTTAATTTTAAAGTCCCATAGTTTCCCAGAGTCCCATTTCCAAATTTCTATCAAGCTGTGGTTCAGTCTTAGAACCCACAGACAGATTTATTGCAGATATTTCTCAGAGGTCAGGCTTTTAAATATGGAACCTGCAAAAACCACAAACTGTAGGGAAGAGGAATGGATGGACAGATGCACAGATGGACCGGTGGACTGACAAACAGGCAGATGTCATGAATGAATAGAGACATTTTATTTTTTAATCATTTACACCAAGAAACCAGTATAAAGGAAGTAATGGAAAATATTCAAATCACCTTTCAGACTTTTTAACTTGACTTTAAAATGCTGCTATTTAAAGTCATTACTTTTTAATCACTGAATGCAAGCTCCTTAACAAGATAAAGTGTAAATAGGAATATACTCCCTCGGACAGATTTCCCAATTATTAGTCATATCTCAAAGCTAAAACTGGGAGAAAAAAAATGGTTACCTGCTGGGTTGAGGCAGCTCCTGAGCTGGTTCCCATTACGATGTACTTTGTTGCCGGTGGCGACGGCTGAGATGGCGTACCGGGTCTCGGGGACATGAGGGTGAGGGAGCTCGGGACCTTAATGATGCTGGGAGTGCGAGGTCCACCTGATCCGCTTAACCCACTTTGTGAGACCGAGAGGGTGGAACGAGGCTGCAAGGACATGATGTTATCAGTCAGGAAAGGCAGGTGAGACAAGAAGAAAAAAAACCACTGATAGGATAAAATCAGTTTGTCCACTTGGCTGCTCTATACATTTATTTATTTTCAGTATGCCATCAACATTCTAATGGTTAACAATCTCTGAATTTACGCATGTGCAATTTATCACGTTCAAATACATGGAAGAACGACGAGACGAGGCAGCGAGGAGCTTTGCCTCCGCTGTGACGGCGTCGTACCACCACACCGACTGTTGTAGGTAGTCGGCACCTGCCCACTGCCATCTCTCTCTATATCGTCCACCTACACGTTGGATTACACATGATGACGTTCCACAGTCTAAGATAAATAATTAATGTGTGCCACATATTTATTAGTCTTCGTAATCGGCCGAAAACGCGCAAATAAAACTTGCTGAGTGAGATAGAAAGTATGGTGCCGCACTAATGGGGGCCGCGATGGGCCCCACAGGGACAATGGCGACAGGTGCACGTCTCTGCGTCCTCTTCTTCTACATAGAGGGCTCGGCCGTTGCACCGACAACTCTAACAGTGCACTGGTTTCAATTTGTTCAGACAAAAATGGGAGACTGCATTACTAAAGGATTTTTCTAAACTGGATTTTCAGTGGAAACAGGAGGTACCATATTTTTCGGACTATAAGGCGCACTTAAAATCCTTACATTTTCTCAAAAATCGATGGTGCGCCTTATACATGATTAAAGTTGTGCTTACTGACTGATTTTATGTGGTGCAATGCGCTCATAAATCTGTTAAAATGTGTAAGTACGAATTTGGTAAGTAAGAAAACCGCACCACTCAATGGCTATTCGAAGCATTGCGGTACACTGTGTCACTACCTGATCAGACCCCTGAGCTGTCTACAAGACTGCCTGATGGTAATATTGAAACTAAAAGAGCATTCATGTAAAGGCCCCCACATTCTCAGGTGTAGTTCACTCCACGAAAGTTCACACCTACAGCTACGTATCACACTATAAACTTCTCGGAGGTCTTTACATCGAACTGTTTTATATGTGACACCGAGCTTTATACACTGAGCTGCTCCAACCAGGCGGCCGCAGCGACGCGTGGCATCACAGTTCCTCTCTGTTCTCACTGACAGGTGGGAGGCTGCTGGAAAAGAGACGGCTCTAGCTGCTCAGCTAGCTAATCGAACATTTTACCATCCCCAAAATGTCATAAAATGTCACTGAAACCAGATTTTGTAATAGTCGGCGCAAAATATTGCACGTTCTGATCATCAGCATATGTTCTGCATATTCATGAAGGCAAACACTAAATGGATGGCGCTGCCATTCTGCCCATTTTGCTGATGCAATCCTGTTGCTCCTGGTTTGTAGATCAGCTTTGGTTGTTTTTATTCACGCAAACCTTTTGAACATCAGGCACTACATGACCAAAAGGTTGACATTTATTGAGTTTCAAAAATGCAAATGTATATGAGCCAAAACTTAACAGTTATTAAATGTATGTTTATTAGGGTGAACAGAAAGACTGTTTTTTTTTGATAATTTATCGCATAAGATGCCACATTGCATTATTTTTTTAAAAAAAGGGAACGTTACATTTCATAATAACAACCAAAAGTTGTAATAATGTATAATGAGGCAGACACTATTACAATACGTATTCATAGATTTGTTTTTAAACGTTTTAATGACGTTTTATTACATTTTGAAGTGCAAATTTCTTACATTATTACACAATGTGGCATTACAGATCAGCTGTAAAGAAATTACATTTTAAAGGATCAAATTTGACCTTACATCAAATATTTTCTTTTTCTTGCTATTGTACTATTTAAAATTATTGACTGGATCAAAGGATAATTAAGTTTTTAAAACAACTAAATGTTTAAATTAAGGCCACAATTGAAATAGAGTATTTGTTGAGTTCATATATTTGTACATCTGACTCCAGATGACCCTCATTGCACGTCACTGGTCATTACATATTAATAAACAGCATGCTACTCTGAGATATCTACCTTTAATGGATTTTGAGAGTGAACCTAAATTGAATTGTTGGTATTAGCTTTTTTTTTCACTTTATGTGCAATCCTGATTCAACTGGATTGGTGTTTTCCTCACCTGTGTGATTGTTAAGGTGGTCCGGTTGACTTGCTGAGCTTGCAGTGCTGCTTGAGTTCTGGCCTTCATTACATGAGAGCACAGCATTGGCCCGAGGTAACCGTAGTCCGTCCGATATTGCTCCGCGATGTCCGGCTGAGGCCGTATCTTGGCAATAACACTGGCACAATGTTTCTTTGGAAGTAAAACAAATGGATGAGCACAACTTTTAAATCAAATAAAGAGATTTTGTGTCGAGGTTTTTTTGGCGTAGAACAGGACATAAATGCAAAAGAAAAAAACGTTCACTACCAGCAGGAGGCTTTGAACATGTTCAGCTCCTATCTTATCGATATTGGAGACTACAGGCCCTTCCATCACTGCTTTGATGCGAGCGCCCTCTACGGTAAGCCGAGGAAGGATCAGCGTCTTTATCACCTAGGGAAAACAAAAGGAGTGTCACGACAGAGGCCAGACGTTTTACACACAAAGTGTGTTTTAGAAAAAGCCAAGCCATGTATCTTTCTATGGTTGTTTATGATATTCTTTAGAATCGCTTTTTTTAAATGGAAAAAACAACAACAACAACAACTGGATAAACTGGAATGAGAGGAAGAGACAAAAGAAAAAAAGAACTTTCTACAAAGTGATTTAAAATCAGTTACAAAATAAAGGTTTTTAAATTAAAAATTTCAACCAAAGTTCTTCCATTATTTAGGGAAATGGCGATGGATTGTGATATTCTGATCAATAAAAGTAAAACTGAAGCAATTAGATGCCACTTACATCAGGTCCAAGTTCAGCAAGCCCTGCGATGGAGCCGTATCGCGTCGTCCACTGGGTTTTGTCATCCAACAAACTCTGTGGGGAAGAAAATCACCGTCTGGCTAAATATGAGAAAGGTTTACAACGTGTAAAAAGACATCTGTCATGATGCAACCGGAATTACGAAGACACCTAAGGGTTGCAACATAGGAGCGTTTGGTTCACCCGTTTGTTTAGCTGGAAGCCACATCTACTCTTGATGAAGTAATTACAAAAATGAATTCTGCCAATGTAAAAAGAAAAGGAGCTGACCAGAAAACCCACCTTGGTGAGAGTTTTGGTAATACGGGACTGGATGTTATTGGTGGTCGTGCTGAATGTTTTACAGCTCTGGGCCATCAGGCGAGCTGCGAAGTCCCGCAAAGCCCAGTGGTTGTCCACGTCTGGCCGTAAACAGAGCTGCTTACTCACGATGCAGGTGACCACCGCTGGGATCAGCTCGTGCAACTGAAAGCAAGACACAGCGCATGGCTCTGTATGAACAATAAGTTCTCTAAATTTATGGTCCTCATATTTCAGCAGTTTTCTGTACTCACATATTTTTCCAAATACAACGTGGGGTTGTCCATTAGAGCTTTGACCATCCGCATGAGATAAATCAGAAGAGCCAGGTTGTTTTGCACCACATTTACACGAACCTTTGGAGAGAGCATAAAGTCAGCACATTTCATTAGGCTAAGGTGTGGGTGTTGTATCTGGTGTGAAATATGTTGTAGAACTAGACGTGCACCAATCAAACTGGAAAAATAACATATTCCGCCAATATCCCCTTGATCGGTACTGGCAGGTGATCGGAGCATCAAATACTGAAAAATTGCATTTTTCTGCCTATTCATGAGAAGCATCAAAACAAATAAATCCCCAGGTTTCTTCTTCTATAAACGCATCAACTAATATGCACTTTGGTGCACTTTTTGGAGGTTAACCAAAAAAAATAATAATAATAATAATCTGATAAAAGTTGAAGGCATTTGCTCTGATGCATAAATGGAGGCAATCTTGTAATTAATTCATTTACCACCTCAAAGAACCTGCAACCAACTTTTTCCTCCAGTGTGTGGCTTATGAAAAACAGAATTGGTCAAACTTGGTAGATCAGACTTCCAAGAAAACATGAAACCGTATCAGCCAGGAAAAGCCTTACGGGTGCGTCTCTATTCAGAACACTAGAAACATGCTTACTCCTTCAGAAATGAATGTGCTGAATCTTGGAAGCATCTGATACAGCCCGGGATCCGTAGCAATACTCTGTAACGCTTCCTGTGGAAAGAGATGGAAAAAAAAAAAAAAAAGTTTAGCCACAACAAAACCTTTTTTATGGTGTGAAAGATTTGCGTTGGCTTTTGCAGACAGTAAATATCAAAACAGTCGTTTATCATTTGTGGTCCGTGCGTCGAGAGAATCCAGTAAAAACGTACAGCTCTTTTAGCCTCACAGGAGCCGACGCATGCTTCTGTGATTTCCTTGTAGTAGAGTTGCTGTTCTACTGAAAGCTCGTGGGTGCTGCGCGGTTTCAACCTGATCAGGCCCTTCTCCTTTCCTGTAAAAAGGACACAAATGTTTATTAAAAAAATAATGCTGGAGAAAGCTAATTTTTCCCCTCAAAGCTGTCGTAAAAAAAATAAGACAGAACAATTCAGTGTAGGAATGGTGGTTAAAACAAAAGTGTGTGCAGTGTGTCAAATAATAATAGAACATGCTCCAGCATAGAAAATTATTATTCAAGGAGTTCTTCCAAAACAAAAGTAGAAATACTGACCTTTGTTATCAGGAGCTGGTGTGCTCTGCCCTTTGCCTTGGATTGCACCCTTCTCCTCCTGACCGGGCTTGACCACTTTGAGGGGTTCGGTTGATTCCGCTTTCTGCTGCTCTTTTGATGCTAAAAATAAGGGAACAAAAGTTACACCCAAGTAACTTTTAAAGAACTTTCTTTTAAAGAAAACAAAAATTACAATTTCCACTTTTAAGATGATGAAAATAAAAGTTAAACCAGACTAACCTGGCGGGGGGTTTTCTGGAATCGACGGCTGAACTCCTTCGATACTTAACCAGTGCGCTGTGCGTTAGGAAACGAAGATCAATCACAAACTTGTCCATTTTAAAACGGCAAACAATATAAACAACGCGGCGGCTAATCTCCACAATCTGAGCACCTTTGAGAGAAACATCTAAAGGAACCCTCGGAAGAGGCGTGTTTATAATGTCGCTGAGGTCGACCTCCTTTTCCTCGTAGAAATGAAGCTCTCTACCACCACCGCTTGCAAAGCGGAAAGGGATGAACTCCTGCGACTGAAACCCATACAGGGGCTGGCAAAACAGAGAGCGACACGGACAACATCAGCGGAACGTATGAAAATGGTACCGTTTCCACTTCTAAAATGCCCCGTACCTCCACATTTTTTAGCTTCAGGGCATTGTCTATGTCGCTGGTGGTCAGCTTACGTCTCTTCCCGTGATGCATGAATTTTAGAGCATCCTATGAAAAAAAAAAAAAAAAAATGGGGAAAAAAGAAAAATGGCTTGACGATAAAAGCATGTATCTTACATACATCCCTAAGATTTTAAAGACTTTTGTTTCGGAATAAATTCGAAAACAAACCAAAATAGCTGAAAAACGTTACCTGTGCAATTTCTTTGATTCTGTAGCTGACCTCCTCACTAAGGGCCACACAGCTTTCCTCCTGCAACTGGCCCACTCCCACCGACTCCGCCATAGCCTTCATGGACTCTGTTGGCAGGCTGACGGAACATTGCTTCTGCCGGCGCTCCTCCGCCATCACTGGAAAACAAAGCAGGACATCAACATATTATGTACTGTTAGTAGTGTTTTCTTAGCATAACATCACGAGCTAATGAACATTTTTTTTAACAACCCATTTTCATTTATTTTGGTTTGGATCCCCATTAGGGCCATTTGCCACTGATCCAGTTTGATAGATTTTTGACCCCTAATCAAATTAAAATGACTCCGATTGAATTTTTGCTACCTGACATTTCCTGGAGTCGTGGAGCCATATTTACTAACAATGCAATGAGCAGAAGATGGGAAATTGTAAATCACCAAAGCTGGTGCAAAAACCTTCCCCTGGCTGGTTAATGCATGGGTCATACGAAACGTCCCAAGACAGAATACAAAATGACAATAGCTACAAAATGGCCAAGTGGGGAAATAACCAGCAACCATTAAATATTATTTCTTACCGTAGATTATCAATTAAATGTTTACTAAAATATGCTATATACATAATTAGCCATAGGGCCACTTAACAGTAATTCTTATCGCTGCTGGATCTCCGTTTCCACAGCTGAGATGGGAGACAGTCTAGAGAACAGGTACACCCTGCATTTCCCAACAGAGGCTGATTGCACAGCAATGGCAAAGTTAAACAACACGATTAATGGAAACAAAGTTCGGAAATGTGCAGAATTACCACTTTTAGAGGCATTAGTTCATTTTCAATAACACACCATAGAAAAGAACAACAATTTAATACAAAGACTTTGAGAGGTAAGATGCTGTAAAATGATCTTAACAAAGGTAGGTAATTTAATCCCTTCTTCATTTCATACTAGGGCATTTCATATCTTGATATTTTAGGACGAATGGTGATATACAACATGTATCTCAATAGGTTTTTCTTTTCGAAGAGTAATTATAAAAAGGCATCTCTGAATCAAAACCTTTATTCCAAATGTCTTGCAGGCACAATTTGTTGTAACAAACAGTTGTAGATGAATATGAGAAACGGCTGAAAAATAACCTACTGGAATACATTAAAAGTATCATTCTAAAGCAACATCACGATATAAAAATCTCATTTCAAATCCCTTTTTTAAAATAAAAATAAAAATCTCTCGCTATATTGCCCTTTCCTATTTCATACTTTTGCAGTTCTAGTTATTATTTACACGACTCTGGAGGGAGCGATCAGCAGGATGTTTTACACCGAACCAGAGCCAGTTCTTAGTCACCAGGGGTACTTTTACACCCTCCTTGACAAGCCACAATTTTATTTTCAACGTTCTGTTCATTTTCTATTGTGAAGAAATGCTGCTTTGCAACACAAGTGATATCTACTAGCAGGAGGTATTTGTGGTTATTATGGTGCCATCTGTGTTTTGTTATAGTAATCTTCTAATTTTCTGAAGAAACTGGATTTTGGGTTTTAATTTGTGTAATAAATCTACGCTAGTTTTACTTTTTTTAAACTGAATAATAAAAATAAACAAAATGTTTATGTTGGTTGATGGTTTTCACGTGAATTCCACAAGAAATCTTATATAAATGGATAATTTTATACAAAATTAGTTCCTAATACTGTTTATTTATATATATATATATATATATATATATATATATATATATATATATATATATATATATATATTCTCGCTATACAAGCTGAACATTGTTGCACAGGCAACCTTTCAGGGAGCCCAGATAATGAAAACAGAACCAGAAAGCAGGTATTTCCATAAACTATGCGCGCTACGGCACTTTCATCTCTGCAGGATGAACATTTTCAAAGCGATTCCACAAGTCTTTCCCTATCACAGCCACAAACGCACAGTTACACATTTAAAGGCCATTTGACAAGAGATCAAAAGGGCAGAAAACAAAGGGCTAATTTGCTTTTGATGGTTATAAAAATATTATTCGTATATGTAAACACCAGTGCGCTGAACAGGTTAGACACTCTGGCGGAACAAGTACTCACACACAAGTTTCGCTATACATAAGCATGCAGTAAATCCCTTCACTTTTATTATAAGAAAGCGAATTATCCACGCTTTAAAGCTCCGGGCTACTTTATATTTAACAAATACTTGCGCTAAAAATATGCCTGTTAGCTTCCGTGCTAATAGCGTAGCTGCCGTTGAAATAATTACCTGTGAAGTTTTCCTCTCCCTTCGAGTTCACCAGGGATTTTAAACAACCAAACGATATCAAAAATGATAAAAATTGCGATGGCGCGAAGCTATCTCTTCTTGTTTAATATCCATCTCTGATAGTTAACTCCTAACTTGATCGCAGACGGCAAAGCTGGAACATCCGCTCATGAATTAGCGCTATGTTCTGTCGCCATTTTGAGTCACGTTCCAGTTGTAAGATCGCGAGATCACAGCTGACAGCTGCAGCGACTGCCCCAGTACTATTTAAAAGGAGATACGAAAACAAACATGGATAAATATAACTTTGAGTCGTAAATTGAGCACCAATTTACGACCAAAAGATATATATGTTTAAGAGTTTAATATTGTTGCTCGTGCGTTTTTACAGGGAACCCCATTGCTAAACCCGTTCTCCAAGCGGAACCTTTGTTATTACTATGTGTTTCGGGGATCGTTAAAGTGTGGCTACGGAGGAGGACATATCGGAGCGTGGAAGGACATTGCAAGAAACAAACATGTACAGATTTTTAGCCCGGGCTGTTTGTGCGGCACGAAACCACTCGCTTTGTGTCTCCGAGTGTTGTGTCTTTCCGGCTAAATACGACAGCGTTTCAAGGTGAGTTTATTCTGATTGTGTGCACCGACGCCATAGAAATTACCACGCCGTTACGCGTTGTTGTCACAGAACGGCTTGGAGTTTTTACGTTCCTGACATATTCAGTTCAATTTTCACGTCCCTTTAAACAAAGTAGAATTGGTAGTATTGGTTAACCAGCGTGGATAGGTCGTGGCGTGTTGATCGACTTTTCGTCCTGCATGTAAATAAGCGATTCACTCAAGGGAGGAGGTGGTGTCTCTCACTTTACACTGAAATATGCAAAAAGCTGTTTACCCAAAATCACACAAATTACATAATTTATCATAATTTAATATCACCATCAGATGTTCAACAGTTTTTTTATGAAAGCTCTACCCGTTTCAGTGTTTAGAATATACAGAGTAAACCAACTATTCTTGCACTGTATCGTACACTGAGCCTGTATCGTTTTATCGTTACGGTGGAAAAAATTCTTATCATGATAATGATTTGGGTTTATCCTGACAACAATAAATTACAATTAGTGGTGTCTGAAAAAAAAAAACTGCCATCGTTGTTACTTTTGCTATGTGCTCCACTTTTGGTTTCTTGAGAGCATCAGTAAATATCAATAAGTTCCAAAATATGATTAAATGCAGTTACTGTGATGCAGTTTAGTGATACAAATCACTTTTTTGTGTAACTAGTGTTCTGATGAAAAACATTTTGAATTTTGTTCTAATATGCAATATGTTAACATTATTAAATGTGTTTTTTAAGGACAGCATTTGAGTTTATTGGGCTATAATTTAAATGCAGTCCCCGCCACACAGTTACATATATAAGACTGAAAGAAGCTGTAAATGGTCTGGTATCATCACTTTTAACATTATCAAAGTAGTACCACACTATATCATGATAAAATCCCTATTGGCCACTCCTATTTCACTGTATGAAAATACACATTACCTCTCTTTCTAGCTGTTTGACATTACATAAAACAAAACTTTTATGGTTTTTGGGGAGTAAGAATCACCAAAATGTTTTAGATTTACTGAATGCCAGGATAAGTGATTTTATTTTGGTTATAACTCAATAAGGTTTACATATGCTAACATAACTGTAGCTTTAAACAAGCTGGGAAATCCCCAGCTGATTGTGGCATGGCTTGTAAGGTTTCTGATAATTCACATTTTAGTTAAATGGAAGCCCAGTTGTGGGTCTATTTTTAAACAGATCAAATACACTGCTTTCTTGTGTTACATTACGGTTAAATAATAAAAAAAGAGACATCAGAAAGAGGGCTGTGTACCAGAAGTCTGTTCTTATTGATGCCCTGTTAATCTGTCCAAACAATTACACACAAGGGTAAACACCATGGGAATGTCACGCCATCCAGGAAGGTGATGGGTTTTGTGTCCGAGAGATGAACATGTTTTGTGCATACAAACCTCAGAACGCTTACCGGCTGAAGCTGGTAAGAGAGAGTCATGATCCACTGTGAAACAACTCCTGCAAGTGTAATCAAGGACAAAGGACCTGATTTTAGGAGACGTGACCTGTGATTTGTTGAAACTGAAACTTTTAGGGGTGTTTGACCATCATTACATTTGGAGGGAAAAGAGTTTGCAAGTCTGTTACGTACAGGGACGGTACCATCATGTGTTTGGCTGCAGGAGGGACGACTGCACTTCCTCGATGGGTCCTCCAAACAGAAAATGAACCATGCCGCTAATAAAGTTGCACACAGTGGTTTTATGCAAACAAAGTCAAATGACTTGGAGTGCCCATCAGTGCAGACCCCTCGAAAATGTGTTGGCAGAGCTGAAAAGGTATCTGCAGACAAGGCGGCCTAAAAAACTTAACTCTTGTTACACTTCTGTCGGGAAAAATTAGCCAAAATTAAAGCAGACCATTGTGACAAACTCGTTGCACAATACCTAAAAACATTTTGCCCAACTCATATTGTATGTTATTGATAGTAACAAAAAAGTGCTACAAATTATATTCCAGGTATATTTTCTCCCACGCTTGTAGTAATACGCGCGGCACTTTAAAAGCTGAATGTTGTCCAACTGTTGTTTTAGTCCCTGTGACGTTCATTACATGGTAACTTGTCTTTTCCATCTCGCAAAGGGCATTCCCCGGAGTTGGAGCAAACACTCTTAGCACATGTACAGTCAGACGCTGCGAAAAGAAAGACGACGCAATCCCCCCACATCGAGATGAGGCAACAAATGTAGAGACCCAAACAAAGTTTACCCAACCACAGGAGGAGCCGGCGGAGGCAAAGGCAAACGTAGGAGGTAGCACACAACATCAGACAGACGTTAAAGTGGAACAGGTTTTGTCAAAGCCATCACAGGTCAAGTCCGATGGAGCGAAGAGTGGGAAAGAGAGTCTTTTGGACCTCCTTGGAGCCATGAAGGTTGAAGTTACCAGCAAAAGAAAGCTCAAAGACCTGAAGAAGCAGCAACGCTTTGAATCGGCAACACAATATAAATCCAGTCCAGCAGCTATGGAGAGCATGATCAGTATGTTTCAAAGGGCGACAGTGGAGGCTTCAGCACAGGGGTAAGAAACCTGGCAATTATCTGTTAGGGGCTTGCAGAACTTTTAAAAGTTTTTGTCACATCACAACCACTAATTCTTATGTTTTGTGTTGGGTTTTATATGATGGCTCAACATTAGCGCTTTTTAGGTGTGAAGTGGAAGAAAAATGATATGTGGTTCTGGAAAAATTTTAATTCTATTCAGCCTCCTCCTGAGTCGATACTGAGCAGAAACTTTTTTTTTTTTTTATTGAACCTTTATTTATACTCATTGTCTCGTTGAGATCCAATATTTTATGTACATGAGGGACCTCTTTTTCTAAAACAAACAAAAAAAACATCAAAAAGTTACAAACACTAATAAAAAAATTATTTAAACATCTGACTCAAATTAAATAACCTAATAAAATATGACCTAAAACAAGATCAAGTTTCAGAGGAAGATTGCTCTCTTTTTCCTAAAGTAAGTTTAAATTACCTGACACCACAGTGGAGTTTATATTTAACGAAACTCTCCTGTGATAAGTTGCCTGAGAGAATCTTAACAATTTGCCAAAATTGTTTTGGGTTATTTAAACATTTTCTAATCTGAGTCAAACAATTCAGTGATGAACCAGGGGCTAAGTCGACCCTTAATTCTAGGCCACTATTACTGGTGCAGGGCTTTTTTTCAGGCGTGTCTATACCAACGTTGCATATTCAGAGACTCGATTTTTTTTTAGCTCGTTTCATCTTTTAATCGACTCTAACTAGCTTCCCTTGCCGCGCTGAAGAACATTCTCTCCCCAGCATGATGCCGCCACCTACAGGTTTCACTGTGCGGTTGGTGTTTTGTAAGCGAACAGAAATTTTTGCTTCTGCCAGACAGACTTTTGAATATAGGTCACAAAGGTCAAGTGTAGTCTCTGATCACCTTCATCTACGCGTTCACTGTTTCCCTACATGATTTGTAGCAAACTATAAAGAGACTTCACAACAACGCACTATTTTCTGTCACATAAAATACTTATATGATACATTGAGTTGTGCGGTTGTAAAGGGAAAAGTACATTATGACCAGATTTTATCATATCGCTAAAGTTTAAGTTCAGTCTGGGGTCGTTTTCATTTCAAGTTGCTTTCACAGGATGATGTCATTTAATGTAACACAGTCATTTTAGTCGATTTGTGGAAACTCACATGCGGTGTTTTGTATTTTTAGTGACTCACTGGATCCCAAGCTGGTCGCAGCGGCATCCGCCGCCGCCGCCACCCTCCCTAATCGCAGCCACGCAGAGTCGGAGCTGCTGACACAGCTGAAGCAGCGCAAAGCTCTCTCCGAAGCTCAGAAAAACGTCAACAGTCTTGGGTTGGTCACCTGCAGAATATACACACAATATATATGAGGAAAACTTCACAATATTGGATGCTTTTAACAGTATTGTGCCAGTTCACCCTTCAAAGGAGTTAGTTTTAAATTCAGTTCAGCCATCATAAAATGAATACATTTTAGTCATAAACCAGTTCTTGTTAATATATCCTGTTTTGTCATAATGTCATTTACCAGTAGCATATTGATTATGTCATGACACATTAGTTTCTGTCTTTTAAAACTTTCTTCTGTTTCATTAGGACCAACTTTCCAAAACTTTCCATATTTTAATGTCCTACTTTTGATTTTTACGTTTTGACTTAAGGGCGATCCATTAAGACTATGACTAATTTTGACCACTTTTACAGAACACCTTTGTGAAACGTATAATCATTATTGTTATAATATATTATGATTGTATAAGCTGACAAAATGGTCACTTGTGTAAATTAAAGACGACATATGTGCTGTTGTTTCAGCTGTATTTGGATAGATGATTGTCTGAGGGAAAGGTTAAAAGTAACACAATGCCTTAATCTGCAGCTTTCCAGCTTATCTCTGTTGTTTCTGCAAACGGATCTGTAGACTCCACTGGAAACAAAATCAAAATGTAAAAAGTTCCTCAATTTACTTTGTTAGTTTGACAGAGGGCATGAGCATTGTGTTTATATTAAGTGTGAAGTGAAGAAGCCATTATGGTAAAGTTTAGGCGAGGAGAGAAAGTTCCCACAGATGATGTCTGTGAGTGCACAACAGCTGAAGGGTGCTTTGTGCACTCACACACACAGGACCTTTTAGTGCTAAATTGGTGCTAGTGCTTACTTAGCTGCACTTATTTGTGTTTCCATCAAAGCAGGCTTTGGGGCCGCCAGTGAAAAACCCTTGCTGGCCTAGGACCAGCGGACTGATGGGTCAGAGGAAACGACAACAGCTTTTGTTCAGTGCTTGGAGGGGGGGGGGGTTGTTTCTAGTAGTTTTGTTTCTAGTTAGTTAAATAAAACTATAGAAACACAGCGCTTCAACAGCAATGACATGTCCAATAGCATCAGAATAACACAAGCTGGCTGCCTCTTATCTCTGCCTAAGTTTATTTTGATATTCCTCATCACATTCTTTAAGTGAGAGGTTGCACAGAGCAACGCTCAGCGCTGATTATTTCCCACTGAATCCACAGAGGTGATTTCTGACTCAGTCTATAACTTTGTCAGCCTTTTCTATATCACCTGATAGGGTTAGAAAATCTGATGAGAGAGCAAAAGATTAGTATTGTGTTAAGAAATGAAGGTGGTTGTATTGGGCCACTGTTTGCAGGGATACTAGGATACGTAATTTGTAGTTAAACTGTTTCCGTTGCACTATGGTTCCTCACAAAAACACAGAATAAAGCCAGGGGAGGGTCCGCCATTATATGGACGAGTTGTTTCCGATGATGTTATGACTGGGCACCGACTGGAAAAGCTAACGGATCCTTTTCTAAAACCAGGACTGACTCTAGCACCAGCCCTGGTTGAGCACTGGAACCTCTTTGGTGGCGGTAAGCCTTGACAGAGACAAGGTGTGACCAAGATCTCGACTTGGCCGGGAAACGTCGTCTCTTTTCTGAATAAAGTATCAAAAGTTTGCCCTCAAAATGAGTTCATCATGTAAAAACCATCATCGTCCAATTCAAACCTCACAACACCGGCATTTATTAACGGATATTTCTTTCCCTCTGCTTGTTAAAGGATAGTAGAAGTTTATTTAAAGGAGAGTTTATTCATACTTCTAAGCGTAATATTTAATACTTCCTTAGACTTCTCATATCTGACATGAAAATCGGAAAGACTTCTAGTCGCCAGAACGCTTGGCCTGCTGATCAGATCCGGTTTGACGATGACGGACAGGGATACGTACACGATCGGGGAATTACCAGTGAGCTGGCCAATATCCGCAAAAGGTGAGCACGTTTATAACATCATCAGTGAAATAATAAAAAATAGGAATAAAAGGATTATGAGTCTTACAATCTTCTTCTTCTTATTATTATTATTATGTTTTGTTTTTGTTTTTTTTATAGGAGGAATATTTACCCAGAGAAAAGACTTAATATCTTCCCCCCCACTCCTGATGAACAACGAGGTGAACCAGCACTTGGTAATAAGAATTTGTCTTATTCATTTGATCAGTTTTACCTCTTACACTTATGCATCTATTATAGAAGTGATGTTGGAGAGTTTAGCTCTCTAACTTTGGCCATTGTTGAAGTCAATGACATATCCTGCAGCAACCGAATGCTATAGGGAGAGCTGTAGTAATAAATTTAATGTGAACATTAGAATTTTTGATTTTTCTGGGATACTGCTTCTGACACGGGCCCCATCTCCAGCTAAGCCAACCCTGTGGGACATGGATTTCGCCAATCAGTTACTGGTGTCAACCAACCAAATGCCACGCAATGGGTTTGAGGAAATGATCCAGTGGACCAAAGAGGGAAAACTATGGCAGTATCCAATTAACAATGAAATTGGTGAGTGTTGGAATTTTTTTGTTTTATTTTCATACATATAGGTCCTGTTGAACTTTTTAATGTTGTGTCACAATGCGACCACTAACTTTCTTCCGATCTTGTGTGTCAGACCAACACAAAGTTGTGCACAACTTTGAGGTGGAGTGGAAATGAGTTTGTTTTCAAAATGTGTCTCAAACAGAAATCAGAAAAAAATATTGTTTTGTGCTTTTTTTTTTCAGCTCCTTTTAGGGTTAGGGTAGCTGGTAAGAGTTGATTAGAAGATAAATGGAGCTAAATGTAAGACAGTCCTATTTTGTAAAGACAGAGTTTCAATTCAATTCTATTCTATTTATATAGCGCCAATTGATGAAACATGTCATCTCAAGGCACTTTCCAAAGTCAAATTCAATCAGATTATACAGATTGGTCAAAACATGTCCTATCTAAGGAAAGATGGTGGAAAGATTCCCCAAAAGACCTGCAGCTTTAATTGGAGTAGGGTGCAATTACAGTGGGCGGTGGTAAGAGAAGCATCCATCATTGTAAAGGGAAAAAAAATATTTCATGTGGTATGGGAACTTTGGTCAGGCACCAACACTGGAAACTATAAGAACAGAAAGTAGGGTACATCTACCTATACAGGAGTGTTTGGGTAACATGTCAAATTGTAGTTTGTGGTTCAGGTCTCCAGAGTACTTTTACAAAATCAGAGGGATACAATTTTTGTGTTATAAATACTACGATGTTGTATTCTCTCTCTGTTAGGCCTTGAGGATGAAGCCAGTGTACCGTTCCATGAGCACGTCTTCTTAGAGAAACACCTGGAGGAGGGCTTCCCCCGTCAGGGACCAGTGCGTCACTTCATGGAGCTGGTGGTGGCTGGTCTGTCGAGAAACCCCTACTTGACCGTTCAGCAGAAGAAGGAGCACATTTCCTGGTTTAGGGACTACTTTCATCAAAAGGAAGAAGTTCTTAATGAAGCTGATGTGTACCTAAACTAAACCTGAAAGTGTTTCGTTTTAAGACTTTCATCTGAAGGGTAGTTAGAACTGGTACATCTTTTGAAACATGTTAGTACATCTCTTAATTTTTACTTTTATTGTCGTTTCATATCCATTAAATATATAACGATAGGATATCAGTGTGGTAGTCTGTCTTTGGACGTAGGGGTCAGAAATGTATCCCCACCAGCCTCTTTGTTCAGTCTCCATGATAACGAGTTGTTAGGCTGGTCAAAATCAGACTTTAACCCGGCTCTGCACCACAGCATCAGAATGTGCTATCGTGAAAAAATTATGACATGCCCAAAAGATTTCACATATTAATCTAATCTCTTTTTTAATACTAATTAGTGGAAAAGAATAAGATTCCGAAACTTGTATAACCCATTGAACAGAAGAAAACTTTGTATTCTGACAGAGGAATACCAGTTAAGCCCTTTGTCCGAAATAACCTCAGGTGGTTAAAACGTCTACCAGACTCTGATGTCAGTCTGAGGAAAGTTTCAGTTTTTTTCTCACTTTGAGTTCTGAGATGTTTGAGGGGTTCAGGGCACGTCAGCCCACAGCATCTCAATAAGATGAAGGTCCAGACTTTGTCTCAGCCCAGGACTTTATGTCGTGCTCTTCAGGTTCACTGGTGTGTTTTGGGTCATTGTGGTGTTGCAGGATCCAGTTCCAAGGACACGCCGACCTGAGCAACTTGGCAGTTTTTGACATCCTTCACTGTTAAGACGATCTGTTGTACCATAAAAATTTATGATTTCAAGTTTTAAGACTTCTGTGATCCCCCAGACTCATAAGTTGCTTTCCAAAGGCCTCAGACAGCTGTTCTGATCCCACTGTGGTGTTTACCGTCATTTCAACAATAAGGAATGCACCGAACTGAATGTCTTTAAGGTTTTGAAAACCACAAGTGATGTACCGGTGGGTAACTTTAGCTGATTTGAGTGGGAATAGATAAATAGTTTTACATTTTACAATATAAAATGTTTTTCTCTGTTTTGATCGTAACAATGGAATTTCTTGCCATACTAAAAAAAAAAAAAAAAAAAGGCTGTCATGGGGTGTCCCATGCAGACCCAGCACTTTGTCATCTGGACCACTAGTGCATTCAGCTGGTTTCAGACACATTGCCATGGAGATGGTCAAAAACACAGCCGTCTCTTCAGCTCTGGGCCCCGGCCCCTAACTTCAAGCCCACCGCATCGCTCGTGTCCTCGTTCAGTCGGCTTTTTGGGCGGGGCTGCCTTCTTGACGCCTTCCACACGATCATCAGCACCTCATTGAAGATTAACCGAAGCTTAATCAAAAAACATGATCATCTCTTCATCGTAGCACATGGAGGGAAATTAACTTGTGTGGAGCTACTGACCAATCATTTGAGTTTGATGCTACTTAAGAGTCCAGCTGTGTCACGTGTTTTAACTAGTTCAGTGACACAATTGGGAGAAAACTGAATTTGACATATTCGTTGTATTACATTTTTTTAAATATTTGAATTTGTTTGTGACAGGTAATATTTAGCAATCCCTAATGTGCATCAGAAATGAGTTTGAAACTCTTAATGGATTGCCAGAGATCAGAATAGGCTGCGGAAAATATTATTGTGTTTGGTTAAGTGCCTGAGTTCACACAAACACCCACAAGAGTGATTAATAATGTTTTCCCAGATGTACAGTCCAGAACCCAAGACATGCGTGCTGTACTCCAGGCCTCGGTTTACAGTAAGAACATTATTAGACCTTGAACCTTGTATTCTTTGCACGGGAAGTGCTTTTAGAGTCAAACAAGCTCTTAACAATGTGCCACGCAGATTCCTTCTCCTTTAAAAACACTTTGCTCAGTCTATTGTCTTGACAAAGTGGTTCGCGACAGGTTGATGTTTAAAAGTATCCCATTTCCACTTTTTGTTCACGTTTCCTCAAACAGTGTGATAAGCATGATAAGATGTTGGCACCAGTGGCTTATTTCTATTGGTGTGGGCTGCATAATGTAAGAAAAGTTTGTGTGGACAGATCTCAGTGGTTGGCCTCTAGATGGCGGTACGAACAGCTGTTGCTCTCTACAGTCGGTTCTATAAACATGCTATGTTTTAACATAAGAGCTTCAATCCAGGTAATAAACGACACTTATATATATATATATATATATATATATATATATATATATATATATATATATATATATATATATATATATATATATATATATATATATATTGCAGTTACTTTTTCCAAAATTTGGTCAAATTAGCTTTTGATTTTGATGAAAGCATTTAACTGAATCTCTTTGAAATACGATGCTAGTGAATAATACTGGGCTGACTCTTCAAATAGTGGCCCAGCTGTTATAAGCCTTTCCACTCTAAACGGAGATATTACTGGTTGCTTGCAGGCTACAAAATGCACCTTTTGACATTTTAACGTGAATTGATCGTAAGCACTTCAGTGGTTCTAGCTGTAGGTTTAGATTGGTTCAAATATTTATTTGCAGCATCTTAAAGATTGTCTTCCAGTATCGTCTTGTGTTTAGCTCCTTCTCTTCACATCAGTTCTGATCAACTTCCCTGTCCTCACAAAGGACAAGCATCCCCACAGCATGATGCTGTCTGCACCATGTTTTAAATTGGGGATGGTGTTAGTTTTCTGTCACACATGGTGTTTTGTGTCTAGGACAAAAATGTCTTTGGTCAGAGGACCTTCGTCCACGTGTTTGCTGTTTCCCCTGCATGATGATCTGCAAACCTTAAATGGCTTTCTTTAAACAATGGCCTTCTTGAGACAATAAAGGCCAAATTTGTGGCACATGACGAATAGTTGAGACGTGCTCTCACCCGAGGTGGACGGCCATGTTTTGGTTAAGGTTGCATTTGCACCATACTCTTCCCAAGTTCAGATGATGCAATGAATAGTTTTCCTTAAGATGTTCAAAGGTTTGGATCTTGTTTTTATAACCTTACTTTAATCATCTTCACAATTTTGTCCCTGACCTGTGCTGTGTTTCTTGGTCTTCGAAACAGCTGTATTTTGTATTGAGATTAAAGCACTATTTGGTTATTAGATGTGTTCTCCACTGGTTGCACAACATGTTGTATAGGAGTATCTGGGTAAAGGTTGCATGCCTCTATTTTTTAGGTTTTTAGTTGTTAAATAAAAAATGAATACCATTTCTCTTCCACTTCACAATTATATGCTACTTATTATTATTATTTATTATTATATGCTACTTTATTATTATTATTATTATTATCATATAACTGAATGTGGCTTTAATGTGACAAAATTAGAACAACTGCAGGGGATCATAGGAATACCTTTGCAAGGCACTACAGCTTTAGTTTATAATTATTATGCAAGTCTTTTCAACTATTTTTACAGCAACAATACAGATTTTAACTTTGAAAAGTAGCCTAACCATGTTATTCTGATAAATGTATTTTGATATAGCTTTCTAATAAAATGTATTATTATTATTATTATTTTATTATTATTATTATTATTATTATTATTAACAAAACTTCTGAAAACCTTTTAATTCAGTGTTTTAGTAGCTTAGATCTGTAAATAAGTACCAGCTAGAATTATTCGGATTAACTACAACCAAAAACCATATGGTTCAAACAATTTTTTTATTTTCTTTGTTTTTAATTTTTTATGTATTTATGGGTCCAAAGCGACGACTCGATTGTGACATGCTTTGTCAACGACAAGCGTCATTTGAACGCATCTCAAGTTGCGGAGCTGTGAAGATCGAGCCGGACCGTGAAGGCAGCACCAAACCCTCCTGCCAGGCTACTTGTTAATCGCGACAGAGCGGCAGAGTTCAGAGTTACAGATGCAGGAAGGCGTGAACTTCAATCAAAACCCTCACCGGCATTCTTTATTGGATAAATAAACATTATTTACTGCGCTTCCATCTGTGGATGCAACATCCTTTTTTTTTTATTTGTAAGTGTTATTTTTTTCCCTCTCTCTGTTTTGCATAGTTATTTTTATGTGAGTGTTGATGTGAAGGGCAGCACCGGTGTGACCCAGACATGGCTGAGGCACCCCCACCACAGGTACAGCCTGTCGACATTGACCCGGACTTTGAGCCCCTCTCCCGCCCGCGGTCCTGCACCTGGCCGCTGCCCCGGCCGGATGTCGCCGACCCCGCCGGCTCCAACACATCCTCCCCGGCGCCGTCGGTGCAGCAGGAGTCGGGAGGAAACGCAGAGTTCATCAGCAACCTCGGCTTGCTGGAAGAGAACTTCGAAGAATACGCCGAGGAGAAGCCCCGCTGCAATGTTTTCCATCCCCACCACCACCATCATCACCACCACCTCCAGCAGCAGCAGCTGCCCGGTCCGCAGCTGCCGCCTCAGCAACAGGTGTCTCCTTCAGGGGTCCCACCCTTGGGCGCCTCCGGCCAGAGGAAGATCAGCTCGTCCCGTCGCAACGCCTGGGGTAACATGTCCTACGCCGACCTGATCACCAAAGCCATAGACAGCTCACCTGAGAAGAGGCTGACCCTGTCTCAGATTTACGACTGGATGGTCAAGAGTGTGCCCTACTTCAAAGACAAGGGAGACAGCAACAGCTCTGCAGGATGGAAGGTGAGTTTACCCTCTGTGCGCTTTGCTTTGCGGTCATGTGAGCGCAGACGTTTATTTATCACAGCAACAGCTTCGGTGATTCTGATGCAAACCACAGAAGTTTTCATCAGGGGCGCCTCCAGAAAGTTTGCTATGGGACGGCCAGGCAGTCCACAAAACCTCACAGCCAGACCAGAATGTAAGGAGTGTTATTATCCTGCTGTCATACATGGGCCTTGCAGAAAAAATAATAAAATCACACCCCATTCAACTTTTTCCCCATTTGATCACTGAACCGGCACAAACTTGAATGGATTCATTTATTTATGTATGTGGCATTTAAGAATCAGGAGTCTTTCATTGCCGTTATGAAACAACAATGCGCTTTTGACGAGACACCGGCTCAGAATTCACACGTAACACGCAGACACGAATCAAAGACACAAATGTTCCAGTTGAGGTGAGTTTAAATGTGTGATGGAAAGCAATCTTTGAAACTTTCAATGGATAAAAATGACAAATGTGTTGCATTTGCCCATCTCAACTCGGGAGGAGCTATGGAGATCGACAGCTCGGGTGGGAGGACAGGGAATCTATTAGTTATGCACTTCAGGAATCTTTCTGGAAGAGTTTAAGAAAGCCAAAGTTGCAAAGATGCCATGACATCACTGCATAAACCATTTCATGTAGTTGATATTGCTGCATATGTAACTGCTCCAAAGAATTTCATAAAAAAAACATCAGTTTGTTGTTTTGTCAGGCCAAATGTCCCTCCTCGGTAAAAGGGTGGAGTATGGTAATGATATGCAGCTCAAACATAGTTGACTTCACTGATTGGCTACAACCATATTTGGAAAACCGGTCAAACCCCCCCCCCCCCCCCAAACCCCCCCCAATGCCACTTTCCCCCTCCATCCACACCTCTCTTCTCGGCGCAACACTCTGTTACAAATCCATTATTATGGTTTTATGACTGGTGAAGCTAGGCGTGGCCAAGCTGACCCAGGGCTTTAACCTGGCGCCGCCATTCAACACACTGGGACCGAAATAAATAGCCCCATATACCGCGCCGCGGCGGGGAGCTCGCTGCGGCTGCACTTATGCAGCTGGGATCCAGTTCTCCACTGCGGCACCGCAGCGGAGAACTCGCTGCTAGCTCTTCACCGCGGTGACTGCGGAGGAGAGCTGGCTCTCCCGGACAGCGAGAGGAAAATCATGCAGCTGGCAGCGGTTTAGCTTCAGTCAGTCAGGCTGATTTTTCAGTTACAAACACACCTTCCTTACATTTGACAGCATTTAGAAATGAAATAAACGTATGGGTAATGACGGCGTTGTGGTCGCCACCTTTCGTATCGGTAAGTAGTTTTTTTTATCCATTTGTTCCAAAACCACGACTTGAATTCCCCCACAGGAAACAGTCTTCGGTAAAGTCCCCATAAATGAACTTCAGCCACTCCTCTGTGACTCTCTCGCCCTTCGGGACTTAGTGGAGCCTTGATGCATTTTTGACCACCATCGGACATATCGGCTCCCCGTTTTAGTAACCGCTGTGAAGTTAGTTCACAGCGGTTTCGGTTTGCGTCCTGTTTGAGCCGATAAAGGGAGGCTGATCTGGGGCTGCAGATCCACACACAACAGACCATATTATACCCCAAAGCCTCAGAAAAATGAAATTTGTTTTCATGGCTCCTTTAAAGAAATCTAAAAGAAGTCCTGTTGGGTGTTTTTCCTGCAAGTCGTGCATGGGACACGGCAAATATCTAGAATAGGGTGATCCTGTCAGAGGATACAATTTTAGTCCACAAGGAAACCACCGTGTGGCAGAAAACCATCAACAGGAACGCACCATCCCCACGGTGAAACATTGCGGTGGCAGCATCATGCTGTGGAAGTGCTTTTCTTTCCAAAGGGACAGGGAAGTTAGTCAGTTCCTCAAACGACTGATGGAGGCTGGGCAATCCTGCAGGAAAACCACTTCGAGGACTTAAGGCTGGGGCAGAGGTCCACCTTCCCAAAAATCAATTGAATATGGTTTTCCACATCTATGAGAAACCCGCTGCCCTCCTAGAGCCAAGAAGACAAACAGGTTGGCATGTCTTCGCAGACATCCATGTTTTATATCGTCCCAACAGGCGAAGAAATTACTCAGCAATGATCGTTAGAAATGAAACGCTAAAAGGTGAGCAAAAAAGATGCGGCAAGTTAAAGCTTGCAAAGAAAGCGTAGGCCCCGTTTACTTTCTTAGCAATCTTGTGAGATGTAATTTCAAAGCGGTCAGGAAATGCCTGTGGGAAACCTCAAGCAAATATAGTTCCCATTGTTTAACACCCCCCACGTGAAAAGCTCGATCGCATCTCACGCCATGACTTATGGCTCTCCTACACCTCCTTTGCCCGCCTTTTCTTAATCTGCACCTTTGCACACGTAAAGGTGCACTGGCTGATGGGAATGTAGTTCTTGTCCTCTCTGGTCGTCAGGAGCTCCCCCCCGGCAACAACAGGAGGCGACGCAAACAGATCAATCAGGGTTGTGGAGTGTGTGGAAGGGGGAGCGACGTCCTCCATTCCTGAGTTGTGCGCTCATATCTCTGCGTCCGTGTCTTCTAGAGTTTCCTCAGCGGATGCCAGAGCTTGGAAAAAAGGGATCCCCGCTCTTAATCCCATCACTTCCTTTTGTTTTCTTCTTTCTGGCCTTTTGCTGGAGGTGTTGGTGACTCTTTATAGTAGGGATGAAGCTATGGCTTTTTAATTATCTTCATGTCTAATACATGTTTTCCTCTTTTTTCTATAATCATTTCAGCATCGGAGAATGTTCTCTAAACTCTTCACAAATCTTTGAACTCAAATTATGCTTCACTCCTCATAAAGAACCGATAATAAAAAAAAAAAGAAATCTTGAAGAGATTTTTATTGAGAACAAGTCTGTTTTATATAAAATCGACCCATTTTTCCTTCAGTCTCTGCATTCCTGAATCCTGGCACTCCTGCCAGGTTTAGGAACCACAGGCTGATAGTTATTTTTGCACTTCCCTGTTAAAAAAAAAAAAACAGCACTGAAGTCCCCCCACAATG
Source organism: Fundulus diaphanus (assembly GCA_037039145.1). Classification (NCBI taxonomy): domain Eukaryota; kingdom Metazoa; phylum Chordata; class Actinopteri; order Cyprinodontiformes; family Fundulidae; genus Fundulus; species Fundulus diaphanus. Next base: position 24,642,251 of record CM073136.1, read on the forward strand.
AACTATGATGCATTTCCTGACCAGTGGATGGAAAACAGGGCCGTGTGTTAACATCTCCAAGCCGGCAAAACACGAGGGGTGGCGCTGGAAAAAAAACAGGAGGGGTCAGAGGGGGCGTATAGTGCCTTGCATAGACGCTTTGAAATTTCTCACTTTGTCACATTGCATCCATAAACTTCCACGTATGTCGTTGGGATCTTTCGTTTCTTGCTGCAACACAGCATTTGCCATGTTGTTCCTTTTTTGCCGCCATCCGACCATAGCACCAGTTCCCCTACAGGTTTGCTGTGTTCCCTTCCCCGCATGGCTCGTTGCAAACAGAAAATGGGTTTTCTTTCAGTTACGGCTTTTCTCCTTCCTGCTGTTTCCAAGTTGCCAAGAAGACAGATTCTCCCACCTTGACGTCCATGTTCTTTCCATTTTCTGGTGATGGACTGGACATGACTGCGTGAGATGTTCAGGGTTTGGAATATTGCTTTCCGACCTTTTCTGGCTTTAAACCTCTCCACCACCTTATCCCCCACCTGTCTGCTGTGTTCCCTGGTCTTTATGCACTGTTAATTAGGGATATAAGAGTAAAGAGGGCTGAATATAAACGCGTTGTTTTTTTATTATTCTTTTATAATTTTCCTTCCACTTCAAAACTACGCAATATTACATGCTATCACAAGAACATCTCATTCACAATCATTGAACGGGAAGGCATTGTACATATACATCTTATGCGTTTGCAGTCCTTTTATCTGTTTTGGTCTGTCTCGCCTTTCTTTACCCCTGCTGAAAGAAATGTCTGGACTGCTCCTGAATGGCTGTGGTGGCAGATGAAGAAAAGCCATTGACCTCAGGGTGGATGCAGGGCGTCGACTTTTAGCCTCCGTGATTAACCCACTCTAAGCTGGCGGTGGGTGGAGCGCAGGACGAGGGCGATGCCCGTGCCTTCACAGCTTCCTGTCCCCCAGACCTCCTATCGTGGAGATTTCTTTGTTTTCCTTCCAAAAAATGTGTTGCGGCAGCCCAGCGATCGTGATACCTTTGCCACAAGCGACGGCCCCAGAGAGCCGGGTGAAAAGGGGGGGGGGGTTGCTTCCCCCTGGGGTATTAGTGGCTTTGTAAAATGCCCGGGTTCAGCGTGCAGCAGACGTTAAGCGTTTTTACTGGTACTGTTTTTCTCAACGAACTGTGACGTTGATGGAAAAGGAAGTGGCACCCTTGAGTTCAACGGGGACATTTTTTTTCCCCCTAAGCGTATTTTTCTAAAGTCCCCCAGACTTTTTTATGCCATTTGGGATCAGCAGCGGTGCTATGAGGATATATCCTGCAAAATTTCATGTGAAATGGTTTATCTGTCATCTAGCTTTGGGCATCAAGAGACCCCCCCCCCCCCCCCCCGCCACCCACCCCCACTGTCTGGTGCCAAATATTTGCGTACGCTGACTGTGGAAACTAATGGGAGATAAGCCTGAAAGTATTTATTCAGGAAGAGGTGAGGTGCCCAGTGGGAACACCCCTCAGATCAACAAGCAGCAGCTGATGAAAGTGGCCATTACTGGCTTTGCAAAGTTAGAAAAACCCAACCAGCGTTTTGGCTTTCAGGGAAATCCAGAGTAGTGCTGGAAAGGGAAATATTTGTATATTTCAATTTACCTTCATACTCTATGAATATACATTTTAATAACGTTTGTATTTCTGCGCCTTCAACTTTTTTACATTTTATCCCATTGCAACCACAGGCATCAGTTTGTTTTATTGGGATTTTATGTGACAGACCAACACAAGGTAGTGCAGAATTGTGACATTTTTTTTTTTACAAGTAAAAAGCTGAAAATTGTGGCAAACATTTGGATTCAGCTTTCTGATACCCATAAACACAGTCCGGCACAACTAATTGCCTTCAGAGGTCATCTTATTATTTAACAGAGTCCACATGTTTGTAATTTAATCTCATTATGAATCCAGTTGTTCTGTGCAGGACTCTGAGATTCGTTAGAGAACGTTGCTGAACAAACCAAAGAACACGATAGAAAAGTCAGGGACGTTTGAGGAGGTTTACAGCAGGGTTCGCTTGTAAAACAGGATCCTCAGCTTTTTTTTGTGACCAATTAATCTGGCAGGCTGTGCAAAAACAGCGTTAATTATAGAAGCAGCCAAAGGGCCCACGGTTGCTCTAGAGGAGCTACAGAGGTCCACAGCTCAGGTGGCCGAATCTGTTGACAGGACGACTATTGGTCATGACGTGGCAGGAAGCAAGACCTTGTTGAGAGAAAACCATAAAAAGTCCAGTTTCCAGTTTGCCATGAGCCATGTAGGGAAAAGAGCAAGCCTGTGCCAGAAGGTGCTTTGGTCAGCTAATACCAGAAATATTATATGCGTGGCAGCAAACCATCTATGCATGCCACCTAACTGTCGCTGTGAATTGTGGTAGTGGCAACATCATGCTGTGGGAGGTGAACTGTTCGACAGGGACGGGGAAGAAGCTGGTCCGAGTCAACGGAAAGACGGAGGGGCCATCTTCAAAAAAATGAAATCAAAAAACCTGCTGCAGGCTGCAAAAGACTTGATCCTGGGGTGTAGGCTCTCACCTTTCAGCAGGATAGCGATTCACTCCGAAGCCACTACCATGCACATCACAGGTTTCAGATTTTCATTTAGAGAAGTGTTGAGAACAATGCAAAGTTTTTTTCTTCCACTTCATAATTATACACGACTTATTAACTTCCTTGTGTTGAGCCGTCACATAAAACCCCACTGAAGATCAGCTTTCTCTTCATCACCTAACCCTCAAGAAGAAGCTCGATTGGAGCCCACCTGATTTTGGTCAAAACAGCTTAAAAGGCTAAATAAGGGAGGCTAAATAAGCTCAGAAGCGCTCTCTGGGTTTGCATAGAGCAATAGGGAAGTAATCAAATCAATCACAAGCAGTGCTGTTTCTGATGCAAGCTGTTGGATTTGGTGTCACAAGGTTTAAAAGAGTCAGAGGACAGGGACTTTTAAAGAGGAGTGAGTTTGGCTTGAGATGAGGAAAGGAGCAGTCAGCTGACTGCTTGGTTAGGGAGCTACTGCCTGAAAACAGTCTGCTGTCCACACGTGTGAGTTAGAGGAATCTGTGGTATGTGGATCCCTGCATTGTCCTCCAGCTCGCACGGGATAATAATCCCCAACTGTACTTTTTTTTTGGTGTGTGTGTGTATGTGTGTGTGTGTGGGGGGGGGGGGGGGGGGCTTAAATATACCGTGCAGAGGAACGTGGGGTCAGAGAAAGGGACAGCAATCAGGGCAGAAATGAATATAGAATCCTAAATTGTGGTTTTTGCCCAATGTAGCTCAGATAGTGGATGTGTCTTAAGTAAGATCATCTCCTTTGTCTGCCTAGTCTTTGTTTATCTGAAGATGAACCCGTTAACCAAAGCCCTACATTCCCTTATGCCGTTCGACTTTGGAAGTAGGTCACTCCTTTTAATCTTGGGTGTTAATGAAGCAGCTGCCTTTGTCAGAAGGCGGCAGGCGCTCCGTACACCCCCCCCCCTCTCTCTCTCTCTCCGTCGCTCGCTCGCTTCATCGGGCCTTTGTTTTTACCGCTCTGCAAAAGACAACTCAGGTCCCACGCTTTACGCATCCGGGGTCAGATGAGAGCAGGGGGGGAGGGGGAGGTGTGCACAGGAAGACACCGTCAGGAAGTGGCTTGTCCTTTCACTGTAATCTCAGCACGTTTTGTACCCATTCCCTTATTTACATTGGTTTTCCGACGGCGTTAAGGTGGCAGCTACAAGACGCTCCCGACTCGCCATCGTTTGCACCATTAATCAAACAGTGTAATAATGCCGAACATCACCTTTTTGCAATATTTTGTTTTATCCAACGACATTGTTTATACAGCAAGTAAAAAAAAACAAAAACAAGACGTCTTCACCATGCGGTGGTGTGAAAAAGTGAAAAGGCCCTTTTTCATTGATGGTTTTTCTTCTCACCTGAGGTCGCGGCCGGCATACAGATGGTTAAATGCGCTGATCACGAAGCGGGCTCCTCTACTTCATTATTTCACCCGTAATTTCTGTTTGAAGCGTGAATAATTGTTCAACAGTTCCTCATTTTCTACAACTTCTGAGTGAAAACCTTTTGGATCATAGAAGCAAAAGCACACGATCCATGGATGGCCGGCACAAAAAGCGTCTGTCTGATTAATTAAAGAAAAGTCCCCAAACATAAACACAAAGTCAACTTCCTAATTTGAGAGGCTGCTGCTCTCCTGCAGCCCGTCCCCCGGGAGCTCCTCTGTCCTGTCTGTGGTTTGGGTCTGGTGCTCTGTTAAGCGTGTTCGGATTAATTGCGAGTGAGGCCACTTTCCCTGTGGTTGCACCTGTTGCTGCAACTGGGCCCTGTTTGTGTACTTCTCCTGTGACCGTTACTGCAAGCCTCATGCTTCGCTACACAAGAAACAGCAGCTGTGTCACTTCGATTGTTTTGAAGTCCGGCGCGAGGAGGACTCCTTTCATGCAGCGGCAGACGCAGCCCCTCTTCGTACTGTCTGCTCGAAGATGATGCAGAGGTCACCGGGGTCACGCTGAGCCTCTCCGGCACCAAGGCGCTGCGAGTGATTACGTAGTTTTTGGTTTGAGCGGCATCTTTCATCAGAGGCAGCACTTGAAGATGTTCGGTTTTGTAGCCAAGAAAAAAAATCCAAAACAGCACTTAGGTCATCTGCTCCAACTGCATATGTTTCTCTGTCTTAAATATGTACAATGAAAGGTACCCCATCAACGTTTATCACATAACCACCACTAAACTCAACTCGCTGTATTTTAATTTGATGTGATAGACCAGGGGTTCCCACAGCGGGGGGCCGGGACCCCCCTGGAGGTTGCCAGACGATTTGATGCTGATATGCTAAAAATATTAAGTATTTCCTCATTTGCAAAACCAATACCTAAGTATGACTTTACAAGACATTTCTCATTTTAACACATGGTTTTTAGTTCTTCTAAAAATACTACTTTATTCTCGTAATATTATGACTTTATTCTCATAATTTCCGCGCCCAAAAATATAATAAAAAAAGCACCTGCCAAATGGGGGTCAGCAATCTCTGGTGCTGTTATTTGAAGTTTCAGCGTTGTTTAATTGAAATTGTATTTTGTTTCTTTTGTTTTTTAATATCACATCTGGTTTTATGTTTGATGGAAGGTGACCTTGAACGTCAACAAGGGCACCTATAAATAAAAATGTTAATTTTGGGGATCACAGGCTGACAGTTTGAGAACCCCTGTGATAGACCATCCTAACCTGGCCGGCCAGATTAAGAAAGGAGGAACCTTCAGCAGAACTCTCCAAGCTGATTGGATGAAATGACGCCTAGTGCCCGCCTACCAAAGGTTGTTTTTTGCCAGTCATGGTATCTAATTAAAAAATAAGAAGCAGACGTCACGAGAAACCACAAGAATGTAAAGCTAGTCAAGGCGCTTCTTGCTATTCTTTCAAAAGTGGATTCTTTCAAAATAGCAGCAGCTACGAGCGCGTCCTCCCTGGTTTGCCTGTCGCACCAGTATGTCCCGCCTTAAACCACAATACTGCAACGTGATTGGCCCGAACCGTTTTTGGTTTGGACACAAACGGTTGAAGCCAGAGCGGTACAAGATGGATTCTCGTGTGTTTGTGAACGCGCAAATACCACGAGAATTCATCTGTAGGCAAGATTAAGACCATCCTAAATTAGTGCATAATTTGAAAAAGAATCTGAAATTGTGTAATTCATTAGTATCAATCCCCCCATAATGGAACACAATCTATCTCCACCTTTTGCTGCAGCTACAACTGCAACTCTGTAGAGGTGCGCATAAGCTTTGCACAACTAGAAAATCTCATTTTTGCTCATCCCTCTTTGCAATCATAGCACAATTTTAGTCAGCTTTTAAGGAGAGTGTCGATCGACAGACATTTCTAATCATTGGCACAGTTTCTCAGTTAGAAGTAGGTCTGGACCATGACTGGGCCATTCCAACACATGAATATGCTATGACCCAAACCACGCCTTGTGTAGCTTTATCTCTATATTTAGGGTTGTCCTGGTGGAAAGTGAATCTCTGTCCAACGTCCTCTAGCAAGTGTTTTCCCAGGATTTCCTTGTAGTTATTTCCACCCATCTTCCCATCAACTCTAACAATCTCCGCTGTCCCTACTGAATAAAAGCATCCCCAGAGCACGGTGCAGTCACCAACGTGTTTCACAGATTGGCTTTTCAGGCTTTAATATCCTGCCTGTGAGCCAACGCTTCCATTTTGATCTCATCTGACCGTTGCGGCTTCTTTCTTACACCCTTGTCACCGACAAGCAAACTGAAAACGGGCCGTCTTGTGGCTGCGAAGGCCGCAGCCAGCTGACCTTAGCGGTGAATCTCTGTCGCTCCTCCACAGCAGCCACATGCCTCCATCCTGGCTCCTCCATGTCCTAGCTGGACTTGTGAAGGGAACTGATTGCGCTGGGTTACATTTAAGGGTGAACATAGTAAAGTAGGTTGGAATACAAATGGATGCCACAGTTTTTTAAAATCTTTGTTTTGTTATACAGTATTAAAACCAGGTGGCCTTTTCCAGTGTTGGGCAAGCTACTTGTCCAGTTTAGTGAGCTAAGCTATCAGTTACTCAACAATAAATTAAGCTTCACTACACAAAAGCTACCACCTATAGAAATATAGCAAGCTAAGTTACACAAATGTGTTAAAAGTAGCTTAACTACATCAGAAGCTACTTAACGTTGTACCAACCTAATGTCAGATCAATTCAAAATGAGTCTGATACACTGATTAAAACATTTATTAAAAGATCAGCCAATGACCTAACACAGTGTAGAAAGAAGATGCACCTTCCTTTCTGATCCTGTCTAAATCCTGCTTAGTTCAATAATAAAGTCTGATATTACACAAAACTCACTCTGCTTGTTCTCCCTACTTATGCCCTTGGTGCAGAAGATAAATGAAATCTTTAACAGAAATGTTATTATTAATTCTGAAAATATTATCATGTGAATATAAATACAAAGCATACAGAAAATGCAGCTTTATTAAGTTACCTGGTTTATTTTATTTAGCTTTTAATTTCTTTTCAACATTTAGTTCTACTACTTGGCTTGTGCTTTGGTAGTTTCATGTTTAAAATGACAAAAGAAATATGAAAAAGCTTATGGTGCATCTTCTTTCTGCCTTTCCCCAACGATCAGGGACCTCCTGGTTGTGTCTGGTGCTGCAGTGTTCTTATTGGGTAAAACACCTTTAAATCTAGTGGCTGAGCACATAAAAGACAACCTCCTGATAATATAATATGCAAAAAACGCCACCAAACGTTATTAACGCCACCGCACGTTAATGGCTGGAAACGCGCGGTGACATAAAAAACGCGCGCTCGCGTAAAATACGGGTTGGAACTGCGCGTTATTGTACGGACGATAATTGGCCTCATCGGCCTGCCATAACAGACAGGAGAGGCAGAGAAGAAGCTCGCGCATGAACATCTCCAACCAACAACTCTGATTGATTGTTCATTCTGAATGTTGTTCACTTTCAAAATAGCAAACCTGGTTTCATTTCTTAGTTATGTCCTGGATTTTGTAGCGTTTATGGACGCTACGTCGCTACTTGATCAAAAAAATAACGTCACTACAGGAAAGTTACTTGATTCATAAAGCAGCGACGCTACGGTCAAGCTACTGGAAAATGTAGTTTAACTAATAGCTTCGCTACATGTAGCGGCGCTACTGCCCATCACTGGCCTTTTCCCTTCACTTCCTGTTGGACTACCACATACGGTTATAATGTGGAAAATTGTGGTGGAATCTTGGCTTGCATTCGGACGCCGCACCATATTCTTAGAGCACGTATTTCAAAGTCCAGTAAAAGTGAGGCCCACAGGATTAGAAAGATATTTGGCAACAATAAAACAGGCCACTCTAGGTCAGGCTGTCGTAATGCGTGTGTGAAGATCCTGAATTAGTGGAGCAGAGGATGTCTTTTGTTCTCAAAGGGCTGAGGTGAGCTCTGTCAAGGACAAGGATTATCCCAGGCCAAGGGGAGAAAGCCCCTCTGAGGCATGCAGTCATGCAGACCTATAGCGGACACAGATCTGGGCCCTGCTTAAGCAAAGCATATCTCTTGGTTGATGTGATAATAGGTGCACAGGCTGAGTCTGTGCTGCAAACTGCTGAGATCTCAGGTTCTCCAATAATGACTCATTTCCTGTCTTCAGTTGCCGATTGAGATCATCTGAAAAAGGGTGAAAAATGGAGAAAAGGTCACCGGTAGAATGAGCAAATGTCAGAATAGACGCTGCACTTTGTGGCCGTGCAGAAAGCGATAACTCGGCTCAGCCTCCATGTGCAGGATGTCCTCTGACACAGGAAGCCTTATTTTAAAAAAGGAGTCAGTGGAAGAGAAGGGGCGGGGTCGTCGGGGCTGTCACAGCGAGTCACTAAACGGGTCAGACCCTTAACGCACCACATCGGACCACTCTACTCCTTTCTGAGCCTTTTCCACTCAACCTGTTTGCCTGTCTCAGTTAGCGCGGGGCCGAGGAGCTCATGTTCAGCACACGGTAAACTCAGTGACCCCATCTCTGCAGGCTGAAAACATTCTCCGTCTTCTTCACCCTCCCCGTCTTCTCTGTGAACTCTGTTACCTCTCCTTGCGCTGCAAAAATTCCCATTGTGCCTAATCCTCTTTAGATGTATGTATGGGTTGAAGGTGAACACCTTCCTATAGGGGTGGACCTGTGAGCCTGGATCGAACCAGTTTTAAAGAAAGTTTTGATGTTCTGATGCCTAATTCAATTTAGTCGAAATAAAAAATAAAAATCAGTGGATGTTGGTCATTAAGTAAAACATTATGTAGGACCAAGATTCAGATAATCCATATATGTCTAACTATGAGTGCCTTCATGTGCATCCCCGCTGAATCCTGTGGTTGAGGACATCTGGCTTTAGTAAAGGCTTACATGGTTATTTAGGGGAAATTCCCTGCTATTGCTTGTTGTGTTGCACGTTAGTCTTTCATTACACCGTCCAGAGAGTCAAGATTTCATATCAGCACCATATTTTGTCTCGAGAGAGCTGTGCAGGATGTCTTTCCCTCCTTCGACTCCTGCTGTTTGTCTTGACAGGGTTTTTGCCACAGGAGGAACGTCCGGGGCATTTTTAGGGCTCATGACATAGCATTAAAGGAAAGGATTTGAATGTTGGCTTTAGTTGTGTACATGCTCTGACAAGGACAAATGTGGCCACATACCAAGAAATGCACTAAGCCGCTCTAAAATAGTCTGAGTTTGGGCTTTATCTGTCAGAGTTTGACACATGTATGATCTTTATGGGTTTATCCAGCCACTGTCAGGAAAATTATCCATTGTCTTCTAACCTCCTTTTTCTTTTTATAGCAGAAGATAAAAGTGAGGGATGGGAAAAGTCTGTGCAAATAAAAGTAAAACATCTGATTAAAGCATGCAAAGCAGCTCATAATTGGGAAAAATTGACAAAAGTCACGAGTAGTCATATGGAGCTGCAAAAAAAAGTCTTAAAGGGGCCTCTTCATGTATTTTGACCATAAAAAGAAAACACAAAAAAACACATATTCATCTTCAGATAAAACAATCTACACCAAGTATTCGTCTTGACAGTGTTTACTTGTCTTATTGAGCCTGAAGGGAATATTGCACAGGGCGCGATCAGCAGACGTAAAACATTTTTGCGCCGTCTGCCGGCAGTACCAGAGATCTATCAGACAGCAAGATGGCGACAATTTACGCAGCTACTGTATGAGCCGGCAGACCATCCTGCAACGTCTCGCGGCAAAGTGACAGCTCTGTGTGGTCGAAGAGCAACCCGATCTACAGGGTTAGGGTTAGTTGACCTCTTTCTTTTCACACCTCCGCAGGACGTTGCTGACTCGCACGGCTCCATCGCTTCTCCCTGTTTACTCATTGCGTGCATACACAATGTAGTACGTCCTGTCACGTCATCTGTTATGGTAAATATGCACAAAAGCACTGGTTTACTAACAAATAGAGCAAAAACAAAGTGTAAAGCACAGACAAAAAATATAATAAACCAACAGGGTGCGATATTTTGATGGGAAAACCTGTCTATGCAACCAGAGTGAGCTACTGGCGTAGAAGTTTGTGAAGTCATAGCACATGACAAGGCCATCATTTGCAGTTTGCCAAAGACAAAAACAAATAGTGGGCAAAGCAAACATATTGAAGAAGGTGCTTTGGTCCAGTCATATTAAAGTTGAACGTTTAAGCATTCAAACAAAATGGGATGTGTGGCAAACAAACGCTTCATATGACACTGATCACACCATTTCCATGATAAAACATGGAAGTGGCACTATCATGCAGAGGGGAGGATTTTCTTTAATCAGGACAGCGGAGCTGAATACTGGGTGATACCGGGTTCACATTTTGCTATTATCGGCCCTCTCAGACTAAAACCTTTGTTGTGAAAGGTGATCTCTGGTCATGGCCTGAATCAAAGGTCTGTGGTTGTTCAACGTGACAGACGCACCGACCTTTAGTTTTCTGACAACGAAAGAAAAATCTCAAGCAGCGTTTGATATTTTGAGGGATATTAATGCAATGGGACATTGATTTTTGTTCCCTTTATGCCCAGACAGCCTCTGCCTACGTCTCCTTTCCCTCATATCAGTGTTTAACCTTTCTGATGCAGTTCTGCTGGGGTGACCAGTCGTCCAGTCTGGCATCTTCCACCCTGACAGTAGTTACTATCAAATTGAGCTTGCCTAAGGGGATATCTTCAAATCCTTAACTCTTTAAATTTGCACAGTGTGGACTGGACTTTAGAAGCTCAGAGTGAAGGTTCACCATCAAGCTGGACAGCGAGCCCAAACATACATTCAGAGCTACAACAGAACGGTTTAGGTTAAAGCTTATTTACATGTTAGAATGGTCCAGTCAAAGTCCAGGCCTAAATCTGTTTGAGAACCTGTGGCAAGGCTTTAAAATTGCCGTTTACCGATGCTCCCCATGCAGTCTAATGGAGCTCAATTCATTTTGTAAAGAACAATGAGTGAAACTTTAAGTCTCTTGAAGCGCAAACCTGGTAGCTTCTGAAACTCTTGATTCAATGAGGCTGTGTTCTTCGATACTCATGCTTACTCATGAGTATCAGAGAACACCGGTTTTTATTCATTGTTATTTTTCTATGGGATTTTGGATTGTGTGTAGGAAATTGTATCATTTAGCTTGAGGTATGTGGGTTTGAAGCTTTCAGTTGTAATGCGACAAAATGTGAAAGAGTTTCAAGTATGTGATTTTTTTTTTCTTGTAAGGCTTATATATATATTAGTGAACAAAAAAATCAGTTGTTTAAAATTGCATGCAACAAAGGGGAAATATAACTGCAAAAAATATTCAATGGACACTAAATAAATGAATGACTGAAACCCTCTCCTGCAGCGTTTGTGCACCAGGACCAAGTAATAAGGTTGTTTCACAATTAGATGCAATCATTCATTTCAGTAGTTTCTAGAAAGCTTGAACATCCAAACTATACGGTTGTCTGGCACTTCTACTTACGTTGCTTTAGGCAGTCATAATGCTTACCAACTTCTTCATCACAAGTTCAGCCCACGGTCAGGCAACTCCAAAAGCCCCGATAGCTACAGCCCACACTTTCCAGACCTCATTAACCTACAAAATGTTGGAGTTTATGGTAACACGGTGAAAAAGATTTAACAACCATGGCCTGTTTGGAATGATTAGTCCAAAGTACTATAAAGAAAGCATGATGTGGTACTAATGTTTAATAAATGCAGTGGTTTTTACATTGATTTATATTTAATTTACATGCTGGATCTCTGGTTTGCCATAGCAGGTGATGGTTTTAGCATTTTACCCATCTGTACTTTTTTTCACACACGCTACAGCCGGGACACAAACATAAAAAGTTTTTAAAAGACCGATTTTACTAACCTGACTGTCGCCAGATGTATGTCGCTCCGCCTAGCTTCACTCACATACATCTGGGACATCTCCATAGGAATTGCCTTTATTGAAGGCTGGGCCTTATCAAAAATCCCTGCATATGATTGGATAAGCCACGTGTCTGTCATCTTTATCGACGTGCTATTTCAACCACTCACACCGAAGCTAACCCGTGACGCTGTGAGAGCGACATTGTGAGAGTGACGCAGGGTTTATTTATTTTTTTATGTGTTTGCGGCTCTAGTGGCATGCGTTTTATTGACAGTGAGCTGAAAGGAAGAGGGTGGAAGAGGGGGGGAAGACAGGCGGCAAAGCGCCGCGGGTCGGAGTCGATCCCGGGCCGACCGCGTCCACAGGGCTAAAGGCCTCCTAATATGGTTCACGCTAACCGTGGCGGGCGCGCCCCGGAAAAAAAAACTTGCCAAATCCGGTCGGGAGAAGGGCGAAAACATCGTTTCCACCAACAAAAGCCTTCAGAGCCGTTCTCTGATGTTCTTTTAATGAAACAATACTAGGTAGATTGGACAACACGGAAGAAATAGCAGCATCAATGCTAACGCTTGCTTCCTCGATGCGAGCCGCCATTGTTGTTGGAATCTCACGGTCGCTTCTCCACTACGTCACATCCATGAAACTCCCGCCCTGCGTCCTGATTGACCATACCATAAAATTGGTTGGAGAAATCACTCTCTATGGGAGATGTCCCAGATGTATGTGAGTGAAGCTAGGCGGAGCGACATGCATCTGGCGAGAGTCAGGTTACGATTTTACTACCTCTAAGAACATTAAACTGCCAGGATTCACCAACTGTGCTTTTAGGAATCTGCTTTTTATGGAAGATACCTCGTTCCTGTTTTGACAAGTTCAAGAGTTACAAACAGACATTGAAAGTTCCCGATGCCACAACATCATTGGCTGTATACTATTCTCCAAAAATCAGGTGCCAGTTGCAGCTTTGTGTTGTTTCATTATTTGTGACCCGACTGGCTTAGTCGGTAAGACTCGACCACTATTCAAGCAGATTCAGGGTTAATGCTTTGTGCTCAAATGTTCAGAATTTTAGTAAAAATCTTTGTCCTTTTTGAGCCTGAAAAGAATGTTGCGCTGGGCGTGATCTGCAGACATAAACATCGTTGTGCCATCTTCCCGGAATGTGTTGTAATGATCCCTTTAAATCCCCACGTTTTCAATGTAATCGACACCTCTTTGAATCATAATTAAACACCAATTTCTTACTCTGCTCCTGTTCTTTTCCCAACATGAAATCATTTCACTGAATCCCTTCATTTGAACTCTGCCAAGCTCACTCTGTTTCCCAAGTTTCTTCTCAAAAAAACAACATCTATTAACTGTGTTTTCTTCTTTCCAGAACTCCATCAGACACAACCTGTCCCTGCACAGCCGCTTCGTGCGCATACAGAATGAGGGGACGGGCAAAAGCTCCTGGTGGATGCTTAATCCTGAAGGAGGAAAAAATGGGAAGTCCCCTCGACGCAGAGCTGTCTCCATGGACAACAATAATAAGTTTGTCAAGAGCAGAGGAAGAGCCACAAAGAAAAAGGTATAGAAGAACAATATAGCTCCATGTGCCATGTCAGTTTTTATCTCCCTATGTAACACTTTGGTAGTATTGAGGCAGCTTGTGGGAACTTTTCATGTGTTTCTCTGTCCTCAGGTGTCTTCACAGGAAGCCGTAGAAGGGGAAGGAAGCAGCCCGGGGCCTCAGTACTCTAACTGGCTTGGAAGCCCGAACTCCCACAACAACGAGGACTTTGAAGCCTGGAGCTCCTTCAGAACACGCACCAGCTCTGACGCCAGCACTCTGAGTGGACGCCGTTCACCATTCCCTTCAGAGCAGGAGGATCTTGTGGAGCCTGACGGACACATGTTGTTCCCCGCAACGTCCGGGACCAAGATAACCTCCACCCTTCCCAGCCTGTCAGAGGTGTCCGGATCTATGGGCCAACATGGCTCAGAACGGGTCATGGAAAGTTTGCTGGATAACCTCCACCTACTGTCTCCCAAAGCCCCCCAGCTAGGCTCAGACTCGCCACATTCCCCAAACTCTGCCAGGCTTCAGATCAGCTCCTATAGTGCTTCTGGCTTGAGCCAGGACTACACTAAGTCCATGTACAGCCAGGTGAGGCTGAACTCCCTGTCCCCTGTCCCCATGCAGACACTTCCAGAGAACAAGCCTGGCTTTGGAGTTCATGAGAACCAGTATATCTGTCCTGCAGGACTCCTCAAAGAGCTGCTGTCTGCTGATGCAGGCGCCAGTAGGGACATAATGCCTTCCAGTGACAGAAGGATGTCTGGAAGCGTGAGTGGTGTCATGTCTGCTTACAGCACTCACAACCATATAGGAGGTCATCCTGGTATTAAAATAATTACCCCTCCTCAGAGTCACCCAGGTCTGCATGTAAACCCACAATCTATACATAGCCAAGGTCCTGCTCCCTCCAGAGACTTGAATAGTTGTAACGTGATACCCCTGACTAGTCTGACTAGTCTCTCAGGGGCCCCTCAACGACTGAATAGACTGAGGACGTGCATGCAGCCTCCTCAACGACACCCGGCACTCACTAACCACTTTTCAGCGAGCTACACCAACAGCTACAGGGAGCTGAACTCAGTTCACTCTCACAGCCATCATCCGGAGAGGCTGCCCAGCGACCTGGACAACATGTCCATCGAGAGGTTGGAATGTGACCTGGAGTCTGTCCTCCATGACACCCTGATGGACGGTGGGGCACTAGACTTTAATTTCGACCCTGCGGCCGGACCCCCTGGGTTTCCCCAGAGGGTGAAGAGCACAACGCACAGCTGGGTGTCGGGTTAGGCTGCATAAGTGGAGAGGATGGAGGTGGAATTAGCTCCCTCTTGGAAGGTAGCATGCAAGGCAAATATGTAAATAAAGAAATCATCCTTCTCTGCACAAAATTATGAACATCACATCTGTACTGTAGAAAATTGTATTATCTTTAAGACTAAAAAAAGCTGTATAATTAGCATCCTATCATAGAGATAAGTCATTATGAAATAAGATGCAGAACTGTTAGGAAGACATCCCTGCATATGTCAAGAAATTAGTCATGTACAAATGTTAAATGAAAACAGGTATAGTTATTTTTCCCTGTAGCATACAAAATGTCCAAAGACAACCCCTGGCCTCCCAAGTCAACTTCACAAAAAGAATGATTTGTCTTCAAATGGACCAACGCTGTGTGATTAAGCGATCCGTGAATCTTCATCGGTGTAGACAGAGCATCTGCAGTGTATCATGTGATTACTTAATGTCATTATTATGTCATTGCTGCAACATTTGCAGCATAACTCCAAGCTGCGGCACTCTTGCCACACACTTTTTGAATTGGCTAGAAATCTAATTATGTATTTTACACTAACACATGCATAGAAAGTCCAGGCTTGTGTGTCACTGAATCAATACTATGTGTCTTTGTAAGCCATGAAAATATAAGACAGGTACTCCACAAGGTAAGGGGAGGTTTACTCTAATCAGAGCTTTTTTCTTGCTATAATCCAAGTTTGAAGAACATGGGCTACACATACTGTTGGAGCACATGCACTGGACTGCAGGGTAAATAGAGTAAATATTATTGGGGACCCCTTATAGCAGCTACTCAGCCAAACTTCATAGGGGGAAACAACAAATGTGACAGCAGATTATCAGCAGAAAAACCTTTCTTTAGTAATGTCTTTAACATTAAATGTTTTCAGTCCTCGAAATGGGTATCAAAAATATCTTATTTTCCAGTAGATGTTACAAAATAGCCAAACATAAGAAGAATATCTGAAATTAACTCAGCATTTATATTCTGTATGAAAGTAATAACTATTATTTTTTCTTTCATTATAAATGACAGATTCCTCCTTTGTGATGTACTGGTTTGTAAATGTATGTAAATATGCTGTGTATCAAAGGATGAATAGTATTAAGAGTTGCTGTTTTTTTTTCATTTATAGACCTCTTCTTACAACTAAGGTTTTTACAGGAACAGAAGAAATGCTGCCTTGTATGTAATATATTTTCTAAAATTCTACACATTTCAACCTATTGTGATTGTTTTTCTTAAATGTGGACCTTGTTTTTACGCCGTAAATAAGTGTTATAGTTATTTTTTGTCAATAAAGGTTTTCTTGTTAATAGGCATTCTTAGACAAACTGTGGATTTTAAACTAAAGGTAAATTTTTGTAACTGATGTTTGAATATGGATCATTTCAATGTCTTTCTAAAGAAAGGGAGATTAATAAAAGGCCAAAGATGGAATGCTTGATTCATAGTCAGTGATCCAGTAAGAAAAGATGTTTCTGATAGGATGGTAATATTCATACAACTGGAAAAGGCTCAGCCACATTCAGTCAACATCATTAAGGATGCGGTGTTGATTAATTGTTGCGCCAAATACTCGCTCCAGTAAACCTGAACATGAGTGCCTCTCCTCGGTGCCTTCACTGTCTTACGGACATTTAACTCTTGAACAGGCTGTTATTTCTTTGCCGTATGTGTTTTGTATATGAGTTTTGAGTAACATTACTTCTCACTGAACTGGAATATAGTTAAATATGTCTCAGACCTGGTTGTTTACATATTTCAGTCCAAACTATAGAAATGCAGTACCACCGTACCTCAAAATGTTTTACCTCTGAAGTATTGAAGAGCTTTTACAGCCATATTCCTCATTGAGTCAGGTTCTGACTTTGCACTCATTCTTGACTAACTGTATTGCGTAATTACATGTTTTTTTTGTCCTTTATTTTGATTATGAGCTTTAGTCACAATTGGGTTAGAGTGAAGCATCATAGCAGTATGTGTTCTGCTTACATGATGATGTCCAACAACATGTCATAAATATTACATGGTATTTTATTTTAAATAACACATTTCAATTGGTAGTTAACGAGATGAAAAGTGTTCTGTTAAATTTGGAACCACTGAACAAAACAATGCCAGATTTATGGAAATCTACATACATCAAGATAAAATATTTGAAGATGTGTTCTTTAAAACTAATTTATTTTAAGGCAATTCATGTAAACATTTTATCACAAGCATCTACATTCACACATCTTTGAAAGATTGCCATCTTTGTTTATATGATTCAATACTTTAACCCCTCTTACTAATAAATGGAAAGAAGAAAATCCACCTGCCTCTGTCTTTATTATAAAACCAGATCATTTTGATGCTGTTAAGCATGGTCTTTGCACCTCAGCGTCCAAGTGGAAGAATCTTTGTATTTCCAGACCTCACACCCTATCATGTGTGAAGTTATATAACTCTTACCATGTATAGTATCTACCCATAGCTCATCCATCTATTTGTCTTCCTTACAGTCTCTAGTTTATTCAAGTTTAATAGATGACCTCTGATCACAGGAGAAATCCTCTGTCAAATTGGTCTAAAATGGTCTGAAAACTGGAAATTAAAGTCTGGAATATTGATATAAAATACATTGTGTGTATTAAGTTTGAATAAATGAAATGAATCATCTGCAGTCACTTTCTACTTTGTTGCAAAAATGCACATGGAGTGATATTTGCATATGCACATCCTCTCTGCATGACTCCTTTCCCCCCTCTGTGCAGTGCGCAGGTTGTAGGTTAAGGCCATGGACCCTATGGCTAATCTGATGTACCACTGAATCAGTCTCCACAATGTAACAAAAAAAAGTCTTGATTTGATAATGTTGCCTACTGGTTTGCTTTTCAACCTCAAGATATTTACAGTGAATATTCAAAAGTGTTCATTACTATATGGCTCTGTAGGACAATGACAAGAAAACAGAGGTGACAGAGAGGTAAACAAAATAATTAAAATAATGCATTGATAAAATTAACACATGAAAGTACTTAAAATGCAGAAATAAGATCAGGGGAAAATGCTAAAATATGCGTGTTGTGTAAGTTTGTATTAGGTGAATGATACCTTGTTTTTTTTTGCTTTTTTCCCCAATGTGTGAGACGATAATGATTCTTACTCAGTAAAGATTCAGTAATGAGCTAAATCAAAATCGGAAAACGCCACCTTTCTACTTCCGTCCAACTCTGTCAACGATGAGAGGCTGTTGAGGTGGCAAAGATTTTTTTTTATTCTTTAAACTCACATGTATCCTCTGCTTTCAGACAACACTTTTATCCATACCAGCCTCTCATTATGCACTCATGGGAAGAGCAATAAGTTGGGTAACTAAGATATCATTGATTCAACTTCACAGGCTAATTAAAAACAAACTATACTTCATCTACACTGCATACAAATAGTGTTCAGGTTATCAACCCACAGCAGGCAGCCAGTAAAAAGGTTTTGGCTCTTTCCTGAATTTTGATCACTGTCAGGGTACATTTTCAGTTTTTCCTACTGTGACTCACGCAGACTTCAGGCTTTAAAAATGCTCGCTGTGTAGGAGTTGAGATCTTTACTCTGGCAGTTGTGGTTTTTAGAAAAAGTGAGTTTTCTCATGGGGAAAACAAAAACCAACGCACTGTATGTCACATTTGCAAATTCACATGTGAGCGTACGCAATCAGGGCGTATATGAATTATCCATCAAATTATCCGTATGTGTTCAGATATTGGAGAGAAAGCATGGGGGGACCTCATTCACCTTTTTCCCCAAGTGTGTTGCACATGAGGAAATTATTTGGTGCCTTCACATGTGCAAAAGACGTTCCGTGACAAACACGTGTTTGACATGTGGAAGATGCAGCGTGTTGTGTTGTAACATGTGAAACAAAGCCTTCTTGAACCCGTTCATATGTAAAAGACTTTCACATGTAGAAATGATCCTGTGTGAAAACATTTACAACACATGCGGCGAATCCCTGCAGCACGTGGGGAATCCTTCCACATGTGAAATTCTTGAATATTCTTCTCACAAGTTTTTACATGTGGAAACAACAGTGTGTCGCACCATTTGTAACACATGAGGGAGAATGTTTTGCATGAGAAAATGTCCCCGCATTAAAAAAAACAAAACATGCATTTCACAAATTGCAAATTTCACATGTAATTAGAGAGGGAAAACTTGCGAACTCCATGACTTTGTTCAACAGAAGTTTGCAGAGGTGTCAAGTAACTAAGTAAAAATACTTTGTTACCTTAATTAAGTAGACATTTTGGTTATTTATACTTTAGTTGAGTAATTATTTCTTAGCTTACTTTTTACTTTTACTCCTCACATTTTCATGCAATTATCTGAACTTTCTACTCCTTACCTCTTAAAAATACTCTCATTACTTCTAATTTATTTCAGCTGGTTTTTGTTCTGGCTTGTCAATAAAAAAATAATACAGAAAAAAAATATTCAGATAAATAACACTACCCGAACAGAGTGATTTTGACTGTAGTTGGAGGCAGTACTGCACCAAGTTGTTCGGCAAACAAAAAGTTTGAACAAAACGTAGAAGAACAACATTGCATTTTTCTGATTAGTTGTTATTTTACTTTTTTTTTTTTCATTTTTTGATTAACCGCTAGGATTAATCACTCATATTGACAGCACTGTCTACTGTATACAGACAACCATACAAGGAAAATTGTTATAAGAGGGTAATGCACTCATTTTCATGTCCAGCGTTGTTATAACAAGTAAAATGTTATTACTTCTACTTCAATACTTTAAGTACTTTTACACCCGGTACGTTTATACTTTTACTTGAGTAAAAGGTTTGAGTTGATGCTTCTACTTCTACAGAAACATTTCTAAACCCTAGTATCTATACTTCTACTCGAGGGATAGATGTGAATACTTTTGACACCTCAGAGAGTTTGACAGTCAGGCAGTCGATATTTGACATTTTCCTGCAACTGGAATCAGGTAACTGCTGCTTCACTCAAAGGAACGTGGTCGTGCATGTGGTCTGGCATCGTGCCACAGAAGTCTAACTACCTGCTCCAAACACGACCACCATAAAGCCAAGAGCCTGTTACGCACATATTCCCGACTCACTGATTCATTTTACTGGCCACTGGTGATTCATTGTGTTGGGGCATATTCAACGCATCCGAGGTTACAGAAGAAGTTGCAGGAAGGCTGGAAATAAGAAAAATCCTGTCGTTTTTATCTTGCTTGCACACACCTGGTGGTATGACTGTGTTGGCTGCAACTTCCATATTGTAGTGCTGTGAAGTGTCATGCTGACCAGGCAAGCACTTCCTTTGAGTCATACTGAAGCCTTCGATGGCATCGGCCTCTTAATCACACAGCAGTCGGCTGGGTGCTAAATGTTAAATGGTGCTGATGTGACTGACAAAGGGTCTGACATTTCTGGCTGGCTGAGTGGGAAAAGCAGAAAAAGAATAAGTGACTTTAGGGCTTGTAGCAATTAGGTCAGAAGGTTCAATATGTTTACAGTCCTGTGAGCCAACTCTACCTCTCAATGTAACGTGTAATGAAACTACTTCAGAACAGTGCATAGGATCAAAACTGAAAATGGAAATTTGAGCATCATGGATTGAACCTTGAGCTCCTTCTTTATCTTCTTTTTCAATCATAATTTGTTTCAGGATTTCCCCTACAGCAATGTAGGCAAGGACTTCCTTGCCTACAACAACCTACTTTTCTTCTTTCTTCTAATTATTTTCCCTACGTCTAGAATCAGTAGCAGCTTTATTTGCTTAGTATTTGTACACATATGAGGATTTTGACTGTGGATTCTGCAATGCTTACAATGTGCTTACTTATTCAGTAAATACAACCCTACAATAATGCAGTAATCAAAATCAGACAGTCTGCTGTGTAGAGGACACATAATGAACATGCTATAAATAAGCAGACGCCCAGGAACATCAATTTGATGCCTTTTACCAAATCAAATGTAATCAGAAATACTTTTTTAATTCAAAAATGTGTTCTTACAGAGCTAAAAACCTTGGAAGAGGGCATGAAGTTATTTATTTTATTTTCTGTGTGCTTATAATAAGACATGAGCTGGTCTGAGATACTCGTTGTGTGAGATTCTCAACTCAGTAAAAGTACCATGTTTCTCACGTCACTGGCATCTTAACACTAAAATATCATTAAAATACCTTAAATGATCCAATGATTTTTAAGTTAAATAATAAAAATGTAAACTTTTAATACAGTTTTACTTTGACAGGAGTGACGGGTGGCACGCCGTTGGATTCGGTCTACACTTTTGAACAGTGTATTTCCAAACAGCTGAATTTGTCTTTTTTTTTCTTTTTTAATAGTGTCCTGTCTGGCAATGTGGCAATAAGAATTGTTGTCTTAATGCCTAAAAGAGCCCAACAGATTTTACTTTCACAAGCAAAGCCTTACTGCTTTCGCCATAGTGCTCCGCTTGATTTATACATGCAAGTAGCTTTATTATAATTTATGCAGGTGTAGCGTAGTTGATTCTGCGTTGTGTCTTGTGATGTTATTACACTAGATTGACACAGGGAATATTTCATGTTACATGGACACTGAAACAAGAAGGTAGAAGACAGAAAAAAATGAGAAAAGGTGAAAGACAAAAAAGGGAGAGAACGATACAACATCCCCAGTCTGCTTCTTCACCTGCAAAGAGAAATGTAAAAAGAACGGCACAACCAGCCAATTAAGTATTAAAGATACAATCAACCAAAGCCTTGATACCATCACTGAAGAATATACAGTATTAATCATTATGATATGTATAAAGTGCCAGGAGAAGATTATAATAGGGGGGTTTCTGTATGGAAGTGAACCTGTAAGTACCTGAATCCAAGCACCTGTAGGTGTTTGTAAGAGTGCGCTTGTGTATGAAAGGTTTATCCATGAGAAAAATGCTCAATAGTGGTTGTAAGGAGCCAAATACCCGCCCCCCAGAGCACCGAGGCAGACGTCAAGGGAACCAAAACCCCAGATGCCCCATGGGATCCCCACTTGCGTCTCATCTGATGGACGCCAAAGGTCCACACCAAACGCAAACAAGGCGACTTTTTTTGCCTTGATCGCCTGCCGATGGTCGCTTGACATTTCGCCCCTCTCTCGCAAACAATTCACGCTGACAAGGCAGCCAGTTTTCCCCCAGCTTGCATCGCTGTGTCATCAGATAGGAAGGTTCCTCTTGTCTGTTCAACTCACCATGGTGGAGAAGGATTTTACCAAGCGAGTCACGGTGCTGTATGTAATGCAGAAAGCAGAACAACAGCATCAGCGCCCCTGGGTCCACCAGATCCTCCAGAGACGCACCTGGTTGGGCGCGTACCATCACCTGTAGCTGCGTCTGGATGACGGTTACTTCCAGTCATTCCAGGACCCACTTTGAGGAGCTGCAGTCCCGTTTCAGGGGACAGATCACCATCCAGGACACAAACCACAGGCGTCTATATCTCTCATTTGTGTAAGGGCCACTGTTTGGTGACGTTTCTTCCTCAGGAAGTTCCTTTCCCGCGTCTGCTGTGGTAGAATTGGACTAAATGATTGTTCTGGACAATCATTGCTGTTCCATCACCATGGTATTTTTAATTCAATTTACTAATGCAAAATTGCAACCAGATGGTATTAATTATCTGACTGCTATAGCGGCAAAGTGTGCCATTGTGCGTGTAATAACCAAATCAACAGGCACATAATTTCCATTAAGACTTTGTGTGGTTTTAGACAATAATCTAAAAGGTTTTAGCATCATAACATTTTACACTTCTTTATTTTTTTTTATCAGAATGCCAGAAATGCTTTGATTGTCCTATTCCCAGTGCATGTTTTACACCTGAGGATCAGTGGTGGTGCACGGCCTCGTGGCATCATTTCCGGTGCAAATAATCACCTAATGCAGATATTGCTATGGTTTAAAGCTTCCCAAAATAGTAGTTGGCACAAACCACTATGAGGTTTTAGAGTTGTTTTACAATAGTGGAAGTATGCTTTTGTCTTGTCGCTTTATCCAGACTACCTGCTAGCTTCAGTCCCCAGAACCAAGTAACCTGGTTTTACACTAAAGAGTGCGGTCGCGATAGTAGCTGCTTTTTAGGTTTTTAACAAAGCCTTACATCGAGAATCCTGAACTAAACGTTTAACAATTTGTTTTGCTGCTTTTCACATGTAAAGAACATTGTACTTGCAGGTGACTTACCTGTTTTTATACATCTGGACATTGTGTATATAAACCAACCTTTGCAAATCTGGCTGTAGTTTTAAAAATGTATAAACCGGCATTCACATAAATCTTATTTTTTATGGATTTGTGTGACTGGAGAATGTCCATCACTTTAAACAACACGTTTTGTTGATTTTTGCATATTGAAATGAAATTTTTGCATATTGAAATGAAATGACATTTTCAAATTGAGTTAATAATTTCCTGTCGTACATTAAGAGCTCCTCTATTCTATAAGAGTTGTATTCCCACCTTAATTTACTTTCAAATATCTCAATGATTACTTCACTGGTAAGGCAAGGCAAGTTTATTTATAAAGCACTTTTCAGTAACAAGATGATTCAAAGTGCTAATGAACAGAAAAAAAGTACAGAGGGAAATATTCTCTTGAGTTTCACTGGAACAAGCTTCATCACTAATATTAAAAGCTTAATTGTTTCTATTCATACACTAACAAGTGCATACAATCCCAGTACTTGCATAAATAGGTACTCTAAGTACGTTAGTCATCTGGTAAAGACTGCTATGTAGATGTTAGAGTAGATAAGGGTTTGAGAATTAGCTATAGCTGGAGAGGTACTGAACATCAAATGGAAA
Organism: Fundulus diaphanus; assembly: GCA_037039145.1. Classification (NCBI taxonomy): domain Eukaryota; kingdom Metazoa; phylum Chordata; class Actinopteri; order Cyprinodontiformes; family Fundulidae; genus Fundulus; species Fundulus diaphanus. Next base: position 24,665,928 of record CM073136.1, read on the forward strand.
ATAAGGGCGGAAATCAGGTCGAACATCTATTCTCACTTTGTCTTTTGTAAGACGTGGGAAACTTGATGGTTTCTGTGATGGCAGGTTCATTTCCTGTCTGCAATGACGCCACACTGCAGCTTCTGCAGGCAGGGGCTGTAGGTGTGTGTCATGGTAGAGTACCTCTGACTTTGGGAATCAGTTGTAGGGCGTATAATTATTAAACAATGTATTCACACCTCTTACCCTTTTTGTAGCTCCTTTTTTAAGTCAAAGTACGACCACAAACGGAACTGTGTTTTATTGGGATTTTAGGTGATAGTCCAACGCACAGTAGTGCATAATTGTTTATTAGGGGTATGTCTCCAGCAACTCTCCACTATAGAAACCAACATCTTTGCTCATTCTTTTTTGCAGACTAGCTCAAGCTCAGATTGAATAGATTGAGGGTTTTGTTGACATTAACTTTCATGTCGTGCTACAGACTGGACTTTAACTGGGCCATTCTAGCACATCAATACGCTATGATCCAAACTGTTCCAGTGTAGCTCTGGTTGTATGTTTAGGGTTGTTATCCTGCCAGAAGGTGAACCACCACCTCAGTCTCTGGTCTTTTGCAGCTTCTATCAGGTTTTCTTTCAAGATTGCCATGTTTTCAGTCGCATCTGGTTTTGCATGAACCCAGCCTCCTTATCTTGATCAAAGGAAAACATCCCCTCTGGACGATGGTGCCCCCACCATGTTCCACAGCAGGGATGATGCGTTAAATGTGATTTTACATGTCTGACACAGTCAAGCAAACCAAAAAAGGGAAATTTTGGGTAACCTTTGGTCACATTCGGGCTAGAACACCTTCTTCCATTTTGCTCTGCCCCAGCCTGTAAACATCTTTTTCTTGCCACTCTTTCATTAAGGCCAGATTTTTGGTTGGCATGATTAATTGGTGTCCTGCCAACAGATTCTCCCACCTGAGCTGTGGATCACTGCGACTCAGGTAACTATTAAAACCAATCTGATTTTATTTGCGGGTAACAAAATATGTAATCTGAAAATAAAATCCACTTTTCAGATTTGTATTGGAAAAAACATTCAAGAACCATGTACCTGTATCATCTTTCCTCCACTGCACAAACACAATTGGTACTTTGTGTTGTATCACATAAAACCCCAGCAAGACACAGGTTTAAAGTTCTAAACAATTTCTTTTGTCTCCCTTAGTAATCATGCCACTCTGTAAAACAACACATCACTTAGCAGATTTGTTTCACAAATTGATCTCATGATCGACGTGATACCCGCTGTGCTTCAGCACCCTTTTATTTTCCTAACTGACTCATGGAAAAGTTACGAGTGATTCTATTAATCTACATGGCGGTTGGCTGACTTTATAATGTATATAACGGCTGACAGAGATTAGCCTTGCAATGCCTCAGTAAATGAAATAAACCTTTTTATAATAGTTTATCTATAGAGTAGGAGCGGGCTGCACAGCAAGCAGAGTTTGGGCTAATTTATCTGTGTGGTTCAAGCACAGCGTTAGGATATTAGGAGCTTTGGACAATTGGACCTTCACTAATATAAAACACCAGATGCATTGGCACACCCCGCATCAGAGATGCGGGTTGCATGTCGCCACCTCTGAGGTAAATATTCTTTTGTGACAAACTCAGCATGGCAGCAGCCTGCTGATCCGTCAGTTCACATGATCCTTGAACAGGAAGTGGCGAAAATCAAGTTATGCCTGCAAACAGCTCTGGTACCTCTGGTAATAACTCAAGGCTGGATCTCCACTCAAGAGGACAGCATCGTGGGTGGCTGCAAGTGGGGGGGAAAAAGCCCACTTGAGTAAGAGGCTTTTATTCAAGGGAAGTGGCTATGCGGTCATCTTTAACCATAAAACTGAGAGACAAAAAGAGTGTACATGAGGTGATGCACGTTAAAAAGACAGGTCACTTTATTTTTAGCATAAAGGAAACAGTGTAAAAAAAGGCAGTGCTGCAGATATGAGTTGCTCCAGCATGCGATTGGGAGAACATTGACCCAGACTGTGGCCTTTTGAAAGGTAGAGATGCTGTTCTACAGATTGTTTCCCATTAAGGTAAATGAACCCGTGCCAGGCACTGGAAGATGAGACTGAGTTTTGCTTTGTAGTTTTCTGCTCAGAGCTTGTGGCAAAAAAAAAAAAAAAAAATCCACGGCTTCTCTTTTCTGCAGCATGCTAATTGTGACAGGAAGTGATGTGCTGCTCTTCATCTCTGCCTTTAGTGGCTCTCTGACAAATTTAGTTCACCTGCGTCAGTGCTGCATGCCCACATGGGTTTTGGTAGCGATGCATGTCGTTCCGATCTTTACTTTTCATGTCTGCTGGATGCTATATTTGCTTCAGCCACTATTAGAAGTAAAGGTAGGCAAAGAAAATCATGATATTGTTTAAATTGGAAAGAACATTCTGATCCCCTCTGCAAATACTGTTAAAAGAGAGGTTATGGGAAGGATAGGTCTATTGTTCAGCATTTAATAATGCTCAATATCCAGATAAAAGGTTATATTAATACAATTTAGCTGCAACATAACCAAAGGCATCTCATGACAAAGCCTTAAATGTAATGTAGGCATTTAATACCAAAATATAATGTAATAAAAGTAAATGTAACTACTCCAATCATGCACTTTTGAATGTTGACTGAACTCTTAAAACACGGACTCTGTGTCCCTTCATGGGGTTTTGCTACTATTCTGTGACTCGGGAGCTCCCCCTATAGGACAAAGACTGGAAGCGCCATCTTGCAGTAAAGCATGATTCTTTCTTTTGGCATTTGGGTTTGAAAACATAAATAAAAGCTAGGAAGTATATATTTGAACTTATCCCCTGGTAAAGATTCAAAGTTCCTAAAATCAAGGTAAACTTTTTCTGGGGTAGCATAACTTCAAAGTGATTTTTTCAGAAAAACTATCATTCGATGAGATTTTTTTCATGTGAAAGTCTCAGATTAAAAATAAAATGCTTTTAGCAAAATCACTGAAGCCCTTTCCCATTGCAGCCCCTGACAGTTCCTAAATCAGAGCCCCACAGTTCCTAAATCAGAGATATATTTGATTTCCTTTTTTAAAGTTCTACATCGCGTCCTTAAATTGATCAAAGTGTCTTTGAACTTTTATGTACAAAAAGATGACTTTCTATTTCTATAGGAATGATAGAGGCCTATTTTCCTAAGCCACTCACCAAGATGAGAAAGACAAGAGAACGCATTATCCGAGTGAGGCAGATACAGGTCAATCTTCATGAGACAGGAAATGGCTTCAAGAAAAATAGGTGCTTTAAATGGCCAGTTCGACTGGAAAAGCACTATATACATTCAGCTAATTTACCATTTTCTCGCCTAATCTTGAAATATATACACACACAAATCTGACCTGGAAAATGCTGAAATCTGATTCCAGACTTTTCTAGGCTGCATAGGAACCCTTTTATGTGTTTGAAAGCTGAAATGAGATGTGGATTTGGTGGTTATTATATTGCTGTCTTGTAAAAATGGATCGAATGACTCCACAAGTTCTCACCTCTGTCTGCACTTTTTATGCCTTGTTTGAGAATCATCATTATTCTCATGTTTAGGTAAAGATTAGTGTAGAGGGATTATCTTCTACAAAAACAGTGAACAACACATTTGAGTTCATAGAGGTTCTGGTGTATTTGGACACTAACAGCACAAAGATTGTTGTAGTAGATAACCTTTATTGGTAACAGCTTGGTTTTACAACATATTGCACCTGTAGTCATTGAATAGATAATCAGAAGTGACTAACTTAAAAAATATAAGGACACTCTTTAATTTAGATAATAAAACTAACCAGGCAGCAAAGAAAAAAAAAAGAACAAACTAACTAAAACCTACTGATGGTCCTTAGCTTAAAAAGGTAACAAGTGTGAAAAGTACTTTGATTAAGCAAGCAACAGAAGCAGAAAGACAAATAAAATGAAAATTCCTACATACATTGTGCACATGAACTTGTGTAACTGTAAATACAGTTCATTGTGACATACTTTTCATTTAAAACAGCAGAATCCTCAGAGTGAGCTATTGGTGTTCAAAACACAACACTAAAGCCAGAGTTTGTTCTCGCCACAGCCTGTCTGCCCAGCTGATGGACAGCTGTTGTCTTGTGAAACCAAATCTGACGTCATCATCACCAAGCACTTCCAAAGCAGTCGCTCACCTTCATCTGACTTTAGACTACGTGTAGAGGAGACATTAAGACAATCAGTGAGCAAATCTTTTTTGTTCTAGTTACTGTAAAAGAGGAAAAGAAACTGACACTTGCAGTGCCCTCCAAAAGTATTCACGCCCCTTAAAATTGTACAGATTTTGTTTTGTTACAACCACTAAGGTCAACGTATTGTCCAAGAAGGTTCTGTGATAGAGCAACACAAACAAAATGCATAATTGTGGAAGGAATTGTATCTGAAAAGTGGATTTGTACAGCTTCCTGGGTTACTTCCTGTCTTCAGTAGTCAATTTATATGTAAGTATAGTCTGTAATTTACCTTCTGTATAAATCCACCTGTTCTGTACAGACCTCAGAGGTTTGTTGGAGAACATCGGTGAACAAACTGCATGACGAGGACCAAGGGACAGAGCGGGCCAGAGATAAAGCTGTGGGCAGGGTTTACTTTCTATAACTAATATCCAGGCTTTGAAGTTTCAGAGCACTGTGCAATTGGCACAACTATAAACCTACCTAGACATGGTCTGCCACCTCAACTGACAGGTCACACCAGGAGACTGTTAATCAGAGAAGCGGCCAAGAGGCCAGTGGTAACTCTGAAGAAGCTGCAGAGATCCACAGATCACGTGGGAGAATCCTGTTAGTTTTGCCCTGTACAAAGCTGGCCTTCAAGGAAAAGTGGAAAGCTTAAAGCCAATGTTAGAAGAAATTCCTGGGAAGTCTTGTTTGCAGTTTGCCACAGGCCATGTAGGGGAACCAGCAAACGTGTGGAAGAAGGGGCTTTGCCCACCAGAGAGCAAAACTTAACTGTTTTTGGCCTCCATGCAAAATGCTCTGTGTGGCCAAAAACTAGGCTGGAAAAGACTTAAGACTGAGACAGCGGTACAACGATAGAATCAACGCAGGTTCATGCATTGGTACAGACCAGTCAAAGAATCTGTGGCGAGACGCAAACATTGCTCCGAAGAGCCGCTCTTCAACCTGCCCAACTGAACTAGAGTTATAATAACATCTGTAGACGTCCGAATCTGGTACAGACATGCCCCGAAAGGCTTGCAGCTGCGAACATAAATGCATGACTTTGTGCTGTTCTGTCACATAAAAATTCCCTGCTAAACACATTTAAGCTTGTGGTTGTAACGTGACGTGCTGCGGAAAAATCCAGCCGTAGGAATACTTCTACAAGACACTGTATGTGGATAGATGTAGTGTAAGAATGTTAAGATCGAGAGCACAGTAACCACTGAAGGTATTAGAGAGGCCTAATGCCAACAGAAAGGGCAGTGTTTGAGCAGGTATGTTAAAGGTGCATAGCGCAAGTTCCAGAGTTTTTGCAGACGTCTGCCCCCTCTGGTGACCAGTTGAAATGACACCAATGTTGTGCATGTGCATCATGGGAGAAGAGGAAAAGCGTCTGCCGCTGCAACTGCACAGGTCTTTTGTTTAGAGGCGTGATGATATTGAAGTTCGCCCGTGTTCTCTCTATAGAGGAAACTGTGGCAAATAGAGAAAAACTAATTTTACACGTCAGGCAATTGTAAGGGCATGTATGGGAAGTAAAATAAAGGGCATTTAACTTCAAAACTTGCACTATGCACCTGTAATGCTGGAACATCCAGCTAAACAGACAGGCTTTGATATTTTATTCACTGCCAAGCAACATAAAAAGTATTAGCTGCTTTCAGTTTACAATGATCTCACATCACACGGAGTCCAACCTAAGGTCTGCTCCCTTTTATACAGATCTATACACATAAGGAAGGATCATGAGCAATGTCAGCTTCACTCTGTAAGTATTCAGTTGCAGTTAGACATTTATGGTAAGAACATCCATAACAGAAAATAAATAGCATCTGTTTTTCTCTTTAAATTATAAATTACAAAACTGAATAATTTGTATTATAAAATACTTGTATTCATATAGCACTTATTGAATCACTAAATATTAGACATTAAAACTGGCTGATATTTAAATTCTATTTATCATTTTGAGAGAAAATGATGCGTTTCTTTACTTCGTCATTCAATCTCGTTTTGTTTGATTCCCCTGCATTATCTCTGTGTAACACCGGCGTTTAAGGTAGAATGGTGACAGAGGTCGGTTAAACAAATGGTACATTTGTAACACTTTGTTTTCGCTTAGTCTGGTTGAATTACACAAGCTCTGCTCTGTCTCCAATAACGTATAAAAATAACTAAAAACCTCCCGCACTCCAACAAGCAGCAAACATCCTGAAATGTCCATTGAGTAGTTAGGTGAAACTGCAAGCTCACGGATTTAGAAGACCCACAGCAACAGGAAGTGACATCACCAGTGACAAAAACCAAGGTGCTGATTTGAACAGGACGCTGACTGCAGAACAGATTAGAAGATGCCCTGTAATGGAGGAAAAGTGTGAGTCCAGATGTGTGGGAGAAGCAAAAAAAGAAGAAGAAAGGTGAAGCTAGAAGAACTCACTGTGATGAACAGCCATGCTGTTCTCCTTCCAGCCGTTGCCCTGGTACACCCTGCAGGTGTAGGTGTAGGGCTTCTCGTCGGCCATCGGGGCCCAGGTCAGGCGGCACAGGTTGGGGGCCACCAGGCTGACGTTGCTCCTCCTGCGGTCCTCTGTGGACACGTAGACGACGGCGTTGGGGTAGGTGGAGCCCACCAGCCGGCTGTCTTGGCGATACTCACAGTAGGGGCCAGGGACCAGGTCGCTGGCCAGGAACTCACAGTCTACCCTGACGTTTCTCTCCAGGTACGTCAAACACGTAAACATCTGGGGCCCGCGTGGCGTGAACAGGTATGTGTACAACGAGCTCACTGAAAGAAATGCAAATCAGATTATTTATTGAAACCCAACTGTAAACAAATTTTATGCCAACCGGGTAGCTTCTTAAGGCAACTTCATCCCTGTCACTCTGATCAGCTCAATCTGCCCATGTGAGGAAAAGCACTTCCTCAGCATGATGCTACCACCACCATTATTTATTCTGGGAATGGTTTGTTCAGGGTAATGGGCAGTGTTACCACATGGCGTTTTTAATTTAGGACACAAAGCTTAATTTTTGGCATCTGACCAGAGCACCTTCCTCTGTGTGTGTGTCCCAGACACATCTTTAAACACGACTTTCTTTTGCCACTCTTACCTATAAGGCTAAATTGGTGGAGTGTATGAATATTAGCTGTAATGCTGTGAAGAAATGTGCATACACCGGGATTCTAGTCACTCATTAAAGAGACGTCTGAAGACATCTGGTTGCATTTGATTTAATTTAGGGGTATCACATTAAAGGGAGCTGAAAACAAATGCACACCACACTCTACAGTTTGTACCTGAAGGTATCCTTTTCCATCTACTTCACTACGTTGCAAAGTGCTGCTTTGATTCTAATAATCTACATTGAAATAGGCTTGTTGAAATGTAGTTTGATGAGAGAAAATGTGAAAAATTTCAAGCAGTAAAGATATTTTTGCAAGCTGACAAATGCAGGCTAACTGATTGTTAGAAGAGCAAAGGAATGGGAAATACTATGGTGAGATAAAATCTGCCATTCAGGAATAATCATTATCACTATTATTACTGCTGATTTTTTTTAGATCGTATCTGTTTAAAATGATGATCAGCATTGTTTTACTTCTAACAGATTTTTTGCTTGAGTGGATGAGGTTGGTACAGCGGCCTGCAACAGCATCTCCTTTTTTCAAACATTTACTGCCAGGTTGAAACAAAGGGAAAAAATGACATACTGTGAGTTTGATGAGTAATCATTATTCTGCCAAAGAGGAGGCAAACCGCGACCAGCAGATGCAGCTCCATGGCGACGGCTTTCTGTCCGACCTTCACACCACAGTCCTGCCCGGCAAAGTTTAACACGGGACACGGCATGAGAAAGTTACCATGCAACGCAATTTCTGATCAAGGAAAACGATGAGTGAACGCCGAGTACAAACATACAGACCTACAAACGAAGCCCTAAATGCGGGCCTGGCGCTACAGCTCTACCTGCAGCCTAAGCGCAGACAGGACTACGCCTATGCGGTCTAGTTGCACTGCAGCAAACTGCACAGCTCCATGCGCAGTTTGCCCTCTGCAGGTGAAACACCCCAACAGCCATGCAACCCGCCTTTATCGCATGCAAAACCGCATGCAAAAATGTACACGTTTCCCCCAAAATATCCGTGTCTGGTGTATTTAATCCAGAAGCGGGGGCCGTCGCACTTACCTGATGTTTGGTCCCCGAGCGGCATGTGCGTTTCGCTGCGCTGGAGCGCCGTTGTGCGCCGCAGCATCAGCAGCATCAGCAGGACGCTCAGGACTGAGCGGCTGAGGATGTGGCCCTGAGCAGCTCGGCTTCACTTAAACACACAGGCACACTCATGCTAGGAATAAAATGAATCAGTATAGTACATCTATTCAACAATTTTTCCCCAAATCATGCGTTTTTTCCCGTCAGCTCATTTGATTAGTGTGAATCTGAATACTTAATGTAACATGTTCAGTTTTTAAACATTTAAGAAAAATAAAGCCGGTGAGCGTAACTGTATTGTTTAATGTCACTTTCACGTGTTTGGGCAGAGGCTCAGGGACTGGGGGGGTGGCAAGTTGGCAACGGTGCTAAGAACAAGAGCTCCCCCTGCAGGACGAAAAGAGGAAGAACCAATATTAAAGCAAAAAATGTCAAATCGGGACACAGAGAAATTGCGTCCGGGGTTTCTTTATCGTCGCTTATGGCCTGTCCCAGATCAAAAACGTTAAAAAAAATCTATTTAATTCAGTTTATTTACATGTGACCAATTCCCAACATGGTGTCTCAAAGCACTTAACAAAAAAAGGGGGAAAAAGGAGAAAAAAGTCAGTTCAACCTTACATTCCATCTGATCCTAGTTATCAAATAAGGCTGTCAAGTAGTGATGGGTCCGGCAACACCGAAACCCAAACGCTTCATGACGCCTCATCGACCCATCACTACGTCTGCCCAACAGTGGTGCGCTCCGATCAGCACCTGGCGTTCACAGAGGCGGGCCGTGGTATACAATCTCACCAGAGTTGCAAAATGGTAAAAAAAAAAAAAACTTGGTTTATTATTATTTTGTTTATAGTTCAGCTTGGATTTTTTTTACTGCGTAGCATAGCTTTGCTGTGCGTGCTGAATCCAGATGCTGTGCGCGAATGCACAGGCGCGCAGCTTAGAGGGAATTACTGCTTTTAAATACAGTTTGGCGCGTCAGTCAGTTCGAAACAGTTCCTGTATCGGTCACGTGACTTTTACATTGCGATACGCGCTTCGACACGCATCGACACAGGTTTCGCTCTGTGAGCTCGACACATGCGCCGACGCATCGGTGTTGCCGGACCCATCACTAGCCACGACTGACAGGGCTTTTGAAGAAGACAGAGACACAAAAGATCCCAGATGCACTGATCCAGGAGTACTTTCTATGAGAGAAATGTAAACACTTAATGACAGTACTTGTTCTTTAATTGGCTTCATCTAGGAGAGAAACACAGCTGGGCAGATTAACTCTGCCGGTTTTCAAGTCTAGAAGTTGAAAGAGAGAGCACATAAAGCTAGTTGCAGTAAAGGCTCAGCCAGAAGCTCAACATAACCCAAGCCACTCTAAATCTAAGCTTTATCAGAAAGAAAAGTCTCAAAAGGAGACAGGGTGTCTTCCTTGCAGACTGAATCTGGGAGTTGGATCCACAGGAGATGAGTCTGATACTTCTAGAGAATCTAGGAACCACCAGTAGACCTGCAGTCTGAGAGTGAAGTTGTAGAGCAATCAGGGCTTTATGTGTAAGAAAGAAAATTTGAAATCACATTTTGGATATGACAAGGAGCCAAAGAAGGGAAACTAAAATAGGAGAAACACAATATCTTTTTTAAATTTTAATCATAAATCTTGATCAGCTGAAGGCTTTTAGGTGTATTTTGTGAAGTTCCTGACAGTAAATAATTAGAATAGTTCAGCTTTGAAGTAATAAATGCCTGGACTAGTTTTTCAGCATCTCTCCTGGACAAGTGTTAAGAATTATGCGATCACAGAGGCTGGAGTTGCAGAAAGTAGTTAACAGGGACACAGCATGTAACCCATGGATGCTAAGGACTTCACAGCTGTGGCATGCATAGACAAATGGACAGTTATCTCGGGGCAGAATGGACACGTGGATAGCCCTGGAGCCAAGCTCTTTCAATCTAACCATGACACGTATCCCAAAGACAACATGTGAGGAACCGACCAATCCTGGAGCAGGTTTTGCTGATCTATATAAGCTGACAGTTGGGCACTCTCTCGTGTCCGGAAATCTACCCATCTTGCATTGTTTTGTGTTTGAGAGTCCATCACTGAAGCTGTAAACATCCCTCTGCCTTGTTAGATTAAACATCTTAAAGTATAGTTTGTAACATAACCACTATGTTTTATGTATAAATACATTAAAGTGTAATGGTAACAAACTGTTTGGTAGAACGGTTGTTAAAATTATTTCAAACTCCACTGGTTAAAACTGATGTTGGGCAGTAGCATGCTGTTTTTTTTTTTTTAGGTGTGGTTGAAATTAGTGAATAAAAAGGGGCGTGTGCGTCGGCGCGGGGCGGCTCGTCAGGAGAGAAAGACGCACACTGTCAGATCTGTGCAGCGGGAGATTTTATTTGTTTGAATGTTTAAAACTAGTTAAAAACCAATGGAAAAAGATAAAACAGCAGTCAAAGTTCGGCCCAGCGCCACAGATCGTGTATTTAGGAACCTGATCGCAGTTTGCACCGAGAGGATGCCGATGATGTCTTTCTTTCCGAGGGGAAAGAAAGACGCTCCCGGTGAGATCTGGACTTTTTCTTTTTGGGGATTTTTTGGTGGTACCACTCTCTTATCTTTTTGGAGGGGGTTTTGACGTTTGGATTTTTCATCTTGGAACGGGACTTTGGACATAAACGGAAAAACATTTCCAGGGCTTTGTTTTGGTTTTGGAGGATATGGAACTCCATTACGGACATTATTCTTAAAAATAAAAAGAACCGGCAATTTTGGACTTTCAATTATTTAGGTTCTTTGCTGATTTAAACTGAGTGATTTGAATTTAACATAATTAGTTTTTGAAGGATTTTTTGTTATTGATCTATTTATCTGAATAACTATTGTTATTTTGTATTATTCTTGTCATGTTTTGCTATTGAATATATATATATATATATATATATATATATATATATATATATATATATATATATATATATATATATATATGTGTGTGTGTGTGTAAAATTTTAAATCGTGTATCATTTCCCTTCCACTTGTATGAAGTGATGTTGGTTGGCTACGTGCAATCTCGACAAAATACATTGAAGTTTGTGGTTGCAATGGGACAAAGTGAAAAAGTTGAAGGGGTGTGATTATTTTCCCAGGCAGCTGCAAAAGCAGTTTGATAAGATGTGGAAATTTCTGTCTAATCGGGCAGGCTACAACGGCATCAGCAAGTTTCACTATCTGAGCTAGAAGTATGTAAATAATCACAATATGTGGCCCTGCAGCCATGGCAGATTGTGGACCGTGATGAAGATTCAAAACAAACCATGAAAACATTCAGGTTGATCTGAACTAAAACACTGCACGGTTAAACAGACGGATCCGTGACAAAGGCCCCGTTATGTTTGTTCTAATTGTGCCGTTTGTCTGCATATTGGTGGAGGACAAACTCATCTTGGTTTTGTCACCTTTTTCTGCCTGATCATGATCTAGATCTATTTTCTCACTTCCTCCGAAGTCTAACTTCCACAAATTGAATGTGAAAAGAAGACGTGGCCAGAATTGTATGTTCAATAGATTGTGATTGATTCCAGTGAGAGCAAACAATTAAGGCAAATGTTACATTTGCTTTATTCTTTTCACTCTTGAACTAGTAATATTTTAGATCTCATTCACTTGGAGATCACGACATTCCTAAAACGTTAACTCAGTTGTATAGTTTATTCGATTGAAGAATGCAGACAAAAGCTCTTCTTTCATCTGCAGTGTATCAGCAGCATCCAGCGGAGCAGCCCAGACCACAGCCACAGAATCCCAGTCGAATACTCTTGGCAGGAATCCCCACAACCTGCTTTCTCAGTTATTTATATATTCAAACCATGTAAGACAAGTGAACCACAACAAAAACGAAATGTTAATGTATGAAATGAAAAGTCAGTGTGGAGGAGGCGGCGTGTCTCGCCGTCAGCCGTGGTTTGCGCTGTTCTTGGACCTCTGCACGACTTCTGTGTGTCCCAGGAGACTGCTTCAGCGTGGCAGTTGTTCGCTGGCTGTCCAGGAAAGACCTTGACAAAATGGATGAGCTGTGTGAAGGAGAGACAGAGGATACTGTAGGTTTAGCTCGGTGAATTACACAATATGGACTGTTGTGAAGGCACAGTTCATCTTGCTTATACACTAAGTAGGAGCCACACAGCCCTAGTAAATGTTTAGAGGAGCATTATTGTGAGGTGACTGATGTCACATGAATCAAAACTAAACTCACCTTGCAGGAGAACCCCAATAGGCTAGAAAGAATAAAATATATAAAATAAGGAACGTGGATGAGAGGTGTTCCTTTTGTTATGAAGATTCTGCTGCAGATTCTGCTAGGTTTCAGTGGATTTTCAGAACAACCTTTTAGTAGATCAACTGTGTGTTACAGGATGGCGCTTTCGTGTTTTCAACCCCAGTGTTAGTTGGTCGGTCAGTCACTTACTGGTTTCCAAACTGCTTCCGTATTATTATAACAATAATAAGGTCAAATTGCGGACACGTCATGTAAAGGACCCACACAGCTCAAACTGTGGGACCGACACGCTCTGGGTGAAGAGACAGAAAATAACCATGATCTTTTTGGTTCTGTTTGGCAGACGTTTTGTTATTTACCAAAATTGCCTCACAAGATAGTTTTGTTTAATGTCTTATGTTTCATTTGTACCTTTGTGAGACATTGTACGATTGTTTTAATAGGGAAATGCTGCTGTTTTTGCATTTTGCAAAACTTTGGCTGTAATCATTCTGTCTGATCCTGTCTGTGAAATCCCAGCCTGCAGTCATGGTGACCTCACTCTCTGCCTGCTTTAGCTCCACTCAGGTAAACAGGTCTGAGCAGTGTTAAGAATTAAAAAATATATCTTAGTAGGGGTGTCTCCCTTCTCTGTTGCTGGGTAGAAGAACAGGGCGTTTTATTGCCCTGAGGGGGGTGGTCAGAAGGAGAGGAGATCAGTCATCCTCCCTCTGAGCCATGCAGGAGGAGTTTAAAGTTGATAAAAGGAATGTCTTGGTAAAACTTACTTCAGACAGACAGACAGACTTCTCGACCGCGTGGTGAAAGATCTCGATTGGTAATGTAACTCTGTCTCCATATTTAATTTCTATGAATTAAATATGTATTTAAACTGTTCTACCTCTGATCAATGCTTCCTCATTTATAGCCAAATCCGGAACTGGGAAAGATGGGTTTTTAATAGACATGTAACAGCAAGCCGGTAAAACCCGATCTTAACAGCAGCTACACCTGCGGTGGCTCCAATTAACTGGAGGTGCTGCACCTGAGAAGCCCACTATATATTCCAGCCTCTCCCAATGTATAACTGCCAGATTCTTGAAAGCCATTGTGGGAGTAAACCAGCCAGTGTTACTGGATGGGGCGACAGTGGCGCAGTGGTTTTGTGCATTTATGCCCCTCAAATGCGCATCCCACTGAGGGTGGGATAGTGTGTCCCGATACTCCAGAGGGGGTATTTAGCCCCGCCCTTTTTGCGCCCTCGGTTCATACTGAAGCCTTCATCAATGTGGACTTCACTGAAACGTATTACCCACAATTCATTGCTGCATGTGACGTTTTACACTACAAGGTGAAAATATTTGATCTAAAAAGACCTAAAATCATACTGCCACATTAATTAAATGACTAATCACCACTTTTCGTTTCTTAAAGTAAATATTATGTATTTTTAATTGTAAAACTGAAACAGTAGCAGCCGGTTTAATTTTGTTCTTTCTGTTTTGTTGAATTTGTTTGATGTATTTGCACTTTAAAATGTCTGAAAGCACCAAGTAATGTTTTGCATGTCTATTTGTTGACGTTGTTTTACCCTTAAATGTGTTTCTGCGCAAGTAAACAGCCAGTTATGTATGTATGTATGGAAGCCTCACCTCTGTCAGTCTGTCCCAGAGCAGCTGTGGCTACTAACATAGCTCACCACCATCAGGGTGTGAATGGGTGTGAATGGGTGTGAATGGGCGAATGACTGACTGTAGTGTAAAGCTTTATCGTTAGACTTGATAAAGCATTATACAAGTACAAGCAATTTACCCTTTGATTGCTTGCCTGTTATTAACTTGTTTAGTTCCTGTGGATTTACCTGCCTGTCTTGCCTCTGTTAGATTCTCCTGTGGCTTCTGATTCTGGACATCGGAAAACCCTAAACCGTCTCTCGATCAAGTCTGCCAGTTTGTGTCCCTGTTGGATACTTCTGCCTTTCATGTGTCTCTCGTTACTAACTCAAGCCTGGATCTCTTATTCTCCCCTTGCATTTGTCCATTTGGAAACCTCAGCCTGTTGACTGATATATTGTGTATGACTCTAGCCTGGACTACAGATTCCATTTCTGTATCTACCCCTCTCTCATACTACAAGAAGTGTAGTCAGTGATTCAAATCACTGATTCAGATAACATTGTTGCCAGAGAGGATGGTGTATTAGTGTCAATGAGTATGGCACGGTACACCATGGACAGGTTGCTTGTCCATCACAGACAAAACAAAAATGTCCAATTAACCAAACATGAAGATTTATTTTTTATTTTTTAGACTGTCGGGGTAAGCTGTAATACCCAGAGAAAACCTACACATACTCAAGGAAGATCCTTGATCCTATGCAACAAGTGAGGATTAGAATCCAGGGCCTTTTTCCCTACAAGGTAACAGTCCTAACAAGTTACAGCCACATGCAACCTCTGTATATTTTTTATACAAGGCTAAAAGAATTAAAGGAACACTTTGAAAATCCACAAGATCTCAGTTAGAAAAAAGATCCTACTGTATTTCCGTACTGGTACAGAACAGGTAATGTGTTAGGAACAAAAGGATGCTGCATCATTTGATAAAGATGAAGATTATCAACCCACAAAAGGCTTAATCTAACATCACAGATAAAGCGAAACTGACGCAGATGTCTGGTCCTATTGGCTGAAATGTCCATACAGCCACTCAAAATAATCCTCAGTAGTTTCTATAGCCGCTATGCGTTTCTAGGCATACCTGACATCATTGGAGCGTGCTCTTTATGAAATGACAGATGGTGTCCTCCTGGACCAGATTCTGGACAAGATGGACCTAAACATCTTGTCCAGAATGGACAAGATGGAGGCCAGTCAATGGTATCAATCCCTTCATCCTCCAGTAACTGCCTGCATACTCTGTCTACATGATGCCAGGCATTATCATGCACCAAGAGGAACCCAAAACCCACTGCACCAGCAAAGGGTCTAAAAGCGCGTCTAAAGGTGCGTTCACACAGACGGGAACAAGGCGAATGGTAAGAGTGGTTTACATGTTATCCTTATGTAAAGGCGTGTTCAGGAGCGAATTAACTGTCTGCGATGCAAACCGGGTAAATTGGGCAAATAGAGCAAAGCAAAACTGCAAATAGGCAGGGTGGATGTGCATCTAGAGCAAAACGAAATTTCGTTCAAGTTCAACAATCTGAACTTTTCTGTCAATTTGTGCTCGTCCATTTGTTTAAGCAAGAACATGTTTTTTTATAGGTTACATATTTAGACAGTACAATTAGGCTATATTTCTACTGAGCAATGATGGATTTACTGGCTGAAGATGCCTGTAGTTTGAGTCCCAGATGGTGATCTGTCCCCCGTCACGGAGCAGCAGGTCTTCATACTGGGTCCGCTGCCACTGAAAGCTCCTAATTGATGTCGCGGTGAAGTGAGCTGGGCCAAAATTTGCTGCGTTGTCAGCACAAATTGTTTGCGAGAGAGAGGTGAAATGTCAAGCAACCAATGCAAAAAATGTGCCTCTTTTGTGCTCAGTGTGAATGTACCTTAAGGATTTCAGTCAGGGTGCCGTCAGTTATCCTACCAGTCTACGCGTCCCTCCATGGATATGTCTTCACAGACCAACACTGACCCACCACCTAACAAATCATGCAGAACAATGTTGAAGGCAGCGTAATCTTAACTATAGCTTCTCCACACCCTTTTACATGGGTCACATGAGCTCAGGGTGAACCTGCAATCAATTGTGAAAAGAACAGGGCACCAGTGCCAAACCTGCCAATTTTGATGTTCCATTCGAGCTCTTCGGTGCCAAGCAGTGAGCACCGGGCCTACTAGAGGATGTCTGGCCCTTAGGTGCCCTGTTTCTAATGGTTTGGTGAGAGACATTCACGCTAGTGGCTGGCTGGAAGTCACTTTGGATGAGTACTGCCTCTGCTGGGTCAAGATGTTTTTTGACAAAAGGTTCTGTGTGTTTAGTAGTTGTCTTTTCTTACTGTTGATTCTGGGACACTGACCACAACTGAAGTATATGGGCCTGTAGTGCTTTAGATGTTGTTCTGGGATTTTTGTGACCTCTTGGATACGTTGTTATGCTTATGGTGCAATTTTAACTTTGTCCATCTTGTCCCAGTTTAACGTTTTGCAGTTTTAACAAGTTTTTTTTTTTTTTAGGACTATTCTTTATTTACGTCATCCATGTTTTAATCAGATCTGACAAGCTTCACTGTGTCTGCTTAAGAAAAGCAACCCCACAGCACGATGCTGCCACCACCATGTTTCACCCTGAGGATGGTACAGCTTGTATGCATACTTTTTTTTGCATAATTGCCACGTAACGAAGACAAACTGCAGTCTATTGTTGGGAATGTATGTGATAGACCAGCACAAAGAATTGCATTATAGGGAATTTGTTTTACAAATAAAAATTTTATAGCTGTGGTGTGCATTTATATGAAGTCTTTTTCACTCTCAATAAAGGCCATTGTAGCCAATTACCTACAGAAGTAATGTAATTAGTTAACCGAGTCCACCTGAGAATTATTTATTCACAGCATACCTTTGCAAGGCACTCGGATTCCCAAAGGTCTCGAATTCAGCAGCTTAAATCTGTGAATAAGGAGCAAGAGGTTGTGTGTATTGACATGTGATCCTCTGTTCCTTGGTAAAACATAAGGTGAAAAAATCAATATTAAACCTCATACAGCACTGAAATGTCCCCAAAGTCCACCGGAGCAGCATTCTCACCCCCTCCCCTCCCTCTCTTTCTCCGTTTCTGTCCCCCTCCTTCTCTGCTCCTCTTCTTCTATAAGCCGACCTCTACTGTATCTACCCCCGGCATCGTACTGCAGAGCGCTGAGGAGGACTCAAAATGCATCAGAGAAGGTGAGTGTGCTTCACAGATAATCATGTCAATCAGATCTGCTGAAGTGTGCCGTAAAGACTACTCCTCTTTTTGTTTTGTTCGCTGGGATGAAAATGTTTGGCTGCAAACTGCAAAGAAGCGTTTTTAAAGAGAAGGTCTGTGCGAGTCAAACTAAATGTTGCTAGACTGCCTTTTGTGTACTCTTAATATATTCAGTGCGAATAGATGAATGATCATCCTGTGCTGTCTACAGATGTTAGACAAAGGAATGCGTCAATATTGGCAACTCACCAGTGAAGTTTGCGGCTCGTGTCTTTGCGCCGTAAACTGTGAGACTGTTTTGTGATCAGATGCTGGGTGTTACTGTACTTTTTCTGCTGAGCCACAGAAATATGATATCCATGCCACCCATATCTGATCCTGATCTTTAAAGCACAGTCAGCTTTTTTTTTTTTTTTGGAACTTCAATGATGCAGAGACTCAAAAGCAAAACAATGGTGATGCCTGTTTGCATTGCTTTTAAATGGATGATTTATTTTTCGTATTTCTCCAGGAATCTTGGGAGAATGTTTCTTCTGATTACAGTGTTACTCTTTGGTAAGAAGATCTAAAAAAATGTCCTTTTTCTAACATTGGAGTTTCACATATGACACCAAAATACCCACAGAGTGTGTGTTTTACCATCCTTTTGGTGTCAGGCTTTGCATCGGCTCAGAAGGTGGTTCAGCTGTCCTACTGCTCCGTTGCTGAGAACAACCTCAGGATAGACTGCAAGTACGCACTTCCAGCTGAGTCACCAGAACCCTTCTGCAAGTACACGCAGGGGGAGAGACTCCTCGACACCACCAACCCGGACGAGGAGCAGCACGCTCCCTACAAGAACCGCGCCAAAGCCCGCATCTTTCCGGGTAACATCTGCCGCCTGCTTTTCAAGAACCTGCCCAAAGGCAAGTCCAACTTCACCTGCAACATCAGGCTGGGCGACTCAGCCACAGCCACCAAAACCTCAGTGGTCGACAAAAGTAAGCCGCTCGCCCTCGCGGTCATTGTTCTCTACTGCAGCTGTGCACTTCCTGTTATTTTTAGATGCAAAAAAGGGAAACGTCGCTTTTCTGACATAGGAATATTTTCCTTCTGTGTAAACTTTGCAGAGCTGCTGCTTCCCTGCTCAGCATGGAGTGTCCTGTTACAAAGCTGCAGTGGCCTACTGCTGACCTTGATGACTCTTCCTACGCTGCTGTGAAGCAGACGCCATACAGCTGCATATGTTAACACTTGCTTCCACAATCACTTGGTGACTGATACTGGACTCTTCAAATTGTGTGTATGCACAAAGTGCAATAGGTCATACTGAATGTACGTATAAGGAATGTTCGGTGTGTCATAGGGCTCTGTTCTCTGCATTATATAAACTAGATACTAAGCACACAATCTACTGCATACTCTTTGTACTCTACGATACTTTCACGTGTAGGAGACTGTTGGGACTTACTAGGTCCTGAGAGACTTTACTGAGCAAATTGCATGGATATGACCTAAATTTAGGCCTATTTAAAATCTGAAGTCAGTTTTAGCTGTAGTTAACAAATGGAAGATTTAAAGCTTTAGCCTCTAGTCTTTTTAACATGATAATATTTATCTATATCTATGATGCAGTTATAAGAGGTTTTAAAGCAAGTGTGACAACTTTGCCATATCTCAGCTAAAAATCTATCCAGCTCGAAAGTTATGAAACTTGGCACTCTGCAATACAGAATCATTGCTGTGTTTGACCTCTTTTAAAGGTAGGCAAGCTATTTATTTCCACCTGAGTGAAATTTGTCCCATGTGTCTCAGCAAGGGCAGACTGTGGCGACCTCAGGCCAGGCAGGTCCGACAGAGGAGAGGGTGCCGCCATTTATCAATAAGGATTGAAATAGGGCTACAAGGAACGCCGACAGAGATCAAATCTGGTCTTCAGAGGCTTTTTTTGACAGGAGCACAAAAATGCATGCATGAGCAATCATTTCTCTCTGGTGTTCTGTTGACTTCTAATAGGATTACAAGGAAAAACCTAAAGTAGGTTGTTATTTTGCCTCACATTTGTGCCTGAGACGCCCATGTTTGGCCAAGGCTTTGTTGAATGCAAATTCAATGAAAAGAGTTGAATGCAAATTCAATGAAAAGAGTTTAACTAGCATTTATTTCATTTAAGATGAACTAATAATGTAAAGTGTACTCATGTATGTAGTTAAATAGGTGGTGTGTAGCAAAAGCACAATCATATAAATGCACTGAAAAGCACTATTCTACTATGAACTGTACTGACAATAAACGGAAGTGGAAAAAGAGGAATGGCAGCCTCTGTTTTGGAAAAGTACCCATCCTAGCTGCATATTTAAATCTGGTTTAACATTTTTTGTGTTATTTATACTTTATGCTTTGTGCAAGCATACAACTGAAAAGTCCCCATGGTGGCCACATTTACCCCTGGTAAAGATGTGTAGAACGCCTGAAAAGATATTCACCTTTTGTTACACTTGCATGATCATACACTGAAAAAGCTAGAAGAAATCCAAACTTTAACTTGGGTTAGCCTAGTCAGTGGGGGAAAAGAAATCACACAATTATAGGTACCCCTGTTTTTGACACAATCTCCACAAATGTAATCCCTACAAACTAAATATAACATAAGCATATCTATAATGTATGCTTTACTTTAAAAAAAAATTTAAGATCACCCCCGCCAGGTGTGAATGTGTGTGTGAATGGGGGAATGACTGACTGTAGTAAAAAGTGGTTTGGGGTAGTCTGACTAGTACAAGTACAAGCCACTAAGCTGCAGCGAAAGGTGGCGTCTCACAATCACCAAGTCTCTCTGACTGCTGTTTAACGCTATCCACGTGCTGAGTGGGTTTTTGAGAGTGATGCCACCATAACGCCTTTTCTGTCCTACCATCACAAACGTAAACATGTGGAGTTTGCTAAAAAGACTTTAGTGAAATCGGGTGCTTTGGGGAGATAATAGAAAATGTCACTTTTGCAAACCCCTTTTTTCAAAGGCCCTGTGAACCTTGTTACAGGTTCACAGGGCCTTTGATAAAGGCCCTGTCTCTACGGGAGAACTGAGCATGTCGCCTTGGGTGAGGCTACATCCCTGGCGCACAATATCACCTGTGGTGTCCCTCATGCTCCCCCTTGGCCATGTCATCAGCTGGCATGGGATTTCATTCCACTGCTATGCTGATGACACACAGCTCTACCTCAAGACAATCCCAACCCCCTCGGCTGCCCTGCTATCATCCACTCTGACCATCTGCCTGGAGGAGGTAAAGGCGTGGATGAAGCAAAACGTTCTGCAGCTAAACAGCTCCAAGACTGAAGCCATCGGCACTCCACACCAGGTCCGGTCAGCTGACATTACCAACATCCACTTCTCTGGCCAAAATATTCCACTCTCAACATCAGTCACTAACCTGACTAACCTAATATAAGTGCATTACAAATTAAATGTATTATTATTATTATTACTATTATTACTATTATTACTATTATTATTATTATTATTATTACTATTATTATTATTATTATTACAGTGCATGCCATTGTGAAGTCCTTGAAATACCCTGGGATTTTAATGAAAAAGAGGTTAGCCACTACAATTAAAATGAGTACAAAATCTTTGGGTCTTTCAGCAGGATAATGATCCCATACCTACAGTATATGCCAATTCAACGCAGAAATGGGTCAGCAGACACAAAATCAACTTTCCTTCGTGGCCATATTTGTCCCCACGCAGAGGTCATCCTGTTCATTTAACCCGGCGATTTTGAGCATTAGTCTCTGTCTATGCTGTGGAGTTGGACATGCAAATGGTTTGAACTAATCTCTGTACAGGCTTTTTATTTACTGAACCTGGATTACCCAGCTCTGGTCCCCAAATGATTTCTGTGTAAAATCTGTTGGGTGAGCTCAAGAGAAGAAAGCACAGAGGACCCAGGACCCTGGATTATCTGGAGAAATCACTGTAATAATATGATGCACAGGTGAGCAGAAAAACGTAAACATGCACTACGCATGGAGTTGGACATTTAATTATTCCAAACAAATGGAGTAACCTGAGTCAGAACAATGGCTAATCATGAGTTTCTATGAGGATGTGTGGATGAGTCATTTTGGCCGCTCCCTTATTCAGGGACGAGCCACAGCAAGTCATTTGCACACAGACTAGGGAGAGGTTTTACACCAGCTCCCCGAACCAAAGACACACACTTACCCCCGCCACGCCGGAGCGAAGCATGCCTATGAGAATCCGTGTAACAAATAAGAAACTGTTGACCAGCTTTGAGGAGATAGGTGTCTTGCATTTACGGTTTGTATCACACCTCGGACCTGTCACACTGGATTCCACAGTGTGTTCCTCGGATTACACAACTGTTTAACTTCCCAGTAAACTGCAGTGGCAAGGAAAAGTATTCACGCCTGTTGGGCTCTTTCTCATTTTGTCAAGTTACAAAAACAAACTGCAGTGTATTTTACTGGGATTGTTAGTGGCAGAACAACACAAACTAGTGCATAATTTTAAAGTAGAAGGAAAAAAATATTAATTTTTGTTTTTGCAGTGCACATACTCACCTTATCTGAGCAACTACTTTGCTATAAAACACATTTTCCTGTAATTACAAGTGCAAATCTTTTAGGGCATGTCCACCAGCTACCGTTGTGTCCTTTAGTCTTCACTATGCTTTATTTCAATGTTTCTCACAATGGATTCCGGGGGCTTGACAGAGCAGCTTTGTTTAGATTAAGATGAAATTACACACAGGGGGACTTTATGTACTCAGGTGTCTTCTGAAGTAAATGGAATGGTCTGGATTTATTTAGGGTGTCTGGGATATGGGAACGTGAATAAATAGTTTTCAGATTTTTTTTATAGACAGCGTTTGAATTTAAATATGTTCCAAAGGGTGTTAATGCAAGTGTCTTCTAACATAAACAACACTATTCCTCACAGTGAAGCATATTGGCGGCAACATGTGGGGAGAGAGAAGCTGATCAGAGTTGAATGGGGGTAAATACAAGAGCTTCCTTAAAACCTTAAAATCTATTAATTGTGTGCCAAGGTTTATTTAACTAGGCACCCAGATACCGAACACAGTGTGAACCATTGCCTTAAGAAGTCAACTGATTATAAAAAAACTCAGCAAGATGGAGCTGAGTAACTATCTATCTATCTATCTATCTATCTATCTATCTATCTATCTAGACTTAGACAACTTTATTTGTCATTTTGTATGCGTACAGAACACACTCTGTGCATATAATCTATCTATCTATCTATCTAGACTTAGACAACTTTATTTGCCATTTTGTATGCGTACAGAACACACTCTGTGCATATAATCTATCTATCTATCTATATATATATATATATATATATATATATATATATATATATATATATATATATATATATATATATATATGCAAAGTAGTTGTGTGTAGAGGTTTTAAAGTAGTGGTGTCATTGTAGCTGAATAAAGGCATGAAAATATGGAGAAAACTGCTGACGTAAAAGTTGTCCAGTCTTTGACACTGTCCTGAAGAAGGGCGTGCCATAAAAGGTTATTGCTACAGAAGATGGCTGTTTACAGAGGGATGTACATTAAAATAAAAATTTAGAGGAAGGAAAAAGTGTGCTGAAAAAAAGGGGATGTCAGTAACAGAAAAACAGAGCTTTGAGAGGATTATTAGGCAAAGCCTTCCTTGAATTTAACGAGATCAACCTCTGAATCAAAGCTGGATTCAGAGATACAACAATAAATGACTACTAACTGGATTTACAAAAAACATTCTTTTTTTGACCCTCACAAAGAGATTTACAGTTTTTAAGGAAGGTCAGAGTGAACTTTATTTCTAACAGCATTAATCCGTTTTTTTAAAGATGTTATACAATTCTTAAAAATCACAACTCACTTTAGAAAAATTTGCAATTCAGAATAATCTAGGGAGTCAACTGTCAGCATTCAGCTGCCACAGCTGCCTGGGTGTGATTCACTGTCAAATAATGAACTCCCAGCAGAAGTTCTGTTCAAGGTTATGCAAATACAAATCGCCGACCACATGTTTGGTGGACACCAACAGTGCACACGCATGGGCTCAAACATCATTGTGGCCGAGAGGAAACCCGCATGAAGAATAATAACCCTTCAGGTCTGAGGAATGAGGAAGGAACACCTTCAATACACAAACAAAAAAAAAAAAAGTCAGAACCCCCACACACGCAGCTGAGAGACAATTCAAACAGGCAGTACCTTCATCTCAGCTACCGAGTCTCCTCCCTCTCTTTGTGTGTGTGTGTGTGTGTGTGTGTGTGTGTGTGGTGGCTTCGTTTCAGTCCGACCTGTTTTTCCACTCTGTCGTCACGGCTCCACCTGCGAAGATCTGATTACCGGAAGTGAGCGCTCCTGTTGTCACCTGTGTCTCTCAGACTCCACGGACGGAGAGCAAACCGAGTAGTGGGACTTCTAGAAAAAGAAGAAAAGAAAGAGGGGAAAAAGGCGCAACTCCGTTTTTTCACGTGAAGATAATTTTTAGGAATATTTTTCTTCATACTCTTGAGCAGAAATCCCCGAGAGGATCGAGGTGTGTGTTAGAAAACAGCGAGGAAACATGAGGCGCTTCGGATCGCTGCTTTTGTTCCTGTGCGCCGCGGCAGGTGAGATTTTAACCTGTTTGACTTGTTTAGAGTTTGTCGAGGGTTGAGAAGTTTAATTACTAGAGCGACCGTTCTACATTATATCTGTAGTGCGAAAAACAATGCCAAAAAATACAACAACAAAAAAAGTGTCGCAAAATTGCAATAAAGATCCCCAAGTGAGGCCTGTGTTATATGTTTCCCCCCAGTTTGTGTTTACAGCTCATTTACATGGCGTTTTCGTCGATGGGAAGTTAAGAAATAACTTACAAAACTTGGCCCCCGTCAATACATTATCGAGTAGCCAATAAAAATAAGAATTTCGAGAACAGGTTCAACCAACGCCCTTGCTGAGGTGTGTGAGCAAACGTCAAAAACACAGGGCCAGCTAGTTCAGGGTTATTATATTTCTTTTCTCTAAATCCAGGGAGTGGAGTTGGTTATTTTGCATTTCTTCCCCACACTATGATTAAATGTGGAAAGCTTTTCATAGAATAAAGCTGATCACACAACAACCCCACCACAGCCTCACTTCCTGTCAGTTAATCGTCAAATAAAGGGTATTGGTGGCATAAGATTATATATCAAAGTTCTGAAGATGATGATAGCTTGGGAATGATAAAATCTAATTAATAACTGTGGAAATTATGACAGAAATATAAGTAAATAGTAAAAAATAAAAATGAATATGACAATGGATAAAGTTAGTAAATTAAAGTCTTAAAAACTACTAAACAAATAATTGTAATAAAGTTATCTGGTTTTTATTTAGAGGTTTGCTTTGAAAACACTGCAGCATTTATAGCTCAATTCAGCGACATTCAATAAATAATAACAAAGGTTTTTGTAATTAATATAAGTAAAAATGACAATTATATTGAAAATGATCATAAAATAATTATGAGTATATGTTTATTAAAATGGTGATGATTAAAAAATTACATAGGTGATATTAAAGATTGACGTAATGGTTAAAAAATATAATTGTAACAAGATTTAGGACGATAGACAATAGTTATAAAAATAAATCTAAAAAAATAAGATGATAAATGTAATACAATAAAGTGACAAGGGTAATCTTAATAGTAATGAAGATAAAAATCAAAGTATGATCAATCATTATTTAGTTTTTTCATACAGGGATGTATGCTTCGTGTAGGTGAATGTCAAATGTTAAATTTATAGTCTAAGCTCATTCAATAAGAAACGATAATAAAAATGGTGATTTAAAAATTATAGACATTTATGATAAATTATATGGGTCTATGTTGTCTGCATCATAAATGTGTTTACACATGAGTGATCGACACTGCTGACAACCAATCAGAGCCATACATTCCTCCTAGCTCTGATTGGTTGTTTTTGGCGGGAGCGGTGTATCTATAAATGGCAGTAAGACCACTGAAAGGAGCCAGAGGAGCTTTATTTATTTTAAAGATTATCTGTCTCATGTTTTAGAGTCAGAATGTAGGGACAGTTTTAACAAATACGTAAACAAATACATATAAACAAAAGTTACCTTGTGGAGCTTTAATTGTCTATTACTAGTAACACTAGTAAACTCAGCTGATAGTTGCGGCTTTAAGGTTTTAAAAAATAAAACAAACTAAATAGGATATGCACTTTTATTGCGGTTTATAGGCCAAAATCATCTCATTCATTCACACTGATCCTTGTACCACTTTGCTTCTTGTATGTAAACCTCTATCTTAGGTTTTTCTTATTTTCTTATTTTCTTATCTATTTTTGATGGACAGTCTAGAACGATTCATACAGATTATTGTTGCAACGATGTAACAATTTTGTCTCATAAATCTGTAAAGTAGTGTCGATCATTCTTAAATTAAATTTACCTCGACATCCTTATCAAATTGTCCTGGATGTGCAGACATGTAGTCTCAACAACTCACGTGATCAAGGCATTATTATTCTTTACAAGGTGGAGGGGATTCGTCGTTGCTACTCTAAAATCAGCATCCCACTAATTCACATTGGTGAATAAAGTGTGTCTCAACTTTAAACCAGTGTCCATAAGTTGGCACTTTTGAGGAATGAAATCTGTTTCATCATGTCTGGCTCTACTTTGAAAGATACCTACACTGAAACTGACAAGTTGTACAAACAAGGAAGTAGGAGAGAGCTGCTGCTATTGGAGACTTATCTCCCCAAACCAAAACCGACTGTGGTGTTATCTCTGCCGAGCCTTCCTATGAAGGACCGCCTGCGGGCTTCTAAGATCTCTGCCTTCGAAATGCCAGCAATAACAAATCCATGATGTAACTTTTTAAATACTGCGCGGAGAATGTGAATTATTTGTAATTTTGTAATGAATACTTTCATTTTGAAAAGAAAATAATAATTTTTTTCTCCCCCGGTTAATTAAATGACTCCTGCAATAGTCTGCTGCAGCAGAGGTTTCCATGTTCACAGTAAAGGGTAAAGGTACTTGCTCAAGATCTGAAAGGTTATAATATTTATGCAAGTGTCATAAGAGATGGACAGATTCAGACAAACAGTCCACGTCAATGATTTGGCTTTCTTGGAAGTAGATCGGCACCCAAGAAATCCAGTTTCACTCAGCTGGTTTCACCACAACTTTGTTACTCAGCACAAAGGAATGAGTCTTCCTCCTGTTGACTGACAGCCACAGCGTATGCACCAAATGTTTGAGTGTGGTCTGTAATCCTCATTACCTTGTTTATTTTCCTTAACATGCAAGGTTGTATTGGGAACTACAGAGTTAACATTACAGGAGCTGTCGCTGAGTCAACTTCTTGCTTGCAGTTTTCAATATTTGTATTAATTTATATGGAAATTATGAGAAATATTATTGATTGGCTTTATTACTTCCAGTGACATGGATCATGTGCGGAAATGTTGAATAACAAAGTATTTTGATGGGTGGTATTTTTTCTAATTTCATCATAGCTGTGGCTTTTTTATGCTTTTCATATATTTGGCCTTTTTGTAGGTTTTTATTTAAGCGAAGTAACAACATAAATAGTTTTTTATAGCTATTTTCCACTCTACTAATCTATCATTCTTTTAAAAATAATGCTTTTAGCTAAACCTTTCCTACACTGTGTGCTGTTTATATAACTTTTAAAACCAGTCGGGTTTAGCTCTGGTCTCAGGTGTTTGGAATCCAGGATTTCCTGATCATAACTGTTTGCCCAGTCACCCTCCACTTGATGGGGTTCAGTCTCATCTCGCTCGTTACTTTGTATTTTAGCTTGGATGCTACCTTCTCAACTTAAACAAGGCAATTAAATTTAACCCGTTTAGTTGGTCAGTTATGCTCACAGATTTTTATTTTACCTTTTTCTGTCTAGGTGTAAGCAGCTTTTCAGTCACAACTACAGCTGCAAAAGTCAAAGTGAAAGAAAATGACGGTGAGTTATAAAAATATTGCTATGACTGCAGAAAACCTTCATAATGTTATTGCCACATAAGGAGGTTTGGGCTGGAAAGAGGAAAATCTCCTTTAGTTGTCTATTACAACTAGCAACAGTCCAAACCTCCTGTTGGTAACTGCTAAGTTCGTGTCAGATGAGATCTGTGTTGAACTGAAAGCACAACCGTACAGCCAGCCTAGTGATGTTTCTATACTGATATACAAGTACATCTCCAAACATTTGAATGTTCTGCAAAAGTGCAATATGTTTGGCCGGTCATTTCAGAAAGTGAAACGATTATTACATTGATTCATTACATTCAGGGTAAAATATTTCAAGCTTTTATTTCTTGTAATTTTGATAACTACAGGTAAAAGAAAAAAAATTTGTCTCTGAAGATTAGACTATCACATTAGACCAAGTACAAATGTCAAGCTTCTGAAACGTTTGTCCATTTCTGTGCATTCCATACTTGGTTGGGCAATCTCTTGCATGACCAAATTAAATTAATTGACATGACCTACTGTAATTTTATTTCAGACTGCTTTCTGACAGAATTGACAAAGACAATTGGATAGGAGTTGAAACGTTTTCAGAAAGAACTGAGCAAAAGTCCGGTTGCCTCCGATTTAAGCCTGTTTGCTGTTGCCATGACCCAGATAACTGAGAATTTGCACAGGCATGCCTGAATATTCTTAGTTAAAACCTCCTTTTGAAATTCTGCTTTATAAATACTATTTCTGTCACAGTTTAAGTTGTGAATGTTATTTTTCAGGTGCCGACCTGACCTGCTCCTTTTCAGCAGACTTTGGTTCTACTCCCAGGATAGAGTGGAAATTCCAAGACAAAGGCTCAGTGAAATATGTAATTTATGATGGAAAACCAACGAGTAAGTATTCAGAAAAAAAAATGTATTTAAATCAACACCAGCTGATTTTTCCAAAAAGCTATGACATGTCTACATGGCATGTATTTAAAACATAAATAACTTTTACTGGAGAATTTCTTTTGTCAATGATAACTGCTAGAATAAATATTACAAATGAATGACTACAACAAATTTAAAACGTCCCAAAATGAATAGACATAATAATTGTAGACATGTTTAGTTTATCAGTCCAGTCCACTTTAAAAATTGAGCCAAGAAACATTTTCTTCCAAACATCCCAACACTTTAATGAAGGCAATTCTGTAATTGTGCATCTCCTCCACAGATGATTATACCAGTCGTGTTACGGTGTATGGTGGCAGTAATTTGAGATTCTCCAAAGTGACTCGTCGGGATAACGGCAACTATATCTGCGAGGTGTCCAGCCCTGGTGGCGTAGCACAACAAGTCCTTGTGGAGCTGACTGTTCTGGGTAAGGGAAGCACTTCCTGAAACGACATCATTGCATTTATAATCAACCCAGACTCACAATCAGAAGAATATTGTCACAAAATTATCCTTTTGTTCTTGCATGGAGGCTATAGCAGGGTTTGACATACCCGCTTGTTCACCATACAGTCCAATATAAAGTAACTGACTCATCATTTTGTTGTATTTTAAATTTCAACTAAAACCTTTCCTCACTTATCTGGTTTAGAAGACAATTGTCATATGGTACAGTGAATGTTGAAATTAACCATTACAGCAGTGCATCCCTTTTATTGAATTAAATATTGAAACCCTAACATATTCCTACATAAAATTCTACGATAGTTTAAGATTTTTGTTAATCGATGCAACTATATTATTAGTTTTAGTAATATAATTGCGCATAGATTTGCCTTACATAGTGCCCGTTGGTTTCTTTTTGTTTTAGTAGTTTTGAGTTATTGAACAGGAAGCATTTGTAGGAGCATTAACCTAAAGAAAAACATGCCTTATGCCTGATCCTAGCTCTCAGAGCTGGTCTCCATCTGCAGTCTCTGGTACTCTACAAGATATACACAAAGAACAGTACAGAAAATAATACAGTTCAGTTCAAAAATACTTTATTAATCCCAAAGGGAAAGTAAACACTTGCTATAGGAGTTTCTTCAAAACGTTGTTGTAGATACTGATGGCTGCAGGCAGGAGGCATCTCCTGTCTTACAGCTGATCTGGAGAAGTCTCTGACTGAATACCATCTGTTGTTGTATGACAGTCTGATGAAGAGGATGCTCAGGGTTGGCCATAATGTTCTTGATTTTATGAAGAATCCTTCTTTGCCAAGTAATCTCCAGAGGTTCTACATGAGTTTCCAGAACAGAGCCGACATTCTTTATAAGCTTATTGAGCTTCTTTAAGTCAGTAGCTCTGATGCTGCTACCCCAGCAGATGATGGCAGAGGTGATCACACTCTCCATGACGGACTTATAGAAGATCTGCAGCATTTTGCTGCAAACCCTGAAGGACCTAAGCTTCGTCAGGAAGTACAGTCTGCTCTGTCCCTTGTAGACGGCTTCACAGTCATGTCTCCAGTCCAGTTTATGTAGGTGAACACCAAAGTATTTATACTCCTCCACCCCCTCCACTTCTTCTCCCAAGATGGTTTGTTGGTCCTGTTCCTCCTGAAGTCTACAGTCATCTCCCTTATTTTGTCCACATTCAGAATGAGATCATTGTTTCCATGACATCCAACAAAGCAGTCCACCAGCTGCCTGTACTCGGCTTCCTGTCCATCTCTGACGTATCCAATGACTGCAGAGTCATCTGAGTGTTCTGCAGATGAAAGGTGTCTGTGTTGTACTGGAAGTCTGAGGTGTAAAGAGTGAAAGGGAATGGGGAGATAACAGTCCCATGTGGTGCTCCGGTGCTGCGGACCACCTGGTTAGAGAGACAACCCTTCAATCTCACAAACTGTGGTCTGTCAGGTAGTCTCTGATCCAGGTGATTGTTGAGGCCTCCACCTGAGTGTTCTTGAGCCTCTGACAAAGCAAATCAGGCTGAATTGTGTTAAATGCTCTGGAGAAATCAAAGAACATGATCCTCACAGTGCTGACTGCCTTGTATAAATGACAGTGGGTTTGTTGAAGCAAGTGTATGATGCCATCTTCAACTCCAAGTCCACGGAGATAAGCAAACTGCAAGGGGTCCTGATAGCTGCTTGTTTGCTCAGGTGGGCCAACAGGAGTCTCTCTAGGACAGGGTTGTCCAAACATTTTGGCGCATGGGCCAAAAAATAACAATGAAAAATAACCAAAAAATCATGTTGTGATATTTTTTTATATGATCATTTTAATTAAACAAATTATTCAGATCTTCTGAAGGAAAATTATGTTAAATCACTGTAGAGCCATAGTTAAAAACAGGTTTTGCACATTTGCTTTATGTAAAGCAAATTATATTAGACTCAATTGATTAAAAAAACCCTGAATTCTCTTTGGTCTAGCAATATGAGAGCAGGGTTTAGGTCAGTATTTATTTGAAAAAACTTGCTGTGCTTAGCTCATTTTGAGAAATGATTTGAAAAAAAAAAAAAACAGCATTTAATGAACAAAAGTTTGCATCTGAGTTAAAGTCCTCAGACAGATGTGGTCGTATTTACTATGAAATTAGTTATTTAAGATCAATACATTGTGTTGTACCCAATGTGTTCTGTTGTAAGATCGCAACCTGTCTGTATTCATTTTACCCTAAGAAAAATAAAATGTTTCTATCTCCATCAGCCAAATTTGGCAGTAGACTAAATCTTTCTTGAAATGCAGTGCGCGGGGCCAAACAAAATCAGCCCAGGGGCCACAAATGGCCCCCGGGCTGCTCTTTGGACATACCTGCTCTTGGACCTTCATGATGTGGCATGATAGGGCAACAGGTCATTGAGTTTTCTTCGGTACTGGAACAATACAGGAGGTCTTCCCCAACACTAGAAAGTGGAGATTGCTCTCCGGCTTCTTCCTGAACTCCTCCTTGCTGTCTCTTATCTTGACTTTAAGTTGCTTCTCTATACTCCTTAGTAATTCCCTGTCTCCCTTCCTTAAGGCCCTTTTCTCATTCAGCAGTTCCTTCACGTCACTGGTGATCCAGGGTTTGTTGTTGGGGAAACATCTCACTGTTCTAGTGGGGATGGTGTTGTCCACATAGAAGTTTATATAGTCGGTCACACACTCAGTCATGGCACTGATGTCGACTCCATGTGGCTGGCACAGAGCATCCCAGTCTGATGCCTCAAAACAACCCTGCAGGGGTTCTTCAGCTTCTGGTGACCATCTTCTCACAGTACTCTGTCACAGCATATGGTTACAGTGATTAAAAACATACATTATAACAGTTCTTAAGTGTTTAAAAGTAAAAAAAATAAATATAAGCTCATTGATGATAAAAAAGCTATTACTTTAGCCGCTTTTACCTATACACCCCTGTCCACCCTACTATCATCAGGCCCAATGTCACATTTTGTGATGTTTTGAGCTAAAGAAAATCCTGATAAATTGTCAAATTAATCCCGACAACTGTTTTTAAAAATAATCTTTGTTTCTATACAAAATGTTTTAAGTGTTCCAATATGTTATTGTGTTGTATTTTTTTTTTTTGTTGCTTCATTTGAGTGTGTCTACAAGGCACATTGCACAATCTGACTGCTGGACACACACTAGCATGGAGTCACAACCTCTACCATAATATTAACATGGTGTAATATCATCATGTGGTCCCAATATGGGATTATCTATGGGTTCATTTGCCCTCGGTATTTTGCTGTCCCATTTTAATTTCCAAAAGATGGCAGTCCTGCATCATGCCAGATAATATAAATGTCTACAGCATATAGCTGTGATTTTCAGCCTGTTCGAAAATGCTTAATCCCTCAACTCTCAGTGGCTTTTCTCCTTTTGTCTTAGTTCCACGAATTAAGCAATTTGTACCTGAATTTATTTAAAATGTTGATGTTAAATCAAATGTTTAAAGGTACAGTATAAATAGGGTATCAAATTAACAGTGGTAGCTCTTTTCTCTGAATCATTTGTGTACATTTTAAATCTTCATAAATATTTGCTTTTAAATAGCATTATTAAAATCTTGGCAGCTATGTAGTTATACTTACAGGCCATGAATTGGATAAATGCATCGAAAAAATGAAGCATGTAAAGTAGTTGTGTTCCGATTGATCGGCCACCAGTAATTATCGGCTGATTTTCATGAAAAATATGCAATCGATGAACACAGATAAACGCCTTTTTGTTGCCGATCACAAATCCCGATCGCTTTTCCCTCCTGCTTTGCAGCCTTCAGAGGACTTGTGTGCAATGTAGTGCAGCCTCCCCTGTTTCTTTCTACAGTAAGTTTCACAACTGATATATGGAGCTCTGATGTCAGCCCTATGTCAATGTTCAGCTTAACAGCTCACTGGACTGATTTCAGATTTTCAACTTCATAAAGCTGTTCTGCATGCCCAGGAGTTTTCTGGCTCCCTTACAGCCGCAGCTTTAGCCGACCACATTCGAGAGGATTTTTCAAATTTAGAATATTCCGAAAGACAAGGTACACATGATACTGGGAGATGAGGCCAGAAACATGGTGAAAGCTATGACAGATGCTGGGACCCTATTAATATTGTTTACACAGAAAATGGTCTATTTTTTTTACACATCAAGCAACTGACCCATTACTTTGGTTTCTTTTTAAATAAATTATAGCAATGTTAAGCATTTTGAAATTGCACAGCAGTTTATTCATGCACTAAGCAGCTCTCATGTAGTTTAGATTTAATAACTTTGTTTATTTAAATGCAAACATTTGTTTTTGAATGTTCCTTTTTACTTGGCATTATTTGACTTGCAAAATGGTGTGATATTTATATTTAATTTCTGTATTGTTTGGTTTAAGAGCCTTAATGTCTGCAATCTGTTATAGATTGCATTTGCGGTGGCAGTTTTTTTGTTGTTGTCGTTGTCTTTTTGACTTTATTTTCACTTGAAAAAAAAGTAAAAATATTGTCTAAATTAATGTGATGTTTGTTATGGCACATTCTTCCAGATTATATAGCCTATAGTACTTGTAAATAAATAAATAAAAATGTGCTGCTAATCTATGTGATTAGTATCAATGATCAGCCTTTACAGATGATCGGTATTGTAATCCGCATCATAAAAACTGATCGGAGCATCCTTAATGTAAAGGTTATATCATGCTGTTCATTTCCTCTGGGTGTGCATTAGTGTTTTCTTTTTTGTTTTTTTTAAATAGAGAGCTGAATGAACAAATAGTCACTGCTGGGGCTGCAATGATTAGTCAACATAGCCTACCAAAATATGTTCAATCCCTAATAGTACCTTGTAAATTATTTTATCCTAATTTTGATGCTTCAGTTTAAAGCAGTTGGGCAATCTTTTATTTGTAAAATAGTCTGTTTATTCTTTGATGATCCCATGTAGCCATTGACACAAATGGTATAACAGATTCACAAATCCCAAACCATATACGTCCCAGAACTTGAATTGAGAGAGGCATAATCCTCATTAGGTTTGATTTTTGTCTCAGGTGTTTCACAATTTAAATTGCAGCTGATTCAGGAAGAGGGGGAAAAAGGAATTTAAAATTCAAGTTTTATGTGTTGTTTTTATGTTGCTGTGAGAATTTATCATGTAGAGGACTCAGGGTAAATATTGTAGAAGTCGGTCGAGGCAGATGACCGTTCATACTGAGCCCGGTTCTGCTAGAGGTTTTTCCTTCCCGCTAACGGGTGTTTTTTCTTTCCACTGTCGCTTCATGCTTGATCAGTATGAGGGATTGCAGCAAAGCCATGGACAATGCAGACGACTCTCCCTGTGGCTCTACGCTTCTCCAGGAGTGAATGCTGCTTGTCGGGACTTTGATGCAATCAACTGGTTTCCTTATATAGGAACATTTTTTGACCAATGTGTATAATCTGACCCAATCTGTATAATGTGATTGAACCTAACTTTTGAAGTGCCTTGAGATGACATGTTTCATGAATTGGCGCTATATAAATAAATTGAATTGAAATTGATTAGAAGCTGTAGCAAAACTTATTAAGACTGCGGACAGAATGTTTTCTCACAATAAACAGGCTTGGATTAAAATGGTTCTTAATCAGAAATGACAGATCAGTTTACTACCAGTATAAATTGAAATAAAAACCTGTACGTCATTTTTCACAGTGCCACCCTCTCCACCCAAGTGTGGAATCCCCCAGACGGTGACCACAAATACACCCGCCACCCTTACCTGCTTCGATCCCGACAGTTCACCTCCACCTACACACAAGTGGTTCAAAGACAACGTTCCTCTGCCTGAAGACCCAAGCCAGATTTCTGCCTTCAAAAATGCAACCTACAAGCTGGATATGAAAACTGGAATTCTGGTCTGCTATCCTCCATTAAACTCCATTATACATTTGGCTTTTTTGACTTTTCTTTTTGTAGATTTAACTGTGTAATAAACCTGCCTTTGTGGATATAGTTGTTTCCTTCGGTTACTAAGATGGACACTGCGATGTACTACTGCGAGGTGAGCAACGAGGCCGGTCCGCCCCAGCGCTGCCAAGGGGGAAAAATGGAAGTCCGTAAGTTTTAATCGTCTTTCTTAGTAGTTCTGGTTTAACAGAGGAGGTAAATTAAGCAAATTAATTTACTTCTTTATTTAAGCAATGTTTAGAAAAAAACTTTAAACATTTTTTTAAGCATCTTTATAATTTTCAATCTCTTTTCTTCAAGGTGACCTAAATACTGGAGGAATTGTTGCTGGGGTAATAATTCTCCTGCTGGTCTTGGTTGCTGTGATAGTTGGTGTTTGGTACGCCAACAAGAAAGGATATCTGCCCAGTAAGTTTCCTGTAGGACCCCCAAATCCCTCAGTATACAGAATGTTGTTATTATTATTATTATTATTATTATTATTATTATTATTATATTTATCTGCATAACATACTAAATGTTCTACTTGATTTACTTCTCTCTCCCCACCTCCACCCATTACAGAGAAAAGTCAAAGGTAAGATAATTTTACTAACAAGTTCTCCATTTTCACAAAGTACATTGTTAGTTTGGGTTACTTTCAAAAGCTGGTCTGCAGTGTAATGTTTTTGGCCATTGTGATTTAATTATGGGGTTAAGAGAGACCAGAGCATTTAGGGAAATTCAAATCCTGACAGAAGTAAGCAGAATTTTTAACGCAATTTAAAACTTCAATTACGAAGGCAAAAACATGCTTCACTTTACAATCTTAAGATTTTTTTTAACAAATAATGGATTATTTAGCTAGATTTTTTTTCTAATGTGAAGAAAATTCTCTGTACATCCAAATTAAGAAACATGTGTGCTTTATAGTGCCTTGCTAAAGTATCCATATTTGCTGAACTTTTTACATTTCAACAACAGTTTCATTGGAATTTTATCTGATATGCTACCACCACTACTACAAACTTTGAGTTGTAAGAAAAATACATGGGTTATTGAAAATAAAAGTGTGGTGTGCATATTCTGTCCGATATAGGGCAGGCCGATATCGCTTACAAAATAAAATCTCTGATTTTATTATACCAAATCCGATTAATCAATTAATTTTCTTTTCCTCCTTTTTGTTTCACAAAGAAATGAGAGAAATTATTCTAAGAACATGGTTTTATGTCAAGCATTTCGTCTGGGAGGTGACCTGAGTTCAAAGTGCAACTAAATACAAGCTGTGAAACATGCTTGTAAAACAAGTTAGTTGCCCTGCCATTGTAAACAATGAAAATATAACTAAATGTTTGCTGCTGGTGGTATTACTCAATGAGCTAAGAACAGGCTTCACTCGTGTAATTTCAAACTAACTTAAAGAAATAAGTAAATCAAAGTGGTCTTGTTTTATGGTAAAAAAATGTTTCCTCTTTAGAATATTTTGACAATGTATTATCCTAAACATATATTCGGCATTGCATGCTATTCCCTTCATTGTGCTCAATGAGTGCGTTAGCAATATAAATCCAGATTTTCCAAAAATTAAATCTTAAAAACTTGTAAATTCGAATTATCAGTTAAATTGATTTATCGCCCAGCACTAGTCCCTGTGTACCCTGATATTAAAAATGGTGTCAACCTTTGTGTAATTTAATCTCAGTATACATCCAGCTTTTCTATGAAGGACATGCATGTTTGATGGAGAACATTAGGGAAGAAGATCTCGTAGACCAATCAACATGGCAGAAATGTCAGATAAAGCTGTGGAGAAGGTTCTGTCCTTATTTGTGAATGCTTAGGAAAACTACAAATCATTTTCCTTCAACTTCACAGTTACCTTGTATGGGTCTATCATTAAATCATAATAAGACACATTTTTGTGGTTGGAACATAACAAAATATGGAAAAATTCATGGTGTTTGGTTATTTTTGCAAGGCACTGTAAATTAAGTTTAAAGGAAAACTGCTTAATTGATTTGGATGAGAAGATGATGCAGCAGCCGTGTGTGTGTGTGTTTAACACATCTAGATTTGTTTTTCTTCTAGATTTTATAACATTCATTTATTATCTTTCATATCTTTATTCTGAATTTCTTCTTTTTATGTAGTATTGTTATAATTTTTATTCCCTTACACTAACCCCAGATTGGAATGTAACCAATGAGGAGATTGTTCTGATGTCTTTTTGTTTACTGCCTGCAGCAAACCGCAAACTGCAGTCTACCAGCCTCAATCGATGCATGGTGATGGTGAAGAAGATGATGTAAGAATAATGCCCCTTTATCTGCTCATTTTTACAGTATAAAAATTGAGTGTTCTGAGTGAGTTTTGCTTTGTTTTTCAGGGGGATTTCAAACAGAAGTCGTCATTTGTGGTGTAGCAGCTGTTGGCAAATTCTGCATTAAATTTTCATTTTTGTGACTCCCCCCCCCCCCCCCCCCCTCCCCCCCCCCCCCTCGTACCTGGATTTTCAGGGCAGTTTTTTATGAACTAATGTGATACACTTCAGACAATGATTCCACTGTCACTCATGAGGTTTTCTTGAAATGTTTTACTAACAAGGAAATGTTTTGTACATTTATAGGTTTAGGTTAAAGTGGGCCTTTAGCTTATTTTTTTTATCTGCCAGCATTTTCTACTTATGATTAAAGTAATTGTGTGCTTTGTTTCCTAAATTATTTTTTTCATTGATTTTGCATATAAAAATATCATGTAGTACTAATTAAAGAGCACATTCTTGCAGTCTACACAAACTCTCAAGGCTACACATTAGACAGCTAAACTCACATTATCTTTGCTTTATATTACTTTTACTGACAATCACCTTACTATCTACTGCAGCTCTCTTAACCTGATGGCTTTATTGAAATACTGTTCAAACATAACATTGTACGCTATACTGTTTAAGCCTTTTGTATATATTCAATTTTTCTGGAACAGTACTTTTTTTATTTTGAGATTTCTTTGTATTTACAAAAAGGACTGGTGAGAAATGGAAACATTCAGTAGTTGGCCATGAGTTTTAAATTTCTCACTTAATTTTTGAAAATTGTAGATATGCATCAAATTTCAACCAGCAGCATCCACTTAAAATTAGTCGTGGTGCATGTTTGACCTAATATTGCATCTGGTTTCTAGCTCTGGTAACTGAAATGGCAAAATGTATTGGATTCGTTAAAGTCTTAAAGTGGCTTGGAGGTCTTGGCACATATTACCTTCATAAAAACAGTTCATTCTTAAATAGGGAACAATTTGTACTGTATTTTCTGTAATGATTTTACAGCTGTTATGTATTGTTTATGTATAGAATAAAAAAAATGTTGATGAATTATTATTTTTCGTTAGTAATTTCTGTAACAATGCATATTACATTCTTCATTTATGCTGTATTGTTATGGCTATTTGTATGCCATTGTAAAGTTTTTGTGAATTCTGCGCTACTGATGCCTTTTTGTCAGTGAACACCAAAGCACGTTACTCCTTAAAATGTAAAAAGTGTGAATGTTGTTTGCACCAGTTTATCACGCAATTGCAGGCAAGAAAAATTTAAGGCTTTGCTGCAAATATTGGTTCTTCTGTCCCTCAGTGGAAAAAGTGACAGTCTTTAAATGGCAGTCATAAGGCAAATGGAAAGCCACACAGTATACAAAGTAAAAAATAAAAAGATGCAATCCAAAATTATAACTATACATTTGGGTTAAAATATAACATATTATCAAAATACATTTAAATAAATAATAAATACAAATCTATTAAGACAAGTTTAATTTTTCCAAGTCTATAATGTATTGCCATCTTCTAGAAATAAATATGTAGCCAAACTTTAAACACATTGCAGTCAGTGGTAGCAGATAGTTCTTATAAGTACTGAATATTGCCTAAATTAGAAAATTATAGTTAAAATGTTGAAGTATACAGCTTCTTTTTTTTTTGTGTTTCTACTCTTCCGTTCCAGAGACATCCCCTACTTTACAAGCTATTTTATCAGCGTCAGGAGAGGCTGATTTGGACTTGATTATTCTTTAGGTCATACCAATGAAAACGGTGAGTTTTATGAACCTCGTGGGTAATTTAAGTCGATTTGTCTTGGTAGGAATCCTTCTTTTGGAACATTTATTTTGCAATATTTGAATCTTCTACCTTATTTTGTTAAAAGCAAACTTCGCTTAAACTAGTTAGGAAAAAATTTACAGATTAATGTAAAAATCTATTGGATTGGCCTTAGAAGGGCGATAGGACAGAAAATGCAAGCAAGCATCTACTTGGGTGAATTCAAATGTCAAACTGACAATTCAGTTGGACGTGACGTTTTTTTTTAAAAAAAAGTTTATGCAAGTTAAAATGGTCCAACTAGCAGTATAATTAAAATTTCTCTCTCCTTTTAAATTGTCTTGCTGAAAAGGTTGGTTGACAGTCTTCCAAAAGTATTCTTAAGGGTTTATATAGTAAGGAATTGTGCTGCTTTTAAAAAGTGTACTTCTTAAAAATGTAAACGCATATCTTTCAGTTGTAAATTTATTAGAAAGGAAAACACACAAAGCTTGTTTTGGGAAGGATACATTTTATCTTGATTACATAAAAATTTACAACCAAATAAAAATGAGAAACGGGTCGTGGCATGTTGAGTTGTATGTAATAAACTAATCATAAAACCAAAGGTATTAACAAGTATATTTACACATTAAAATAACTGCTGGACCTGAGTAAATCTTTTCTTTTCAGTTATATGAAATGTTTACTGGATCACCACTTAAAAGGAAAATGTCTTAAAATGCACACAGATGATCGCTTAACATAATTA
Source organism: Fundulus diaphanus (assembly GCA_037039145.1). NCBI lineage: Eukaryota > Metazoa > Chordata > Actinopteri > Cyprinodontiformes > Fundulidae > Fundulus > Fundulus diaphanus. The sequence continues at coordinate 24,705,737 of CM073136.1, forward strand.
TGTTGTTATGGCAACTGATGATGGCGGACGGTTGTGGTAACCCGCAGTGCGCATGCGGCAATCCTCTCGCAGACAGGAAGTGTTAGCAGCATTTTCCACCGTGCAGCTCTATTACGGGTTTTATAATCAGCATAGCGCTCCATACAATCCCTATACGTGTTAAATAAACACCTCTCTGAGCGAGTCGAGTTTCGTACTTCGTTTTTAAAGGTCAAACAATTTCCTGTCCTCACAGACGCTGCTGCTGTACTGTCTCTTTAACTGAAGGGGTCGCGGCCGATCCTCCGCTCGCTCCTCTGGCTCCATTCATGAATAAGACAACATTTGTTGGAGGAGGGAAACTTGTACTGTCGCATCTGATTTTTCAGATCAGCGGACCGGATGCGAGGGGCAGGCAGCAGCCAGATGTGTGCACCGCTGTCGGCGACACGGCTGAGAGCGCAGAAGTGACTTCCCATGGCCGAGCCCCCTGCTGATGGTTTTGGTTTCACGTTGCGAGCCGTCAGGAGAAGCAGCAGCAGGAGGAGGAGGAGGAGGCAGCTCGTTCCAGCTCTCAGCCAAAACGTGCTCGTTGCCTCGCAGAGTTTCGTGATATTTACGTGCTTCCGTCCAGACCGAGTCCCTCTGGTTTAAATAGCTCATCGCTTCCGCCTTCCTTTATTTTTTCCCCCTCCTCCTCCTTCTTCTTCTTCTTGTTATCTGCTGATATTTCAAAATCCATCAGCGGAGCTCTGGACCTGACGTACCGATGGGGCAGTGAGTCATGGCAGCTAAGGAGGACCTGTACGCCAAAGTGACACCGCGGAGGCAGCGCCAGAACCGGCCCAACACCGTCAAACATGGCTCTACTCTGGACGTGCTGCTGTCCATGGGCTTCCCTAGGACCAGGGCGTGAGTGCACAGCTGCTCTGTCACAACACACACACATGCACACGCACACACACAGCGTCCACTAGTTCTGCTGTCCTGCTCCAAAGTTTCCTTCCGATTCATGGGTATACACGGCGAGCATCTCTGCTGCCGACGCTCTTTGGTTCTGACGTGTCCGTGTTAGAAACTCTTGCCTCTTGGATCGTCCATAACGAGCCCGTTTAAATTCACTTCGACAGTAAAAATCAAAATGCTGATGATAGATATCTGAAAACGTAACTAAATGGATCTGGTTGTTGCATAGTTGCAGTTTTTTTTTTTTAATTCCACTACACTGGTGAGAAAAGTATAAATGTTAAGAATCGCTTTTGCATGGCAGTATTGAGATTGATTTTTATAATATGCTCATAAACGTAATGAAAGCAGTTGAATTATAACGTTATTGTACACTTTTTGTCCAGCACCAAGGAATCCAGAGCCAGCCTGAGACTAAGATGAGCCCATTAGCAGGATCCAATTTTTGTTGTTTTGTTTTCTTGTTAAACATAAAGTCCAACCAACAAACAAGTCAATGTATTAAACAGTTTGACCACTACTTAATGCTATGATGAGATTCCTGAAAGATTCTGGTAAAAAAGTATGATCATATAAACTCTAAAACAAGTAACGAAATTAGATTATCTCACTGCTGCAACTCTCTTCCTTTCCATGTGGAGGCAAACCCACTTTAAACATGTTACCGACACCTAAAGGACGTTTCTGATCCATTCATTGTTACGTAGCCAAGAATTGCAGACCTCTGCGATTTGGAAATTGCGGTTATATTGCAAATGCGATTATTTGTTCAGCCCTACTTTACGCTCATCTCCACATTTAAAGAAAAAAAAAAATCAATCTAGCCATCTTTGCCGCTGATGATCTTTGCTCACGCAGTTTGTCACAATGACCCTGGTTGTACTCCGGTGTTAGCTCAACAGTCTCCGACCAGATTTTTCCTACTTCCTACTTATATTTGTATTTGTACATACTTTGTACTTCCTTCACCTACCAGACACTGTTAACTCTTAGAACATCCCTCTAAAATTACGCATGCTTGATCATTTGAGCGTCAGACTTTTACAGATATAAGCCAATATGGAATTCCTGACTAATTGTTTATGTTTATTTATTTTTTGATTGGCCTCATGTAAGACTAGGCACGGGGCAGAATGAGATTCTCCAAAAAATATAGGACATGACCTGATTGCTTAAAAAAAAAAAAAAACTGAAAAACCAATACTTGTTTGTACTATGTGGAAAAAAAAAAAGAATTAACAATGACATGTAGTAGTTTTAATAATGCCATCTATAATATTTATTGTTACTTTCGATTCATAGCTATGAATGAAGCATAAGAAAGATTAGCAGCAGTTTTAGATGCTTACTGTGCATCTTGTTATCCTTTCCTCATTTTTGTTATAGAGTAACAGCAGTAGAGCAATAAGCTAACCTTTGCTATTTAATTAGTGTGACCGGGTAAAGCTTGCAGTTTTCTTCTTAACATACACGCCTGTTGGCTTATGTAGGGTAGTTTTTAAACAGCATTGTGTTAAATACTAGTATCTGGTGGCGCTCCTTTAATTCCCACCAAATGAATGTCGGCGTTTCTCCTCACCTGAAATATATTTCCTCCATTGGCCTTTCTGGTAAGCGATGGAAAAGTGTTAGAGCCTTCTTTCAGCCAGCTGATTAGCTTAGTTTAATCAGTCGTGTGCATGAAAGGTGACTCTAACATGAAAATGAGCAGCAGTGTTATCAAATTATGACATCGCTGTAAAAACAGTGACATCTTTTTCTTTGTGCGAGTGCAGCTAGTACATCTGGCAGAAGTTTTAAATGCTTAACACATTAAAAAAGTTCCAAACTTGAAACGTTTACAGCTCCTTCCTTATGGTAACAAATAACAACAATAAGGAATCCTTTATTCTTTCTCGATAAACTTTCGGGATCTACGAACTGGAGCGCTCCTAAGGGGGAGCCTAACCGGTGGCTTGGCTTGCTTATTCCTCTGGCTGGCTGTGGAATAATCATGGCTCACAGCAGTCCGAGAAAGGCTTCGCGCTCGCCGTCTCTGTCAGTGAAAGCCTGAGCTCGTGGGTGTTTTCGTGGTTGTGCCCATCATGCAAGACTTCCTTTCATTCATCCTTTCAAGCAAAGAGGTTGCCAGGAAACGAGCATTGTTGATTCCGGACAGTAGTCTGTAGATTAGGCAATAAGATTAAAGAAAAAGTGTCGTCTGCCTGCTCCTGATGGTTTTAAGCAAAGTGTTTACGGTTCCTAATTAAAGGAAGTGTGCAGAATCAACAGGATAAATCCAGTTGGAAGCAGCATTGTGAATCAAGTCGTCACGTTAAATGAATATTGGCTTAAATATTGGACGTAACACACACAGCTTGACTAATTGTGCTAGTTCTGTTCTTGTAAGTGATGCAAAATACTAGGTATCGAATCACAAGGCTGAAACAGCTCTTTTTAATTCCCCTGCTTCCTCTCACTGTGCCGTATCTTCCCTGTCACAGGAGGTGTTATTATAATGTGCCTTTTCATTGTGGCCAGCAACCCCCACATAAATTAATAACCTACCATTTTAAACTTGTCCCCTCGCGCACGAGGCCTTTTATGTACATGCCCAGGAATGATCTCCCAGGTATCAGAGACGTAATTGTCTTTGTTTGCGCTGAACGCCGCGATCGGAGTGTGTCGCTTTGTGAAAATAAGGGCTGGAACTTTAGCAGCGACTCTTACCGATGAAGCCAAAAAGCGGTGAATGGCCCATTCTTTCAACCAGGCCGACCCATTGTCCTTTCGAAACATAACAGAAAATGCTTTTATGTGTTTTTGTTTTGTCTGCTTTCTTTTAAGCTAGCAGAGAGGGTTGATACTTTGTCTTTCTGTTCTGCTCAAAGGACCAACGGTGACAAAACGAGCGACTGAGATTGGGTTGTGTTCACATACTTGCATCAATTATCCAGGACACCCCTATTGGCTCTGATTTAATAATTGATCTGTGTGACGAGTCGCTGTTAAAAATTTAACGCGAACTAGTGAACAGCCCGGCAGCAAATCGGCTTGTTTCTGCTTTCAGATTAACTGGCAAGTGAAGCAACGAAGCGTTGTGGCTGCAAAAACTGAAACGACAATTAAAGAATTAGAGGTCCTCCATTGCGGCACCCGTAATAATTATTATACAGTAAATCCCTGTAATAAAGATCTAGGATTTCCACCCAAACATGCCTCTCCTGGCTGCAGCTCTTTCACAGTGACCGGTGCAGACTTTTGCTCTCATTTGCCATCCTTCACCGCGGATTGTGGCGAGATAAATATGGGTCCCTGCGTGGCCTAGAGGCCAGGGGCTAAAGTAAGGGGGTCTCTGTGTCACACTTTCGTACCACAGAGAAACAGGAAGTCATTGGTTAAAAGAATGCTCTGAGGTCAACAATCCCCTGCCTGGCTTAAATGTTGCGGTTTCTTGCCTTTCCCATTTTGAAGAGTGGCTAAAATGAACAGGCCTCTGTGTCGCATCGTATTTATACCCCAGAGCAACAGGAAGTCATGGATTACTAAACAAATATTCCTCTACGCTCTGACCAACTTAAACAAAGTATAAAGTACTAAAAAGATTTTCTTTTTTGTATAACACGTCTTCTTTTTTATATTACACTTCTTAGGGGTGTAGATTATTGCAGAAATTCTAATTTTCTCCAAATGAATTTTCCTCCCTCACTGCGTAATTGCGGTCCAACTAATGATTGGGTTCCCTCACGATGTGAGCGTGAATCACAGAAAAACCACCCAACTTTTCATATTTCGCTGCCCTGTTCTCCGGTGTTGGTGGAAGATGAGTAAGAAATGAAACGGAAATAAGCCATCCATCACTGCTTCAGGGAACAAAAGCGTATTGTGTTCGGCTGTTTGTTTTCAGGCAGTGGGGAGGGTGAATCATGGACACACACACACAAAGCTGACCCTCTGTTTAATTCTGGGGCTATTTTTGCTGATTCATCCAGGAATTGACCCGAGTAATCAGCTAGGAGCTGGGTGGACGCTGCTTGCTCTCCTGATTGTGTGGAATAGAAATGAACTCCGGCTGAGTGTGCAACAACACAAAACTCGCGTCCCGAAGCAGAACGATGCTGTCGATTTCTTGTACGTGTTTGGTAAAAACCCTGAAGTAAGGCACGAGGGTTATTTCTAAAAAGGCTCTAAATCAAAGGGTATCCCAAAGCAATCTTTTAAAGGGGCCACATCATGTTTTTAAATCCTTCCTTTTCACATTGAAATCATTCAGCTGTGGTCTATATAAAGCGGAACTGCAATGCTTTGGTCTGAATTCCTCGTTATTGTAGCTTCACATCCCTCTTTTGCCCCTGTTCTGACAGCAACGCGTTTTGGTGCCGTCTCTTTAAATGCAAATATCACCCTCCAAGTTGCAGAACGTTCCACTCCCGTCTGATTGGCTAGTTTTGTAGTATGCTGGGGGACGGTGTATTGAATCATGTGGGTTAATACGCCCCAACGAACCGAACATTTCCACTTTTCCACTCGTGGCTTCAGCATCCTTCAGCTTGGACTACAGAATTGCAGGGAGAAACAAAAATGGCAGGTTTTTACGAAATTGGTAGGCCGGAGGTCCATGACCTTTTTTTTTAGCGGCTCCGCATGCAAATTCTGTGATGTTAATGTTCAAAAAAACGTAACAGAGAACAGAGAAAACTGAACGGCTTGAAAAATACGACCCAAACAGAATATAAAGATATTCACGCAGCACCTAGAGATTAAATTAAACTTTTCTGCACTTCTAGACACTCCATGTACATAATAAAATGTATATAAGGGCTAAAAAGGGGGATTTTGCATGCTATGTCCCCTTTAGAGCCTTAATGAACCCTTTTCAGCTCTGTGATGTCTAATACGTCCCACATTTCACTGTGTCGGTACCACGTTTGTAAACCCTGTCTTTAAATCTCAAGCAGTCTGTTTCTTTCCAGTTTATAGTATGGCAACTTCTTTAGAAACACTTGACACATGACACTTTGATTACGGCGTAATGTTTTTCCATTTGCTTCCTGTTAAACATTGCCCTTTGCCCTCTCCATTGTGTCTGTATGCAATCTAACCACGGGTCCCTTAATATTCCTTTCTTAGTTGTAATAGCTCACTTGCTTAGATTCTGAGCACAAGCCCTTCCACAACACAGCGTTTATATTGGGTTTTTATCTTCTGCATATCAGTGAAAGCATTGGATAAAATAACTCGTCTTAATGGAAGGACAAAACAGCCCACAAAAAAGTAAATGAAAAATTTGCTGTCTGGCTAAACAGAGGGATCAAATGAAGCTAATTTTGTTCATATGGTAAGGATGGAAAATGTTTAATTAAGACAAACGAGAACGTGTTAAGTCGTGTGAATCCTCATAATTAACCTACAGTTCCCCTCTCATAACGGTCACAGATGTGAAACGTCCCTTTATCTGAGTAGCTCCGATTGGGGCTGATTGATAAATATGCAGTCAGATGCCCGCAGCGTCGTTCTGGTTAGACACTCTGAGAAAGAAGAGTGGCAATTGTGAGTGAGCAGGAAGCCAATAAAAAAATGATAACGATAAGTGTGGTGATAGAGTCCAGAGAGCCGTGAAACAAATTTTTCTCCGTGTTGAAGTGTGAGCAGGTTGTCTGGGCAGAAAGGAGACATGTCCTGGTGCTGCAAGAGTTCACAGCTATGTTTCCGACTGGGTCAGAGCCTAGGTGTTGTTTAAGGAGCATGGATCTTTGAATGAATGTGTTCAGGATTGCCTGATGGAAAACAAAGACAGGTACTGCTTATATTTCCTCTATATAAGAGGACTTATTATATGCATTTTTAAATAATTTTTTGGTCATTCAGTTTTAAATTTGACGTGCATTGAGATTATGAAATCTGGCTTGTTATACAAATGGGCTTCACCTTTAGAGATGCACATATCCCTTACAACGCGACTGGTCAACAAATCTAGAATAGCTGCAACAACCTAGCTGCAAAAGTGCGCCCATCAACTTCTACTTTCTAATTTACCGTCAGCATTTAGTCTTCTTACGCACAATTCTGGCATCAGTTGGAGTGAATCCGATGAACCTGTCAGCTCAGCGGCTCTGGTAGGTTGTTCCTGATGTATTCGCTTCCTGTAGCTAAAACCTAAAGCTGCAGAGAGATTACAGATGATCTAGGTAATTTCAAGGTACGTGTATCAAAATCTCCTATTTATGTTTACATACTGATAAAAAACCAGATATACATGTGCTGTAAAAGAAGACGCATAACCTGCCGTTTTCATTGTCTGAAATTAAATCAGATTAAACTAACTGTTAAAATTTTAGCTCTGCTAAATGCCAGATTAGCGAGGTGTTTATTCCCATAGAATGATTTTGACATTCTTGAAATTCAGATGTTTACATTGCATTTCCTTTTCCTTATTTCCTTTTAAACTGGATTGCTGGGAGCAAAGATACTGGGTATCCTTCCTAAAGCGTCTCACAATGGTTTGCTGGATTTTTGACCCATTCCTCCTGACAGAAGGTAGTCAGGCTTGCGGGCCGTCTCAGTCAAACACCTCTGACCACAAGCTTTCTATGGGTCTAGACTCTTGACATAAGCCTTTGTAGACCTTTAGCCACTTTGTAACCTATGTAGTGGTGTGTTTATATTCATGTTCCCATTTGAAAGACCCATTTGTGGCCAAGCTTTAACTTCCTGGTGGACGGCTTGAGATTTTGCATCAATATTTCCATGGTGTGTTCTTCCCTCGTGAAAGCATCCCTTCTGTGAAGCGCACCGGTTTCCTCCCTGGGCAAATTTCCCCCACAACACGTTACCCCTGTGCTTCACATTATGGTGTTCTCAAACTTGCAAACTTCCCCCCCCTTTCTTTTCTCCAGATGCAACGCTGGTCATGATAGCCAAACACTTTTATTTTAGTTTCATCAGACCAAGGAATTAGTCTGCAGAAAGTAGGATTCTGGTCCCTGAGTCGTAGAATCTAGCTTTTTATTTTGCTTTCGGAGTAATACCTTCCACCTCTCTGAGTGGCCTTCCCACCCATGGATAGTCTCACTCTTTTGCCAGCTTCAGCCAACAATGTATTTCACTTTTAATAGCACATTTCACACCAAAGCATTTTTTATTTTTTGTCTCAGGACACATAACCTACAGTATGATGGCTGGACGTTCTCATGGTGTGCACTTGCACATAACTGGACACAAGAAAAGTTTTCCAAATGAAATGTTAAACAGTACAGTTATGTGTCCTTTTACACGGTTTATGAACACCTTTATACAGCAGAATGCAGAAATCATAAAGGGTTTCAACAACAAAGCGTTGGGTTAAGAGTGTTTACCCTTATGAAACCAGGGTATAGCACCTTTTCTTTTAGATTTATTGTTTTTTCAGTTGAATTGTACAGAATATATGCCACGTTAAAGTAGGAAAAAGTTTACAAACTCTTTTTAATGGTCAAAAACTTGGGGTGTGTATACTTTTAAGAGGCACAGTACATCCTTCTTATGGTTAATAATGAGGCTCCATTCATTATCAGCCTTGCCGTTTCTTACACGTTATATTCTGTTTTCTTCTCGGATTTTACCCAGCTAAAACAACTGTGCGGCACATTTTCCAACGACTCCCCAACATCAAAGCCAGCGTGGTTTCTGAGCGTAGCACATATAGCTGCGATAAGATTATAACACATACTTTTTTTTTTTTTTTTCCACCCTGTCCGCCTGTGAAGTCGTTTTGTGAGTGTAGGAGGAAGTCAGAGTATTCTGAATGCAGTACATTGTTCCCCATACCTAGATCCCTTTTATAATCCCTTCCCTAACCAGAATGCTACCTCTGTACAACATGCAAAAGGACATCACGTGAAATCATTTTAAACGCTCAGGCAGAGTTTTAGTGACACCGTTTGCAGTAATGTGGAAGGGTTACTGCCAATGCGTGCAAACGAAAACAAACTCCGAGCCTGTGTTCAAGACAGCCAAGAGGAAGTCGCTCATTTCCGGAAGTGGCTTGTGACCTTTAGCGGAGCACTCTGTTCAGACGGTAGTTTGAGGGAGACTGAAGCAGACTGATGGGGTTTCGCACTCACTGAGCTGTCATGATTTATCTTATGAAATGAATCTTACATCCTGAAAAACTAGCTTTTTTGCTGATACGATGAATATAAAATCTTCCAAAATTACCAATGCCAAGGCTTGGGACTTGAGTAACCTCTTGATATACAACTTCACAGCTGACCTGTGTAATTTCTTAATTTGATTTGCAGCCTTAATTAATGCCAGACCCTGTTGACATTGTGCCTAAAGACCACATGCGTGTGGCTACCAACCAACAATGGCTGCCACTCCCAGCCACTTGCTGGTTTCTCTGCCTTCTATGGCATGCTGTGGGACTTTGAGGAGGCCTCAGTGATGCATCAGGATTTTGGCACTGGGTCTCAAACAAAGTATTCGCAGTGAATCATTTACTCCGTGTGCACTTTAACTCGTTTCACTGATGTCAGAGAGGACTAAGAATAGCATTCTAAAACTGTGAGCTTCTTTTTAAGCCTGAAAATATGTGGACGGGGGTGGGTGGGGGACCTCTTCCAGTTCGCTACATGATTTGTGTCAATCTCTAATTTGTTCTGTCTGACCTGGTGGGCCTCCCATCTATGTCGCTAATGTAACTGGAGTGAAAAGAAGACATCAGCTGTCCTCAGTTACTTTTGTTTGAGTTGTGCTGCTTTGTCAGCCGAAAGAAAAAAAAAAGAGTATACAGCACCAAAGCAGCCCTATCTGTTAATTAAATATGAAACCAGCCCCTCGAGCAAATTAGCACAGCTTCCCACAAATATGTCAACGTATCACAAGCCTTGCTTTGTTCAAAGTAAAGTGGCTACTTTTACTTAAGGAAGATAGCATTGTACAACCTTTTTGATGCAAAACAGCTTAGGCTTGTTCATGTAGGTCGTAATATGTATGTCAATAAAATTGCAGTAAGTTTTGTGTGACATTTTGTGCCAGAAAACTCAAGGTGATTGCGACGGATGTGTGGACTACTTTTTCACCATATAGTCTAACAAAAAGGCTTACATTTTCAGTCGTTTAGAGTTTTTGCACGCGCTAAGGAAACCCAAACTTGCTTTCCCCTCAATGCGTGTCCAAACATTCCTTTAGTTTAACAACTTCTAAATGTAGTTTGTATTTATGCTTGGGGGCTTATGAGTGGAGTTTAGGTTCGGGGCCAAGGTTAAAGTTATGTTTCGTGTTTTTTGAGTATCAGGAAGTACTGTATGTCGTGTAGAAAAGGCCCTACAACTGACAATCGGAGGACCTGAAAATGGCAGCTACAGTCAGATACTTCTTAAAATGCTGTTAACTGTTGCAACAAACGCAAGATTTGGTAACGTATTAAAAATGGTACTAGGCCGGAAAAAGGTGGACTTCTCCCTCTGGCTCAGGGTTCAGTCTTTGCTTCAAGGGGAGGAGTTTAAGTATCTTGGTGTCTTGTTGTTGAGTATGATGGAACGAGAGATGGACAGACTGATTGAGGCTTCTTCTGAACTAACACAGCTGCTCTGCTCTGGTCTGGTGAAGAAAGAGCTGAGCCAAAGAGCAAAGCTCTTGATTTACCGGCCCGCCTACATTCCGACTCTCACCTATGGTTTTGTAATCTGGATCATGACTGAAAGAATGAGATCCCCGAAGTGCCCGAAATGAGCTTCCTCCGGAGTCTTTTGGTATTAGAATGAGCTAGAGGATGTTACTGGGGGGAGGGATGCCTGGGTTTCTCTCCTGGTCGCATTACCACTGCCACCAGATTTCAAATAAGCAAAAGAAAATGGATGTATAGATTGGATGGATATTGAAAATGCTGATGGGGCGATGTCGGTGACGTCTGGTCACTCTAGGTTGTGAAAACTTACACACTGTAGCTTGGATGCACTTTAAGCCATCTTCATTTTAGCTTCTCTTAGCTAGTCAAAGCAATAAGCCTAATTTGAAAAGGTCAAAAAATGGGTGGGCTAGTTTGGACCATTTTCATGAAACATGCTAATAGCTAGCTTAGCTTACAGTGTTAATGCTTAATTTTGCATAAATGTTCCAGCAGTTGCTAGTTATTTCACATGAACCTGTAGTAGCATCAGCGGTAGTATAACAACTCTAATGTTGGGGTAACGAAACGTCCTCTTCTGCCCTGACATGCCCACTTTTTACGTTCTATCCGGGACATCCAGGGGGAATCGTATATTAATTAAACTTTTTCACGAGCCCAACTGGTATTCTTCAATTGACTGCCTTTCTTGCTTGTGACGTCATCCTTGAGCTGCTTTTCTCAGCTCACAGATGGAACCGCCAGGCAGGACTGGGACCGCTGGTGCTGCTGTTTACAAGACGTCAAAGCGAAAGTGTAGCTTTACAGACGAACCGCAAAAAGAAATTTCCCTCATACCGTGCTGGTCAGGACAAATAGGTAGTGGAATGCGCCGTGTTCAAAGCTGTTTCTATGTATGTAAAATGTGCCATAGATATGTTTATTGATGTATTTGTTTGTTTGTTTTGCTTTAGTTATAGAAACAAAAAAATAGGAATGGGAGACTTGTGCAGTAAGGGCAGATTGGCAACAGTGCTGTAGTTATTAGTTGTTAAAAAGAATAATCTAAAACCCAAAAAAGTGTATAACTGAGCTTTGTGCCATTAAGAAATGTGCAAAATGTGTGTGTGTGTTTGTGTGTATATATATATATATATATATATATATATATATATATATATATATATATATATATATATATATATATATATATATATATATATATCTCAATGTATAAAAACACCAACAGACTACAATAATGAAAAATACTGGGATTAAGATCAACTCTACTGCAAAATATGAATGGGGAGAAAAGGAGGACCAAGGAAAATATTAGGATAGGGCCTGTTTGAAATTAGCAATTTAACTATTCTTTCTAACCACACAGAGAAGGCATACTTTAAATGATCCAACCACTTTATTTTAGTAATCAGACTTTTAATGGATCAGGCGGAAAGGTTTAGGGGAACCATATCAGCGAATGTTTTCCCTGCTGTAGGCTTTACAGTTGTGGGTTTTGTTGGACATGCTGGTGCAGACGGAGCATACTTTTTTCAGCTAATAGAAGCTCTCCTTTGGATGCATTTGAGCGTCGGGCTGCAAACTGAGCTCCCAGCTGGTGTGATAAGTATTCGGAGCTGTCTGTATGCCGTCGGCTTATAAACAGGAAATTTTGTTTCGCTGGTGGGGTTGAGTCAGGGAGGGCCCCCTGGGGGCATCTAGCTGCAAATGTAGCATTTGTTTATATTTGCATCTGATTTAGTTCTTTGTTTCATCTATTCTTTTAAGGCCAAGTTGCCGGCATGATGTTTATGTAGTGGAGGTTTTTCACATCCAGCTTGTCCAGCAGATTTGGGATATGACTTAGATGTAATAAACAGTCCAAAGAAAGTTTACATTTGTAATAAACCAAAGCGCACAAAACATACAAAAATTTGTCTTCAGGGGATTTAATTGCATGTATCAGATGTGAGATACCTCAAAGGCTATTTTCAGCATTTCCTGATAGAGATGCATGCAAAGCATGACTTAATAATCATCTGATAATGTAATTTTTACATACAGTGTTCTGGTGGTTTGAAACGGCTGGGCAGACTTCTCTTCTACATGGTCTCTAATCTTTGTCATCTTCGTTTGGCTTTGAAAAAGAAATACAGTTTATAAATAACTTGCTCGGCCCTTTCTGAGAACAAGGCAGAGGTTTAGATGTAGCTACCGAGGACAGTTTGTCCTTTAAGCCGTCAGCAGTTGGTATTAGATGAAAACATCCGAAACATGAAAACCGAGTTTAAACGAAATAACGTCTAATGAGGATCAAGTCATCCGTTCTGTGGCTTGATCGGTGGTTCGTCTATTGTTTAATGAATCCAGATCTCACAAAGGTTCAGACCCTCCTTATATTTTACATTGTTTTACACAGGAATTAACTTATTTGATCTCAGTCCGAGCGATTTAAGTCAATGTCCTAAGTGGTTGTGTTCACTAAGCCTCGACTTCTTGAAATTGCTATGTTGATTGATATTTTTTCAGACATCTACAGTAAATGGTGAAGTATTAGGCAACTCTTAACACATACCGCACTTTTAATTGGATTTCGGTCTGGACTTTGACTAGGCCATTTTAACACATGAATATGGTTTAATTTGAAACATTCTCATGTACCTCCGGCTGTTTAAGGCCAAGACATGTGCTGCAAGAACAGAGGAATTTGCTCTCTCCCACAGGGCTGCTAGAACAGACGGATGTCGCGTTATTTGGCAGATCTTGCAGCTGGTTCTTGTCACATCTCCTGGGGTGAACCTTCTTCTTGTGTGGTGTCTGAAACCACTATACACAAACGCTGCAGTAGGAGGGAGCTATACTTCACAGGAGTTCTTGCGACGTATGAAATGTCCTGGGTCGAAATAGCGAGAGAAAAAGTTAGATAACCAATTTCTCTCTCTTTGGGGTTAGTTTTGTGCTGGAAAGAAAAAAAAGTGTCAAACTTTCTGACTCTTCCGTCTTTCCATTAACTCCAACCACTTTTTCTGTCCTTGCTGCCGCCACCGTGTTTCATTATGTGAATGACGTGCTCAGGTGGATGAATGTTACTTTTCCGTTATACATCAAATGTTGCATGTCAGACAAAAAAGTCAAATTTTGGTCTCATCTAGTCAGACCACCCTCTTCCATGTGTCCCCTTTATGGCTCGTGGGAAACTGCAAATGGAGTTTCTTATGACTTTCTTTTTAAAAATTATTCTTGCTATTCTTTCATAAAGGCCAGAGAAAGCACAACTACTAGTTGCCCTACTAACAGTTATCCTGTCAATTGATTTTCCCACCGGAGCTGTGGATCTGTGCGCATCCTCTGGAGTTACCATGAGCGTCTCTGATTAATAAACTCTTCTAGCCCGACCTGCCAGTTTAGGTGGACGAACATTTCTTGGTATGTCTGCAGTTGTGCTGGATCTCTCCAATTTCATATGATGGATTGAAAAGGGCTCAAATGTGTCCCTTGGTCCTCATGTTGCTGTTTGTTTATCAATATCCTCCAACAAATCTCTTAAGTCTTCAATGAAAAGCTGGATTTATACTGAAATTAAATCCCACACTGCTTGAGTCCGCTAACTACTTCATTCAATTCTAAAGATAATCGGTTGCCCGTATTTCCTTTAAGTGTATCAAAGTCAAGGGTTGCTAAATACATACGCATGCCATACTTCAGTTTTTTTATTTATAAAAAAGTAAAAAAAAACTTTTCCTTCCACGTCACCAATACAAATACATACTTTGTGGTAATTAATCACACAGAATATCTCAAAATACATTGAGGTTTGTGGTTGGAGCATAAAATGTAAAAGGGTTCCAGGGGTCTGACTTTTTTCAGTCTAAAGACACCTACTAGGCTGAGTGCTAAAAGATTTATGATTTATGGCGTAGATACATGAACGGGCTTTACAGAAACAAGGTTATTTTAACCGTTAAGCAAATGTGCATTCCTTGCCATCCATTATGTTGAGAAACTTCGTTTAAAAAAAAAAAGTTAAAAATTATGAAACTGCATAAAGGCGCAAGTATGCATCGTCATCCTCGGCTGAACATTTTAAGATGAGGGGATTTGAGGTCCTCTGTGGCCTAAAACGACGATGGCGGTAAAAGGCTGAGCCTGTATCTGCGTAACACGACAGGATGCAGTGGCCGGCGGTCTGATCTAGGCTGCCGTTGCTCTCAGTCACTTTGATGTTTTTTGCTTGATGCGCTTTTCACGCAGCTGTCAAGACATCAAAAAATGGGTTGACATTGATGGTCTGCATGCAAATGAGCTTCTGGCCCCTTAAGCAGCATCCTCTGCTAGCATGACTGACAGTCTGCTTGTCAAAATCCGCACCTGATCTTTTGCTCTGGTAGAAGAAGACACCTCATCTTCTGATCCTGCTGTGCAGGTTCAAACTGTGTCTAGGTGTATGGTGCTACATAGGAAATTACTACATATGATGTTTAGGGCTGGGCGATATGACTTAAAAATAAAATTTCAGATTTAATTTTACCAAATCCGATTAATTGACCCCCCCCTTTCATTTTATGAAAACAAATTACAGAAATTATTTTTAATTTTTGAAGTTATTTTATTGCAATCGTCTCGTTTGAAAATTGACATGAATTCAAAGTGCATCTAAATACAAGCTTTGAAACATGCTTATTAAACCAAACAATGAAATTATAACAAAATGTTTGCTGCGAGTGGTGTTGCACATCTAAAACCGGGCCTCACTTCACGTGTGGAACTTTAACCTAACTTAAAAAAATAAGTAAATTAAAACATTTAAGTGCCTCAACTTAGGGTAAAACTGTTTCCCCTTTAGAGTATTTTGACGATATATTTTCCTAAACAGACATTAAACTTTGCATGCAATTACCAAAACAATGCCCCCTTTTGGGACTGATATGGTGCAAAGTTTTATAGAAGCCCAAGAGAGTGCATTGGTCAAAAAATAAATAAGTAAAACAAAATAAAATAAAAAAATCACAATTTCCAAAAAAAATGAAATGTTAATGAACTGCAAATTTAAATGAATCGTTCAAATCAATTTATCACCCAGCTCTAATTGTTATTATTGAACTATGTTGAACTACTGCTTCCTGCATCACACTTTTTCTAAAGGTGTAGTTACATTTTCGCATTTGTGTTACGCCTCTTTTTTCACCTTACAGAAAACCTCAGTATATGCAAGTCTGTCAGCACTCTGAGTAAAAAAGAAGAAGAAAAAAAGACAAGAAACTGATGCTGCACCTTCTCACCATTATTAATGTTTGTGCCAGCAACGGGATTTCGAGTCACTCTTAAAAAAAAGATCAAATTCAAGCAGAGTTGCATGTCGTTTGTCTGTTTGCTCAGGAAGCCTGCATTAAGAACCTTTGTAATATTTCACCTCACAAGGGTCTACTTGCACAAAGATAAGAAGCGTGCAATCCGATGTTCCAGCTCGGATTGGACTTTATGAAGTCTCAGTCGCATCTGCTTGTAATCCCATCATCCCTTCTGAAAAAAAAAAAAAAAGACAGGAAGAAAACCAAAACAAATCCTCCTCCACACAGCACCAGGTGGTAACTTCGTGTAAGGCGATTGTAGCCTACAAATGGCTCTGCGTGTTAAGCCCTCTCCACCCAGCCGTGCCTGGTGTAATCAGGAACTGGGTCAGTCAGATGAAATGTGGATGCGGTAGACTAGATCAGGAGTTTGTCTCCGCTCTGAATGCATCGTCATCCGTGTAAACGGGCACACCGTTTTAGACCTACGCGGGTAATCCCGTTGACCTGGTCATCCCACACTGTGACTCGTCGGAGGCGCTCTGCCTCTGGGACTTGTTGGACTTCGCCGTGTCTGGGACCCTCTCTGTGGGCCTAATATCAAAATAGATTATTGAGATTGAACACAGATACACGCTGTCACACATAGAGAACCTACAGCCTGCACCAAGTTTGCATCATGTCACAAAAAAAAAATAAAAAAAAATCAAAAGGCTTCACAGTAGCACAGAAAACAACTAATTTGGTATTCAGAGCTGATCATAATGTCTGCACAGAGGAGTAAAAAGCAGTGCTGTCTTTGGAACAGTGAAGTTATATTTAAGGCAGAAGCATGGCGGTATTATAAAGGTTTGGTATTTTTGTTTGCTGATGCAATGAATAGGCCGTTTATTGGCTTGTGCCGGTGCCTTGTTCTCGCACAAAGCACAAAGAGCGAGAGCTGAAAGGAGACGGAGTAGCGTGGCTGGGAGTTCAGCTATAGTGCTCGTCACTGTCATTGATTATTTAGCACTCATTCGTATCTGAATAAGGGACGGCCGAAAGCACATGATCTAAACACGAATCACAATTATTGCGTCCTGTGCTGTTCAGCTGAGTGTATACAAGCGCTGACAATGTGCCAAAACAAGAAGTTGCTGGTTATTTGCGAGAATGGCTGTAAAACTGATGAAGGTTTGCTGATGATGGGTCACGGTCACATTTTGGTACTTTGTGTTATCTTTACTATGCGGCATACACTTCCCATGGAGGTTTAGTATGAAACGGAGAACAGCTTGGAGTCATGCTTCCCTTTGTTTTTCTTAGACGTCTAAATGAAATGACCTGTCATGAAGTGAACATGTACTTTCCCATACCTCTAAGACTTTTTCTAATTTTGTCACATTGCTACCAGAAATTGAAATATCTTTCAGAAACTCTGATATGCTAAAAGTGGAGTGTATTTTGAAGTGGAAGAGAAATGGCTCATGGTTTACTTATTTATAAATAAATAAATAAATAAATACATTTTAAAAAAGTATTTTGGGCGTATATCTCTACCAATCTTGATCATCTATCATTTCTTCTTCAGTACAAAACGACTCAAGCTCAGTTAGGTTGGATGGAGAGGGTCTGTGAAAACCTATTTTAGTGTCTTGCCTGAGATTTCTATTTGGATGTAGGTCTGGACTTTAACTGGACCATTTAACAGTGTTATTTTTGGCAGCCATTCTAGTCTTAGTCTTAGTCTTTTGGACAAAAATGCGCATCCAAGCTAACTTTAGCCTGAAGTTAGCAGCCCATTTGCACCAGGATTTATATGGAGAACTTTAAGCTTAATATTAAATATATCACAATATATTGTCAAGTAACATTGTTTGTATATTATATCTTAACAGGACTTGTAGTAACTTATGACCTTTGAAAGAATATCGGCGTGGTGAGCCTTCAGGTGCTGCTTTAGATCTGTGCTATTTTCCCTACTTTGTGGCCACATTTACCACCCCCTACCTCCGTAATACATTTTATTTCATTTTTTTTTTTTTTGATTGATGGATCATATTTAAAGTATGACTATGGATCCTTTCGGGAATTGTAGAATGTGCCGCGGCTTTCATCGTCCATTAATAAATTCACTTTTAAGCCTTCGACTGCAAAATAGGCGGAAGTACGTCGGACAGAGCGCTCTCTAACATTTTTGTCTAGTCTCGTCAACGGAAACTCGCACACATCTTGTCGTGTTTTAGTCATCAGTTAGCCATGTTTATCTCGTCATCGTCTCGTTATCGTCAGAAAAGTAAAAAGGGGTGTCAACAACAATATTTGTCATTGTTGACGAAAACAACATTGCCTTTCAAACACATGAATAATGCTTTGGTTTAAACCATACCATTGTATCCCTACCTGGACCTTTAGGGTGTTGTCTTGCAGGAAGGTCTCTAGTCTCTTGTAAACTGGCAGCTTTCGTTGTAAGAGCACGCTCTATTTAAATCCAACCATCCTTCCATCAACTTCAACAACCGTCTTCCCTCGCCCTGCTGAAGAAAAAGCATGCCTGTAGCATGATGCTGCCACCACTGCATTTCACCAGGCAGATCAGTGTGCTCACTGTGTTTTGCAGCGTTAGCTTTATGCCATACGTAGCATCTAGGCCAAAACAGGGAATTTTGGGATTATCTGACCAGAACACCTTCTTCCTCTGGTCTGCCCCCACATTCCTTGTGGCAAACTTTACTTAAGGCTTTCTTTGAACAATGGCTTCCTTTGAGTGAGCACAGCTAACATTTAACTTGCTAACATACCTGATCTTTGGAT